>CM076139.1:4800000-6000000 GCA_038025085.1 Tetragonia tetragonoides
AGACATGAGAAGTGTCTAACTTTCATATTGGATACTTAGTATAATTTTGGGGTGCTGAGATAGGCGCTGACATGGCCTGGGAGACGCTGACATAGGCGCTGACATGGGAGAAGGGACGTTGAAATGGGCGCTGACAGGGAGAACATAGGCACTGACACTCCTGACATGGTAAAAGGGCGCCAGGTTGGACCGGAAACTGGTTGCAGGCGCCAGAAGGCGCTGGAAGACTCTAGAAACCTCTGGCAGAACACGGTTTCTAGAGAGTTCTTGGGAATTCCGGTGCATGGAGGCTCTAGAGGCTTCAAGGGTGTCTAAGGGTTTCTTTAAGGATCTAGGATATTTCTTTAGGGTTTTCTAGAATTATCCTTTGTAATTAAATATTGTGAATAGTGTGGAATTATCTAGAAGCTTAGGGAAGCTTAGGGAGGAGGTGGAACTCTTATAAATAGGAGAGACCCCTCATTTATACAAAGTGTGTAGAGAGAGCTAAACACTTGAGAGCCTAATTGTAAAGAGCTTTACTTAGTGAAGTGTACTTTAGTTTCCACATAAATTAAGCCTTTCTCTTTGCATCACTAGTGTTCTTTTCAATGTTCCCACTTACCCGGCAAACTCAGTCGTCTTAGGGGCGGCAACCTTAGTCGATCACGAGGTCGGCAACATTTAGGCGTCGAGGAGGCGTCAACGTTGCGTAGTGTACGTCCGGAAGGTGTTGTGTCCGGACAAAAAGGGAGCCTGGCTTAGTTCCGACGGACTATGAGCTAAGTGACAACGGGGTCGACGGGAGTTAGGGTGTTGCTCGGAGTCGACACGTGACAATTACACTGGAAATATCTCTATGCAAAATTATTTAATTATTAGTACTCGTATTGTACAAGTGGCAAACCAATAAGTAAATTAAAACGGGTCGATGGTGTATATGTAAACTATTCCTAAGTGCCATATCAACAAGCAAATCCTGGTTGCGCATGTCCCATGTCCCATACCTATGGGTGAAATTGCACTTTGGAGATTCGGATAACCTTTTTGGGATATCGTGGATTCTCTAGGAACAAGATAGACCCTCCCCTCCCCAAACCCCACGCGCGGAAGTTGAGCCCTGGGAAGCCGAAAATCAAAGACTAGAATCCATATTTTTTGGGCTTTCGGGAGGCTCCGGAACGAAGATGTGTATTTTAACACCACATCGCATGGGACACCCCTATGGGACATGAGAGGCCCACGGGGTCCGTTTGTCTGGTCCCTGAGAGGCTTGTAAGGGCTTTCTTACGGGACACCATTGTAAAGGCTGAAACACCAAAAGCATGGGTGATACGGAAGTTCGGGAATCCGAATGACCCTCCTGGGGCACCAAGAGTCCTCTAGGGTTATGATAAACCCCTCGGAGAATTTGGGTAAAAATGACACCCGGGCAGCGGGAAGCCGAAAACGAAGGCTATAATCCACGTTTTCGGGGCTTTCGAATGCCCCGGAACGAAGGTGTATATTTTCACACCGAATTGCATGGGACATCCCTAGCGGACATGGAAGGTCCTCGGGGTCCGTTATCTGCTCCCTAATAGGCTTGTAATGGCGTTCTAATGGGACACCAAAGTAAGGGCCAAAATACTGAAAGCATGGGTGATATTGAAGTTTAGAGATCCAGATGAACCTCTCGGGGCACCGAGGATCCTCTAGGGTTATAATAAACCCCTCGGAGAAGTTTGGGGGAAAATGACACCCATGCCCCGGAAAGACGAAAACGAAGGCTATAATCCACGTTTTCGGGGCTTCTGGGGAGGCTTTAGAACGAAGATATATATTTTCACAACAAATCGCACGGGACATTCCTATGGGAATGAGAGGCCCCCAGGTCTGTTATCTGGTCCTTAATAGGCTTGTAAGGACGTTTTTACGGGACACTTATGTAAGGACCGGAACACTGAAAGGATGGATGATATCGAAATTCGGAGATTCGAATGACACTCCCGGGGCACCGAGGGTCCTCCAGAGTCATGATAGAAGTTCCGGAGAAGACTGGGTAAAAATGACACCCAGGCCCCGGGAACCCGAATATGAAGATTATAATCCACGTTTTCGGGGCTTCCGTAGAGGCCACAAAATGAAGGAGTATATTTTCACACCACATCGCACCGGACATCCCTAGGATACTTGGGAGGCTCCTAGGGTTCGTTATCTGGTCCTTAATAGGCTTGTAAGGACGTTTTTACGGGACAACAATGTAAGAGTTGGAAAACCTAAAGCATGGGTCATATCGAAGTTCGGGGATCCGGATGACCCTGCCGGGGCGGCGAGGGTCCTCTAGGGTCATGATAGAAGTAGCGGAGAAAATTGGGCAAAAATGACACCCGGGCCCCGGGAAGCCGAAAACGAAGGCTATAATCCATGTTTTCGGGGCTTTTGGGGAGGTCCCTGAACGAAGGTTTATATTTTCGCACCATATGACATGGGCCACCCCTAGGGGATATTGGAGGGCCTCAGGGTCAATTATCTGGTCCCTGATAGGCTTGGAAGGGTGTTTTGACGGGACACCAATGTAAGGGCTTTAAACACTGAAAACATGGGTGATATCAAAATTTGGAAATCCAAATGATTTTTTCCCGGGCACTGAGGGTCCTCTAGGTCACGATAGAACTCCCGGAGAAGTTTGGACAAAACAGACATCCTGGCCCCAGAAAGCCGAAAACGAAGGCTATAATCCACGTTTTCGGTGCTTCCGGGGAGGCTCTAGAACGAAGGTGTATATTTTCACACCACACCGCATGGAACATCTCTAGGGGACATGGGAGGCCACCGGGGTCCGTTATGTGGTACCTAATAAGCTTGTAAGGACGTTTCTACGAGACAATAATGTAAGGGTCGGAAAACTGAAAGCATGAGTGATATCAAATTTCAGGGATCCAGATGCCTCTCTCGGGGCACCGAGGGTCATCTAGGGTCATGATAGAAGTCTCGAAGAAGTTTGGGAAAAACTGACACTCGGGCCCCGGGAAGCCGAAAACGAAGGCTATAATCCACGTTTTCCGGCTTCTGGGGTGGTCCCGAAATGAAGGTGTATATTTTGACACCACACCGCACGGGACATCCTTAGGGGATATAGGAACCCGGGTCCGTTATCTGGTCCCTAATAGGCTTGTAAGGGCGTTTTTACGGGACACTTATGTAAGGATCAGAACACTGAAAGCATGAGTGATATCAAAGTTTGGGGATCCGGATGACCCTCCTGGGGCACCGGGAGTGCTCCAGGGTCATGATAGAATTCCCGGAGAAGTTTGGGCAAAAAAGACACCCGAGCCCCGGAAAGCCGAAAAAGAAGGGTTATATCCACGTTTTCGGGGCTTCTGGGGAGGCTGCGGAACGAAGGTGTGTATTTTTGCACCACATGGTATGAGACACCCCTAGAGACATGGGAGTGTCCCGAGTCCGTTATCTGGTCCCTGATAGGCTTGGAAGGTCGTTTTTACCGAACACCAATGTAAGGGCCTGAAACATTGAAAATACAGGTGATATCGAAGTTCGCGGATTCGAATAACTCTCCGAAGGCACCGAGGGTCCTCTAGGGTCATGATAGAAGTCCCGGAGAAGTTTGAGCAAAAATGACACCCGGGCCCCGGATAGCCAAAAACGAAGGCTATACGGGGAGGCCCCGAAACGAAGGTGTATATTTTCACACCACATCGTACAGGACATTCCTAGGGGACATGGAAGGCCCTCAGGGTCCGTTATATGATCCCTAATAGGCTTGTTAGGGCGTTTTTATGGGACACCGGCCAATATAAGGGTCGGAATACTGAAAGCGTGGGCGATATCGATGTTTGGGGAACCGGATGCCTTTCCCGGGCACCGAGGGTCTTCTATGGTCATGTTGGAAGTCCCAGAGAAGTTTGGGCAAAATGACACCCGGGGCACGGGAAGCCAAAAACGAAGGCCATAATCCACGTTTTTGGGGCTTCTGGTGAGGCCTTTGAACGAAGGTGTTTATTTTCACACCACATCGCACGAACACCCCTAAGGGACATGGGAGGTCGCGGGGGTCCGTTATCTCGCCCCTGATAGGTTTGTAAGGGCGTTTTTGCTGGACACCATTGTAAGGGTCGGAACACCAAAAGCATGGGTGATATCGAAGTTTGGGAATCCGGATGACCCTCCCGGGGCAGCGAGGGTCCTCTAAGATTATAATAAACCCCCAAAGAAGTTTGGGCAGAAATGGCACCCGGGGCCTGGGAAGCTGAAAACCGAATGCTGTAATCCACAGTTTCGGGAGGTAGCAGGCCGAAAATTTATATTTTTGCACCACATGGCACGGGACATTCCTAGAGGACATGAAAGGCCCCCGAAATAGGTTATCCGTATAACCATCCCGGGACAGCGAGGGTCCTCTACGATTATAATAGTATTCTTCTTTTATGAGAAAAGTTATACTCCAATGTAATATGTCGTTGCACTAGCTAGACACATCTTTTTGTACTAAAGGATTATTTACGTAAGTGATAATGAAAGGCTGTACTCCGTAGTACTTAATAAGTGTTTATATTAGATTACATAATTCTTAAGATAAAAACTGACCAAATTATTATTCAAAGTTTTATATCAGGAATCTTTCCAATATTATGATAGATTTATATGTAGTACCAATAACTAGTTTTATGATATTTTTGTAAAACAGCAACTAGTACTATATGATTAATCCTTAAGATAACTATCGAGTTCTATATTTTCTCATGCAACTTGATCACATGAATTAATTAATGTCTACAATGACCTTGCCTAGCCTTGATGGCAGGGCATCTTTCATTTCCTTAATATACTACAGTACTAGCTTAGAGAAACACTGTCTACTACCAGAGTTAAGAGCTAAACTTCTAGAATGCGGGTCAATTCCATAACATATGTATGTAGAAACAATTCATATGTATGTATTGCGAATTAGAGTATCAGGTCAATTCAATTGACAAACCACAATAAAGTTTAGGTGTTAAACCATATTCAACTACTACTGCCACCATAATGTAGTACTAACGAACATACATTCAATGGTCAAACAAGAAGCACGATTGACCGATCCAGGGAGTAGGCGTAACTATTAATGACATGGAAATTTGAAATATACACCAAGTGGATATATCGGACAAATTAGTGAGGTGAGTTGACATATTAAGTTCTTAACTTGAAGTCAATCCAATTCCTTTTTTTTAGAAAGGAATGTATTACTAACTCCTTGTACAATTTCTATAAAAAGATGTCAAAATCACACGAATATAATTCCTATTCCAAAAAAAAATAAAAATTTACTTAAAAATTTACAAACGATACTGCCTGCTCCACATCAAATTGACGTTCCATAAATCAAGATTTTAAGAGGGAATCATCAATCCAACATGCGTAGTATTCAAGGGGTTGAGATTAATCCGATTATAATAAACGAGTATATAACATCGATCACAGAATCATATGAACAACCTTTACAATATAAGCTTAATTGAAGAGATTTCAAAATTCTTACAAATAGAAACTGAATACCCATAAATGAGACAAAAGTCTCTCAAATAGAGAAATGGGAATCTTAAGAAAACAACAAGAAACTAGAGCTTTCCGCCACAATAAGTTCGATGACAATCCCTAATAAAAATAAACAAACAAACAAACAAACAAACATGTAGTCCAACATAAATGATTAAATAAAATTTATGTACAGGCTTTTATGCCTCAAATAAATAAATATATAAATAAATAATTATGACGTTGGAGCCTTTGACTTAAAGACAACTTGAATTGAAATTAGTGAATTGCTAAATACCGCCCCTTTTTACTAGCTACCGCCCCCCCAAATTCCAATTTTACCCTCACCCCTCTTCCTCACTCACTCTCACTCATCCTCTCTTCCTCACTCATCCTCTCTTCCTCACTCATCCTCACCACCACACCATCACACCGGCAACCACCACCACCACCACCACCACCACCACCATGTCAGGGGCTAGCGGCAGCGGCGGCAGAGGTTTCGACGGCGAGGGAGGCGGCGACCGACGGCGCGGGGGGGTAAGTTTTCGAAATAATTTTTTTTTTTTCTTTGAATTGAATTTTTTTTGCCTTGAATTGAATATTTTTTGCCTTGAATTGAATCGTGAAGTTATGAATTGAAGTTGTGTTGAATATTTTTTGCCTTGAATTGCATCGTGAACTTATGAATTGAAGTTGTGTTGAAATTTTTTTTTTTTTTGCGTCGATCGTCTGCCGATCTCGACTGACCCAAGGGTGAGTCGTCTGAGACCGGCGACTCACCCAAGGGGGAGTCGTCTGAGATAGGCGACTCACCCAAGGGTGAGTCGTCTGAGACCGGCGACTCACCCAAAGGTGAGTCGTCTGCCGATCTGGACTAGCCCAAGGGTGAGTCGCCGGTCGCAGACGACTCCCCTTGGGTGAGTCGAGAACGGCCGACGACTCACCCTTGGGTGAGTCGCCGGTCTCAGACGACTCATCCTTGGGTGAGTCGCCTGTGTCAGACGACCGACACAAAAAAAATTTAATTATTATTATTATTATTATTATTATTATTATTATTATTATTATTATTATTATTATTATTATTATTATTATTATTATTATTATTATTTATTGTTATTATTATTATTATTATTATTATTATTATTATTATTATTATTATTTATTGTTATTATTATTATTATTATTATTGATTATTGTTTAATTAATTAAAAATGTGAAATGATAGATGGGAGGAGCCGGTAAATCGGTGCCTCGGTTATTTAGTGAACTAGATGGTTCAGGACCGCGTCACACGAGGACGCGCGAGATTGATGCCTCTGTACGGAGACAGAGAGAGGCAGTTCGGATGAGGGAGATGACTGCTGAGCAAGACGATTACGCAACTAGCGAGTTCTACTCCAGGGATCAGTCCATGGACGATGATCAGATTGGCGTCGAATTATCCTCAGATTGGCGCGTGGTGAAGGGCAGAGGCGGTAGGTTTGTTAGTACTGGGTCGTCCAGTACTGGCAAACGATCTAGAGCGGAGGACGACACTACGTGGCTTGTTACAGAGCCTGTGCCCGGTGGGCCGGCGGATGATAGCGTCATACCGAGCTTCCTGGGCCACGTAGCGTCTCGTATGTGGAATGGAGAGATGAGGGGTCTCTTGAAGTGTCAGAACCGATGGAATGTCTGTCAGCGGCTGAGTCAGTGGCGAGCGGAGATGTCGGCCGAGATGAGGGCCCAGATCGAGGGGACTGGGTTATCACACCTGTCAGACATTATGTTCAGACATATTGACTTCCCCCTGATATCTGCATTCGTGGAAAGGTGGCAGCCGGATACGAACTCGTTCCACATGCCGTTCGGAGAGATGACGATCATGTTGCACGATGTATGGCATATTCTTCGGATTCCTGTAGACGGAGAGCTCGTTTCGAATGAGGGACGGGATGGGCAGCTGCAGACGGCGGCCATGGAGGTTCTCGGGGTCAGCCCAGAAGAACTGATGTGTAGCCACTGGCAGGGCGGTGCGGTCCTCACGGAGTCGGTTTTTGAGCTTTGCCGTGAGCAAATAGATGACATCCAGGCGACAGCTTGGATGTGGTTACTTATTGGATCCACCTTGTTTGTCGACTAGAGTGGTAACCGTATTAGACCCTCCTGCGTGATGGAGGTGATGGACGACGGTGTCGATACGGTGCATGACTTCTCTTGGGGATCTGCTGCCATCGCCTTCCTATATCGTCAGCTCGGTATAGCTAGTCGCGGGGATTCTCAGGGCATCTGCGGATGCCTAACTCTCCTGCAGGCATGGATATACGAGTACTTTCCCTGCTTCCGACCTCATCGGGAGCGGATGGTTGTCGGGGACGACGAGGCTCCCCGTGCGTCCGTATGGAGTGCCCAGGCTGAGGGCAAGGACGTGGTTCGACTGGACTCCTTACGTAGACGCTTGGATCATCTGGGAGCGACAGAGGTACGTCATTTAGTTATCGGTGTTCATGATTTATTTCGTCGTTTGCTATGTTTTTTTACTTTCACCGTAACTTTCAACATTTCTACGTAGGTGGTGTGGCTGCCGTACGGTTCTAACCCGGCAGTATCTGTACCGAGGACTGTATTCATGGGGTGGCTACAGTATCGGGATATTATCGAACCGTACATGCCTGGTCGTTGTTTACGACAAATCGGGTACGTACAGAGTATCCCAACCCCGATCTTTAGGCCAGTCAAAGCGATCAGGTCATGGAGCAGTCGTTCGTACAAGGTTGTCTTCCCCGAACGGATCTCATCTGATGCTTGGCGTATGTTCCCGGGATTTTACATTCTTGGTCTCCATGGGTTTCAGGCATCCACGTCAGATCCCACAGCATGTACGGATGACTACCTCGCATGGTACTACCTTCACTCCCACCCTCGGTTGATACGTGACGCTGCAGCACCTGTGATTCCTCCACGATCCAACAGCGATTATGTAAGTGATTAACTAAAATATATTTTTTTTTACGTATTACATATCTCTGAACTCACACTGATTGTTACTTTTTTGCAGTGGGTGAATCGTATAGCCGTCGGATTTGAGTCTTGCATTACTTTGGTTCCTCCGGAGCAAGCGGAAGGTCCTCGATCATTTTTGGACGAGTTTATGAGAGATTGGCGGGCTGCCAAATGATGTATTGACCCTAGATGAATTTGTTATATATTTATATAAGAGTTTCATTGTTATTGTTATTTATTTGTGTTATTGTAATTTGTTGTTTCTTATTTACATTTTTTGTTTTATTGTAATTTGTTGTTTTATTTATTTACCTCCAATAATTACGACCACTCTCCACATGCAAAATATAACAATCACACAAAAATGTGACAATGATATAAGTATAACAATCACGCAAAACATTCAATTACGTCGACCTCGCTAAACGATCCCAATGTGCTCTTCGTGTAACATACATTTGCTCCCAACCAGCGACACTATCAGAACGTAAAGTAAACCATGCTTCGCATATCGGAGGAACAGGGAAATCTGAGGCTAAATCCAGACGGATATAATGCTGGTACGAATCACCTAAATGACACATGACAATTTCCCTACTTGGACGTGTAGCAGTCGAAGGTGCTTGGAACGGTAGCACTGTGTAACAAGAATATAACCCCCTTCCGGACCCGTATCCGAATAACATAATCGCTGCATTGAAGAGGTTGGCAATCGGGAACAAATCCTCAATTACTATCATCCAGTGATCATCGTTACACGCACCTCCGTCCCACATAATACGGCGGTAACCAGCGTCGACCCCTTCAACGTATAAGTTTTCGTACAATGCTCGGTTAGCTAAGAGTTCGTGTGCAATGCAAACTCTCGCCACTCGCCATTGCTCTTGGTCTCCGAAAATGTAGTCCGCAATGACACGAAAACCGCAATTACCATCCCCAAGCACATCGAGATATCCTTCAATGAAAGGTATGATGATTCCCGGAATTCTGTTAACATGATAGTATTCAGTGATATCTATTGCGTGTCCAGCTGCAAGACAATATAATAGAAAGTCATTAATAGTACTTATCAAAAAGTAATTAACAACATTATGTACATGTTAATAAATTATGGGTTTTCATACCAGTACTCCGCACGACGTTACTCGATGAGGATGAGGTACGACCACGCCCGCGGCTCGAACTGGATGACCTAGGGCGACCACGACCCCTCTGGGAGTACTCCCATGAACTAGGATCACGTCTGGTAGAAGAACTCCCTCTCGGTCGACCTCTGACTGTCGTGTTCGCTTCCGGCTCGACGTAACTCGCTTCCTCAGGATGAAGCTGCTCATTCATAATGAGAGATATGTTGCGCACAACTGCCCGGTCGCTTGAGTTAACCTCGTCGACCAGAGAGTGAAAGTATCGATGGTCCTCAGATGGATGCTCAGTCATGTCAAGCGTAGCTATCTCCACTGCATCATCACTAATAACGAGTGTTCGCCAAAATATGTGGACACTATTCAAGCTAATTGGCGTGTCCGTATCCGTGGCCGTTTTCAACTCACACGCACACGGGATCTGATGAGTGGATCTCAATACACAACCGCAACGATCAAATACTTGGTCACTCAATTCTCTCATCCTCTTCAGCTCATTCGATAATATTTGTAAGCAGTAATGGGAAACATACCCGGTCAGATAGTTGAATGGGAAACCCGAGTACATCACACTTCTTCGTCTTCTGCACTCTTCAAGTGTGTACTTGATCTCAGTTATTTGTGACTCGATTGACTTGTTGACCTTGTTCCAAACATTGTCCAAAGCTCCAGTTGAGGAGTTCAACCACTGTTTTAGCGCGGCATGTGCACTCTCCACCCTGCAAGTCGTAGTGTTGCCAAGGTGTAGCACCTTATTCGTCCACGCAGCCACAAACATCTCTTTGTGTCTCAGCCAGGTCTCCTCTACATAGGATATCACGTGAGGGTAAGTCCTCCAACTAACCTTCATCGTACGCACTGCTCTATCGTACGCAGCTTCTGTGGAAGCTTCCATGATAATTTTCCACCTCCCATTCTTGAACCTCTGCGCGATGGCCTTATCTTTTCCACAAAGTCTGTACACTTTGTCTTCAACGACTTTGTTAATGTGCCATGTACAGAGCAAATGGGCACTCTCGGGAAATATCTCTCTAATAGGTGTCATCAACCCTAGCTCACGATCGGTCACAATTGCTGTTGGGTGTACATCATTTCCAATAAGCATCCTCAACCTATCTAAGACCCACGCATAGCTTGCCTGAGTCTCATCCTTCATAATGGCATAAGCTATGAGGAAGTTCTTATTGGTTGGAGTCATCCCCACTATCTCAAGAAACGGCATCTTATACTTGTTTGTTTTGTACGTGGAATCTAAGCCAATCAACCAACGAAAAGACCGAAGTAACTGAATTGATGTAGGGTGTGCCATGAACATGTGAGTTACCTCATTAGTAGCTCGGTCGGCTCTTGTCCAATGTACGTACTTATTCTCCACAGCTAAATGATGAAACTGACCAATCACATCTCTCTCTTCAAAGTCAAGTTTCCTTATACGATCTCTGTGGTTGTACACATGCCGTCTAGTTGCATTGTCCTCGGGAAATTTTTCCTGAATAGCGGCCAAGATAGCACATGGCTTTGTTTGTGCCGAAGTCATGTCACGAACGAGTTTCTTTGAGCCAGGACTAAGACCACTCATCTGACGATATCCCTCAGGATACACAGCAAAGTCATGGTTGTGCGTACCCCTAGTCCCAGGCAATGTGACAATCATCCAACTACTGGACCCATACACTTGCCGAGCTCTTAACTGGAACGTACATTTACAAGCCTTTGTTTTCGTCTTCTTCCGAGCAGCAGTATCTAAGTCTCTTAATTCCCCTCTGTAGCGTTCACCTCGATTGCATTTTAACAATTTTACGCTTCCACTCTTCTTGTGTGACGAAATTATCAACTCAAACCCGATAGTAAGGGCAATTTGTTTTGCCCAATTAATTGCATCTGTATCACTATCAAATAACTCTTCAGTGACGAAATGCGTACTGTAATCAACACCATCACCACCGAACCGCTCCAAAGGAACCTAACGAAAACAACGAAAACAATGTTAGCTTAATCTTAAATTCAAACAATAAATAATAATAATAATAATAATAATAATAATAATAATAATAATAACAATAAATAATAATAATAACAATAAATAATAATAATAATAATAATAACAATAAATAATAATAATAATAATAAATAATAATAATAATTTTTTTTTTTGTGTCTGTCGGTCGTCGATCTCGACTCACCCTTGGGTGAGTCGTCTGCTACAGGCGACCAACCCAAGGGCGAGTCGTCTGTTGATCTCGACTCGCCCAAGGGTGAGTCGCCTGTAGCAGACGACTCACCCTTGGGGAGTCGACATCGCCAGACGACTCCCCTTGGGTGGGTCGCTTGTAGCGGACGACTAACCCAAGGGTTAGTCGCCTGTAGCAGACGACTCACCCAAGGGTGAGTCGTAAATCTCAGACGACAGTGCAAAAAAAATGCGCAAAAAAAAAAATTTTACCTCCGCCACCGTCGACGGCACTTCCTGGTCGCCGGCAGACATCCGCGGGTTGCTTGAGTGAATGTTGATGAAGGTTGGGTATGAGAGTGGGTGGTAGAGTGGGAGAGAAGTGGTGTGAGAGTTAGAGAGGGAGAGAGGGAGAGGATGAGTGAAAAATTAAAAAAGGGCAAAATTGGAATTTTGGAAGGCGGTATCTAGTAATTTAGGGGCGGCATTTAGTAACTCCCTTGAAATTATAGGGAGCTAACGGACGGAGCCTTAGAAAGAACAGCTAAGGTTGTACAATCCCTGGTATTCATTTTCATAATTGAGATCATGTTATTGGATATCACATTAGTAATTTAGTAATTGAAATGCCTTTGGCTTTTTGTCTGATTGAAAAAGTTGTTTGTAGCCCCCAATTCCTACTCTTTGGTTGATAGTAATTATCAAATCATTGGGGATACGTTATATTCTTTAGCACATGCCAAACAGCTTAAACTTTGCTTAAATTATTCATCAAAATAGCTTTTGTATTATCCAGATTGTTTAAATGTTTTATATCAATTAAAGTTCCAATTAATCTTTTGAATTTGTCTTGTTGGGTCACTTTTGGGGAAATTAGTGGACCTACATCCTGAACTCCATTATACAGTTAGAGATTTAATTGAAAAAAAACAGAGGGGGTTGTGATTCCAGACTTCCAGCCATGAGATAGACAAAGGCCAAAGCAAATGTGTAAGGTTAGAAAAGATGGTGAGATCACATATAGAGGTGAAAATTACTAGTAGAAAGCAACTACTGTGAATATCAGTCGGCATAGCTTGGTCTAGCGGAATTTGTCCTTGTTCCGTATTTCACAGCCTACCAGAATTCAAGTCCTACCAAACCTCTTCTCTTTTCGAGTTAGGATCCTCTCTGTTGCTTCTATTTTCCATTTCTTTTAGAAAACGGAAAGGATCCTATCCCTCTCCCCAGAGCATAAAGTAGGGAGGACTTGTCAAGTAGTCAAGTCG
Organism: Tetragonia tetragonoides; assembly: GCA_038025085.1. NCBI lineage: Eukaryota > Viridiplantae > Streptophyta > Magnoliopsida > Caryophyllales > Aizoaceae > Tetragonia > Tetragonia tetragonoides. The sequence goes on from CM076139.1 coordinate 4,813,068, forward strand.
TCACACCCCCACACCCAAAAAACAAAACAAAAACAAAAAGCTATTGTGAATATCCATCCTTCCTAATGCGAGTTTGCAGCAGCCTTGCCGTGGCTTGAGTACTTTTTCCTTTCGTTTGCTTTTTTTTTTTTCAAATAGGGAAACAAAATCAATTGAAAATGCAGATCAAATATATTTGAAATTTCCAATTCATTTTTTTCTTTTAGTGTTGGTGGTCAGAGTCTCAGAGATGCACAAAGGCAAAAGGCGATAGGAATTAAAGTCCCAACTAAAGATGGCTTCGTGCCGTCATGGCGTACTTGGGTCATGCTCGTGCCGTACCTTTGTACTTTGTAACAGTGTCGTGTCGTGTTTATATTTGTCGTGCTTTGTGCCATGTCGTGCCGTGCCTACTCTTGCAAAAGGTAGGCCCAGGTCGTGCCCGTGCTCGTGCTTGTGTCGTGCCGTGCTCGTGCCATGCGTGCCGTGCCCTGCTCGTGCCATGCGTGCCATGCCCATGCTTTTTTCAAATAAAAATAAAAATTTTCGTCGTGCCGTGCTGTGCCCCACTGTGCTTTCTTTTCAAAATCCAGGCCCGGGCCCAGCCCAAGCCCAGTCATTCATGCCCATACTCGTGCCCGTGCCGTGTAAAACGCGTACTCGGTTGTACCATGCCTCGTGCTACCCGTGCCCAGTGCCATCTCTACTCCAACTCTATAGTTGGGACTTGGGAGACAATACTTCTGTAGTTGATCCTAATTTCCAACCAATTAAACTTGTCAGATCTTGTGTTGGTTGGCTACCATAGTAAAACCAGCCTAACTCAAATATTAAAACTGTTCAAAGTGATAAACATAAATTGATATAAATTGCAAGTTATGAATTTGAATAACTAGTCCAAACCCGTGGACGGGCTAAACTAGGCCTGACAAAAAGATCAGGTCGGGTTGGGTTCGGGTTCAACTCAATTGACTTATTTTTTAAATGGGTTGAAAACTCCAACCCTAATCCAACCCATTTAATAAACAGGTTAATCAAATCGACCCGTTTAACCCATTTAACTACTTTATTATAAGTAAAAAATGGAAAAAACTTGATTTAAAGGGGATATATACCATCAAATTTCTATAGTAAGTAGATATATACAAAACAAACTATTGGATTAAGGAAAATTTATACTTTTCAATGATTATTATTTATGTGGCACATAAATATTTACTGAATTTCAAAAATAAAATTGACATACGTAAGTAAACAGGTTGAACAAGTCGTTTTCGGGTTGAAAATTTCAACCTTAATCTAACCCATTTAATAAACGGGTTGAAAATCTCAACCCTAACCCACTTTTTTCGGATTAGGTTGAGGTCGGGTTGTCAGGTCGGGTCAGCTTTTGCCAGGCCTAGGCTAAACATCATAATTTGGCTAGCTTTCCGAATTGAAAAGAGGAAAAGCAGTTCTATCCCATCACAGAATATATCTCACTTTCTCAAGGAAAAAACTCAAGGAAAAAAAATTATACAAATACTGGAACTATCTGAGTAGAATCATTCCTGCAAGAAAAAACAAGTCTGCAATTTCTTCACCAAAATACAAAGGGCTTATGAATAAAGTACATTCATTTTTTTCGGCTTACTGTTGATCAAGTACAGACTATAATCCTTGAGCCAGAAACATTGACATGGTTACATTTTACCTCACCGGAAAAGAACCACTCATTAGGTGGTATTAACCAGAAACCGGAGGGATACACAAAAAGGTAAAGAGTTGGCTCAATAAACCGATACTTATTCCTCTACAACAGGTATGAAGACATAAAATAATAAATTCGCTCCTAATCGGAGAAAAGATGACAGGGAGCGAAAAAGAAAAGATAAAACTGTGACCTATGAACTTCGTACCTCCATTAGGAAGGAGAGATATTCACAATTCTTGAATTGAATTATCTCACTACCAAACATGAAATTGTCGATGGTCAAACAGGAACAGGACTCAAGCTCAAGCCACAGGAAGGCTGCAAACTCGCAGCATAATCCCGAGCCCAGAGGTCATAATGCACAATTTCTTCGAGGGAGGGTGATTTCACCAACTCGTCCTGATGTTTAGCACATGTGAGCTCCACAACCTTGAAGATTTCTAGGTAGCTTATCCTGTACAAAAAAACTGGAAGTCTTAGGAGCCTTGCTAAGGTATATTCAGCAAATTGATATGAACGGAATACTACGCTACACAAGTAGTGATCACTAGAAGCCAGCATTTCATTGATCAACAGATACATGAATGTCTCAAGATAAGAATGACACTATTTTGTGCCGTGTGACACTATTCTCTCTGTTATGGAGGAGGCATGGGTGCTTTAAGCTGGGATTAAAGGAAATTACTAGAAAGCAACTACTCCCTCCGTTTCAGATAAATGTATACAGTTGTTTTTTGAAAGTAAAAGTTTAAAAACTTTGACCATTAATTTAAGAAAAAATATAAGGATTCACAATGTAAAAATACTATGCTTAGATTCACTTTTAAAAGTACTTTCGGAAAATCAAATTTTTAAAAATTTATATCTTCATTTAAATAGAAATATTCATGATCAAAGTAGTGCATGGGAGACCGTGAAAAAGTAACTGTATACATTTATCTGAAACGGAGGGAGTATTCAGTATTATTTCTTGCTTAGTCTAAATAGGAAGTAGTAGTCACGGTGATGTACAGCAAAAAGAAACAACTCACTGTTTGTTTTGTGGGAGTGTTTGAGTCCCTTGTAAGTACTTTTTGCAAGGTTGAATAAAATTATGTTTAATTGTCAAAAAAAAAAAAAAAAAAAAAAGGTATCAGAACGGAAAGAGAAAAATACATACTTCTCGTCTATGAACATTTCGACTGCCTTCTCGTTAGCTGCACTAAGGACACCAGTCATAGTGCCTCCAGCACGTCCAGCAGAATAAGCCAGATTCATAGATGGGTACTTCTTATTGTCTGGGGCTTTGAATGTCAATGATCCAAGCCTGCATCACAACTTTCAATATTTTACCAGGGCTTCTAAATTAACAATTGAGACATAGGTAACATTTGATCTCATCCATCAGAAATCAGAATGGAGATTCCATTCTAAAAAATTTCTCGATTATCAATGAATCCAACAAACATCCATGGTCCATAATTCCATATGCATTGTTTATTGTTCACACCTTTGAATTGTACATTTGTTACAGAATCTACTAGAAAGCAGCTAGAGACATTTAAATGATTACAGTTGGCTTCTTTCATACACGGTCTTGCAAGGATATTGAACACTGTGATAGACATTAAGCATCCTAGAAAAATATAAGAGTGCTTGCTCACTGCTCAAGCATGAAAAAGTAAACAGGAGACTTACTTGCAGAGATCGAGACATGGCCACGTTACTTCAGAGCAATATACTCTTTCTGGCCATGACAACGTGTACAGGATAGGTAATCGCATATCAGGCCATCCCAATTGTGCAAGAACAGATGAATCCAGCCATGGCAAAGGCGAACAGAAAAATCAAGATTTAAACAATTCCATGTCCAACTAAAAATATTGTTCATCACATCAACCCCCTAGTCATCAACCGATAAAAAAATTTCAGCAATAGGCAACAGCCCAAAGAGGTAATTGCGGCTTACAGGAAACATCAGGTGGTGTTCTAGTTCCCATTTCACTCACTTCATTTTGATCTTATAGTATCTTTATGATGAAAAATAATCTCTACTCAATTCCTTCTGAGAAGTTATAGCTTACAGAGAACTTCTGTGTTCCTCAGGTTTCTCTTGGACTAGGCTAAAAGCATCCAAGGTTGGAACTTGGAATCTGCCATTTTCCGATATTTCGCATACTTCAGCCTAAATAGAAGTGTCAAGTGTCTCTATCCTTGTTGGAGACTTGGAGTGTGAAGTATCCAACATGGATATATCACGTGCAATGAAGAGTCCAATTAACATGAGAGAAATCTACTCTTTCTCGTATATACAAAATCTGGTACCCTGTATACACCACTCCCAATACCTTTCCAATACCAGATAATATCGATAACCCATAGGTCAAACTACAACAATGACATGTGAAACATAAGAGTTGTTCAGCATAAGGGCCACCAGACTTTTCTGGCCGTTAACTTCACGGCTGTGGGATCAGTTGGACAAAAGCCCGCACACGACGTTATTTTTGTTTAAAAAAGTTGTTCAACATAGGCATCATTGTCACCATCGCATCTTCAGTGGCATTGATGCTTTAATGTTCCCAACAAAAGAGTGAAAGATAAATAGTACATGGCTACCATCTGCTCTATTTTCCCTATCTGCTTTTTTTTTTTTTTTTTGCCCCTGAGGAGGGAGGGGACTCCTGTGTCTACTTTCCATTTGCTTTCACACCATGAAATGAGTTATAGACCCTTAACAGCAGCAAGTTCTGACAAAGATTTCCAGAAAGACCCTCACTACGAAGAAACACTAACCACCAATGAGAAACATAAAAGGGTTGGTGAATGGGCCCAAACCTGTGCTTCAATCATTGAATGTATGATTGATTGTGGATGAATCACAATATCGATGTCATCATATTCAGCCCCAAATAAGTAATGGGCTTCAATAACTTCTAGACCCTGTCAATGTTATAAGATACTCAAAACCGTTAATAAAAAGTGTGAATGCCTAAAACAAGAAAAGCTAATGTATAAGAGTGCGCTACTTACAAAGGCAGTTAAGAACAAACCTTATTGAACAACGTTGCAGAATCCACCGTAATCTTCTTCCCCATGCTCCAGTTAGGATGTTTCAATGCATCAGCTACTTTAACGTCTTTTAGTTTCTCGACAGGCCAATCCCTTTTAAAAAACAGATCAGAACAGCAAGAGTCAGATTAATTTACGTGTAGAGATGAGATACATGCACAACCAAATTCCATTAGATGTTGAAAACAGAAGACAAAATCAGGAAAAACAAAAGGGTGACAAAAAATTATTACAGCCACTTTTAAGCACATTTGACATGATTGAGAAAGTTTGCAAGATAGAACTCCATTTGCATACCTGAAAGCTCCACCAGACGCTGTCAAAATAACACGTCTAAGAGCTCCTTCTGGCAAGCCCTGAATACACTGAACACAAAAAGGCTCTTTTGAGTTGGACTATTTGATACATTTACAATTGCAGAGAAAATCGAGGAAGCCACAAAGGGGTTGGGGAAAGTTGAAACAACTACCAAATAATGCTTCAATACAGAAATGACCTTAACCTTTTGTTTAACTTGGCATAAAATCATACTGCAGTGCAAATAACAAATTACCTGAAATATCGCGGAATGTTCAGAATCAGCTGGAAGAATCTTAACATTATGCTTGCGAGCCAGGGGAAGGACAAATGGACCACCAGCAATGAGGGTCTCCTTATTGGCTAAGGCTATATCTTTGCCTGCTTCAATGGCAGCTACTGTAGGCTATAGAAAACAGAACCAGTAAGAAGCTAAGCTTCTCATCATGTTTGAGTAGGAAATATATTACTCCGTAATAGATATGATTTGATTTACCTTTAGACCTGCACAGCCAACTATTCCTGTAACTACTGTAACGGCATCTGGGTGACGTGCAACCTGAAATTGTAGAGACAAATGTGAATCTAAAATGATATTTTCAGCAGGGTGTAAAACCAGAGTGATGTGATCCATTATTACCTCAACTATGCCCTCGTCTCCTGGGATTATTTCAGGCTTGTGGTCAGCACCAGCTAGAGCGTCTTTGAGTTCAGCAGCCAAGGACTCATTTTTCACTGAAACTAATTCAGGTTTGAACCTCTTGACCTACGCATCAAGAATCATACATGATAAGCAAACATAGGACTTGGGTAATCACGGGCTTATCCCATCCTCATATTTGATTAAAGTGTTCTCTATTTAATGTGACAGCTCACAGAGCATTGATCTAATCTGGAAGCCATTTGGTGTAATTCACCACAAAGTTAGAATGATTTGAACAAATATCTCTTGGGCTCATGTCGGCGTCTACTTCAAGCAATAAGACACATTTCAATATCTCCTTGTAGTTAAATATTTGCACTAATGCGAGGACATCCAATTACTGAAATTCTATTTTAAAGTGCTAATAGAAGTTGCCAGTTTAACATCATAATTCTAACTACTCTCGAAATAGCAGCCAATCAATCAAAATTTTGGTCCATTAGCTCTTCCGGAAGTAAATACTTATTCTCCTAAATTAAGAGTGGACTGAGAGCATATCTAAGGTGGCATCTTCTGCTCAATGTAATTTGCCATCTTTCACCCAAAAGCTCAATAGTGGCACCTTTTTCCATTTATAAGGTTCAGATGGAACCCAAACAGCTATGTGATCAGTAGCTAAGACAAATTTGTACCATGTAATGTAATTATAGTGTACGTTACAGATAGACTGATCACCTGATCAGCAAGAAGAGTCACATTTGAACCAGCAGCAAGAGCTACGATTCTGAACTTTTCTGGATTCTCAGCAACAATGTCTAATGTCTGCAAAGCATCAATTCTCTAATTAGAAGCAACAAGCCAATAAGCATAGCTCAAAACACAACATTCTACATGTCCATCAAAAAAGGATGATACACCAATATTCCTAAGAGAATTATTTCTGAAAAAGGGTCAACTTTGTGCATATATACCAGAATTTTCCGTTTCTCAATGAATTAGCAGATTTTTGCCATAATGACAACAAGAACAGATATTTTCACCTGAGTACCAATAGAACCGGTAGATCCAACGATAGAAATAGGCTTTGGACCATCCCAAGTTTTATGACCTGGCTCTGCTACTGCTCGTCCAGGCCAGGCTGAAGGTGGTGACTGAGCCGAGCAACGAATCCTACCACAAATTTGTACAGAGTCCTTTCTTTTCCAAGAGAATCCACCTAAGAGTAGCAGAATATTATAAGAAGCAAAACAAGAATGAACTGATACACTGCATGTGAGGAGCTTCCTGCCTATGAGGTTCACATAGCAAAGAAAGCTACTAGTTCAAGTAACAGACAGAAACTACCACAGTTGCAGTTTTAATCAGAATAAAACCAGGTGATAGCAGAAAACAGCCATACAATTCATTGTCCAACCAGATTTTAAAAAATTCTCATTATATACAAATAGTAAAGTGTTATGAACCAAGTCATCCAACGAGTTATTGAGCCCTTTCTGGGACAAAATGGATACTCATATGGATATGTGTTAATAACAAGCCAGATTGCAGGAACACAACCAGTTGGTTGGTTGGGAGATTATCCTTGCATACTCTTCATACACTGAAAAAGGTGTAAGAACTTGAACATGGAGGTCCTTTTATTGAAGATGGCCAGGAAAAGGTATCAATGTTTTAGAGGGCATCGAATTAAACATAGTTGCACAACGAATCTCTGGCTATCTTTTCCAATGGAACCGGCCTAAATTGGCTGAATCAAGTATTCGAAGAGCTTAGCTTAAATCAAATATAAGGGGGGGGGGGGGGTTCACAAGATGAATTATGAAAGAATAGACAATACTCATAAAGGGCGACAGACAGTGCATATACATCTCTTAAACTAGTTTTAGTTTCTCAATATCATAAAAGAAGATACTGAGTGGCAAACATATCAAGAAATCACAGTACTCAAAAGCTGATTGAAAGTTCACAATCTCTAAGATTCTACGTTCTGCAGTAAACCCTAACCATGTTATATATTCCATCTACACTATGTCCTGGATCCTCTTAATTTACGTTTTACATCTGCAAGTTTGGTGGGGAACCCCAACATTCTCCCATCTCATCAAAAAGCATTACTCCAAATCTGCCTAGTTTAAGGAAAATCCGGAGAAGATGCTCATCAGTCCCATCATATCGATTTATCCAACAACCTATATACTCTGATCATTCTTCCTTATCAAATCACTAATCCAACTAATGAGTAATGTTCTTGCCTGGATTTCTGGTGATTTAAAGCATCCAATTCTTTCATAGGAGCCTACTTTGCTTAAAGCCTCTATTCTGGTTACAAAAGCAACTAACAACCCAAAATGGATTGAAGGTACAATGTTGACCCTTCCAAACGATTCACTCACCAGCTTAAGTACACACCCAATTCCCCATTCCCAAACTTACTTGCATACTTCAAGCTTTGTGGAAAATGTGTGAAACCATGAAATGCAATCACATACTGTATAAAATGCATCTTATACTGAATATCAACCCCTCTTTATAAAACTAGAATCAGTGCCACCACACCAACTATCAAAAAGTTTACAATTTGGCTATACCCAGATCATCAGAACAGTAAGGGAAACTAGAATTTCCACTCAAAATGAGAGAAAAGGGGGAAAAAAAAAAGCAAGAAAGCTAAATCAGATACTTAAGACAAGAAAGGGTAGAAAGAGAGAGAAAGTTGATACCTTTAAGTTTATGATGCTGGGTAGAAGTAGAGGAATCCAAAAAAGAGACAGCTTTGATTTCCACAGTTGAGGGGAAATTCATCGCCATTAAAACTTTGATACAAAACTTCAGTATTTCACTCCCAAAAACTCAATAAAAGAGTAATGATTTTGTCAAAAAAAGGTTGATTCTGTTTTGTGATGCCAAAAGAGAGAGATGGCCACACGTTTTAAATATAAGGACAAAGAGAGAGAAATGAAGGAAGGGAGGGAGGGAGAGAGAGACGTTAATGGGGGGTTTGTCAGAAAGTCCCAAGGATAAGAGACCACCACCCCGCACCGAGTAGCACCACCTGATTATTGGCTGCCCCAACCAACAAACAAGCCGCAACCCAAAATAAATAAATAAATAAAGATTACTATAAACATGGAAAAGACAAATTTGATTAGTGGTCTGGGTTGTTTTAAATTTTTTATTAAAGATTTTTTGTTTATGATTTAAGATACAATGGAATATTCACCGGATTGCTTGTAATAAAATGAATTAATTAAGAATTATTAGCATAAAATAATCTCTAAGTGGCCAAGTGGGTGCCTGCTAAGAAAACCAAAAAGGACAACTTGATTCCAAAAATGTCAATAAATCACATTTAAATCATTATTGGTTTTCCATAGTCATGGGCCACCTATAATTATTTTCCATCCAAGTAGCATTTATATAATATTATATTCATTTTTTTACTATTAGGCAATCATTAAAGTCAAATTAAATAGTAAGAGTATGATCAAATGCTATACTTTGAGGTAAATAGGTAATGGAGCTAAAAGTCAAGCAAAATTGCATTTAGGTCCTTCTATGCACTGGATACATCATTGGTTGTCCTAACAATTCGGTTTGGGTAACCTATCTCAACTGTAGACAACTATGAAACTAATCAGCCTAACAAATATCACTACTAATGATGACAATTGACATGTATGATGGTCTCATTTACACTAGTTTGTGTGAGACCTTGAATACAAGTTTGTGTCTGATGTTAAGGATATTTGGAACTTGGAAGTGAGGTTTAATGAACAATTTTACAAAACCTTTATTTAGGAAAATGTTATCTTTCATATTTTTCTTACTTTGATGTTTGATCTGATGTTTATAATTGGAATAGAGATCCAAATACTGTAGTAATTGCATAAAATTAGTAGAATTGTTGATTTTGAATTTTTGGGTGAGTATCTTTTTTCCTTCAGAAACTTAGTTGCCTCATTTGCTCCCAAATGTACACAAGAAAAATAAGGGAAATAGATATATGTATGTATATGAACACCAAGATAGTTTGTTTTGGTGAATCACCAAGATCAAATTGCACATTTTTAGCATGTAGTATTCCTAGTTCACTTGCAAACCGCTCAAACTCACCCCAAACCTTGGAGAAATTTTTGCATAGTCCAGGAGTATTGCTCCCTCCTCTCACAAAATAAGTGGACCCCACTCTAAATTTAAATTTTTAATTTTCTATTTTGTGAGAGAAGGGAGCAGTGTTCCTGGAGTACACAATAATTTCTCCAAACCTTGACTGCAAGAATACAATTACTTCAGAATTCCGATACTGATCGTCATTTTCCGAATCCACTATAAATTACCATAATGAAGTTTAACACAAAACTGATCTGCCAAATCTACGCCTACTAACAAAATCCATTTCCTTGAATGAATGAAGTATTTAAGTACAATGAACTTAATAAAAGAATGAATTATGGCAATACAAGATTTCCTCACAAATCTAGCTTGATGACTAGAACTTCTTTTGCTTTACCCCAAATGCTCCTTTTGTATGTCCAAACCATTATACTTTATTTTCAACTTCGGTGGCTTCTTGTACATGTCTTGGCTGTCTCGGCGTTGGATTGCTCTGACGCTCTTTTCCACCAGGCTTTGACGAGGCGTTGCCATACCAGATCATCCCTAGAACGGCTATTACCATCCCGAGGACCACTTGTAGGTTTAGACCTTCTTTTCCGAAAAAGATGAAGCCTAGAACCAAAACAAGGATTGTCTTCATATGGCCAAGCACTTGGAAGGACACAGCTGTGAATCTGCCGATGCAGATAAACTGGCTGAGGTTTGTCCCAATTGCAATTATGCATGAAACTGTGATCAACATCTGCAGAAACCAAGGAATGAAAGTATAAGAAAGTTCTAAAGGGATTTAAAAAAATATCAGGCCATGTTCCTCAGATGCGGAAAATGTTTCAGACTTGTTAAGGTCAGATCTGTGTGCACTGATCTTTTGTCGGGGTTTTCCATCACTGTATAGTTGCAGAATTACATGTGACCAACACAGGTTCAGCATCATATATGTATGATATGACGTATTCAAGAGCTTCTTCCATCTGGAATTAGTTTTCATCAGCATGGTGGCAACCCTGCAATATTAAGGAATTCTTGCAATTTTACAAAGCTAAGCCCTTTTCTCCGGGCACAATAGGAAAAACATTGAAAATGATGATCCGCCTCTCACTACTATTTGTTCAATACAATATAGCAAGTTGGGGTAATATTGGACATATAACCAAAGTAATTCACTATTAGGAAAGTGGCTATTTGTTCCAGTGACTATAATTTCTGAGAGGAGGATGTATTAAAGACTCTGAAATGACATAGTGCATGTAAATTGAAGAGATTAACAAAGGAAGCAAAGGAATTATCAGAGAATAATATACTTCATGAGAAAGCTCTCTAACTACTTGCAATTGCAACGACAAGCAAGCTGATGTTGCCTCTACTTCCAAAAAGGATCACAACTGCTTCCAGCCAAATTTCAAACTACACAAGCGGTGTTGGATAAGTGGTCACTAGCCAACAAACAGTGTGAAGAATCATGTGACAAAGATCTGACCATGTTTTACACATGGGAAAGGAAAATGGAAAATAAGAAAGAGAACACGAAGAAATATACAGTACAGGAATACTTACCACAGATGCCGTACTATAGTTGAATGCATCGATTCTCTGGTTTGTCAACCAATAGTCCAGAAAAGGACCCAGTAAAAGCAGGGTTCCAGCCTGCGCTGGTGCAGTGTGGCCCAAAAGGTTGAATGAACTGAGAGAGTACTTCTTTTGGAGAAAATGCACGTACTAAAATGTAGATAAACAAACACACAAACAACAAATTCAAAGTATGAGTACATATTAGCTACAGAAAAAGGGGAAAAGGAGCTAAAAACAGAAAAACCACAAGCGAAAAGAAACTGTCTATAACCGACAATTTTTACTCCTATGCTTCCCATCCAAACCTGGTCCAGTACTTTACTCTTACAACAGGATTCCTTAAAAGAATAATAACAAGTAAAAATAAATAATAAATAAAAGGATAAGAGCCATCAGCAAAAATTGTCAAAGTTGGGCTCCTAGATAGGTAAGCATGATCTTGGACAGCATCACATGCTCTAGTAATCCATCACTCGGAAAAGGCAGAAATAAGCAGAAATGAAATCCAACTCTGCAATATTATCAGCAGAAGGTTCTGCAGTGATCGTGGTCCTTGGTATGCATGTATTCATATGATCAACACCAGAAGAAGCTGAGCAAAGAAAACAATCCCTTTTAAAACCTAACAAGTACCAACGTAGTATACGAGAAGCCCTATCCTGATCTTTGACCAAAATAAATTCTTCGATAAACAACACGCCCTCTCCTGCCATCCAAACTCCACAACTGCTCTCACCAGTTTCCTATAGGCAATACTGAAAACCAAATTTAAGCATAAACACTGAACCTCCAGAAACGATTTGATATGTTTCAAAGCAGTTCCAGTGCTAATCACTAACACCTGTGACCTGTCTTAATGAATTAAAAAGTTATGCATGATTCCAGCAGGAATTGCAACGACTATTACAAAGAAAATGAGCAGAAAATGCGTCCTGCACCCAGTGGTCTAAATACCATCCACTCGGGACAGCTATCAGGGCACGGTTTGCTTGTATCATCACGTACCTTGGAATAGGGAGTCAATGTTGTACACTACCATATCCAACTCCAAGAAAACAGTATTTCCCGGGCAGCCGTTTCTCCTCCTACGCCTGTACTTAGATCTAACAGCAACCATTTCATTCAGGTGAATTGTCTGGTTTTAGAGAGTCTATATCTATTTAACTAAACAGAATTTTCAAAATCGAATATGGATCACCTAGGAATCTAGGACACAGCTGGACAAAATACAGTAAACATCATGTACCAATAATGAAACAAAAATAGGGCACAAGCTCTTCAATTAGCAAGTGTGACCAAGTTAATAAGGCTCAAAAAAATCAAGAATCAAAGTACACGCATGCAAAGAATCCGACAATCAAGTCAGACCATTCTTTTCTTATGGTTTGACTGAGACTATGTAAAATAAGGTAGATTTATAACTTACATATTGTTGGAGAGCAGTACTCCAAACTGCAACAGAAGCTGCTACAAAACCCTTGGTATTTACACTCACATCAGTAACAGTGCAGACACCAACACCTAGTAGAACGAGTACTATGCTGAGCTTTGTGTTTCTGGAGTATCGAATTTTATCAAACACAATCTCGAAGAGGCATAGTACAGGAATCATACTCAACTTTGCAATCTGCAAATTACGAACAGGCTATTATTGCTGGAGCTTGCATCAAGTGTGATAACATAAGTATCAGCCAAGTTTTTACCTGATAAAATCCCACTGAGTTCCACATGAGACTAACATTCATGCCAACAATTGAAAAGTTTGCAAATATGATGAATTTCAGCAGCTCCAACAAAGGTAAATGAGAGGGCTGGATATACCCAAGCCAACGAAAAACAAGCGTCATCAATGTAGTCGCAAGGAAATGCAATCCAGTCAAAGTTGTAGCTGAAACATGTAAGTCAAGACTTCTGAATTTTAGGGAAAAATATGGAGACGACAATAGTATATAAAGTATTATGTGTTTACAAACCCATAAAGGCATCAGAAACCAACGTCAACCGTGGATTTCAATTGCATAACAACTAACAAGTCTCAGGTTAAAGGAGAAAGTCACATGGAAGCTGAAATCTATGACCCAACCAAACATTAGTAGTCCAGAAAAATCAAAGAGTGTACAGTGACAATAAACCAAAAGGATACAGTTAAGGGACAAATACAGTAAAGCGAACACTTCGGAACAATGTAACATGGGAAGAAATACTTCGTTAATTTATAGTGGAAAGTATATTGACAGCCAATATATGCTCAGAACATGGTGCAGATCATGCTTGAATACAGTATTAGTTTTGTTTTATTGTAAGAAAATTCTTTGGTGGAGCTTGATTTATAGCGTAGTAGTAGTAAATTAGAAGGGGCTGATGAAACAACCACATTATACAGTAATGGCTTATAAGGCCATTAGCATTCTAATGCTCGGAAGGAATATAAGCAAGATAATGTATGACTCACGAACTATAGCCGTATTTAGATAAGATATTTACCGAAACTAAATCCATATGTAGCCATCAAAGCTTTGTTGACGATGATTACTCCCACCGATGTGACAGCATTGAACATCCAAGCAGCAGCGTCAACTGCAGCTTTCTTCTCCGCCCTACTAGATGGAGCCATATCTTTTTGAAATTTCAAGCAAGGAAATCCTCAAACCTCGGCTTTTTAAAAGGTTGGCACACTTCCATCTGCAGATGCAAGTTTTTCATGTGCTCCAGAGAACACTTCTTCTGCAAATTTGCTAATCAACATAAGATCAAACAAATGTGGACACTTTATTTATAGAATTAGTTGGATAAACATTCATTATCTTTAATGATTGGGAGAAAAACTTAGAAACTTCCAACTGATACAGCAGAACAGTGTTCTAGTGGTTACTCTTGGAGACATTCCCTTTCCTGTCCCTCTTCCATCATTTGAAAACATTAAAACCAAAACACAACGGCCATCAAAGCTTCTCTTGAAGCTCTTACTCAAGGCATGGCCTAGATGTCGGCACACAACCTTACTATTACGTTGCAGAAAAGCCATCATTTAACATTATCTACCTTACTCAACTCTTTCAGTTTATCCAACCAATTCCTACTATAACTTACCTAAAAATTAAAAGATTTGTTCAGAAACCATATTGCTTTTGTTTAAATGTTGTCCCAACACCTAAAATGGCATCCTTTGTAAAGAGGAGGGATGATTAGTGGAACCCATATATCTCTTGATCGACGAGGATGAGCTAAAGGGCCATGAGTTACAAACTCTGGACATGATTAAGGCACCCCTGAGTTTGCAGGCATTTAGTTCCAGCAGCTAAGAGGATTGGACCCTAGCCTGATTCGGTGTTACGAAGTGATTGCTAGCTTACTAACATGCCAATTGCCAAACACCTTAAAGGTGGTTGAACCACAATTGAACTAGTTCAATTCAGTTAACGGCAAAATATTCTAAGGGCCCGTTTGGTTCACGTTTTTTTGGGCCTAGTAATGGAATCAGGAAACGGTTTCCAATACACAGTGTTTGGTTGGACTACATCAGTAATCAACTTACTTTGGGTAAACTAAACCCCCATTTCGAAACCCACCCCTCCCCCAGGGTTTCAGACCAACAGTAATGGAATGAAATTTACTCGACCTCCCTCCCTCCCTCCCTCTCTCTCTCTCTCTACTCCATCTATGAATTCATGAATGCAACAGTTTATCAACCGTCCCCAATCTCTCTCTCTCTCTCATCCCCAAAATCTTAGCCCTTTTTTGCTTCAATTCCAACAAATTTATCCAAGTCCTACAGAAATTTCATTGTAGAATTGAACCGGCCGTTCCTGACATTTACAAGGCCCTGGGGCAAATGAAATTTGAGGGCCCCTTATATATTAATAACTATTTTTGTTATATTACCCTTGTTTCACTAAAAATTACGATAAGACCGTCTTATAAAAGTTTTTGTTAAAATCTTAAAAATAAGGGTCGGGTATTCATATACAATCTCCTAAACTAGCAAAACACGGATCTTATAGCAACATACGACTATGATACATTACAAACATACACTAAAAACAATGGCAATATAGCGACGGTGCTCGCAACAACGAGACTGACATCTGCAACAAAGAAAAGGTATAACTTAGTTAGATGCTAAAAAGTACGTTGCCATCACAACAAAAAAAAAAAAAACTTCACCAGAATGATGCTAGTATACTTAAAAGGATCAAATTGCAAAACTAGAGAACTAAAAAACCTAAGATAGACCATCCACAATGAAGTTGAAGAAAAAGGGGAGGGTTTAGATGAAAACAACTCTGGTTTAGTAATTTGTTGTTCAATTGTCCAAAATCCACCATTCATCAGGTTTCTTAAATATGATTACTGTATCATCAATGTCAAAAAAAAAATTCATTGTAATGAACAAGAAATACATCAAATTCAAACAGGGATATGACATTCTAATAAAAAAAAACCTTCATAAAACTAACTGATGTTTTTCATAGTCAACTTTACCAATGGAATGATGCCTTAAATTCTGAATTTGAAGACACAATTTAATTTAAAAAAAAAACTTCATATGAAAGAAGATAATATATTAGAATAGATCTCCAACAAAATTTGACCCGAAATTAAGAAACCCTTATAAAGTAAAATTGGGCAAATAACTAACCTCAAATTGATAGTTGTTGTCCTGCAAGATCTCAGTACTCCGAGCACGCTGTCACAAACTCATCCAAATTACTTTGAGGCGTCAGAGAAGTGAGACAACAACCAAAAAAAAAATAATAATAAAAATAAAAAAAAAAAAATCTGAAATTATTTTACAGAAATAAGACAGTATTATTAGTTTAGTACCTTTAAAAAAGAAATTGAGAGCTTCCAATATGAAAATTTTGACCTTCAACCTTCAATTCATTAATGGAGGTAGGGAGAAGAATCAATTTGATGATTTTTGATGAAATGATTCAGATCTTATGCCCATATATAAACACCCAATTCATACCTTTTATGGGAAAGAGAAGAAGTTGATTGAATGCCAAAATTGAGTCTGATTGATTTAACTTGGCCTCCTCGTTTTCCATCTCTCCCGCCAATATCGTGGTGAATGCCGCAATATTCGGAATCCAATTCCCCGTACTGTATTACTAATTGTATGTTTTCCTCCTTTTTTTTCTTTTTGTTTTTTTTTTTTTGAGAAAACTGGTTTAATGAAACACGATTGGGCCCCCTTACTTCATGGGCTCCTGGACGTCGCCCCTCAGGCCTATGCTCTAAAACGGGCCTGAATTATTGAAGACTTTAATTTTAACAATCATGGTAATTTTGGGCGGAGAAAAAGGCAGCAATTATTTTGAGTTCGAAAATGTAAATTTTGGCAAAAGATAAGTAGCTTTTCGGTCAATTCTCAACCATTTCTTTTTTCTTTTTTTTTTTTTTGTGAATTCTCATCAATTTCTTGGGTTTATTTCTGATTTATATTTTTATTTAATTGTTTGCTTCAATTTTTTGGGCTCTTCGAGTGTAGCATCCCAATTCAAAAAAATTATTTTTTTGACTTTTCTTGTTTCTCCTATCATTCGGATGTGATACCACCTCAAAAGTAATTAAAAAAATAATAATAAAAAAACTTATATCGAATGAGGCCTATGAACAAAGATGTGATACCACCTCACATGAAAAGTGATACCTTGAGACAAAAAAAGTGATACCATATACATGATTTATGAGACCGGCTCACAAGAGAATTTGGGTGTTACTAAATACCGCCCCTAAATTACCACCTACCGCCCCCCCAAATTCCAATTTTGCCCTTTTATAAATTTTGCACTCATCCTCTCCCTCTCTAACTCTCACACCACTCCCTCTCTAACACCCACTCTACCACCCACTCTCATAGCCAACCTTCATCAACATCGGATGTCTGTCGGCGACGAGAAAGTGCCGTCGACGGTGGCGGAGGTAAAAAAAATTTTTGCGCATTTTTTTGCACGGTCGTCTGCCGATCTCGACTCACCCTTGGGTGAGTCGTCTGAGACCGACGACCGACCCAAGGGTGAGTCGTCTGCTACAGGCGACTCACCCTTGGGTCGGTCGTCGGTCGCAGACGACTCACCCAAGGGTGAGTCGAGATCGGCAGACGACCGACACCCAAAAAAAATAATAATTATTTATTATTATTATTATTATTATTATTATTATTATTATTATTATTATTATTATTTATTGTTATTATTATTATTATTATTATTATTATTATTATTATTTATTGTTATTATTAATATTGTTTCTTCCATGGTCCAAACGGATTAACCTAACATTGTTTTCGTTGTTTTCGTTAGGTTCCTTTGGAGCGGTTTGGTGGTGATGGTGTTGATTACAGTACGCATTTCGTCACTGATGAGTTATTTGATAGTGATACAGATGCAATTAATTGGGCAAAACAAATTGCCCTTACTATCGGGTTTGAGTTGATAATTTCGTCACACAAGAAGAATGGAAGCGTAAAATTGTTAAAATGCAATCGAGGTGAACGTTACAGAGGGGAATTAAGAGACTTAGATACTGCTGCTCGGAAGAAATCGAAAACAAAGGCTTGTAAATGTACGTTCCAGTTAAGAGCTCGGCAAGTGTATGGGTCCAGTAGTTGGATGATTGTCACATTGCCTGGGATTAGGGGTACGCACAACCATGACTTTGCTGTGTTTCCTGAGGGATATCGTCAGATGAGTGGTCTTAGTCCTGGGTCAAAGAAACTCGTTCGTGACATGACTTCGGCACAAACAAAGCCATGTGCTATCTTGGCCGCTATTAAGGAAAAATTTCCCGAGGACAATGCAACTAGACGGCATGTGTACAACCACAGAGATCGTATAAGGAAACTTGATTTTGAAGAGAGAGATGTCATTGGTCAGTTTCATCATTTAGCTGTGGAGAATAAGTACGTACATTGGACAAGAGCCGACCGAGCTACTAATGAGGTAACTCACGTGTTCATGGCACACCCTACATCAATTCAGTTACTTCGGTCTTTTCGTTGGTTGATTGGCTTAGATTCCACGTACAAAACAAACAAGTATAAGATGTCGTTTCTTGAGATAGTGGGGATGACTCCAACCAATAAGAACTTCCTCATAGCTTATGCCATTATGAAGGATGAGACTCAGGCAAGCTATGCGTGGGTCTTAGATAAGTTGAGGATGCTTATTGGAAATGATGTACACCCAACAGCAATTGTGACCGATCGTGAGCTAGGGTTGATGACACCTATTAGAGAGATATTTCCCGAGAGTGCCCATTTGCTCTGTACATGGCACATTAACAAAGTCGTTGAAGACAAAGTGTACAGACTTTGTGGAAAAGATAAGCTTGTCGCGCAGAGGTTCAAGAACGGGAGGTGGAAAATTATCATGGAAGCTTCCACAGAAGCTGCGTACGATAGAGCAGTGCGTACGATGAAGGTTAGTTGGAGGAATTACCCTCACGTGATATCCTATGTAGAGGAGACCTGGCTGAGATACAAAGAGATGTTTGTGGCTGCGTGGACGAATAAGGTGCTACACCTTGGCAACACTACGACTTGCAGGGTGGAGAGTGCACATGCCGCGCTAAAACAGTGGTTGAACTCCTCAACTGGAGCTTTGGACAATATTTGGAACAAGGTCAACAAGTCAATCGAGTCACAAATAACTGAGATCAAGTACACACTTGAAGAGTGCAGAAGACGAAGAAGTGTGATGTACTCGGGTTTCCCATTCAACTATCTGACCGGGTATGTTTCCCATTACTGCTTACAAATATTATTGGCTGAGCTGAACATGATGAGAGAATTGAGTCACCAAGTATTTGATCGTTGCGGTTGTGTATTGAGATCCACTCATCAGATCCCGTGTGCGTGTGAGTTGAAAACGGCCACGGATACGGGCACGCCAATTAGCTTGAATAGTGTCCACAAATTTTGGCGAACACTCGTTATTAGTGATGCAGTGGAGATAGCTACGCTTGACATGACTGAGCATCCATCTGAGGACCATCGATACTTTCAGTCTCTGGTCGACGAGGTTAACTCAAGCGACCCGGCAGTTGTGCGCAACATATCTGTCCTTATGAATGAGCAGCTTCATCGTGAGGAAGCGAATTACGTCGAGCCGGAAGCGAACACGACAGTCAGAGGTCGACCGAGAGGGAGTTCCTCTACCAGACGTGATCCTAGTTCATGGGAGTACTCCCAGAGGGGTCGTGGTCGCCCTAGGTCATCCAGTTCGAGCCGCGGGCGTGGTTGTAGCTCATCCTCATCGAGTAACGTCGTGCGGAGTACTGGTATGAAAACCCATAATTTATTAACATGTACATAATGTTGTTAATTACTTTTTGATAAGTACTATTAATGACTTTCTATTATATTGTCTTGCAGCTGGACACGGAATAGATATCACTGAATTCTATCATGTTAACAAAATTCCGGGAATCATCATACCTTTCATTGAAGGATATCTCGATGTGCTTGGGGATGGTAATTGCGGTTTCCATGTCATTGCGGACTACGTTTTCGGAGACCAAGAGCAATGGCGATTGACGAGAGTTTGCATTGCACACGAACTCTTAGCTAACCGAGCATTGTACGAAACCCTATACGTTGAAGGGGTCGACGCTGGTTACTGCCGTATTATGTGGGACGGAGGTGCATGTAACGATGATCACTGGATGATAGTAGTTGAGGATTTGTTCCCGATTGCCAACCTCTTCAATGCAGCGATTATGTTATTCGGATACGGCAGCGGAAGGGGGTTATATTCTTGTTACACAGTGCTACCGTTGCAAGCACCTTCGACTGCTACACGTCCAAGTAGGGAAATTGTCATGTGTCATTTAGGTGATTCGTACATGCATTATATCCGTCTGGATTTAGCCTCAGATTTCCCCGTTCCTCCGATATGCGCAGCATGGTTTACTTCCTGTTCTGATAGTGTCGCTGGTTGGGAGCAAATGTATGTTAGGCGAAGAGCACATTGGGATCATTTAGCGAGGTCGACGTAATTGAATGTTTTGCGTGATTGTTATACTTATATCATTGTCACATTTTTGTGTGATTGTTATATTTTGCATGTGGAGAGTGGTCGTGATTATTGGAGGTAAATAAAACAACAAATTACAATAAAACAAAAAATGTAAATAAGAAACAACAAATTACAATAACACAAATAAATAACAATAACAATGAAACTCTTATATAAATATATAACAAATTCATCTAGGGTCAATACATCATTTGGCAGCCCGCCAATCTCTCATATACTCGTCCATTTGGGATCGAGAATCTTCCGCTTGCTCCGGAGGAATCAAAGTAATGGCCTGCTCATATAAGACGGCTAGACGATTCACCCACTGCAAAAAAGTAACAATGAGTGTAAGTTCAGAGATATGTAATACGTAAAAATATATATATATTAGTTAATCACTTACATAATCGCTGTTGGATCGTGGAGGAATCACAGGAGCTGCAGCGTCACGTATCAGCCGAGGGTGGGAGTGAAGGTAGTACCATGCGAGGTAGTCATCCGTACATGCTGTGGGATCTGACGTGGATGCCTGAAACCCATGGAGACCAAGAATGTAAAATCCCGGGAACATACGCCAGGCATCAGATGAAATCCGTTCGGGGTAGACAACCTTGTACGAACGACTGCTCCATGACCTGATCGCTTTGTCTGGCCTAAAGATCGGGGAAGGGATACTCTGTACGTACCCGATTTGTCGTAAACAACGACCAGGCATGTACGGTTCGATAATATCCCGATACCGTAGCCACCCCATGAATACAGTCCTCGGTAAAGATACTGCCGGGTTAGAACCGTACGGCAACCACACCACCTACGTAGAAATGTTGAAAGTTACGGTGAAGTAAAAAAAACATAGCAAACGACGAAATAAATCATGAACACCGATAACTAAATGACGTACCTCTGACGCTCGCAGATGATCCAAGCGTCTACGTAAGGAGTGCAGTCGAACCACGTCCTTGCCCTCAGCCTGGGCACTCCATACGTACGCACGGGGAGCCTCGTCGTCCCCGACAACCATCCGCTCCCGATGAGGTCGGAAGCAGGGAAAGTACTCGTATATCCATGCCTGGAGGAGAGTTAGAAATCCGCAGATGCCCTGAGAATCCCCGCGACTAGCTATACCGAGCTGACGATATAGGAAGGCGAGGGCAGCAGATCCCCAAGAGAAGTCATGCACCGTTTCGAAACCGTTGTCCATCACCTCCATCACGCAGGAGGGTCTAATACGGTTACCACTCTTGTCGACAAACAAGTTGGATCCAATAAGTAACCACATCCAAGCTGTCGCCTGGATGTCCTCCACTTGCTCACAGCAAAGCTCAAAAACCGACTCCGTGAGGACCGCACCGCCCTGCCAGTGGCTACACATCAGTTCATCTCGGGTGACCCCGAAAACCTCCATGGCCGCCATCTGCAGCTGCCCATCCCGTCCCTCATTGGAAACGAGCTGTCCGTCTACAGGAATCCGAAGAATATGCCATACATCGTGCAACATGATCGTCATCTCTCCGAACGGCATGTGGAACGAGTTCGTATCCGGCTGCCACCTTTCCACGAACGAGTTCAATATGTCTGAACATAATGTCTGCCAGGTGTGATAACCCAGTCCCCTCGATCTGGGCCCTCATCTCGGCCGACATCTCCGCTCGCCATTGACTCAGCCGCTGACAGACAGTCCATCGGTTCTGACACTTCAAGAGACCCCTCGTCTCTCCATTCCACATACGAGACGCTACGTGGCCCAGGAAGCTCGGTATGACGCTATCATCCGCCGGCCCACCGGGCACAGGCTCTGTAACAAGCCACGTAGTGTCGTCCTCCGCTCTAGATCGTTTGCTAGTACTGGACGACCCAGTACTAACAAACCTACCGCCTCTGCCCTTCACCACGCGCCAATCTGAGGATGATTCGACGCCAATCTGATCATCGTCCATGGACTGATCCTCGGAGTAGAACTCGCTAGTTGCGTAATCGTCTTGCTCAGCAGTCATCTCCCTCATCCGAACTGCCTCTCTCTGTCTCCGTACAGAGGCATCAATCCCGCGCGTCCTCGTGTGACGCGGTCCTGAACCAACTAGTTCACTAAATAACCTCGGCACCGATTTACCGGCTCCTCCCATCTATCATTTCACATTTTTAATTAATTAAACAATAATCAATAATAATAATAATAATAACAATAAATAATAATAATAATAATAATAATAATAATAATAATAATAATAATAATAATAATAATAAGAGTCGTCGGTCGATCTCGACTCACCTTTGGGTGAGTCGTCTGCGACCGGCGACTCACCTTTGGGTGAGTCGTCTGCCACCGGCGACTCACCCTTGGGCGAGTCGAGATCGGCAGACGACTCACCCTTGGGTGAGTCGCCGGTCGCAGACGACTCACCCAAGGGTGAGTCGAGATCGGCAGACGATCGTCACAAAAAAAAAAAAAAAAAAAAAAAAAAAAAAAAAACACAACTTCAATTCATAAGTTCGCGATTCAATTCAAGGCAAAAAAAATTCAATTCATGGCAAAAAAAATTCAATTCGAACAAAAAAAAAAAAAATTCGAAAAGTTACCCCCCCGCGATGCCGTTGGTCGCCGCCTCCCTCGCCGTCGAAGCCTCCGCCGCTGCCGCTAGCCCCTGACATTCCGTTGTCGTTGTTGGTGGTGGTGGTGGTGGTGCCGTGAGTGGTTGCCGGTGTGATGGTGTGGTGGTGAGGATGAGTGAGAGTGAGTGAGGAAGAGAGGAAGGATGAGTGAGAGTGAGGAAGAGAGGAAAGATGAGTGAGTGAGAGTGAGTGAGGGTAATATTGGAATTTGGGGGGGCGGTAGGTGGTAAAAAGAAGCGGTATTTAGCAATTCACGAGAATTTTTGTAAAAAAAACACAAAATAAGGTTAATACTCAAGTGGTACGGAATTCTTGTTTTCCAGCTCTGTAGAATTTTTAGTTAGTTACAGATATGAAACTCGTGTTTATTTTCAAAAAACTTAATCAGCTTAAAGTGCCAGGGTTTTCTCTTAATAAGTGAAGTCCTAACCTTTAGCATTGCTAAACCACTCTGGCATCATAGCAGTACGAAAATTCTCCGCACTTTTTAGGAAGAGTTGAAAAACACACACTCAAACATGTATTCATAATAGAAAAGAGTTATAAACTAAAAGCCTAAAACTTCAATTATTGTAATTATGTTTCTTCCGAAAAAAATTTATGGTTATTATGTGGAACAGTCAATAGCAATCTATTGTTTTTACTTGTTCTATAGTACTATACTAATACTGATAGGAGTATTATAAGATTCAAATTCAGAATCCCTCAACTTGTATCACAGATCATAGCTCAGTAACTTGCTCTTCTTGTATCTCACTGGTGTTGATTTCTGAGCTCCCACTCCCTCCATTCATTTCTAGTTGACCACCAGATTCCGATATCTTTGTGATTCTCTGCAATTCATCAAGCCCGCTAACAGGCTGAACTGCATCTTCAGGTCTGAGGTTAACATCCTTTGGAATTGATTTTTGCTGTCGAATGGCTACAGCTGCTTCTGGCATTGAAACAGGCGGAGGCTGGGGAGGGACCCATCTACGCTGAGCTGGATGATCGATGTTCACCATACCATTTGTTCCTGATCCAATCTTTGGACCATCTCCATTTGCGACTTCAGTGATCCTAGAATTCTTTTGCTGCCACCACGGAGTTGCACCATCATTATTGAACTGATAAGTAACACCATTATCTTGTGCCATGGAACTTGCGCCTTCACTGGTAACTTGAGGTTGAGGAACAAAACTTGAGTTGCTAGCAGTTTGACCAATCTCCCAAGGCTTTGCAGAGAGCAGCAAGAAAATAATACATGGCAGCCCAATGTCAGAAAAAAATGCTTCGATAAACCCAAGGCACAAATCTCAATCTCACTACGACGATATTTACGCACCCTCAGCTTATTCACATCGAGTTCAAGTACCATTCTTTGAACAATATGTATATGTATACGCATTGTATCATATATTCTACATTGTTTTCTTACTGTAGTGCTTTTCCTTTAAAATAGCAATTGTTAATTACTTAATTGGATTGTGAAGCAATATATATAAAATTTAATACCTTAGCTCTAGGTGCCGCACTTGGATTTGAAATGGGTTGATTAGGATTTGGGGGCCGATCATCAATATCCTGCAGTATAATTAAAAGACAAAAAGAATGAAAAATGTCTATAAGCTAACAGATTACAACTCCAGAATCAATGTTAAAATTTAGAGTATGTATTTGACTTACTCTGATGTTAGGTGGTCTCTCCCCTCTCTGCACCATGGCCATGATCTGCAATACAATTTTCAAGGATCACTAACCGGAAGTTACAACACTATTCCATAACAAGTCAGAAAGAAAGAAGTATTCAAGACCTCCATATATGACTTCGGGTGAGGAGGTTCAGCCGATGCAGGTGGTGAGGCAGATCTCACTGCAGGTAAGATTTCAGTTACAATTCCATAACAAAGCATATGAAATGGTTAAGCAACAGAGTGAAAATTTGAAACAACCCACTACAACCTGATCGCCTGTCAAACTCAGACTTGCTACCCATCTGCTGCTGATTTGATAAGGAGAAACAAAGAACTAATAAGTAAAATCTACAAGAAACAACCAGCCTGAGATCAAAGAATTCAGGCATAGTTACAATTTTCAACTCACCATTGAACGTGCTACAGAGCCATCCAGATACTCTTCTCTGACAGGGTTTCTCCCAGCAATATATGATTGCCCTGATTATTGACAGCAAATTCAAGCAGGACATTATCAGGGATGAGTTAATATGACTGAAAGAAGACCATGCACAATTTCTAGAAGTTCAAATGGGATATAAAAAAGAGGTAACCTAATATATATCAGTAGTTTAATAAGTCCTAGCATGTTTCTCTTTATATTTGCACATAAACTCTTCTTATTAATCGTCATCTCAGAACTCACTTGTAAAACCAAAAGGCAAAGTATTCTAAACATATTAGAAACACCAATGTCAATTCCTTAACAGAGCCAAAAGGCTCGTTATTAAAACTTCTTTCCAGCTTCGATAGTAACAGATTAAATCAATGGTCTCAGTAAACTACCCTTTGCTTCCTAATCGTCATAAAAGTCTTTCTGAGCAAAAATCGAACGAAACAAGACTCAATACGACGGTCGATGGTTAAGATCGAGATAAGATTGCATGTTCTTCCTATGTCCACTGTATGTACGTAATGCTAGATGGGGTAAAGAAGCCACAGCATAACAATAATTAAAGCAACACTAGTCCAATCGTAGACAGTAGGAATATGTAGCACCATGCACACTACAACTTGCATGAATGGGAGTCAAGAATTTCCAGTGCTTTCGAGCATAAAGGCTGCAGTTACAATGTTAAATATGGTCTTAGCCCATTTTCTCAATGACTTCAGCAACTATTCCACAAAAACAATTACAAAACTACCAAATTGTTTTTAGTCCCAAATGGAAATCATAGTACTCATACGAAAGACGTGCGCGAAAGCTTTTGAAAGAGTTAGTAGTCAGAAAAGGTTGCAGGAAATTATAATGAACGCAATCATAATCATAATCATAATATCTATATATTAGAGGCATTTTCTAATAGCATTGGAGGCATCCACCTAAGCAAACCATTGTAACAAAATTTTAATAT
Organism: Tetragonia tetragonoides; assembly: GCA_038025085.1. NCBI lineage: Eukaryota > Viridiplantae > Streptophyta > Magnoliopsida > Caryophyllales > Aizoaceae > Tetragonia > Tetragonia tetragonoides. The sequence goes on from CM076139.1 coordinate 4,839,119, forward strand.
AAACATAAAATAGAAATATAGGTTTTGGCATAAAATATATATTAAAGTTATACTTTCCTAAATCGTTAAAGAGTATACTATTAGAGGTTTCGGTATAAAATATATACTAAAAGTTGTACTTTCCTAAATCGTTAAAGAGTATACTAGTAGGCTCTGTTTGATTTAGAGCTGGCAAATAGGTTGTGTCGTGTCATATTCGTGTTCGTGTCAAAGATAATCGTGTCAAGAACTTCCCGACACTAACATGACCCATTTATTAATCGTGTCGGAAACCCTCAACACTAACCCAACCCGATTAATAATCGTGTTATTCGTGTTGACCCGCTTAACGTTTCATATCTAATTTCTTTTCAGAAAACAAAAAATATAACATAAAAACCTAATAAAAATATAGTAAACAAATTTTGAAACATCACTTTTAAGTTTCCATGGGTGTATTAGTCAATTGAACTAATGAATATCATAGATTTGAACTTTATTTCTGATATTATCATTAGTTAAGTGACTTATTTTTCGACATGTTTGAATAATCGTGTCAGAGCGTGTCAATTTCGTGTTGAAAATCTCAACACTAACTCAACCCATTTAACTAAACGTGTTACTCGTGTCGACCCGCTTAAGTTAATCGTGTCGAAAATCTCAACACTAACCCGTTTATTTCGTGTCCGTTTCGTGTCGTGTTATCGTGTTGCCAGCTCTAGTTTGATTCACCTTAATTTTACTTAAATTCAGTTCAGTTCAGTCCAGTTTAGTTCAGTTAATGCGTAACTTTAGCACTCATATAACTTTTTATTCCGAAATAATTTCATGATGATTATTATGTCATCGGAAAGATCTCAAAGCATACTTTCAAATTAGTCCAATATTGACTATGTTTGGACAAATTTTAAATGGTTAACGGTCAAGTTTTAAAAATCAGTTCAGTTTAGATCAGTTTTATCCAGGTGAATCAAACAGAGCCTTAGAGGTTTTGATATAAAACATATATTAAAGTTGTATTTTCCTAAATCGTTAAGTTTAGACTATTAGATTTTAACTAGCATATAACTTTACTTACACTGCTTAAAAAAATAAATTTCTTACACCATTGGAAAGAGTACGAAATATCCTTTAAAATGAGACTCATTTGTAGTATATTCTATTAAATTTACAACATAAGATGCGTCCACCTAAAAAGGTAGTTAGTAATTAGCTTGACAAGCTGACACAACGAAAGAGTTGCAATGTAAAAATAAGAGAAAATATACGTATATAAGTTATAAAAATTTAAAAAAGCAATCTCAAGGTAAAATATAATAAAAAGAGTATGTGTAGAATAAAGAAATAAACGATGAATCTAAAATGATTCTAGGTTCAATCTTTAATAGGAAACTTTACCATTATCACGTATAATTTTATAACTGTACGTAAAATACTGATCCCCCATGTTATTTTAGGGCCCAATTCATGTTCCCTTCAACTTTATAATTATTAATGTACTCCCTCCGGACCACAAATAAAATTACATTGGACTTTTTGCGTTCTTCAAGGCAGTACTTTGACCGCATATAAGTTTGAAAAAACAAGCAAGCATTAAAATTTGTTTTGCTATTTTCAAGGCAGTACTTTGACCGCATATAACTTTGAAAAAACAAGCAAGCATTAAGATATGTTTTGTTATTCTAAGGTTTACGTCTAAAACTTCTTTATTTTTTGAAAAGTAGTTATGTATACATTATACATTTAAACTGTTTTTATTATAAAAGAATCATATCTTTGGAAGGTTAGTTGTACACTTATATCAACATAAGATCATTGGCGTACCAACATCAAGCATAGAAAGACTTTGAAACTATTACATTTTGGATCATGTAACATATGGGATGAGTTAATTAATAATTAATTGAAATTGATGATAAGAGTTTAAATTAGATCAGATGCCTTATAAAGTCATAGTAATCTTATTATATGGCATTCATGATATTAAATGGATTATATAAATGTTTATCCATATATTACTAATAATTTTTCATAAGTGACAATTACACTTTGATTTTTCAATGAGATTAATAATCACGTTATATTAATTTTATTATATAATCACAATCCGTGCAACGCACGGGCATTCTCAAGGGCATCCACCTAGTAAAATAGGATAGGAAATGTAGCATTCTCAAGTTGATTCACACAAATCAATGACTCATTGTAGCTATCAAGGTGCATGTCACCTCAAGTCCTCAACACAATAACTTAAGCCTACGTGTACGGATAATCATCTAAATAGTCTTTACTCAGGAGCCACATCCACCCATAAGTTAAACATAACAAGAAACTTGACAAAGTATTATTGCTAAAAACGAAGCCCATTAACAAGAAGCCAAACTGATTTTAAATTTCAGTCTAATGCAGACCAAATAACTCTGAGTGCCCAGTGGCCAGTACACAGATTGTACAGGCATTTCAGTAACAACCCCCCCCCCCCCTCATTTTTTTCGTGGCCACAAAGGGAAACAAAGAAATTCCAAGGCAAGGGGAAAAAAAAGTTCATTCATCTGTTCTGATACCAGATGACACAACAGATGCTCAAAATTATCAAGCGTTTAGGAGAAACTCCCACTGTCCCATATGATTGGCTTGGCATATTAGTAATCAACTCTTTCAAACAAATGTTTCCACTTATTCTCAGTCTAATGCAGACCAAATAACTCTGAGTGCCCAGTGGCCAGTACACAGATTGAAAAGGCATTTCAGTAACCCCCCCCCCCCTTTCATTTTTTTCGTGGCCACAAAGGGAAACAAAGAAATTCCAAGGCAAGGGGGGAAAAAAAAAAGTTCATTCATCTGTTCTGATACCAGATGACACAACAGATGCTCAAAATTATCAAGCATTTAGGAGAAACTCCCACTGTCCCATATGATTCATCAACATCAACATTACCCCAGTGCCTCCACAGAGGCTCCCACCTACGCAGGGTAAGGGGGGGTCGGTTGTACGCAGCCTTACCCCTGCGAGAGTCTCACAGAGAGGCTGTTTCCATTTGACCCAAGACTGTCCCATATGATTGGCTTGGCATATTAGTAATCAACTCTTTCAAACAAATGTTTCCACTTATTCCCACTCCCCCCATTTCCCCAACTGATAAGGTATGTGTCGTTCCCCATCATACTGCAGTAAACATATATTTAAGAAGAAAAAAACGGTCGTCAAGAGCAGAAAGGCAGCAGTTCACAGCAAGCAAAAACAGTGAACTTTAGCAATCCAATTTACCTTCCAATTTTGTCATTACATTTCTCATAGTCCTGATCTCCTGAAGTTGCACATCCATCAAGCTCATGAATTCCGCAAAGCATTTTTTTTCTGAAAGGGTCAAAAGAAATACCATTCAAAGATGTGAGAATCATAAACTAAAAACTGCACCTGCGCTAGACCAATAAGTATCTCACCTTCATTTTTCGTAATCAACATTTCTTGACTGGCCTTTGCCACATCGGCCGCTGCAGCAGCAGCAGCTTTTGCGGCTGCTGCAGCTTCTTCAGCCAAACTTGGTTTTCCAGCAGTCTTTTGTTCAAGGGCATCCTCTTCGTCTAAAACAACCCTGCGGATCCAAGACTTTAACCTCGGAATAACTGTCTTCTGCAAACATATTGCCTCAAATCAGTTGACCAAATATTAACACCAAGACTTTTTCGAGACAGAACAATAATCACCCTAAGTTAGGAACCTTGGAAAAACAACATAGAGTAGTTGACAAACATAGAAAGTAGATACGCCAATTTACATATGAGCCCCAACGTCATCAATTCCATCTAGAGTTGGGAATAGGCACAATCAGACCTCTTAATTCTCCAGTTTGAATTCCTAGATTTCGTGTTTCTCATAAAGCAGATCATATAGAGAATTAAGATATTCAGATGTCTCCATGGAATGACTTCAGTCATCATACCTTAAAAACTATAGCTGTTCCAGCACCAGAAACGGCCAAAAATCCTACTGCAAACACTGCATGCGACCAGTGAAATCTTCTAGTCATCGTTGACATTACACCAGATGGAGCAGCTGCTACTGGCTGCATGGCCTGTGCTGGAGCTTGCGTTTGAATATTTGTTGAAGGTGTTGCCTGTGCATCTGTATTAAAAAAAATAGGAAAACCACATAAATTCACCACGGACGCACTTCTGACGAGTACTCAGCTTCCATGCTATGATGTTGCTCAAAGGCCACACAATATTCTTCACATCAATGTCTTACTTTGATATGTGCTAGTTTGACCACTGGCAACCGCTGGAGATTCATCCTGCAATATTTTTCAGAATGTGAAGCTGCGTTACAAACCAGAACCAGGGAGGGGGGCTAGAATAAACATTCGCAAACAAGGGTTAAAGGCTTCTCAGATCCCCTTCGGAGAGTATTATTCTTAGATAGTTACAATGCACATAGTAGTCACCTACGGGTACACGACGAAAAGCTTCATCAATCTCCTCTTTAGTAAGCCCTTTCTTCTCAAGAAAATTTCTTCTGTGAACGACTGGGGATCCCCTAACTCTCGGGTGAGAGAGAAACTTGATAGCATTCTGCACTTGCTCCTCTCTTATAGGTTCTGAATTTACAAAGGGAGAAATTTCTTTGGGCGGCTCTGCCGTCGTTTGCCCCTCATTCACTGCCGCTTGTACAGGTTGTGGACCTGTTAATTTGGAATAAAGTGAAAATGACTGAATTCACCATCCATCTCGAATTAATAGCCAAGTTTGAAAACTTTTAGAGTCAACTTAGATCGAGTTAGGATGTGAATATCATATGGTCACAAGAGAATACTTCTATATCTTTTAACAATATATAGCTATCACAATTAATGGTCAAAGTTGACATCAAAAGTCAAGTGCAACTATTAATTTCGCACGGAGGAGTACATAAAAAGAATTTCGTATTGCCGCAAGAATCATTAAAGTTACAGGTTATTGGGTTCTGTAGTGAAGAGAACTTATCAACAAGTAGCTTACGCACCATACCAATGTCAAACACTCATCTAGACTTAAAAACACAAACCAGAACTAGATGACTAAAAAATCCTTGATTCATACTAAGACTGATACGTTGTGACATGATTCTTTTTAAAATGGTTACTCCTATTAAATTTTCAAGAGTATTGCACTAGTATTACTCTTAAGTCAATTATGTTATTGACAGCAAATATGAACTTTATCAGGCTCAATCAATCGCAGTTTCAAGGTTAAATCATAATTATATTCATTCCATCCCACTTTGTGTCAGACTTTCCATTTTAAATTATCCCAACTTATGTTAGGCTTTTCATTTTTTTTCCAAGTGAGATGAGAAAGATACTCTTTCTTTTTTTTTCTTTTTCTTTTTCTTTTTCTTTTTTTTTTTTAAACCAAGAAAACTCAAATTATACACAAGACTCAAACTTGATTCAAAACAGATAACAACTCGTCAGCTTACTGATGAACTAAAATTCATGCTCAATGTATGCCTAATTGAGGTGCTAATATAAAAGTAGCATAATCGGCATAATTAGTGATTCAACAAAAAAAGAAAATAATTGAAAAGATAGAAATAAAGAAGTGGCAAAATTCAAGTTCATGGACCTGGATTAGTAGTAGGGATAGGGGGGTTGTCACCGGCGGGATTAGGAGGAGGTGATTCGGACGCCATTGCGCCCCAATTATAACATCAAATCAATCAACTGTAGACATAAAACAAAGTTGGATTCGTTAATAATTGATCATGGGACTTCAAATCCCTAATCATGGAGGTTCCAGAGAGAGAGAGAGTACTTACGGGAAGGTGGAGAGAGAGAGAGTACTTACGGGAAGGTGGAGAGAGAGAGAGACCAGAGAGGAGGTAGTCTTGAAATGCGTAGCAGTGAGCAATTTTCCCCAGTCACTAGTCAACAAGACGCCAATATCCAATCCCTCCCCTTTTATGCGTCATTTTTTCTCAAGCTGTGTTGGAGCATCTCCAATACAATGTTTTTATGGGAGGTTCCTACAGATAAAATTTATTGTAGAAACTTTCTTTCCATAGTGATAAGTCTATAAACCTTAAATTTGTACAAACTTGTCTAGACAAATCTGATTTATAGGCTATGATGTGGCACGTACAACAACCCTCTAGAAATTTGTAGCATTGCAAAATAGAGGTATGTATAAATAAGATTTTAAATTTAATAATGTGTCAAATATAAAAACTCTTTAAAACTTTTTAACATTGGAGATGCTCTTAGCTTACAATTTAACTATGTTATTCACCCAAAAAAAAAAGGAAGGAAGGAACCACAAAAACTATGAGGTTCCCAAAAAGTCTCGTAAAGCTTCAAGACAGCGAGTTCAATTGAGTTTTTTTTTTTTAATCCCATTTTTATGTACGATCTTATATTCCAATCAATCTCACTCGGTCACCCCTAGTAAAACTGATATTTCAAATACACTAATTAATAGAATCATGGAATGATAAACGATACATAAAATGAGACAGAAATTGAGTATACAATTTGATTTCTCTAAAACAATTGCTTGACAGCAAAATAAAAATCTTAAAAGTGATCGATATATGTCATCGTCAATTTGTTTGTTAATGTACTTTAACAAATGTTGTTGTCTCAAGTCTCATGTCTTACCTTGTTGCTTAATCGATTGCTTTGGCAAACAAATGGCAATTGTGGTATGTAAGCCGCGCAGAATTTATGAGATTGAGATGGTGGGACTTGGAGTACTGTGTGAAAACTGAAAACTATTTAGGTTGGAAGTTTGGTGACTAAGTAAGGCCCCGTTCGGGGTGGATCCAAGTTGCAAGTTTTTGGTTTCCAAATTAAATTTGAAAACCAAAACATGTTCGGTAAAACTGGAGCTGAATTGAGTTTTTAGGTCCATTTCACAACTGGGCCTCGGATTTTAAAAACCAATAAAAGTGGGTTTCAATTCCAGTTTTAAGTTGTACACTCTCCCTCCTCCTATTTTCTCTCTCTATCAGGTGTCCCTCCCACCTGACTCACCTCTCTCTCTCTCTTCCCCTCCTCTGCCCAACCAAGTCTCTCTCCTGCCCGACCCCATCCCTCTCTCCTGCGGTCCTGCCCGATCCCATTCCTCTCTCCTGCCCGACCCCACCTCTTTTCTCTTACCCGACTCCACCTCTCTTCTTTCCCACCCTCTCTCTTCTGCCTCCTCCATCCTCTCACCATTGTTAAAGATTCATATTTTTCTTAAAACTTTGAAAAATCATAAAATTGAAAACAGAAACTTGTTTTAGTTTCTAAAATTTTGAAATCTAGAAACTTAAAACCTTTCCAAACGAGGCCTAAATCTTTTACCACTGATTTTCATAACCTTTCCAAAATGCGTTGATTTATGATGGAGATTACATTACCAACACAAAAATGAGACTTTCAGATACTAGCTTATAAATTTCAAATGGCACCCTTTTATTGCCACCAAAGAAGCAAACTTTTTCCTTTCTTTTCTAAAAGGGACCAAACAAAAAAAACATGATATTGGATATGTGGTGCCTATGCTATGATTAAACCAATATAAGATACCCTTATCTCGCAATAAATCATTAATCTGATCATATTTCGAAGTTACCACTTACCAGTAAGAATTACATCATGTTAGAGCCTGTTTGGGAGTTGGAGAATGGAGGGGAAGGGAGGGGAATGAGAGGGAATAAAAAGTTCTTGTTTGTCAATTTTTTAAGAGGGGAATGAAGGGGAACAGTTCCCCTCCATTAACTCAATTTTTGTTCCCCCTCAATTTTTTTTTTGGGGGGGGGGGGGAATGGAGGCTCCTCCCTTCCCTTCCCTTCCCTTCCCCCTCGTTCTCTTCCCACCCAAAACTCCCAAATAGGTTGTTAATGTCATTTCTTTCAGACAAAGAACTGGCGCAGACTATGCAATTTGATGAACCATTCTACAAATAACAAGACAGATATTCACAGCCTTACCCTTACACACTACTGCAAGAGTCGCCTAAATCAAAAGCAAAACCTGATGGTAAGAGATGCGAAGCCAAATTGAGGAAGCTAAGGGTGGTCTTTCAATTTAAGAGGTGGCACCATATGTAATCAAGAGTTCATAAATGAACGAAGGGGCAAGAGGATAAGAATCTCAATCAGAAAATCACATCATTGTACTCTCTGAAGCAATTTGTCCACCATGATTTTCTGCTGCGCACCACTTAGGGTTTCTGAGTTCATGATTGCATTGCTAACAAGGATCACTGTCGATGGAGATTCAGCATTCACCTAGAAAACAAAAAAGATAGCATTCAGGGATGACCAATCTATTTAGGGGGAGATAAAGATAAAATAGAAAGCAAAGTTGATTAAATTTATGCAGCTGGACAACAAAGCAATCAAAACATCACAAACCATCAGGAAAAGGCAGCATCAAAAACTTAAACTGAACATGCTTTAGTATCTATACTAGAAAAATGCGTAAAGAATATTACCCAAACTCGGCCATTTAATCCGACAGCAAGTTCGAAAGATAGCTTCTTCCCAAGACCATCAAGAAGTGGACATGTTGGAGAACTCAGGAGCCTAAAGATACAAGTTGAGTAAATTATCAAAAAACAAAAAAAAAGAAGATACAAGTTGAGTATCAGTTGAGCAGAAAAATCACTTGCTCTTTTTCCTTTTTTTCTGTTTTTTTTTTTTTTTTGGAGGAAGGGGTGCATTTTCTTTCTCACTGATGCATGGGACAAGCAAAGTTCCCCACACACTTTCAAAATACCAAAAAAAAATAGTAAATATTATAGATTGGGGAGGACAAAGCTCTTACATTCGCGAAAGCCCAGTTGATGTTTCAAACATAAAACCATCCTTAAGTTGACCGAATTCTGCTGCTTTACCGTATGCTGCAAGATGCAAAATAACAGGAAGCAATAAATACTGGTTATTATGGTTCAACTGAAAGGCAAAGAAGAGCACAAACTAAATCCCGAAACCAACCGTCTGTGCATGATAATTCCGGGTTCATGCCGGCATTTGCTTTGACAACACGAGCATAAAGCAAAGTTCCAGCCTGCAATGGAAAGCAAATGCTCAAGAAGAGAATTATTTGTTTTTCCTTTATCTTTGAGAACAGGGAAAGGGAGAGTTTTTATCTCTCTAACATCTAACAGTAGGAAGACTGCTTGAAACTTGTAATATTTATAATATCAATCTGGTTTGCTCATGTCTGACACTCAAAATACTTCGCATGCTCACCAAATAATCTTCTCAGGGGACATTTTCATGGATCTGTGGCCTAAAGAAGCTTTCATAGCTGTGAGAAAGGCCTAAAGAAGCCCACAAAGCTGTGAGATATTTCCTTCAGCTTTGCCTTAGGGTTACTATCACAAGACCATATTTCATCAAATCATCAAAGGGATTCACTTTCAAGCCTTTAGCTTCGCGTGCCCTGTTGAGATTTGCAGCCCCAGAGCTCCAGGGCACTCTTGGTGAGACAAGAGGCCCCCAGGTGCCTTCAGGGCAGGAGGGCCTGAAGATCGTATTGAACCACGATTTTGATGTTCATGCATTTAGAGTTGGTGACTAGTAAAAGGGCCATAGAGTGTTTGGAACCCAAGAGCCTCCAACCTCCCCTTGGGGTCCGTCGTGGGATATAGTACGAGAAGAACTTTAGTCCCAGGTCTTCCAGACGCCTAAAACCCGTGGATTATAGCATTTGAATTTTCGCTTCCAAGACCTGGCTGAGATTTTTAGCTCCGGGGCACCAATAGTGAGCCAAGAGGCCCTCTCCTACCTTCGAGAGGCAATTCTGGTCTCCGAAGTTCATCTTCACCCATGGTTCCTATATTCGAGCCTTTAGAGTGCGTGACCAGGAAAAAGGGTCATCAAAGGCTTATTTGGCCCAATAATCGACCTTGCACTTCCCCCTGAGGTCTCACATGCAATATGAAGCGAAAAGAAGAAGCTTGGTCCCCTAGTCTTCTAGATGCCCAAAATCGTGAATTATATCCTTTAAATTTCGGCTTCTAGGGGCATAATTAACATTTCCATCCCCAACGTTCTTGGGCAACCATGGTGTTCCAAGAGGCCCCCCCTATGCCGTCAACAGGCCAATCTGGTCCACGAATTCCGTATTAAATTTTTCGAACCTTTAGAGTGGGTAACAAGTAAAATGATCATCATAAGCTATTTTGGACCTAATAATCGACCCCCGGGGCTTCCCACGTACCCCAGAGGCCCCACGTGTGATATGGAACGAAAAGAAGAACCTTGGTCCGAGAGCCTTCCGGACACACTAATTTTGTGGAATAATAGCCTTTGAATTTTGGATTCTCAGTGCCCTGTTTAGAATCTCAGACCCGATGCTCCAGGGAACCCAAGGTGACCCTAGAAGGCTAGAAGCCTCCCCAATTTCGTCGGGAGGACATTCTGGTTCCTCAACTTCGTATTCACCCTTGAATTCTATGTTCGGACCTCTAAAGTGGGTGACCAGTAAAATGGCCGTCATAGGCTATCTTCGACCTAATAACCAATCCATGGGGCCTTCCACATCCCCCATGGTCTCCCTCTGCGATATAGTGGAAGAAAAAAAACCTTTGTCCCGGAGCCTTCTGGATGCCCTTATTTCATCGATTATAGCCTTTGAATTTTGGCTTCCTGGGGCCTGGTTGAATTTTCAGCACCGGCTCTCCGGGGCACTTATGATGACCCTAGAGGCCTCTAGGTGCCCTTGGGAGGTCATTTCAGTTCCCAAAATTTGCATTCACCCATGGTTTTGATATTTATGTCATTAAGTGAGTGACCAGTAAAAGGGTAATCATACGCTATTTTGGAACCTTTAAATTCCTCACGCCATTACTTATTGCACAAATCAAAGGAATTTCTGGCTGTGCATGTAAACCATCTATGATAGAAAACTTTCCTCCCATGAATATTTTAGTTAAAGGTTTAATTTCAAGACAAGGCAAAAAAACTCGCAACTTCCTATGCTCCGCTTTTCCTTTTCCTATTGGCAACCATATATCAAAGCCTCAGAAATGGAACTGTATTTATCTACAGTACCTGGTATTCTTTTTTTCAAAGGAATCGCTTCAAAAAACATAGAGGTGAGTCACATTCAGGCAACTCTAGAGCATCAACCAACATCCGTTTTTCTTTAACATGTAGAGCTTCTGATCCTCAAAAAGACTACTTTAACGAATATTAATAAATCCCTTTCCCTGTAACGGGGAAAAGAAAGCATGCATTATTGTCTATGTAGAAACCAGAACAATTACAGAGCTAGTCAGCACTTAGAATGCTATTTATCCAATAACAATATTTTTTTTAGATAAAGAGAAAGTATGTATTAATCAAGATTCAAGAGTCAAAAAGTACAGCAAAGGAGGACAAGATGTCCTCCAATAAGAGCCTAGTTACAAATTAATCCAGCCAGTTAAGTTGGATGTGAGTAATAGAATAACTCCTAAAAGCCCCATTAGCTCTAGCCCATAACGACGCTAAATAGGTGACCCTATCCCACACCAAATCAACTGATATGGTCATGCCATTAAAAACTCGGCATTCCTTTCTAACCAGAGGCACCAGATAATAGCAAAGACTGCATTACGCCAAAGTAACCTCCTCTCCTTTCCCCTCCCAAACCCCAAGAACCTCACTTGGAAGAATTGCACCACACTAGTCATATAAGTCTTATCCAATAACAATATTTAAAACCATCTTTCTTAGTCATATAAGTCTAAACCCTCCTACACTTCTGATAACTGAGATCAATTTATATTATTTCCAATTCCGCATTACAGAAAGGCCTTGCTTTCCCAAATCAAAAGTCTCTTGAAGAATGAATGTGAATGCTGAGCATAATTTCCACCATTAAGCTCTGCATGCAAGCACAGCAGCAAGTGTCTTCCATTAAACCAATTCATGTATGCAGTTTTTTTCCCTTTCCTCGTTGTGTTTCAAATTATTTAGGCTTGTGTATCAGTTTTCTTTAGGCTATGAACCTTCCCCGCTACTCCTTAATCTTAAAGAGTTATAATCTCTCATCTCCAGTCCCCATCCTTACAAAATTCTTCATCCTTAATCTGTTGTCTTTTTTTATGGTGCACAACTTAAGCAAATACCATAAACCAGCCTGACTACAATTCCTCTAAAATTTCCACAAATCAGCCTCTCTCCACATTAGTTACAAATTACTCCAATGAATAGGGAGGAGGTTTAAGATGACTTCAGTTAATAGCTATATAACAGTAATCAGCTACCACTTCTTGTACTGATCACATACATCCCTAGCATCAAATCTTCATGAGGTACTAAATTTACACCTCTTATTACACAGAACCAGAAATAAATACTACAAGGGGGCACTTAAGTATATAACCTTTTCACATAATGCAAGGAAGTGGCTTTGTTTTATTCTCAAAAAGGGGGAGGGGATTACAAGCTTCACTTTTGGAGGCTATGATATCCCAAGTTCTAGTCACACTTAAGGCACTCAACTACGACTACCAGAAGAAGCCGAGTTACTCTTACTACACAGAAACCAGCATACCTCAAACCTTGGAATATTGCGCCTAATTACTCCTTCAAAAGCCAATACAGGCAAAAATGCCAACACGGGTCCCTTGATGTCCACAAGAAAGTTCTGCGCATAATGGAAAGGAAAAATATTAATTTTTTAAGTTAAAAGCAATTTACCTGGTCATAAGCTAAAAGGCAAAAGCATAACTTCAACTAAATACCACCAAAGACTGAACAATAATACACAATGAAAACTAGCATATGAAACCTGACATACTAAAATAAAATACAAGTATCTGATAAGCACAAGAACCAAAACAAAGAAGAAAGGCAAGAGGCCAATTCATATTGGTGTTTAGATATGATCGCTTACTTCTGCTCTGCTATCCACCACTATGCCAAGGACATGATCCTCCACGCAAGGTACATACTGCAAAAGTCAGCCAAAAAATTCAAGATATTATGTCCCTCTTTTGAAAAAGGAAATATTCGCAATGAACACAAATGCAGCAAAGCTGATACATTCAAGTGAAATTTCTCAATTCTCTAGAACAGATGAAACTTGACTGCCAAAGCGAAAGAGTTCCATCCTTCTTTTTCAAGTTCCAATATGGAAGTTAATATATCAGGAATTTGTAACTATAGCACTGGGAAAAAAACATGGAGATATGAGATTCACAGAAAGGATATATTTCACCCCAAATTAAGGTACTTTCTGAAAGCTATATGACAGTGAAGCTCATAATTGGGCTACATTTCTCTCAGAGCTTATCAGATGAAGAGTTAAATATCTGATTATATTCAACACAAGGAAAAGGCAAAAGCTCGACAAATGTAGTGACAGAATTATAGTTTACAGCATAATCTGATTATTTCTCTTGTGGTCTCAAACAATTTTGGTGACCCTGTCAGCACTGTTATAGCAAGAAAAGCAGTCTCTGAATCAACTCTAAGTCTAGTAGAGTAACATTACAATTTACAAAACAAGATATTAGGCAATCATCTTTTGAGAAACAAAATAAGTGACAACTAGAAGATTGTTGGATCCATAACCCCTTTTTTTCTGTGTCAACTAGGTTGCTGATAATATATGTATTGTCTCCTCTCTCTCATTTCAGGCACTTAAGCATAAAACCAATGTACATAGAGACAAATAGCCTCACACTTACTCTTTTGTGAGAACCTTCAACCCAATATTTGTTGGGTTTCGCAAACCTCAATTTTCCAGCTTTTGTGACAGAAATTGCATCACCTTTCTGAAAATCAAATTCCAATTTAAGCTCAGCCATGATATGCAAACTCACCTATGCATACATACCGGGAATTTTTGAACCCTTAAGTTACAGGACACATCTCCACAATATCATTGAACACAAGCAAAGGAAAACACACCAAAAACCAATGCAATTTAAGACTTTTAATTCTCTACATAATCGAAGTGAGTTGCCACATTATTACTTAAAATTTCTCTTGCACTAATTTATGAAAGCAGTGAGGCAAAATTAAAAAACAACATAACAAATTTCAGTTCAGAAGTAAAATTAACAAATTTTGTGAAATAACAAAAAGAAAAAAGAGAAACCCTAGAGAAGAAAAAGAGGAGGAATACCTGACGTAAACCGCCGCCAAGCTTAATGGTTTGGTCAGCCATGGTTGAAAGATCCAAAACCACGTCACCGGGAACCTACGAACATACTGATTTTAGAAAATGAAGGATGAAAGAAGATAAATGGAGAAACTAGAAACTGCATAAACTCCAATTTTGCTGTTCAATAAAAATTATAGAAGAATTGGAGAAATTAAAAAGAGAGAGAGAGAGAAAGAGAGAGGAAAAGCTTACAACAGATTGATTAATGGAGTTTTGCGGTGCTGTTGATGGTTTCTCTTCCATTGTTTTCTAAGCTGTTTTTATGAAGTCTCAAATTCCTTTTGGCGCGGAGTACTTCGATGTTTGAGCGAGAGAGAGAGAGAGAGAGAGAGAGAGAGAGAGGAGTGGGGAGGGTTTAGAGGTCGCTAACTTGCTACCGTGGCTCGGAAGAATGAAGAGTGGCGCACGCGAACTGATGAGTGATGATGAGACTCCAATGAGAATCGAACCTCCGCCATGAGTACATAACTCAAAGTCTAGGTTTTTTTTTTTCACCAAAAAAACGTCTAGGTTTTTTTTCTTTTTCTTTTTTTTTTCTTTGAAGGGAGGGGTTTGGGCCAAGAATCCCGTGGATTCATACCAATTTTATAAACGTTAAATAAAAAAGTATACATTATGTTAATTTTATTTTTAAACATATTTCTCTTTTAGGTGGGTGTGTTCGGCAAGCAGATTTTGGATAGCTGTTAGTGGTTTGAACTATTCAAACCACTACATATCCTAATTTGTTGTGTTCGGTAACTCGCTTTTAAGTAGTGGTTGCTAGCTGTTAAAGTAGTGTTTTACAAAAGCTAATCAAATTAGTCTTTCAACTCTAAAGGCTAGTTGTTGGAATTATTTAGACATTTAATCCCGATTCTATCCCTTTATTTTTAATATAAAATAATAATAGTATGTCCTTTTATGTCATTTTACATTAATCAGCTAACCAAATCGCTACCTTTACCGAACACTCAACCAAGTAAACAACTAACAGTTACGTACCGCTCATAAAAGCTAATAGCAAGTTCAACAGCTAAACACTAATAAAACAGCTAAGACTACAACTACTAATTATTGCCGATCAGACCCGTAGTCGGAAATAGTCTACCAAATTAAAAATTATTTACCCTCGAAAAAAAAATTATTTATTCTTCATAAATTTTAAATGTACTGTAATTTACGGAAGTGATAATAAATAACTATAAATGTATGGGTGATAAAAAACGAAATTAAAAAATATAACTTTATTTGATTTAAATAAAAGTAAGTAACATAAATTTTATTAAGGAAAAAAAATGTTACTTATTTATTGAACGCGTAATTCCTTTATCAAATGTGTTTTTTGGTTAATCAAAAATTTATTACTACTCATCTAACTTTTCCGTTTAGATATTGTTGGATTTGTTGCTAATAATCGAGGGAGAGATCACGAACAAGATCCCATGCATCGGGTATGAAATCTAATAAAACTAAGGGACTTTAACTTTTGGCTTTTTTATTTTTCTGGACGAGTGCACTTTCTTATGAAATCTAATAGAGTAAAGATTTTCCAGAGATCTAGCTTTTCTGCAGAGCGGACTCTACCTGCTTCTTTTAACAGCTCAGCTAACCTCCTCTTTTCATCATCCACATGACAATTTGCTGTTCCCAACTTCTCCTCTCTCATTCCAACGACGTATTCCAGAATAATCCTGGCCTCTTCGAACAACTCTGTTGCCTCCTCATTAATGGCATAACGTTGAATACAAGCAAGGCCCATTTGATTAAGAGCTATTCCAAAGAAGGCAGACTTCTTCTCCCCACTAGCACGGAGTTTTGTAATAGCACTCTTTGAATGAATTGTATGATTCAGTGTAACTCCCAAGCATATAGTACATCACCCCCATCCGTATTTTGCTGTCCAGGCGCATCATCATATATTTTAAGAGCCTTCTGCAGCAGCTTGATTGCCTGGTCAAGCTCATTCATTGACTCATAAATGGTGGAGACGTCAGTAAACCCACTTGCGATCTCCTCTGAAGGAATTCCAGGAATGGGCTTGCTATAAATATGGAGTGCATTTTCACAGTATGTAAAGGAAATTGATCCGTGAGTCTTTGCATTGATTTAGTCAGAATATATATACAAGTGTACATGGGAGATTATAGGCTACAATTTAGGAATTAGTATAATCACTATCTATACTCTAGGCTATGATCAAGGTGATTGATATACAATCACTATCTATACTCTAGGCTATGATCAAGGTGATTGATACAGAATATACAAGAGAATAATTAACTATCCAAAAATACAAAGATTGCATATCATAATCTAATACACCCCCGCAGTCGAAGCAGGAGGTTCCCGTATGCTGAGACTGGCCCGAAAATCATCAAAGAGTATGCGCGGAAGCCCTTTAGTGAATATGTCAGCAATTTGATAACGGGACGGAACATGAAGAACATGAACTTCTCCTCGAGCAAGTTTCTCACGAACAAAATGTATATCCATCTCAATGTGTTTAGTGCGTTGATGTTGGACAGGGTTACCGGAGAGGTATATGGCACTCACATTGTCACAATACACTAAGGTAGCCTTTTGAATTGGAGAATGTAATTCTAGGAGAAGGTTCCGAATCCAACAGGACTCGGAGACGACATTAGCGACTCCTCGATACTCGGCTTCAGCACTAGATCGAGAAAGAGTAGGTTGGCGTTTAGAAGACCAAGACACCAAATTGTCACCTAAAAATACACAATAACCGGAGGTGGAGCGTCTGGTATCCGGACAACCACCCCAATCAGCATCAGTGTACGAGACCAGATTAGAGACAGAGGATGAGGTAAGATGTAAGCCATAAGATAGAGTGCCTTTAATATAACGCAATATGCGTTTTAATGCAGTCATATGATCGTCCCGGGGTTAATGCATATGTAAACAGACTTGCTGCACGGCATAAGAAATGTCTAGTCTTGTGAATGTCAGGTATTGTAATGCTCCAACAAGGTTGCAATATTGTGTAGGATCGGCATAAGGAGACCCAGATGAGGCACTCAACTTGGTTTTTGTGTCCACTGGTGTAGGAGCAGGCTTACAAGATGTCATACCAGCTTTGTCTATAATCTCTTCAGCATATTTGCTTTGACAAAGAAATAAGCCACCTGCATGACGGGTTACTGCAATACCCAAAAACTAACTCAAGGGACCCAAATCTTTCATGGCAAATTCGGATGCAAGGAGGGACATGATGGATTGACGGAGAGTATCAGACGATGCAGTGAGAATTATGTCATCCACATAAAGTAGTATATAAGCCATGTTATGCCCACGACGATAAATAAACAGAGAATGATCGGACTTACTATGGGAAAAACCAATAGTGGAGACAAAATCAGCAAACCGTTGATACCAGGCGCGGGGAGCCTGTTTCAGACCATATAGAGATTTCTTCAGTAGGCATACATAGTCGGGATGATCGGGATCACGGAAACCCATAGGTTGATGCATGTATACTGTCTCATTAAGTTGACCATGTAAAAATGCATTTTTGACGTCCAACTGATGAATAGGCCATGATTTGGATAAAGCAATGTTGAGAACCACTCGAATAGTAGCAGGTTTCACCACCGGACTAAAAGTATCACCACAATCCACACCAACCTGTTGAGACCTGCCATCACCAACAAGACGGGCTTTGTGCCACTCAAAAGAACCATCAGATTTTGTTTTATGACCAAAAATCCACATAGAACGAATTACATTCACATTAGAAGGACGAGGTACTAGATCCCACGTCTTATTTTTAATAAGAGCATTAAATTCATCGGTCATGGCCGCTTTCCAATTCAGATCCAACAAGGCAGCTTTGGGGTTACGGGGTAGTGGTGAAGGTGTAACCATGGTGGCGAGATTAAATAAGCGTTTTGGTTGTAAATGCCATGCATGCTGCGAGTGGCCATGGTCCGTGACTGTGAGCGGGTAGGTTCATTCTGATGTGGGCCGGATGGGAGTGAGGTAGAGCTGGTGGAAGGTTGTTGGTGGGCAGTAGAAGGGGCGGTCAGTTGTGTCGAACGCCGTGGAGAGTGAGTGAGAGAGGCTTGCGATGTAGGTGGGGTTCTAGGCAAAGTAGCAGATGTGGAGGGCAGGGGGGATGATCCAAGGTCCGAGTTGGGCACTAAAGGGGGGGTTTGGACTGCTAGAGTGTTGGTGGTAGGAGGGGGATTGAGAAGGTGGTGATGTAAGATAGGATGAAGACCATCATTCAAAAAATCTATTGAGCTTGGCAAAGGGAAATTGTGACTCATCAAAAATAACATGACGTGATATGAAAATTTTTCCGCTTGACAAGTCATAACATTTATATCCCCGGTGATTAGGTGGGTATCCTAAGAATACACAAGGTGTGGATCGGGCTTGAAGTTTGTTGATAGTAGTGGAGGGAAAAAGAGGATAGCATAAGCACCCGAAAACCCGGAGATGTGTATAGGAGGGATCCCTATGATAGAGAATTTTAGTGGGAGAACTATTGGAGAGTAATTTGGAAGGGAGGATGTTTAAAAGATACATTGCCATTTGAAGAGCATGATGCCAAAAGGATGGTGGCATGGAGGAGTGAGCGAGAAGAGTGCGAATGAGATTGTTGATAGTCCCTATTTTTCTTTCGGCTTTCCCATTTTGAGAAGATGTATGTGGACAAGAAAAACGAAAAACCATCCCATTTTTATGACAATAGAATTTGAATTTGTCATTGTTATATTCCCCCCCATTATCACACTGGAAGCATTTTATAGATTTTTCAAATTGGGTACGAATGTATACAGTGAAAATGGAGAAAATGAAATACACCTGGGATTTCTTACCAATAGGAAAGGTCCATAGAAAATTAGAGTAATCATCTAAAAAGAGAATATAATATTTATGACCTGCCGAACTGGGAATTGGGGATGTCCACAAATCACTGTGAATAATATCAAAAGGCATAGAAGTGCAAGAATTTGAATCATAAAATGGCAACTTATATGTTTCCCAAAAACACAAGACTGACAAACAGAAGAACAAGAGTTCCTATTACAGTCAATAAATTGTTTATTCTTAAGGGAGCGTAACACAGTGGCTCCTGGGTGTCCTAAATGATTGTGCCAAAGAGTTGGCGAAAGAGCAGCAAATGTTGATGGAGGGCTTGTGTTTGTGGTGAGAGGATAAAGATTCCCAATGCTATCACACCTCATTATTGGTGTCCTGGTCTGCATATCCTTCACAGTGAACCCAAATGGATCAAATTCAATCGTAACAAGATTATCAATTGTGAAACGACGCACAGAAACCAAGTTTTTAATAAGGTTAGGGGCATGAAGAACATTATTTAAACGTAAAGGAGGGTGAGGGGGAGGCAAAGATGCCTTGCCGAAACCACGAATTGGAATTTCATGACCACTACCAACGATAATATTACGTGAATTGCTCAAATTAAAATAAGACGAAAGAGTGCCTCGAGACGCCGTCATGTGAGATGTAGCACCCGTATCCATGTACCAATTATCATCAGGTGGGGCGAGGGTCATAGTGTGCATTGCTTGCTCGATGTCAATAGGAGTGTATGATTGTGGTGGGGCCGAGGCGGAAAACGCCTGAGGTGGGCGGGCACCGAGGACACCGGGCTGGCGAGTGGGAGGAGGTCTCGTCCATGAGGCGGAAGTGGGGTATGGGCATGGAGGGGCAATCCAAGACTGTGGAGGCGGAGCCCATGTCCACTGTGGGTAGGATCCCCATGGTTGTTGTTGCTGCTGGGATTGTCCGCCACCGGCCTGATTGTTTCCACCACGACCACGACCTCGGCCACCATTGTTTTGGCCCCGATAATTATTGCGCTGCTGGCCACGTCGTGGACTATGAGAGTTGCGTTGTGTATTACTCGAACCATAAGTGGTGGGCTGCTGTTTGGATTCACCAGAGGAGGAATTCGCAGTGAGGAGGGCGGTACCGGCAGCGGTGGCCGCGGTTGAGGCTTGCTTAGCTTTGCGGGTTTCTTCGAGGATGAGTCGGGATCGAGACTCATAGAAAGGAGGTAAAGGATTGCTCTGCTGAATGACTGTAGCTACACCATCATAATTTTCATTAAGTCCCGCAACAAGTTGGAGGACTAAGCGTTGATTTGAAACTGGAGCACCAACATTGGAGAGTTGATCAAACAAGCATCTTTAGTTCCTGGCAGTAGGCAGAAGCATTAGGAAAATCGTCCATTTGGACGTGAGTGAATTGATGTTCAAGGTAGACAGCCCGGGAATGCTTATTGTCATGAAAGATATGCTCGAGACGTTCCCATGCTTGTTGAGCAGTGGAGTCTGGTTCCAAGATGGTGTGTAAGAGATCATTCGAGATGGTGCCGTAAATCCAGTGAAGGACTATCGCATCTAAACAAGACCAAAGGTCCTTCTCCGCTTGGGTTGGGGCTGTCACAGTGGGTACTGGAGGAGAAGGGATGATATGGTCGATGACTTGGTAGGCGCGGCAATGAATTTTGAATAATTCCGCCCATGAAGAATACTGGCTGCGTTCCATCTCGAGGGTGACAGGGATGAAGTTTTTGATGTTGTTGACAGCAAGAGCTGGATGAAATTTCTGGTCAGCCATGGCAGAAAATTAGGGACAAGAATGGAAGAAGGGAAGAAAATGAGAGAGATTGGGCGGAATATGGCAGAGCTTCTAAGCTTCTTGCTCTGATACCATAAAGGAAATTGATCCGTGAGTCTTTGCATTGATTTAGTCAGAATATATATACATGTGTACATGGGAGATTATAGGCTACAGTTTAGGAATTAGTATAATCACTATCTATACTCTAGGCTATGATCAAGGTGATTGATATACAATCACTATCTATACTCTAGGCTATGATCAAAGTGATTGATACAGAATATACAAGAGAATAATTAACTATCCAAAAATACAAAGATTGCATATCATAATCTAATAGTATGACTTGGACTCTCTAAGCTTACCCGTCTTGTTATACAATTCAGCAAGGCGGACGAATACAGAAGCCACAGCCGGATGATTCTCTCCCTTTTGATGCCTTGAAATTTGCCAGTGCTTTCTCATAGGCAAAAATAGCCTCATTATACCGAGACAGGGACAAGTAAGTATCCCCAAGACTGCAATCAACAGAAGCCACCTCTTTCTCTTGACCATTAGCGACCATTGCCATACTAGCTAATACCAGATGCTCCAGAGCCTTTTCATGGTCACCTTTTGTATCACATATTAGTCCCATAAGCCTCCGGTCTGCTGCTTCTTCAAGGGAAGATGGTTGCCCAGTCTCTCTATGGATATCGAGGGCCAACTGACCAAGCTGCTCCGCCTCATCAAATTGCATTGCTTGCACATGGGCTTCATCTAAGTACTTGCATGCTTCACCAACTCGAGGATCTTTTTCACCTAGAACTTGTTTCTGTATCTCAAGGCCTTTTGTATAGCATGATAGTGAGTTTTCAAGCTGGCCAAGCATTGCAAAAGTATCACCAAGTTGCATATTCCCTGCGAATTTAGCAAGCGCATGATCCTGGCCATCCTCAAGAGAGGGAATCTCAATGGAGCGTTGAAGAACTGGAACTGCCTCACTGTACTGGCCAAGGGTAGAGTGTATTGCTGCCGTAACATGTAGAGACATGACCAAATCTAAACTGGGTTCCCCGTTGGAGCATATTTCAAATGATTTTGCTGCTCGAAGTGCCAAATTCAAAGCCTTGTGGAGATTATCCCCTGACGAGAGCAAATCCCTTGCTTGCTTGAGCAAAAAGGGTCCAAGATCTGGGTTATCCAAGGCCAAGTCTGATCCAGCAAGCGGAAAATTCTTCTGTTTCTTTGGAGGGGTTGCCTTCTTCTTCAAGATTTTCCCATTCTGTTTTTCCGTCTCTGGAGAGCTCTTCTTCTCAGGACTTGATTTTGTGCATTCCTCAGACTCCAGTTGCACATTAGAAGCCTTTTTGGAATTCCCTGAAGAGGTAGACTTGGTGTTTACAGATGTAGTCTTATCCACCAAACTCAAATCTTCACCACCAGACTCATTCTCCCTCTTGTCAGAAGCACTACGGATCTCTTCCTCTTCTGCTTCCCTCACTTCCTCTTCCATTATCTCCACTTCCCTCATCCCTCCACCAACAAGATGTCTCAACTCCGATCAATCCGGGACTCATTGTCATCAGACATGTAACTACGTCTTGAGGTTATGTACATCTCTTTCTGCTCAAAATCTCACTTTCATAGGGATACTTATTGAGTTGTTGTTAGGTTTTCCATGAAGGTTTATTAAAATCGACATAAATTTGTGGGAAAAAAAATCATAAAAATAATGTCGGTCCATATAGGTCCGGGTCGGTCTGGCCCAGGGTTTTTCAGGTCCAATCCGACCCGAGACCTGAATGTTTTAGGTCCGGTCTTAGGTCTAATGATTTTTCAAATTCCGATTTAGGTCCGGTCCGATTTTTTTCGGTCCGGTCCGATCTTGAACCTGTGTGCAGCCCTAACCATGATGCTATGTGATCCTTATCTTATTCTTATAGAGGGCCTTGAATTTTTGATGACTAATGAATAAAGTTGCAAGTAGGGCTGTAAACATCACCATAATTGCCAATGCATTTGCTAGCTTATCTACGCGTTTTCAGAAACTATCTGAAACATTATGCCACCATCACTTGAAATTACACCACTACACAAGATAGATAATTTAAAAACTTGGAGGTGGGGGTATTAGAAATTGATGGAGAAACAAGGAGGAGTTAACATGGTTAACTTTTATCTCCTTAAATTACGACTCTTTTTCATTCAATAAAATGGACTTTAGTAACGTGAAAAAAACATTGTATCTATACAGACTACACATATAACAATCTAATAACTTGTGAAGCCAACATTTATGTAGGGACTATAAGATATTTTATCTTAATTTACTTTTAGTGATTAAGTGCTGTCTTTTGTAGTTAAAATGCATGTTGAGGTACTTTATTGTTTGAGAGAAGCTAACTAGTTTGCATATTTATCTAGTCAATATTGACTTATCTCAACTTATTTCTTTGGTCAACTTTCTTAAATATTCTCTTACTTTATTTTTAAGGGAAATTTAAAAAATATTACTTAATAAGATTTTTCTGATTTTCAAAGAAAAAAAAACAAATAAAAAATACAGGGAGCCGACGCATTAATTAATAACTAATTTATTGGGGAAACGGACCACGATGTTCAACAATGGTGAATTGGTGATACTCCAATCGTACACAAAACCTCCAGAATTCTTATGGATCACCAAACACCAACAAGCTCTCAGGAAACAACCATGCTTTGTCTATAAACTGTTTGGATGGGTCCGGGTCCAGGTCCAGCCCAAAAATTTGGAACTCCTTGATTTGCATTGATAGCAAACATAATGGGCCCGTCACCGATGTCTTTCTCCCAGCCTACAGCTAAGTAAACTCGTGTCGTGGTTGGAGATTTAGAAATTAATTTCCTGTTATCTTTGAAGTCAATTCACGATCAAACCGTGGATTCTAAGAAAGAGCTTGGAGATAGATAAACAATACAGTGGATTAGTCAGCCATTGCAGAAGAATAGGCTGTAGATTGTTAATTTTCTTTCGGTATTGCGTTCCTTCATTATCATTCAGCTGACATGTACTCGTCGTGTGTGTGTGCGCGTGGGGGTATGTGTGTACGCACACGCGTGCGTGGGGTATGTGGGGGGGGGGGGTGTAATGCAGAAGAATAGGCTGTAGTTTGGTTTTTCCCCGGTATTGCGTTTCTTCATTGTCATTCAGCTTACATGTACTCATCATGTGTGTGTACGCGCGTGTGTCATACACACAGTTGGCGTCAAAGTTTAATTGAGGGAACGAAACGAAAAACGAAAGGCTTAGTATATGAATACTGGTATAGCATGGCCTTGTTATTATTAACCTACACTTACCACAATTATTTGTAAAAGTAAAGTGGAAATACATTTCTTCCCACGAGAAGCAAGACGATATAGCTTGATTCATTGATGAATACAAGAGCGACCTCCCTATTTCTATTTCCTGTACAATTACAAACTCTACAGCTAATCTATAAAAATTTGCACCTGTTAATACATGAACAGACAGCACTCCTCCATAACTCAAGATAAATCCCGGGTGCAGAGGTTGTAACCAGAAATAAGAGAGCTCATTGCGAAAGCCATGAAGGCTAAGAAAGCCATACTTATTGAAGCACTAGCTTTCTCTGTAAACTCATCTTTTCCCCAATTCGCTTGCCAGTCATCAACCCTTGAGGCTGCTGCTGATGAGGCTGATATCAGAAGATATGCGATTATCTGCAGTGTAATCAGGATTCAGGAAGCAACCGTTTTTATCAGCATTCAAATAATAGAATAAAATAATTTCAAAAACAAAATACTGTGGACACGAGAAATTCTATGACTAAAATGGATGTATGCTTATTAGAATCTTCTGCTCTATAGTTCTATGACAGCACTCAAGTGGGCTAACAACAAATCACTATAAGGCATAGTCAAAATGTCCAAATTACCTTTAGGTTGTGTTTCAGAATTCAACTTGATTTAAATATCTCATTTAAGAAACCTCAAAACCTAAACAAGGCAGTGCTTTAGGATTTGGAAACCAAGGAAGAGGAGGAGAGAATCTCAAATGACACAGTTGTGTCTCATTTTATATTCACTAATATGGGGCTTTATGAAATGCCATGGACTTTCCAAAACCACACTTAGTTGATACATTCAATCATAAGATTAAGCTCCAATACTGAATTTCAATTCCAAGTTTCCAAACAATTCATAATAAAAATCAATTTGAACCGTAATTGCCAAACATGATATGACCACACAGATCTCTGCAAGCCCACATCAGAAGTTCTCTACCCCATCCCCCAACCAAAGTACCTAAATTCAACAGAAACACACACACACACACACACACACACAAACACAGACACATACATAAAGGTACTCGTACTTGCCTGATCCATAATAAAATCAAACTGATAGCGGAGATGGTGGCTGATGACATGTTTGCCAGTGCCCAAATGGTAGGCTAGATCATATGCCTGAAACCCTGCATATACAAACCCTAGAATATTCACCGTCAAACAAAACCTGCAATCAGATAATTTTGACGTCACTTTACCACATAAAAGAGATAACAAAGTGCATGAACTGATACTACTACATAATTGCTCAAGTGGTGCACTGAGTGTCAAGAGGATATGGAGAAATCATGTTCTCAACTCATTTTAGTGTTCTCCAAGCTGAAAAGAAAACCAAATTACCACGACTTTACCCACCTCGCAGTGTCCACCCCCACTGTAAATGATGTTTTGGGAGGTCAATATGTACATGAACTCGGTCCCAGGTTGCCAAGCAGCCAAAAGAGGTCAGAACAATTACATGGAAAATGAAAGTGGTAATACACATGATCACCAAAAGCGTGACTGATGATCTTTCCGTATTTAAAAAGGTGACCTCACACTAATGGATGTGTATAGATAAATATAGATGTTTAATCATTGATCCATTTTCAGATACTATTAAAAGTGATGAAACAGTACTGTAGCTTCGTTTCATAAGATGTAGGATTTTAGGTTTAGCCTCATTTACATAACACAAGTTAAATGCTCATTCCATGTTCCAGGCCCCATATATACAGAAGGTGCAATGACAACATTTAACAGGCCACCAACACACTCACAGGCTCACAACCGCTTTCACTATCTGCATGCATGTAATGTGCATGAGACTGGCCATGCCAAGCATAGTTCTGTTTTGACATAATTCAAAACCCAAGCAATGGATTTTGAAGGGAAGCTTGAAATGAATCTGCCAAATACAGTGAAGTGTAATAAAGGCGTAGATGTAAGGCGAACTTTTTGTTGGAACACTTCAATAAGATTTAGTAAAGTAATAGAAAAATTGATTGTATAATGAGGACTTCTATTTGGATCAGCAGGAATTTACAAAGTCAAGCTGTTTTATTTATTTATTATTATTATTATTTTCTTTTTTTTGGGCAAGCGCAGAGTCAAGCTGCTTAAGTAGGCCATAAAACCATACAGAAATCAAAGAATTATATGAGCCTACATAGAATCCCAACTTGGACCAACTGAGTTTGGATAAGCAACTTCTTTACAGCCATCATCAGTGTAAATCACCCACGAAATTGGTTTGCCACCGCCAACATAACATGATACCACAAATAGCTTATCAGTAGGTAGCTCAGCTGGTAAGAACTCTGAGATCCAATTAAGAGGTCACTGGTTCGAGCCCCCTCATGCAACTGAACAGGAACAGTTAATCTGGCTATTAACTTCAAGGCCCATGAAACTAGTCAGACAAAGCCTGTTCACCCACTTTAACCCCCCAACCTCCCCAAACGAAAAAGAAATAAAAAGGGAAAGCAGCGCTAAGCAGTAAACAAGTACCACAAGCTACACAATGATCCTTGATAGACATAGACAGCAACTTATGAAACCTACGTATGTACCAAGCATCTCAGACCCCACACTAATGTCCGAGCAACATGGTCACATTTTAACAATATACCATGGCACCCCAACCTTAGATGAATTATGCAAATGCAATGCATCAACTTGAAGAAGTGAACATTAGCTCCTTGTTTGGGTGTTTCAACATTCATCTCACTGATTGATAGAAAGTGTCACTTTCCACATCATATTTCAACATTCATCTCACTGATTGCTAGAAAGCGTCACTTTCCACATCATAATAAGGTTAACCTCATTAACAGGACTAACTATTGATTCCCCCCTGTAAGAGAATCATGGCACATTTAGTTGGCTTGAGGAATTCTAATATTACTTCAAATACCCTAGAAGGCCTAGAGCCTGGGAAAACAACTTCTTCCAGATAATGCCCATGGCAACACTCATATCCTACTATCAGCAACTTCCTTTCTTCACTTATGAGTACTCACGATACATGCAATTTCACACCATGAAACTGATCCTACTTGTCTTTCAAAGACAATTGATCAATAAAGACCAATTCTGAACCAGTTATTTCCCATGAAAAACAAAAGATACTTGTGCCAGGCTTGTAAGCATCTGTAATTCCCAAGACTATTTCTAAACAAATTCATGGATGGAATAAAACTACATTGCTGAACCTTTAGGATTAACCATGCTATATAACCTCCAAGGGCTCAATATTGACTTAAATTGACTTCAATGAACAATTAAAAAAAAAAAGAAGAAAAAAACCCAACTTTTGATCTCCAGCAAGTTTAATTATATCTTAACACCATACTCCATTTATGCATACCACATTGGTAAGAGAATCACCTAAAGCCAAACAGTGGCATTTTCTCCAATGCTTCTTCATGAAAACATGTTCTATGACCATCATAATTGACACCCATTTCATATATTCAGGCCATGGTCACTAACAGCCACAAATTAGATCATTCAAACCATACAATTCATCAGACTGGACATAACAATTCAGAAAAAGGCAATACCAACCTTAAAATTCACATGGAGAAACCAAATTCAAGCAACAATTTGCAAAATCAACAACCCCCTATCCCACCCACCCAAAAAACAATTTAAAGAAAGGTTCTACGCCTAAATCCTAATGCACTGGATACCCTTTGATCAAAAATAAAACCACCATCATAATTGTCCTTGTTGAGCCAAAAACCAACATAACATACAACCTTTACAATACAAATCATGAAGAAAAAAAAGCAACAAAATTTGGAACAAACCTGTACTCTTTATAGCGATCAAAGGAATCACCACTCCACCCCTGAGTCTTATCAGCAGCCATAACCGAAAAAGAAACCAAACAAAACACAATCTCCAAAACCCTAATCCCCAAACCCACTTTATTCACCACACTCACACTCTCTCTCCTCGCCGTCCCCGTCGGTGATGGTGACGTCACAAACCCCACCCTTCCTTTTCTGTCTCCTCTTTCACGTCCTCCTCCATAAACGACGCCGGATTGGGGAGGGGGCAACTCCTCTCTCCGATTGAAGCTGATGACGTGGTGAGGGTGGGACGAGAGTGGTGGAGGGAAATTATCCGGTGTGGTTGCGTCCTTTGGTGGGGTCACTGGGAGTGGTGATGTTAATGGAGAATAGTATTTTTCGACGGCCACGATTGCTCCACTTGTCAAGCTGGGGTTCTTTGATAGGGAAGGGGAATGTGATGGTGGGCTGTTGGGAATTTGGTATTCATCGTCTGCGTCGTTGTCGGATCGGGCCGGCGAGTCGAATCGGAGGGGAGAGTGGGGTGACTCGTTTGAGTTGGGTTGAGTTTTGGGGACGGAAATGGGTTGAGGTTGAGTTTTTGGGATGGAAATGGGTTGAGGCTGAGCTTTGGGGATGGAAGTGGGTTGAGTTTTGGGGATGGAAGTGGGTTGAGGTTGAGTTTTGGGGATGGAAGTGGGTTGAGGTTGAGTTTTGGGGATGGAAATGGGTTGGGTTTTGGGGATGGGTTCGGGTCTGGATGGGGTTGGTGGGTCAGGATCAGAGGGGATAGAGACAGATAAGGGTGGTGGGGGTGGTGGTTTTTTGGTGATGGGTGATGGTTCTCGCCTTGGATACATGATGGAGAGAGAGAGAGAGAGAGAAAAACAGGGAGAGGGAGAGGGAGAGGGAGAGAGAGAGAGAGAGAGTGGAGGGAGTAAAAGAGAGTCCAAGGAGTTTCAAAGTTTGAAGGTTTTGAAGGAGAATTTGACGAATGATGATGCTTATTGGTGGTGATTGTGGGCCCGTAATCTATTTTATTCGTAGATTAGTAATGGAGAATTTTTGGGGAAATTGGGTTGGGGGGCTGTAGTTCTGGTCTTCTGGGAAGACACTGATGAAAAATCCTGGGTTCCAAGTAATTGGCATTCCAAATTCCAAACAAGCACTGTACTTATATGGTTTTGTAATTGTTTATGTCTTTCCTTGTTTGGAGTGCTTTACTAAACTAGGTGCTTACTATTCAATCAAGCCCAATGTAGGAAATCAAGCACACACTCACAAGTCACCAGGTTGCAATATTGTTACAAATTTATCAATCAATGTACTTTAGGGTGTTTTTTTTATTCTTTTTCCAACCATATAGGTTAGTTATTCAGTTCTGTTCAATAATCTACTTTGTCTCTCGGCTTCTCGGGTTTTGAATTTTTCAACAAAATGATGCAAACAATGTGGATTAGAGCGAAGTAGAACGGTGGGAAACAAGTTGCATAATATAATAGAGTATAAGATAAAATGAAATGGAGAATGCAGAGCGGAATGTAATTCAATGGAATATAGCATGGAGACGATGAAAAGAACTAGACTTCACATTTTACTATCACTTCATTTTATTTTTTTCGAAGAGACTATCACTTCATTTTAGTTCAATGATAAAGAGCACTTCTCTAACTGAAATGATGATAATAT
The DNA here is from genome assembly GCA_038025085.1 of Tetragonia tetragonoides. NCBI lineage: Eukaryota > Viridiplantae > Streptophyta > Magnoliopsida > Caryophyllales > Aizoaceae > Tetragonia > Tetragonia tetragonoides. The sequence continues at coordinate 4,868,630 of CM076139.1, forward strand.
ATGAGAGAAAACGTAGGTAATAGAAGTAAACTAATTTAGTCTAAATTCTGCTAGAAATTGAGCGGAAAAGGTGAAAAGAACCTACACTTACAAATGACGAATACAGTTGTTTGTGAGCTAAATTTCAAACTTGTTATCAAATAGCTCAATTATTTAATTATTATTACAACTTTACTTACTAGAATGTTATTTCTTGAAGTTTAACATACTCTATGTAACTCAATTAGTTAAAAATTACTTGATTGATGCATAATAATTAGTGTACTCAATCGATGATCTCAAAATCTCTTTATACATTATTCTATCCTTTCCCTCTTCTTTTTTCTTTAGCCATCTTATGTTAAATCCCCTTCCGTGCAACCAGAACACAACCAAAAATGAGTCTAAAAAGTCTGAACTTTGAAGCATATATTTGTAATTCCACAAAATGCATTGAAATGGTATTCTTTGTAACACTTTTTACTAGCACAAAGCAACGCGGTTAAGCAACACACAAATGGTACATTGGCAGGTATGGGTTCTTTGCCTCATCTTGACCCCAATTGTACAAATTAAAAAGGGTAGGTATATACACGAAAGAACACCGAGAAAGAAAAGCATATCATCATCTAATGCTTGCTTTTTTGCAAAATCCCAATTTGCCTTTTACTAAAGTTGAACAAAGACACTGCTTTTTGGCCCTGAAATTACAGAAAAACATTGTTTTTGCTTTGATGCTTTCCACTTAATCTGACCTCACAGATATGGAATTACTTTTCCCTTCATTTGATGCTTTCATGTCACCCACTTCTTTATATAATGGCCCTATATATACATATGATTGCAACTTCACCAATAATTTCTTCTTCAACTGTTTAGGCTTTTAAGGATTTCTTCAAACTCCCAGAAATACATATCCAGGTTCACATACATAAGGCTGTGAGTGACCAAACCATCACAATAAACAATACATTGACCTGTTCTGGGGAGAAAAGTTTTCATTAACAATGTCAGATTCAATTCTCAATATAGTAATACATGTCAGATTGAAGTATTTTCTTTTTCTTTTGAAGTGCCTGAGTTTAACTGAATGGTGTACTCCAGAAACAAGGAAAGCAGTGGCTTTTGATAATTAGCTGTGGTTTGAGAATCATAGAAATAGAAAGCCTAAACTGAGCGCACTTCATATGCAAAATTATGATAAATCATATTAAAAAAAAAATAAAAATTCACAAAAACTTCTATAAGACTGTCTTTCCGTAAGTTTTGGTGAAACATGAGGTCACTTTTCAATTAAATAACAGTCACTGATCACTATAAGTGACCCCTGTATTTCACAAAAGTGACCCCAATTTTCTGTGAGTTGGTCTCACACAAGACTTGCTGATAAAAATTATACTAGATGTTAGGGTTTCTGTATATCAAAGAGAATTACCAAAAGAAAAACACAGCCCAAGCGACAAGAAAGTTACATTATAAAGTATTATTTCACAATCGGCCAACTGGCCTTTTACGCGACATTATCTGATGAAGGTAGAAGAAAGTTTTATTAGTACATCTATATGAGGACTGCCAAAGAAAGGCTACTATTAACGAAATAGAAGAAGATTTCAGATATGATTATTTCATGTGAATAATTTGTATCTAATCAGAAGCCAACACTTAATGAATATACAAGAGAAATGACCTCTATAGCCTCATATATGCGCAAGTGGTGGTCAAGCACTTTCGCATTCATCTGCTGCATGTAAGGCCTTGAAGGAGCAACAGAAGCAGGAAGCAGCAGTTGGTAACAAAAATGTTGATGACAGAGCAAGGCTAAGGAAGTGTCACACTGGCCTCAGGTCATAACGGCTCTATGCTAAGGGCGTCGAGTAAGAAAAACTTTAGCAAATGAATTGCTCACTCTGGTAGGTTTAACCGGTTAAAGAGCACGAGGAAACTTTGATCAGGGACAATGTAGAGGAAACCAAGGTCTGCTCCTCGAACATAGGGTCCAACACCCTGCATTAACAATTCCATAAGAAATAAAGGGTGTTTAGAGAAAAGAGGAAGAATGTTCAATTGTTAGGTATGATTCGTATGAATATGTTAGGTATGTCTGACTTGATTGGTGAAATAGTATCTGTTTTTTCTTTCCCCCCAATTATTTTTACAAATACACTTTATAAAGAGAACTAAGTTTTTTGGAAGTAGGAACCACTAAGGTACTAAAGAAACAAGATCAACTAGTAACCCATCCGCAATAGTTCTGGAAGCAACACACATGAAGAAAAACCTTTTTATCTTACCTTGCCGTTGAGTTGGAGAAGTTCACCTTCAACCCACTTGGCGTTCTTGAATCCAAATTCTGCTATCCTCCCTTGCCCTTTATAGCCTGCAACCTGTATATAGACGCAATTTGCATTTAGTTGACTAGCCCTTAAGAGAACTTTCCCATCATATGTAAAATGCAAGAATAGTTACCACTCCCAGTTCATCTGGGTACATCCCTCGACTGGAGAGGCGACTCGCTTTACCAATTTTAGCCCGAAAAGTCACCTAATGGCACAACCGCACAAAGCACAATCAGTCAGTCTTCAAGCACTCAACAGACGAACAAAGAAGAAATTCATCTGTCTCGAATACACACCTGACCAGCAGGAACATTCAGGTCTCCTGTGAGCTTAACGGCCTCTACATATTCAAAAAACTCAACATCTGAAGACTCATCCAGTTCATTCCCACTATTCCAATGACCAAATTTGCGCCTTAACTGAACTATCTCAGTTCCATATGGTCCGAAAGCACCAACATATAGTCCTGCAATCAGAAGTCAGAATTTGTGTCACAGAAAGCTATATCTCCAACCAGAATAAGCTAATAAGTAGGAGAGGAAAAGTAGCACAGATACCATCAAAAGGATCAAATTTGCCTTGGGGAATCTTTATTCTGTTGAATTTTGTATATCCAGAAAGTCTATTCCTCTTCTGTGCCTGACTGACTGCGAGTTTAACAATTTCACGCACATTTCTTGTGATCTGAAGCAGGTATAGCCACATATATGTTAGTCACCAGTTTTCATGGGAGAGTTAACAGCAAGAAGAAGTCAACCTTCTAGATGAAGAGACAAACACCCCTCAGCTCCCAAACATATTAGGGTTCACCTTCTCTAATGTTACACAATGCGGGCATAGGTAAATTTCCAATTTGGAGTTAAGAAATTGATTCAGAAAGTACAATGAAAGTTATAGATTATTAGATGCTCCATCCGTCCATAAATGATAGTCATTGTTATTATTTTAGGATGTCCACAAACAATAGTCACTTTCCTAAAATAGTAAGGAGCTGTATGTCCAATACTACCCCACTTACTCTTATAGTTCAGCAACCAGTACCGCAATGCAGTTTATCATCAAAGGGTTTTTTAAAGTCAAATGGAACATATCCTTAATTTTAAGGGATTGACATCATGTGACAACTGCTTCTGGTACGGCAGGAGCAATTGAGTTTTATCCATTTTTCCGACAAGTAATCAGGGAACAAAGAGAACTGAAATAACAATTCGTAAGCTCACCTTTGGTGATATTTTATCACTACCCAAAAATGCTTTGGCAACATCAGCAGGCATGAGCTCAGATATGCCTTGACCTGCCGCTGCCATGGCAGCTACTTTAAAATTAGCCTCGCTTTCTTCCGTTCCACGAATACCAGGAACATGCAGTATGAAAGAATCTTTCTCTGCATCGTTGATTTGAGCTGGTAACCAGGCACATTCCTCTTTTATTGAGACATCATCTTCATTATGAACAATCCCACCCACAAAAACTTTCATATCCAAATCTTTCTCATCTTCCAAAGAGTCACTGTTTCCTTCCATTATAAGCTTGTCAGTCTCATTCTCGACCTCATCCAGGTTATCGACTTCATCATCAGAATCTTCATCCTCTTCCTCAGAATCTCCCTGAGTCAATCGCTTCAGAGAATCAGTGTCCTCTATCACTTCGTCTCCCACAGTAATATTCATGACCTTAACTTTCAACCCTGGAATTTTATCTTTAAGGAAATTAATGACACTCTTTATTCCTTCCTCAGTAGCTCCTTCAATGTTGAGAACTTTTTCGTCTTGTTTATCTGCCTTATCTTCTTCAGTCTGAGAGTCCACTGGAGATGGGTTATCAGGCTCAGAGTTTAGGGAATCCCTTGTAGGTTTCGGTTGCAAACTCGCAGAGCTTGTTGAAGTCCCTTTGGATCTCTCCAAGTACACCACCTGTCATTGAAGTATGATAATACCATGTAATCAGCAACAGACAATCAACTAAAGGGCTTAAATTAGCATACATAATTTTTGAAATAAGCACTTCAATTCAGAAGTTCAAAACTTAAAGAGAATGGTGGTAAAGAAACATTAATACAAATTACGAGAGATCTTAGACGTCTCATGCAGGCATAATAACTAGGTAGCTGACCAAAAGAGAGGATTTGACATTCACAAGATATCTACTTGAATTCACTTGTCTCTACTTTCTTTTATTTCAAGATAGAAGTTCCTTGACTAGCAGATCCAGCTTAACTAGCAGCACTACTATTAGTTAAACAACAATCAGTAACTAATAAATAAATAGCATTTCACTGCATCTAACCTGCATTGCATATGCACCATCTTTATCTTTGACAACATATATTTCAAATAATGTGGATCCTGGAGAGGCAGTTACTAGCTGTCTGTCACAAGCAAAAACGTAAGCTATTAGATACAACTAAAGCATTCAGTATGTCTCCACATATCACTTATCAGTAGTCCATCAGATGTCTCCTGACCTTGGTGTGTAGCTGCGGCCAATGAATTTGCCAACACCAGGAGTAATTCGTACAAGTCGGCCAAATGGGTCTTTGGAATCCTTGGTACACCCTACCCACCATCCAACCTGAAAATATAGAGTAAAAAGAGAAAGGCCATTAATAACCAATAATCAACTAACTCGAAATCAGAAAAGTGCTGGCATATGATATGCCTCATAGGACGACTAAACCATAATTCAGTTATATGTTATAGTCAAGCCCTTTACTCTCAAAACTAGCGTATTCACTAATGAAAATAGTTATTTCATCATATCCTCTGCTATGTCATATTGTTGGCTGGGTATCAGGTCAAACTCCAAGCTATCAAATTGTTAAACATGTGACTTTTTAACTCTTTGAAGCTCATCTGCAGAACCTAAAAGTCAAAGGCTATATCCTTTTAAAAGTAGCAGCACAAGAGTGTGTTCCCATCTATCAGTACCAACCAAGACCACTACCATCAACCACCTTGTTTTTATGGTAATAGATACATAGGCACCAGGATTCAAGTCAAGCTGGACTTACGATAATCATCACACTCATTGGCCCAAGATCTCTTCCTCAACCTTGAAACAACCCACCAGATCCAAAACTAATGAGTAGTTGCCAATGCCATAAACCACGATGATGTGCACTGGTCGCATGACTTCATTGTTACCTTCACCCCCTCCAAAATCCCCACTCAAACACCGAAAAGAAAAGGTGATTGAGAAGGTGGAAAGTAAAGGCCCTTATAAACTATAGGATGAGTTCAAGCTTGTTGTAATGTATGCAACTAGCCAAGCTGATGAGCAAAAAAAAAAAAAAAAAAAAAAAAAACTACCCAAGCTAGAGGGTTGCTCAGTTAGCAGAGAGTTAGAATCGGGCTACTGGGCTTCTTAACAGGCTTCAAAGTTCAAACCTTTTTGAAGACAAGGTTTATAGGCTATAGCAGCTCAATTAAGCCAAGGTAAAACTCGGTAGTACTCCAGCATAGTTGCTCAGTTAAAACTTAAATGTAACATTCATTACTTTCCTCAAGCATTTAACATCACAGTTATCCAAAAGTCTAGGCAATTGCTGAAAAGTAAATATCTTTTGATCCATGACCATGATCAATTTCCCCAAGACCATGATCAATTTCAACAAAGAATAGTGTTAATAGGCTTCAATTAACAAGTTGAAGACATAAAATTCCATAATACAGCATCAATCTACCCAGTTAAACCCAATGCCAATAACTGGCAGCAAAGGAATTTCACCTTTATGTAGCGATAGGCGCAACTTGCTCATTTTTGCTAGCATTCATTAATTGCAAATTCTTTCAACTGTTTTCAGATGTTCAAATTTTCTTTCAAGGGTCTACTGAAAACAGCCTCCCTACTAGGCAACTATGTAAGACTGTGTACATCTAGACCTCCGCAGACCGCACCATCGGCGGGATACATACTGGGTTGTCGTTGTTTTTGAGGTGCAACTAACAACTAGTTGGAGCATAAAAAAAGCCAGAAAGCTAAGAACATACCAAACCACTTCCTGTAGTCCTCGACAATTTTGAAGCATCAAGATAACGCTCTTCATCTATTGCTCTCTGAGGCCAAAAACAAAAATTTTAGGTAAATGCACAATTCTGCATGTGTGTTCATATCAAACAAGGAATAAAAAGCTGAAGCACACATCTCACCTTCAACTCAGACATTATCTCAGCTACAGTATCCTTTGATGTAGCTTCTGAGAGAGCAGATTTTAACTTTGCGGCTTCTTGAAAATCCTCCTTTTCAACTGCTTCCTCGAGCTGAAACTACAAGACAGAAGGCCCATGTGATAGTTAAAGGATATGTGATTGATGGACCTCCTGATAATCACGTTTTAAGGAATTGGCTAAAGAAACTTGATAACTTTTTCCAGTGCCTAATTTCTAGTCGCAAACATTTCCATGCAACACACATCTGTAGCATTATAAGTTTTTTCTTAGGGTTTGTAATTGTGGGTTGGGTAACATTGACTACAACCTCAAATGGGAATACACATCAATTTAGAAAGCTTGATTTGAAATGATCCGTTAAAGCCTTAGAAAGATGAGAAATAACCAAACATGGTTCATCTGGCCAACAATGAAGAACAAAACTCACTCACAAATCATATGTCACACAGAAGCTCTAGGACTTTAAAAAATTATGTTTACTCCCTTCATTTCAAGGTGCTCATCTTGACATTACACAAATTATACAGTTTTAGAAATAACTCCTATAATTAGGAGCATTGCATAAGTGGAAGACAACAGACATTTAGAATAGTCAATTTGAGAGACTCAAACAGAAAGCAGACAACTTCATTGTGTAGAAGCCTACCAGAACTTAAACCTACTCGCAATCTAAAATGTCAAATAGGCCTTTATTTTTTAGCTACAACTTACAAGATAACATAATAAGAACAATTACACCACTGAAAGGAGAAAATTTGTGATGAAGTTCAGTAATGGGGACAGGATAAGCAGAAGACAGGACAATAACATCACAGCTGCCATTAAATTGTTCAAGATAGCTCCAGAATCCCTCAAATTAGTTGCTACCCAGAAATCAGAAATCACATAACAAACGATTCAAACCATTATAAAAGAAAAACAGCAAATGCTACAGTGATCTTCAACAGCAATTTGACAACCCAAATCCCCAAAACATAATTTAACAATAAAAAAGACACAAAACAATCCTATACATCAAAATCCAAAATCCCCCACATAAGAAAGCAATTCAATCTAAAAACATAAATACCCAAATCCCCAAACTCCACAAAAACCCAGAATTTCGAGAAAATAGGAAAGTGGGGGTACCTTGAGAACAGAGGAATAGCCCTCAGCTTGCTCAATTTCAGAGAAATGGCGAGTCCATCGATTCCAATCCCACTCAGAAGAGCTGCTACTGCTGGTTGTAATACTGCTGCTATTGCTGGGGTTATTATCATTTCCAACAACATCATTATTATTGCCCTTCTCGCTGATACTACAACGGCAACTCAAATTCGAGTTTTTGCGATTCTTTTTATTGAAAAATCTCTTGTGACCCACAAATTGCCTCAAGTTAACAGAACTATTGCTGTTATTATTATTAGCAATAGGCTTCTTTATCAAGGAGCAACTAGAAGATGAAAATAAAGAACTTGGACTTTGGGTAAGTGGGACTGTGCGACCCATCCCCAATGGCGTTGTGACCGCCATGTTTATCAGAGAGAGAAAGGAGAGAGAGAGAGAGAGAGAGAGAGAGAGAGAGAGAGAGAGAGGGGAGTGTGGTGGTGGTGTGTGCTTGAGTTGGGTTTGTGTGTGTAGGGAGAGTTGTTTTGTGTTTCTCTGTGTGTGGATAGCGTCACAACTCACAGGGTTTCAGTTGTACTTGTCCCCAATGAATTCATCCACACTGATTTTTTCCTGTTCTTGTACTAATTGGTATTCTAGTAATTTACACATCAAACCACTGTTTCCTGCTTGCTTAAACAGTTCTGGGTCATTACTCATTTTTGGATTGGGTTTTGGGGCTTTGGCTTTCTCCAGTTTTGCCCCTTTTTTTGGGTGGTAGTCAAGATAGCATGGTCCATTTATCATTAATTTTTCTCGGGGCTAAAAGTCAAATACAAAAACTTGTGTGGACTGTGGACCAATGGTCTAAATCTTCTTAAATATCTCGTCCATGCCCCTAAATATTTTTACTGACATGTTAGAAGTCACAAGTATAATCAAGTATTGTGCAACCGATGTACGCTGGTGTACCATCAAATACTTCGGCACCAATCTTGGTGATTAGATATCAAAAACTGAGGACACTCAAATTCCATAGAACTAATGGCAAAATGAATCAGGGCAATGACATTGTTTCCTATTACCCTTTGTTACGAGTCGAAGGCACAAGCATGATAAAACTCGAACTTCTTTCAATTATATCCAGGGTCAAAAAAAAACCTGGTCAGATTATGTACAATTCATCTGATTAACCCTCAAAATGAATGTCAATGCCGCTTTAGCAAATTGCTCAGCCCCAAACTGAGTTGTTTTCATTGCATTGCTAATTTCTACACCCACGCTGTTAAGTCTTGGAGGCTGATGAAATCAATTTTTTTTTACAACAGTTCATCTCCAAGGTCCGAGCATCTGTAGTGAAGTCAAAATACCAAAATTCTCAAGAATACACAGATTCCCCTAGTGGGGAGGGGCTGAAGAGGGAGCAACAAGCAAGAGGGGTCCACGCTCCACTTGAGCAGGAGGCGGATGTGTAGGCGTTCCACCATTCTCAGCAACTTCAAGAGAATTTTCAGCTTCATTACTGGATCCCACATTCCCAGATCGAACGGGACGCAACAAACCATGTAGCCTCAACCGGTAGCTTTGGCTCGGGGGCTGAGCTCTTATATATTGGGTTGCAGTCACCATGGTGGATGAGGACCGCTCTCGTTCAGATTCGGCACGGAGATTGGATAAGGCACTGAGGTCAAGATTGGGGAAGACAGAGCAGCGGCACCGAGGACATTTCACATTTAACCGCAGCCATTGATCTATGCATTCGACATGGAAGTTGTGAGCACAAGGCAAGCCACGAACCTGCCCAATGTTGCAAACCATCACTTCAATGAAACAAAGGGCACGGTATAATGTAAAATGTCTATATAGTAAAATCATTTATATTATGCTTGAACTTGCCTAGAAAGATTACTAGTCAACTCACATCTAAAGTTACCTTCTACAGGAAGCATAATCATCAATCACATTGATATGCTCCCAAACTGACCAATCAATGAATCAGTAATACTGACAACGATTGACATCCACAATAAATAATGGGTTACTATGGCATTCTATAGAACTAATTTTGCCAAAACAAAAGGCAGTTCTCGCCACAAGCCACCAGCAGTAGTAACAGAAGATTCTTCTGAGGATAGCTCAGAGAAGAGGGAAGAACAAATTAATTATATATTAACAAATTCAATTACAAGAGCAAAGAAAAAGTGCACTCTTATCCACGAAAAAATCAGTTAATTTGTAGTGATATGTCATATGCTTACCTCGTTTCCAACAAGGAACTCCTCCAAGCAAATAGGGCATTCGCTGCAGTCAGTTGGAACTGCCTTAAGCCTGAACTTTGGAAGTTCTTGAATGAGCGCCTCAACTGCTTCTCTCTGTTAGCATGAGAAAGCATATGCTAAACAATCAGAAGAAAACTAAGGCTTTCCTTGGCAATCATGGAGCAGGATTTTGTTTAGCTTTAAGACATTTCTTCAAAAGAAACGTACTCAGATCCCCATGGACACCATAATCAAGGATTTTCACTTCATGAAACATGCTAAGAGAACTGCCGGGCCTACAACGTTGTGGTTGGCAAATCACAACTCATTTTACATCAGCTTGAGAGAGCCGAAATGACCCCAGCATTACCCTCCCCCTCCCCCTCCCCCTCCCCCTCCTACCCCATCCCACCACACTAAGAACCCAGTAGATAACCTGCCGAGACCAAGGTCTGGCAAGGTCCAGATGTGCGTAGCCTTACCACTAACATGTGCTCTTTTGTTTATTTATTTAGTTGTTTGTTTGTAATTAATACCCGTCCTTTAGCCTCCTTTTAACCACCAGGCATTTAGAAAAACATAATTGCATGAACAAAAGTAAACTTGTCTCGAACCTATAGAAGATGGAAAATGACTCATACCTGAGCTGCAGTCAAGTAAAGTCCAGGATGGTATGCAGCAGCTTCTTGGCCCATGCCTCTCATTTCTTGCCCCGCAGCTTCAAAAGCCCACTCAGGTACACGAATCATGTCAAGCAGTATCTGAGAATAGCAAGGCTTCTACGTCAATCTTCCTACCATAAATGATCAAGGAGGCAGAAAGTAGTAGTTGATATGCAACAAAGACTGATTCAAGCATGCATGGGTTTACATAACAATGAACTTGGCAGGTCTAAAGGCTTGTATGTCCATATTTTATTTGCATGGATTCAAGCATGCATGGGTCTAAAGGCTTATATGTCCACATTTTATTTGCATGGATTCAAGCATGCATGGGTCTAAAGGCTTATATGTCCACATTTTATTTGCATGGATTCGAGCATGCATGGGTCTAGAGGCTTATATGTCCACATATAAATAAAAAATTGTGACTAACATTCACTAGTTGTAATACACAAATTCAACAATTTTTCTCACAATGAACTCCCTCCAATCTTTATAATTAAGTCCATTGTTCTTACAAAAGTAGGACAAATAAAAGATTCCATTACATCCACACAGCTAATCAGCATGCCTAACTCTATAAGGGCAAACTGGCTTATACCATATTCATAGTAGATCTTGAAGATACTGTATCAGGTTTCGCTTCCCTCTTTAACAAATAAAATATTAATTAATGCTACTTAACAGAAGAAAGAGCACTAGGAACAATCTAAAATTACTTACAAGCTTCCATACCATGATGGAATACTATCATGAACCACAGCTGCTATAAGAGAATAAATTAATTATATATATACTCATTTGAAAAGGATAATAGAGGCATAAATGCATACTCCATATTCCGAAATAGGAATCCCCTGCTGAGCTCGTACCATGTGCGCTTGTCTTCGTGCTACCCACTGTGCCCAAGAAAACAGAATTAATATGAAAGACAGCCAAAGTGGGAAAGAAAGCAGAAAGGCTTCCGAAACAGATTGACGAAAGTAATTATAGTAATAACTAGAGCATACCTTTCCAACACAAATGCAAGCAATGCAACAGAGTCCACAAAAACTAAAGAGTAGCCATATCAGAAAACCCCATTTTTGACTTTCTTCAGGCAACTGCACAAGCATGAAAACAAAAACATAGACTTAATTATACATTGCACGAGAAAAAACAAAGACAAGGTAAAGTGACTTACACAATCTCGGGTCTTGGTGAACCACAAGGCGCCAACAATGGTCCATCCCCAAAGAAAGGGATAAAGCAGTAGAAACAGAATTGAAAGCACCACTACTCTACCACAAAAGCGAGCAAATCTCTGCTGCGAGCCAAAGTCCCTAACAATAAAAATTGCGGCAACGAACAAATATATCATGAACTTTGTTCCACGTGAATAGAAAAAGGAACTCCATATAACATGGATGTAAACAGGGATGAATCAAAGTACTTGAGATATCATTTATCAGACAATAAGAATATCTTATGAAACTTAGGTGGTCAGTGAGGAACAAAGAAAGCGAAGCACGTGACATTCTACTTTCACATCTCCAGACAACTTTAATCAACATGAGAAAATATGAAGCAACGTTTTTTGAAACCAGATACCATATTTTCAGAAACCAAAGTACAACATCAAATGGACGATCATAGCCAAATACAATCCCATATAGACGTGGGCACAATATATATGGAAATGATTAGTTGACTATGAAGCTTTACAATGATAAATATGCCCCTAATTAAATGTTTGGAAAAGTAAATCACATTAGTGTTGAACTAAAGTTGCATTAATTACTTAAAGAGTGGTTTTGGAAGTTTAGCTATTTTTTTGCACTGAAACCATAAAGTGGACAGGCCTTAGAGAATATTTTCATTTAGTAAATGGCCTGTTATTAATTAGCGATCAGAGGGAGTAATTAGCAGCAGCTGCAAAATCCATCTCACAATAAGCATAAAGTTCAACTCACCACATCGTCAATTCGTCACAACATGTTGAAAAGAGAAACGAGGAAAACATAACACAAGTGATCTCATTCTTGAATCAATACTGAGACAAACTCATGTCGCCCAATCTCAATAAGAAAGAAACCATGATAAGGAGAAGTAGCCTAACTTTCAAGAGGAAGTCCCTCATAACATAACTAACTATGAAATATTCATTTCATTCGAAACCACAAATAAACAACCCCCCGCCCACCAAAACCAATATTCTAAACAAATATCTTACTTCAAACAAATAGTCTAGTAAGGAGTGTAATAGCAAAAGATATATCCTTTGAATTTTTTCATGATTATCAATCATTAGCCTATACAGTTTCACAGGAAACAGGAGGTCTAAATAATTCAGTAGAGAATCCTTATAAACCTTACAACAAGCTGTTCTACAATGACGGACTATCAGAAAACAAGACAAGATGACACTGGAAGGAAACACCACAATATTTTTGGCCATCTTCAAAAAGAAAGTGTGACAGATTTTGCCATTTTGGGTAGGTCGGACAGTAGGAGTGCAGGTACTTTCAGTAACAAAAACAAAGCTTTGCATCCACATGGACATGTAATAAGCTAATAAGATTTCCATGCAAGTCATATTCTAGATAGAAGAACCTAAACAGCAGTGAGCCAACAATTCCGTAACAGCAAATCTGCATTTCCATTTCCAAAGCAGATAATTCCATGACCAAGTATTATTCACACTCCTAAGTCCTATATGATAAGAAATGCTTACAATCCCATTCCAGCAGCGAACCCATTGTCCACAAACATCAAAAGCCGAAACACAAAAATAGTGGTGTAGTCAACCTGCTCATAAAATTGGCGGTAGTACATGAAATAGTCAAAATCAAGCATTATGCAACGAAATTGAAGTTAAAAAATGGCTGCCCAATATATATTTCAACCAAAAACAATACTAAAAAGTAAAAAAAAAAACCCACCACTGTCCATATGTGTAAAGGATATTTACACTGATGAAAGCGCTTCCAGTTAATGGCCATGATAATTCTGAGGGCAACGTTGTTAAAGAAGACTCAAACAGTAACATGTATACTAAGAAACTAAACTTGTACTAAGATCCACAGCTGAAACACAATTCCTGCCCAAAAAGTGATGCCCCATCTTTTAAGGGTTTAGACCTCAACTTTAAATTCCCACATGAATTTTCAGCAAAATTATCCAAGAAAAGCAAAGATTGAACCAAACAACCCTAGAAATGATCAAAGATAAAGGATACGCACTAGTAGCGAGCATGGACAAGAAGAATCCATCGTACCTACATAAACCCAGAAATGAAATGAAAACAACCATTTAGAATCAATTAGCAAAAGAACCAAGATGAACATTATTAAAAGAAGAAGAAAAAAAGGGAAATTGAAATTACCATTTGAAGTCGATGCCTCTGATAGCCATGGAAGAGGAATTAGTTGGGAAACCCTAGATTATAGCTTCACCCATAATTGAACCGAATTTGAGAAAGAGAGAGAAATAGAGGATGATTTAAATGCAATTGTAGCACTCCGAATAACAGAAGAAATGAAGAATCAACTGAAAATCCGGTGTAACAGTGAGATGAGCTGAGATGAGGGGTTATTGGTACTGCTTACTGAAAAGGGCAAAATCAGAGAGAGAGAAAGATGAGTTGAATTTTTGGGAAAGTTCATTTTTTTTTTTTTTTTAATCAAAAAGAGGGTGCAAGTAAGTGGAGATCGAGGCACCCTGTTACGTCATGTTCAGATTCTCGTGTTCAATAGCTAACATATCAGACTAGCTGGATAACTAGCGCAAGCACTGGCCCCGTCAACATAGCACCAACAAGAGGCTAGTATAGTTCCTAGAAGCCACACAAGGCATGGGGGGAATGGGAATTCGAATCCATAACCTTGCCTTCCCAAACCACTTGGAACTAAGCTTGGAATCACTAGACCACCACCCTTATTGATTTTGGGAAAGTTCAATTGTGGGAGGGTTTTTGGTGAGAGAGAGAGAGAGAGAAATAAGGGAGAGGATTATTATTGTTGAACTGACAAGTGAAGGAAGCATAGGAAAAGGGAGAAACACACGCCATCGCAAACGCTGGTTTTTCATTCTCATTTTAACGCCGTCATTTGGACCCCCCGGAATTTATTCATCAACCTCAACTTTCATTGCTTGGACTTCGCCGACTTTCTTTCCACCAAGGTAACTCCCAACTCCACCTGTTAGTTTTTTTAACTCAAAAATTCATTAGGGGCGGTCTCAAACTTTCAACGTGAGGTACCTCAAATAAGTATGACGTCGTGTTTGCCTATCTCATTTGAGACCCCTTTTGCTTTTTTTTGCCTACAGTTTTTTTTTTTGGATGTGTTTTGTGTACAATTTATTTGAAACCCTTTCAACAAAATGGAGAATTTATGAAAGATGGATCATCCACTCTAAATCTTTCTAACAATTAAAAATGATCCACTTATGATTCAGTTAGATTCTAGACTTTTCGGACTCGTAACCAACAACCAAAATAAATAAATAAAAGCTTATAGATCACATTGATCCTTGTGATGTCGTACTTCCCTACTTTGAAAGTAAACCAACTTAGA
This sequence comes from Tetragonia tetragonoides, assembly GCA_038025085.1. NCBI lineage: Eukaryota > Viridiplantae > Streptophyta > Magnoliopsida > Caryophyllales > Aizoaceae > Tetragonia > Tetragonia tetragonoides. The sequence continues at coordinate 4,883,676 of CM076139.1, forward strand.
CTCTGTTTGATTTACTTTAACTTTACTTAAATTCAATTCAGTTCAGTCCAGTCCAATTGATTTCATGATGATTATTATGTCATCGGAAAGATCACAAAACATACTTTCAAATGAGTCCAATATTGGCTATGTTTGGACAAATTTTAAATGGTTAACCGTCAAGTTTAAAAAATCAATTCAGTTCAGTTCAGTTCAGTTCAGTTTTATCCAAATGAATCAAACAGAGCCTTAATTACTTCTCCTCAAGTTTATTACTAGTTTATCATGAATTTGTGGAGGGCAAGGAATGCTAAAAGAAGACATAAAAATTGCATAGGTAGATATGAGGAGGAAACAAACCGAACTGTAAATCGTTTACTCACTAAAGTATGACATTTAAATGGTTACCGTTATCTCAAATCGGCGTTCTGAAAAAGATGATATGGAAAGGGATCAAATATATTGAAGCAAGAAATTAAGCTTTTTACCCTATATAAACAGGACTTGCCAATTGCTGCTGTGACCATGTCCATGGCAGCCTACTTCTCAAATGAATAGAATTCTAATACCTGCAATTTGTTGTTCACCCTATTGAGGCTGAATTTATAGCTTTAACAAATCCCCTTGTGAATCAAGCTGTAAGTACCACAGAACTTTGAAAATGCAACCAAATTTTCCCCTATACGAGGTACTTTGCCTACTTACCTTGGTACTTAACAATTCAAAGTACAATTAGCGGGGAAAGAAACATTTCAAAGTACAGTGGAGGATAAAAATACCTAGCCACATTCTTAAGCAAAGCAAAGCCAATGTATGAAGTATGAACTGCATTCATACATGGTTTCTTTTACAATTGAAGACCAGATTAGATTTACTGATTTCGTACACATCTTCATCTATCAACTATGTACAAAGAAACCCACCACACAAAAAGCAGATCACCTACAGTTAGGTGGATTATAGCACTTATATACAGCAGATGGTGGTTTCTTGTATGTAGGTATAGACTTCGCATCAACTAATCTCACCTCTCCAGGTCTGAAAGAAAGATCCGTATGCCTGAAATTGGGTTTATACGAAGAAGAGCATCATGAAATACACTTAAGCTTAGCAAGTGACAAGGAAAGAGCTACATCATCCTGATTCTATAATTATTAAACCTTACCTTCGTAGATCGAGTCCAACCAAGCCAGCTTGTAGAATTGTTAAGTTGTCAGAATCCGGAGACACAATGATCACAGTATCTCCAGAGTACTGAGTTTCCAGAATTGACATGAGCTGTGTCACACGGACAAAGACATCATCAACACTCTCATTTGGGGTTCCGTCATCAATGGGAGGTGGCTTTATGCTTGGAGATAAACCATCTGATGCATAGACCTGCTATTTAAGCACGTATGCACTAATTTAATTGAACGTTGCTAATATGTATACAAAATAGTGACTATAATGCTTGGTTACAGGCAATAATACTATGTACATCTATACGCAAGTTGCTCAAACCATCACGTCCACACCTCTGAAATAGATTCTAGTGCCTTGCCTTCATAAGCCCCCAGGCCACGAGCATCCAAAAAGCTATACTCTGGGACTATGTGGCTGTACACGAATAAAAAGACACCCATGTTATGTAAAAGGCAACAAATTTACTTATGGATTGTTAACTTACGAGTTTAAAATGATTATATTAAGCATCATGAACTCAAATCCTGGGAATGTTTGATGATAATTTGCCATTCTCTTCATTAAATAATTACCACTTGACAATGGGAGAGCCTCTCCAGTTAGAATCTTTCTTTGGAGGTGTCCCAACTTATCATCCATGCTTCTTTGCAGCCAGAGTTTGGATAAGCTTTTGATAATATATTCAAAAGATCACACAATATTGAATTGTTGAATGGCCAGGTTAAAGATGAACCATTGCATTTGGGTGAGCCTGAAAGTCATCGGCATTTGGTATGAACACAATGATGTACAGGAATGATGTCTCTGGTTAGTAGCTACACGGTTTGTTTCATTGTCTTTTACGGATAGCAGATTGTCAAATATATTGTCAAATAAGACGACCAAGCTCATCAGTGATTGTTTGTTTTCAACTCAAATTCATACATCCAAATTCCAAAACTTTCACTTCTTAATACTAAGCTAAGCTTCATTTGACAAGTGCAATTCAATACCCTAAAATCCAGTTTTCAGTTGCTACCCAAAACAAGAGGAAATCTTCCAGACATTTTCTACATATCTACCTAAACAGACACGATAAATAATCAAAATTGGACACCTTAAATTAGATCAATATGAGATGTTACTCCCTCAACATAGCTAGGTCAGCTTTGATCCACACCCTATCACCTAATACTTGTCCTAAGACAATTGTAACCAAGCCCTTAAAATTGATGCTAACAAAACCCAAGTTTTCAACTTCAAACTTCAATATTGCTATACACAGAGGCAAATTGTGCAAAAATCAACACTCAATTAGAATAAATTGTGCAAAATTCAACTTAATTAGAATGTAATTCAAACATACATTACCTACGATCCATCTTATTGAGAGCAGCAATAACCTCAGCAGCCTGATAAGCCCTTTGGGTGATAGAAGGCCAAATCCAGCAACTCCCTTCACAAGCTCCCATACCCTTCAACTCCAAAGCTGCTCTCACCGTCTGTCTCTTCCCATTCTCCGATAACCCGTTATCGACCGACGTTTTCGCAACCGGGTTCGTGTTAATTACCCCCAAACTCTCATACTGGGATTCCCCTGCCCTTACTAGAAAATACCTTCATTTTTCATCAACCAACAAAAAGACACAAACTTTAGATAGAAATTGGAAATGGTAATTGAAAACAGTAGATGGGTTTTTGTGGGTGTTTTGGTTGGTTTGGTTACCTGTTATTGAGCTGATATGGGGGCATTTGAAACAGACCACGGGCATCTGCAGGAGGGGTTAAAATGGGGATTTGGAAACTGAAGAGAGAGAAAGGAGTGGCGATGGAGAGAGAAAGTGAGCTCAAAAGGTGACGGCGGTTGAAGGGATTCGAGGGATTTTGAGAGCAAAGGGAAGGGATTGATGATTGTGGTGGTGAAGAAAGGAGGGTTTTGGAAGTGGATATTGTTGTTGTTGAGTTCATGTTTCTTTGTTTAATTCTTTCTTTTGTGTTTTTTTCGATTTTGAAAATCTGTTTGCTGTTTTCTTGGGTGGAGAGGAAAAGAGCAGGCACGGACCCCCGGGCCCCGATGACAATGTGGCTACTGGCTAGTGAACCAAGATAAAATATGGGTTGCCCATCTCACCAAAAAAAACATATGGGTTGCCCAAAACAAAATTCAAAGGTCCATCATCATGTATAATATATACCCTATAATATAGTACTCTACGTCCCAAATAAGGACTAAGGGTGCATTCTTTTCCACTTATTTCCACTGATTCTCACTGATTGGGTAAGGTCCTAACACTGATTCTCATTGATTGCGTAAGGTCCTACCACTGATTTTCACTGATTCAATAAGTTCATTCCACTGATTCTCACTGATTCAATAAGGTCCTGCCACTGATTCTATGAGTAGGAATGTGGGTCATGTCACTGATTTTCATTAATTGAGTAATGTACTGCCACTGATTCTCACTGATTCAATAAGGTCTAGCCACTGATTTTCACTGATTGAGTAAGATCTTACCACTTATTTCCACTGATTGAGTAAAGTCCAATAAGTGGAAAAGAACACACCCTAAATATTACATCCTCCGTTTCATGAAAGGAAAATGATTGGTTGACCCATTGAGTGGGCAACCTATCTTCACTTTGTATCTATCTCTCTCCTATCTTAAATGCCATTTTTTTTTGGAAATAGAGGAGAGAGAATCTGAAAATAGAAGAGAGAGATAGATACATAGGAGAGGTGGTCTGGGTTGACAACCCAGTGGGTGGAACGTGGAAATATCATTCTCCTTCATGAAAATGTTCACACTATTTTTTTTCACGGTCTTCAAGACTCTACTTTGACCACAGATAATTACAATTATTTGAATATATATTGAGCAAGTCTTGTGTGAGGCCAACTTACAAAAAAATGGGATCACTTTTTAGAAATGCAGATATCACTTATTGTGAGCAGTGACCCTTGTTTCATTGAAAAGTGACCATCGTCTCACCAAAAGTTACGGAAAGACCGTCTTATAGAAGTTTTTGTGATATTTAAATTATAAAATTATGATTTTTCGAAAGTACTATTTAAAATGAATCCAACAAAACTGTTTTTATATTATAAATCTTTTGACATATATATGGTCAAAATTTATAAAGTTTGACCTTAAAAAAACTAGTGTGAACATATTTATGGGACGCAAGAAGTATATTGTTTCATTTTATTTATCCCGCATAAATGTTAAAATTGTCTATGAAGTACTCCAATTGTTTTTTTTTGGACACCCGGACATGAGAAAGGCTAGGGTGGTGACCTACGTTGCACCGATACCTAGCCCAACAGCGGTATCCCGTATCCGATACGTTTCGAATGCCGATACTTCTAGGATACACGTCCGATACTTGAAAATACGCACCCGATACGTATCGAAAAAGTATTCTATTTTTTCGTATTAGTTTTTAAAATAATCTCGGATACTCCTCGAATACACGGTGGATACTTTAAAGATACGCCAAATCAGCAAATACTTCAATTAATTATATTTTTTGCAACAAAGATTAAGTATTTCTTTAAATATATCTTTATGCAACCCAAAAAAAATGACATTTCTTTCTCATCATAGCCTTCATCTTGTCTGATCTGAAAGCTTACGCCTACCGGAGCAGCAGGTTGGTTCGCCAACTCTTTCTGTCTTCCACACATACATACCAGCAACTAATTAGTCATCAACTTAGTCACGCATTTTTCATCTCTGATCTTGTATTCTTAATTGAGAATGGTATATAGATGTTAATAATGTTAGTAAATGTCATAAATTAATTGAATTGTACTTAACCTTTTTTTTTTCTTTTTTTTTTCAAGTAGTTATATTATATATTTTATATTATATTTTTGTTGTACCCGTATCCTAGGAAATTTAGAATTGCAGTATCCCGCACCGGTATCCGTACCCGTATTCGTATCCGTATCGGTATCCGTGCAACCTAGGTAGTGACCGAGGATGACACTGGGACGTGTGGGGTAATTAGTAAATGATACGTTTTCATTATTCGCGACGTTTCATTCCGTGCCGTTTTCATAGTCCCACACCATTCTATTGAATAGAATAAGGGTTAAGATTAAGAGAGTTGCCATATAAGGGTGATCTAGAGAGAAACACTAAGAATGGATTGAGAGAACCATGAGGAGTTATTGAGAGAATGCCAGCTCGTTGGGACTTGGGAGTCGCATATGTCTAGGATGAGCCGCTGGGAGTCATCTAGTGAGAAAACACAATTATTGGGACGATTGTGTGGGTTTATTCAAGACACAATACTGGGGATACCGTGTGAGAAACACAATGAGTAATACTTGATTGTGTGGATGTACAGTAATGGTCGTCGATTTATCAGCGGAGGGTTGATTTGATCGTGTGGACGGTCACGTGGTTTTCTCCCAATTTGGGTTTTTTCACGTTAAATTATTGTGTGCTTTGTATTATTTGTTATTATACGATCTCATTGTTTACACTGATGTTTATATCCCAACACTTTCCCTTCTTAATGATATTGATCTTATCCCTTAATCGTTAACCATTTCAAACTCGTCCAAACATATTTAAAATTGTACATTAATTCATCTTTGAAAATATGATTTGAAGTAGTGTTTCCAACGACAAATATACCATCATGAATTTATTTTAATTTGGAATTATGAAAACATAAATGATAAGTTCGACACAAATTGAAACGAATTATATAATTCTCTGAGCAGAGAACGATCTCTAGGCCGCGTCACTGCAAATCTTCTTCTGCAGACAATTGATGACATCCTTTGCTGTATCAGCACCTGCCAATTGCCATGCATATCAATTATATAAAGACCTGGGTCAATAACATATCAATGAACTAATCTGTATATAGATAGAGAGAGAGAGAGGAAATAGAGAACCTGCATAATAGGCACCATCTGCATATCCATATAATCTGGGGTGAGTATGCTCCCCGGTAAAGTAGATTTTGCCGTATGGAGCCTGCATATTCAGAAACCATATATGATTATAGGATATCGTTAATCTCTAGCAGGTCTCTATATATAAAACATTATTATTGACATGTTTTGGGGGAAAAAGATTTTTGCAGAATCATTTAGCAATGAAAATTATTCCTTTTGTTTTGGAAAAGTTTATAAACTTTGACCATTAATTTATGTAAAAAAAAATACTATTGTTAGATTCATTTTAAATAGTATTTTTGAAAAATCATATTTTTTATAATCTATGTATTAATGTAGCTAGCTAGATTAGCGCTGTTCACCGGACCGGACCTGATCAGAACATGAACAGCCCTAAACTAGATACAAATAATCGCGGTTAAAGTAGTGCATTTATATATAAATAAAAGAGCCAAAATTTTGATTGTTGGTTTGTTTGAGGGCGCTCACCCTCAATTGGTCATGACGCTCTTGAGGATAGCCAATCGGCCAATTGGTAAAGGAACCTTGATAGAATCTACTGTATCAGATTTCCACCGAGGAATCATTATATGTGTTGCTTCAGGGATGTTATTCCCAAACATTTTTCGCAAAACTTCCATTGCTTCTCCCTTTGTTTCCTCATCGGATTGTTGCTCCACCCTTACTGACTCATCATCGGTTAGAGTCACAAACATAATGTTGGATCCAGGCAACTCACTTTCCAAGTGCTGCGTGCATTTTAGATAAGCTAAGATAAGAATTAATAACATTAATATCATTTAATTTGCGACACAAATTATTAGGTACGTATACTTACCTGCCAAACTGCATAATATCCACGTCTTTCATGAAGATACATGAAAAATTCAGTTCCTACGCCACTAGGCCAAAATTTTGTGGGAAACTTAAGAAATATTTTGGTATAGACTCCGATGCTAAACTCCGAGATGGCACGCCTTTTCCACTCCTATTTAAACCAAAAAAAAAAGGCATATAATTATCATTTGATTAGAGTTGTGTCTGGTTATTGGACATGAAATGAATTTTGCAGGAAACTTAATTAAGAAATATTTTGGTATAGACTCCGATGCTAAACTCCAAGATGGCCTGACAGTCTGGCACGCCTTTTTCCACTCCTTAAGAAATATTTTGGTATAAACACGCAGTGTATTTAGATATGAAAAGTTGAGAAGCCAATTAAAATTAACAACAAACTTACAGGAAGTTGTGGGTTGAAGCTAATAAGGTCACTTTGTAAGACACCAAGACTGGGAGATAAAATGACAGCTTTTGCGTGATATGATGTGTTGCCATCTTCTGTTCTGACTGTTACTCCACTTTTTGACTGAGCAATCTCTCTCACAACCTGATTGAACTTGAGTCTGGGATCATTAACAACACCATCTGAACTGTTGGTGAGAAACTGTTTAGCAATAAGATGAACTAAGCTCTCAAAGCCCCTTGGATCAGCTACAAAAAATGAATCTTCACCAAAATCACTCAACTCCGCCATTGGTAGTACGTGCTTCAAACTTGTCACCCTTGGTGCTTCTGATTGTTCTCCATCAAACGAGAAAAAGTCTGTCATTTTATACATATATATATATATATATATATATATATATATATATATATATATATATATATATATATATATATATATATATATATATATATATATATATATATATATATACTTACGTTCCATGTAGTCGCTCTAGATCCAAAATGGACATATCATCATTCTTTGTAGTATCCTTGTTCAAAAGGTCAGACATCTTTGTACCAAACTCCATATTCTCATCGGTCTTAGTAAATGCAGCTTCAACCTCGTCTTTGTCATATAATCCACCCCTAGTATTAGAAATTAAATACTCTACATTAATAAATAATGGAATAATAATTAAATATACCATTTAATAATTTATTAATTAATCATCCGGCCATCAATTTAAATGAAATTGATATTGCTAATAGGGAGTAATTACTCTTGTTTGTAGGTGTTGAGTGAGACATTGCTGAAGTCAGAGAAAAATTTCTTGAGATGGATTTTCTTGGACATTTCAAATAGAGGATTCCTTTTGGGGCCTCCTACTCCATGAAGCCAGTTTGCTCCCATCTCAACAGTATAGCCCGCAAACTCAGTCTTGCGAATTCTCCCACCAATTCTATTTGTCGCCTCTAGTATTACAATATTAGTTATCCCAGCATCATTAAGTCTTTTCGCTGCCGAAATCCCTGAAAAATACAACATACATGGAGAAAAATGCACGAGCTTGGCATTACGTTAGTGCATACGAGATTTAATAAGGTCTGTTCTCCCATCCCTACTTATTTCTGTTCATTTTGACAAAATTCAAGAAACTTCAAAAAAAAAAAAAAAAAAGTAGAATAAACAAATAAATTCAACAAAATTCAACAAAGTTAAACAAACCAACATATACACTAGTTATAAAAATCACTTGAACCAAGAAAATTCAGTAGAATAAACAAACTTTAATGATATTCAACAAAGTTCAGTAGAATAAACAAACCAAGTATTCTCCCCAACTTATCCCGGTATGTACTGTACGCCCTTACTACGATGCCTCCTCGAGGAACTCTCTCTCTTTTCTTTTCCTTTTTTTTTTTTTTTTGAAATTTACTCCTCAAGAGGCTCTTACTTAAATTGGGGTTAACTACTACTACTTGTGAGGGGCTAAACCCATGCATCCAGTACTAAGGTTGTTCAGAAAAATCCGAACCCAAAATCGATTTGAAGAAATTGTCTGAAAATTTGAATAATACACGAATTTTCGGATACGAATATATTTTTCCAAAACTTACGACGATCAAAAGTAATCCAAATACTCGAAATACTTGGTTCGAAATTTGGAGATATTAGGTGCAACATATAGTGAAAATAGAACAAATTTTAAAATTTAAAATTTCATGTGTCCGAATGAAAATCAAATATCTTAAATTTCGGATACATTTTCGGATATCAAAACTTGGTATCCGAAATTTTGGATATCTGAAATGAACAACCCAAAAACCACTGATAATGCAATAATTCTAAACAGATCGAAGCCAATTAATTAATTGATAGGAGTAGGTATTACAGCAACGAACGAACTCAGCAATTCAAGTAGAGCCTCTGCTTATTAGATGTTAGGGAAGCAACTATTATTGTGTCAAGGAGCTGAGTGAATAAACTTACATTATTACTTGATTATTGTTTTTTGTAAGAAAAATGCTGTAAATTACAGAGGAAGAAATTAAAAAGGGTGGTCTACAGGTGGATGGGTAGAGGCATGAGTAATTCCCCATAGGCCATATGTACATACATCAGTAATACTCTAGACTGCTAGTACTAATTAATTAAGTAAGTAATTGCTTTACTTGGCCCGTAAATGGATTAATGTTAGATGAATATGATGATTAGTTGACCCACCTGACATTCCGGCTCCAACAATAATGACGTCATAGGAATTAGAGGAGTTTTTTTTTTTTGGGTTTGGAGGCCGGAGCAGCATTGGATAGGCTTATAGCTAAAAACAACTGGAATAGCACCAGAAGCTTCATTCTTACATTCACTACCATTGTTGCGTTGCTTTGTATGTTTGGCTAATTAATCAAATACAGGCAATTGCTACTTATAGGCGATCGTTGTCCAGAGATTGTACGTACTCCATGAATTGAGTGGTATAGCAATCAAAATTCGCTTCTAATAGGAGTAACTCTTTTAGTGGACCAACGACAAAGATTCTTTTTTTTTTCCAGCTAGTTTTGTGTGGACTTAGTCCACCGTGACCGGATCAAGTATATATATATTTTAGGAGGGCTCTAGGTGAAGTAGGGGGTGACTTCATTCACTATTAGAGTAGTGGCTGCAAGTGAAGTATGGGGTGACTTCACTATTAGAGGGGTGACGCCAAGGGATGTGGCACCACTATTAAAGCGGTGACTCTAGGTAAAATATTGGTTGGGTAACATTTAGACCATTAGTCCACTATATACTAAGTCCACACAAATTTTTGTAATTTTTTTAAGGTGCAAAGGACCAGAGGACCCCGGGACGGGCCCCTTACTTTATTAACAACAACAAAAACAGCCTAAGAAATATCCAAATGAGGGCAAGGTTTAGGGACATCATTACCCTTAAGGCCTTATCTAGTTTGTTTGTTTTTGCTACAAGAACACATACAATAGCTCGCAAACCACATGTGTCGAGTAAGTTAACTTATTTTTGATGGGTTGACGGGCTTAAGTAGAGAAGGGGATCCTACTCACAAAGAAAGGTAGAGGATGTTTTGCTCTCCCTACCAAAGAAAGGTAGAGGAAGTTTTATTCTCCCTACAAAAAAAGGTAGATGAGGTTTTATTCTCCCTACATAGATGAGGATTCGACCCTTGACCACTAGGTTGTGACAATAGGACACTTACCACTTGTGATCCCACCTCATCCTCCTTATTAGCCTTACCTAGTTGCCTAATGGAAAAGTTGTTTTTGAAATACCCACAAAATCAAATTTGAAATTATTAATTATTAATTCATGACAACCCTAATATTTCATACCAAACACTTTACTTGCATGGAAACACGTAGCTAAATTCTAAAACCGATTTTGATACTAGAAGTGAGGAAATAAACCTAACTAACAAATTAATGGTGTGTTTTTTAGGGGCTGAACTTATCTGAACCAAAATTAGTTGAATTCAACATCAATAAAATAAATTGAATTCAACACCACTAAATTGAATTTGACACCATTGAACTGAGCAAAATTGAGGATCACTGAGCTGAACTGAATTCAAATCACTGAACTAACTGAATTCAACATCAGTGAAGTCAACTGAATTCAACATCACTGAACTCAACTGAACTAAATTCAACATCTCTGAACTGAACTGGGCACCACTGAATTGAATTGAAAACAACACTACAACAAAAGGTCTCTTGTGCCACGCTTTTAGCTACGGGAATGCCAAATTCGTGGCACAAGTAAATTTATTAGCTACGGTAGTACTGTGGCTAGACCCATCTAGAAATTTCCAGGAATTTGCTGCCACGGAAAATTTTTGGATCGTGGCTAGGTACATATATTGGCTTTAGCGGGATTTTTTTAGCCATCTGAATTTTGACATTTTTGTTTCCCTCTTTTTTTTCCAGATTTTATAAGCAAAAACACACTTGATTTTGAGACAAAACTCAGAGTTTTGAGTTTAGTATAAATACTATGTTTTCTAATTGAAAACCCTCACAGTAGAAAACCCTCCTGCCGTTCGACATCTTCTCTCTCCTTCACTCTTCCTCTCAAGCTATGGTGACAAACTGACATCTTCTCTCTCCTTCACTCTTCCTCTCAAGCTGTTCAACATGCAACTCATCATCGGGAATTTTTTTGAGTTTAGTCTCGCTTAGTTCCACATCTCACACGAATTTTCACTCACTAAGTCCTAAATCGCTATAAAATTAGGGAATTTTTTTGACTGAGGACTCACAACGTCTCTCCTCCTTGAAGTAATAGGGAATTGAAGCACAAACAAGAAATTGCTACAACTCATCACCTTCGAACAAAGGATAAGGTGTGAGTTCAGTAATACATCCCTTGTTCTTCTTATTTCATGTTGTTTGTGTGATTTTTTTTTTTTTTTGGGACTAAAATACCGATTATTGTGTTGCATGTACAGCCTGACTATGTTAAACAATTGTGGTCGTATTCTTATCAGTGACCCCTAATATGATTGTCATGTATTTACTGTTAGATTTCAACAATTTTTTGTCACTTTCCTCTCTCTTGCCGTGAACTTATTGTGAAAAGGAAGAAAGAAATGTTATGTAATGTGCTTTGATTCTCATATTCTGCATATTTGTTGAGTTGGGGACCATCTAAATTTGAGTGTTCTTATGCAAATTAGCCATAATTATGTGGTTTGATATGAAGTGCAGGACAATGTACCCGTATGAGTTTAGTGTGTGGCAATTACAGGGGCTCTTTATTTTGCTTTTGGAGATGATACATCATTAAACAATAGTAGTTGATTTGGAACTTTGTTAAAGGTCTAACCTTTTTAAATTAAGAGATTTTAAAAATATCACTTGATGGACCATTTTTAAGGAAGATATGTGAGATGGATATAAAAAAATATTGTATATTCATAGCTAAAGTTAGGTGCATCACTTAAAAAATTGCAGGCTATGTTTGAAGCAGAAAATAGTTAAACAGGTTTGAAATATGCCTTATTTAATAAACCTCGATGCATAAAAGTATAATTGTTAGCATAAAAGTATAATTGTTTAAAGCAGAAACTATATAGTAGGTTTTTTTTTTTCTCTTTTACTAAATGATAGCTGTACATTTGTTTGCAAAGTGAAACTATTATTTTGGTGTTGTGCATTAGAATAGTATGTATAAATTTTGTACTGAAGGTATCTTCTTTAACTTGGGTAAATTAGCTATTTCTTTAGATTCAAGATGGATAATTCTGAAACTGTGAAGAAAAGACTGGAGTGGATGCTTTTGCCAGATCCATTAAGTCCATTACATAGGAAAGGGGTAGCTGAGTTCCTTGATTTTGCATTCTCTGATGCTACGGACGAAGATGAGTTGCCTTGTCCTAGTAGAAATTGTCATTTTTCTGAGCACAAGACTAAGATGCACATGGAGTCTGATTTATTGGGTTATGGGATGGTAAAATCTTATGTTCTTTGGATATATCATGGAGAGTATACACCTCCACAAAAACGGGCTAGAAATGTCTCTGGTGAGTCTAGTTATGATGATATGCGTGGGATGATAGAAGATGCTCTTCGGCATCAAAATGTAGATGAAGATATGGATGACGACCATGCAGACCCTTGTATTAATAGCCATAACACACATAATCTTGATGATGAAAGATATGCTAATTTGTTAAAAGATGCTGAGCAACAATTATATCCCGGGTGTGAAAGTTTTTGAAAGTTATCATTTGTTGTTAAGTTGTTCCAAATTAAGTGTGTTGATGGACTAACTAATAAGGCTTTTACTAATTTACTGAACTTGTTCAAGAAAGCCTTACCTAACGGTGAAACCTTACCCTCAACTTATCATGGTGCAATGAAAGTGATTCGAGACTTGGGGATTGGCTATGAAAAAATAGATGCATGTGAGAATGATTGCATGTTATTTTGGAAGGAGAATGCTAGTCTTCAAAATTGTCAAGTGTGTAACTTGTCTAGGTGGAAAGAGTCTCAGGTTGAAGGAAGTAATATGGCCAACACTTCAAGTAAAAAAATTAAAAAAGTCCCTCGCAAGGTTTTACGCTACTTTCCTTTAAAACCAAGGCTCCAAAGACTTTTTAGATCTGCTGATACAGCAACTGACATGAGATGGCATGTTGAGGGTAGGGTTGATGATAAAGTGCTGAGACACCCAGCAGATGCAAAAGCTTGGAAGTCATTTGATAAAAAATATCCTTCATTTTCATCAGAGCCTCGTAATGTCAGAATAGGTATAGCGAGTGATGATTTTAACCCTTATGGTAACCAAAGAAGTGACCACAGCATATGGCCTGTAGTGGTGGTGATATATAAAACTTCCTCCTTGGATGTGCACTAAACAACAATACTTAATGTTGAATATGATAATCCCTGGACCGAAAGCTCCTGGGAATAATATTGATGTTTATCTTCGCCCTTTAATTGATGAGTTAAAAGAACTTTGGGAATTTGGGGTTGAGACTTATGACGCATTGAAGAAAGAGAAATTTGTTATGCGGGTGGCTAATTTATGGACTATCAATGATTTTCCGGCGTATGCTAATTTGTCAGGTTGGTCTACAAAGGGTTATATGGCTTGTCCGGTCTGTTTGAAAGAGACTGATTCAATGAGGTTGAAAAATTGCAGCAAGATATGCTACATGGGTTACCGTCGTTTCTTACCTCTTGAACACAAGTGGAGAGAGAGTAAGTCTTTTAATGGAAAAGTAGAAAGCAAGACAACACCTAAATATCTATCTGGGGATGAAGTGTTGGGTCAAATGAGTGGTTTTGAGAATATGCAATTCGGGAAGTGTGTGCCAAAACAAAAGAGAGATGATAATTGGAGGAAAAAAAGTATTTTCTATGAACTTCCATATTGTAGTAATCTTTTATTACGTCACAACCTTGATGTTATGCACATTGAAAAGAATATTTTTGACAGCTTTCTTGGCACTTTATTAGACATTATAGGGAAGACAAAAGATCATTTAAAGGCTAGACATGATTTGAAACTACTGAAAATAAGAAAAGATTTGCATGCAAAATTGGTTGATGGGAAGTGGCATATACCCCCTGCCTCTTACACATTATCTGCGAGTGAAAAGGAGGCGATATGCAAATTTTTGGAAGAAGTGAAGGTTCCAGATGGCTATTCATCAAATTTCTCAAAGTGTATTAAAAAACGTACAGTTTTAGGACTAAAGACTCATGATTGTCATGTGCTTTTAGAGCAATTGTTGCCTCTTGCAATTCGTGGGGTTGTTTGCCCACATGTCTATGATGTATTAGTTGAGGTTGGTATGTTTTTCAAAGAGTTGTGCTCCAAGTCACTCAAGTTAGAAGACCTTAAGCGTCTTGAGGATCAGATTGTCATCACTTTGTGCAAGTTGGAGAAGATTTTCCTTCCATCATTTTTTGATATCATGGTACACGTTTCTGTTCATCTTGTTGCTGAAGCATGTCTTGGGGGACCAGTGCAGTATAGATGGATGTACCCTATCGAAAGGTAGAATTTGTTGTTCTATGATTTGAATTAATATCTCATAGTAGCTGTGTATTTGCTTACCTTATTCTTATTTTTCTTAACTGTGTGTAGATATTTGGGAAAATTGAAGTGTTATGTGCGGCAAAGGGCAAGGCCTGAAGGTTCAATTGCTGAAGGATACATACTCAAAGAATGTTTGCTTTTTTGTTCCAAGTATTTGCATGATATAGAGACTAAATATAATCAACCAGAAAGGAATTCTGATGGTTTGATGAACAAAAGATAAACTTCGCATGGAGCGTTGTGTTGGTAATATTTGTCACAATGCTTTTATATTACGTATTATTCCTTATCTGAAACATGTCCCCATATCAAAAAACCAAACTAAAGTTAATTTCTTTATTTTTTTATTTTACTTTTTTTTTTCTATTATAGGAGAAGTTCACAATTGATCAACCTGGAATGAGGAAGGAATTCATTCCTAGTCATATGAATTCTCTTTATCGTGATTATAGACACGAGCTGAAGAGAAAGTATTATGATGATCCTGAATTAATCAATCGGTACCAGAGGGTGAACCACAGACCTAGAAAGGTCCTGCTAAATGATTGGAAATATTTATGTGCATTCTGGCATGACGACGTTGATTTCAAGGTGCTAATTCTTCATATATATGTATGCTTATAGCTCGGGCATTATATTTTTTTTCATGTTTGATTTACAACAATGTCTTAATGGTGTGTTTCTAGGCAAAAAGTAAACAAAATCGTAAAAACAAGGCTCTGCAAAAGCTCCCACACTACTCTGGAACAAAGAGTTATGCTCGTATTGGAGAGGAACTTGTATGTGACCTTACCATAACTTATAGTCTACTACACATAAGTTTCGAATAATGAAATACTGATGTGAAATAATTGTTGTATTATTGTAGAGAAAGGAGAACAAAAGGGAGCCTACTCGGACTGAAATTATGATAGCATCTCGTGAAAGGACGTCTACCAAGAAAGTCGATGAAGATAAACTAGCCAACAATGTTGCTGCTGTGGTGAGTGCATGCATTATATTTGTTTTGGTAATTTGGTATTATCTTCTAAATTAGTCAAACTTTACATTTTTTTTTTCTTGTTTGCTTTTTTGGGAAAAAGTCATTGATGAAAAATCTTATCCAAGATAGAGAGAATGGACTGAACACAATGACTGATGAGGACATTTTCAAAAAAGCTCTTGGTGAAGAAAAACATGGCTACTTGCGTGCTTATGGACGAAATAAAAGTATCACTGATTACTTCGGGATCAAGCCTGGGCGTATCAGTTTAGTAAATCATGTAGTTGAAATAGAGAAAAAGGCAGATGAAAGAGTTGAAGAAGTTAAGAAGCTGATGGAGGAACAAATGGATAAGAAATTAGCAGATCGTGACAAAGAACGTGATAAGATGCTTGATGAGCGAGATAAGATGTGGGAGGAAAAATTTGCAAAGTTATGTCAATCAGTTGGCACCCCTCCAATGGAGCTAGGTCATCCAAATGGTTCTACCTAACTTTTGGTTAGTTCAGACACTTCTTTTTTTCCATTTCTTAGTAATCACCAATTTCTTTACCTGCTCTACTGATTCCATACTAGTGGTCTTATAGTCATCTTGCATTTTCATCCCCCACTTCTCCCCTCCCCTCTCTCTCTGTTTGCATTTTATGATCCAGGGGCGCAGGGAGTGTAGTTTTTGAGTCTGCTTGGATTTTCTTGGAAGGGGTGGGGTGGTTGCACGTGATGAGGTCCTACAGTTTCAATGTTCTGTGCGTTGTACTTATGGTTTAACATGTTCACATATTCTTCACTGTGATATGATTCGTATTTTGTGGGGAAACTAAACTTGTTTGGCTTTGTGGGGGAGCAATCGGTGTTTCCTGCCACTGTGTTGGAGATGTTGTAGGTGTGCTTTCTGGCCTTTGGGAGGGAGAAGGAGATGAATCTACTGTTGCATAATGCTGTCTTTGTATTCTCTGGTGTTGTTGGCTGTGAGAAATGCCAGAATATTCTCTAGAGGTTCCCTACCACCTGAGGCACTGCGCAATAGAGTCTTATCTAGCTTCTCTGTGTGCCAAGGTGGGAGGGGCTTTTAGGAGTTATTCGATTACTGAGATTGGAAGAAATTGACATAATTAGTTGTGCTTTCTTAAGAACATCTGTGAATAGGGTGTAGGTCTCCGCTCTATGACTGTTCTGTTGATTATTTGTAATACATCCTATGTTCCATGCAGATGCACATATTTGTGGTCGCATTTGGGGATGGCATGCAGGACCAAAGATAGATGGCATGTGCTGGA
This sequence comes from Tetragonia tetragonoides, assembly GCA_038025085.1. Taxonomy (NCBI): domain Eukaryota; kingdom Viridiplantae; phylum Streptophyta; class Magnoliopsida; order Caryophyllales; family Aizoaceae; genus Tetragonia; species Tetragonia tetragonoides. The sequence continues at coordinate 4,900,787 of CM076139.1, forward strand.
ATTAAGAACGCTTGACTATTTTTTGATCAACAAACTTTTAAGTCTTTTTGTATGTCGATGACCTCCTGTTGAGTTGTCAAGCTTTGAGCTAGTGTATTGAGATACTTGTAATACAAAACATAACTAATTGCCTTGTTTGTAAACAATACTGAGCATTTTGCAAGTGTATGCTAGTTTTTGTAGAACTTACAATTTGGATGCTGTTTGACACAAGAAATCTTACATGGATTATTATTTTAACAAATCATTTTTGTTTTTAGCCTTTGTGTTGTTCATGACAGTATATTTGCTAATTCTATGGATGTTCAATTATTTTAGATACTATTTTGTTGTAGTTGATGTTTTCAGTAGCCACATATGATTCTGAACTGTGGCTAACTATCTAACGCAGCCACAGGCAGCTCCATAGCTGAGTGTAAAAACTTGCCACAACTATAGTCGTGACTACATGCTCACACTAGCCACGGTTATCCTCGTCGCTTCGTCTCAGCTAGCCATGATTGCATAGTTGTAGCTAGCTACAAGTGCTTGCCACGGTACTTTTGTGGCAGATATAAACAATTGCCATGGTTATCATCATAGCTATTAGCTACTAGTTGCCATGCCTCTTTCCATGGGTACTTATTATGGGTAGCCACGAGCTATCCCGTGGCACAGGTAAATTGAATTAGCCACGGTCTTTACTTTTCCCGTGGCTAATACCTTTGCTACGGGGTTTTGTGCCACGGTAGGCTACGACCAAGCGTCCCGTGGCTAGTCACTTGCGCCACGGGAAGAGGGCATGCTTGCCACGACTATTCCCATGGCGCAAGAATGCTTTTGTTGTAGTGCAACTTGATATGTGAGACAAATGGTGTGTTTATTAGAGCTGAACTCACCAAAACTGAACTGAACTCAACATCACTAAACTGGATAATACTGAATTGATCTAGACACAATTGAACTGAATTGAACACAACTTGATATGTGTGACAAAAAGTATGTTTCTGAACTCAGCACCACTGAACTAAACTGAACTGAACATCACTTAACTGAATTTAAAATCACTGAATTGACATTTGGACTGAATTGACCGTGTAAGCTCTAACAAACACACCCAAAAGCAATGTTTCTGAACTCATCAGCACCATTGAACTGTCTCCCTCAAAAAAATTTGTAGATAAATTCCGCAGCTAAATCATGATTTTTCTTGTAGTGATTCCAAAAAAATTATATAAAATCTCTCTCCAAATTTTTCTTTCGTTTCTTACTTGTCATTCCGTTTTAATAAACTAGATACATTTTTCCCCCCTAAAAAAAAGTATCTTTTTTTGTTCTTTTTATAAAAGTATTCTAAATGTTTAAGAAAAAATATATTATTTTTTCATCTAAAAGTATCAATTTAACCCATAATTAAATGTCAACTATAATAAGAAAAAGTTCTAAAACTGAGAGTGTCTTAAGTGTGCCACATTATATTTTTTTTAAAATTATTATGAAAGGATAAACAGATTATAAAAGACATTTTTATCATTTTAACTCCGACATGAACAATATTAATTAACCATAAAAACTCATATAAGACGATTTCACAATAAAATAAAATAATTTCACACTTCCAATAAAATACAGGAGATTTAAACAATACCATACCTCTAAATATAAACATCCCAAAATACCCCTAAATTGTACTTATAAAAATTAAATACACAAATGCACACAAAACACACTCACACAAACACAACACACACAAGCACAACAGCCATCTGCCGCCCAAGACGTTAAATTTTGGCCCTATGGATTTAGATGAATGAGTGGTTTACTGGTTTAAACCAAATAGAAAATTTAAAATGATTAGCAAAAAAAAAAAATAGAAAATTTTAAAAATTATTAGTACATGATCAAATGTTCACTGGTCAGGTTTTCCACGTGACCATTAACTGTTTCAGTATTAGCTGTCTTTTGTTTTTCAGAGAGGAAATATTAACTGTTTCAGTATTAGCTGTCTTTTATCTGTATTTTGTCTGTCAAATAATCAAATATCGTGATTTCATATGTCCTCTCGAATTGCGAGGCTACGGTTTGAGTGCATTTCAGTATCAAAAATTTCAGCACGTCGTGTCAGTGGTCTTGATAAATTTCAATAACTGAGTCTACACATACAAGATAAATAAGATTTTAATCCAAACCAATTGGTAATGAGTGGTGTAATCCATTTTCTTATATGCATGCTCAAAATCCTTTAATCTTTTCATGTGAGACACAAACTCACTTCAACAACTTTAATTTACTCCTTGTACTATGATGGATGACAATACTCTGATAAATTTTAAAATGTTCCAAGTCTAGTCCAAATGGAAGTAAAGAGTTGCACAAAACTTATATTAGGTGGTTTCATATTTGAGTGGCGATACCTACCAAAAAAAAAGTAATGTTACCATACATAAAAAATAAATAGAGTTTTGTAAGATTTAGGTCCGTTTTTTAGAGCTTAATTGAACTAAAATGAACGGTAATGTTCACAACTGAACTGAACTGAACACTACTTAACTGAATTGAACCCTACTTCCTATGTGAGACAAAATGTATGTTTATGAACTGAACACCACTCAACTGAAGTGAACATCATTAACTGAATTGAAAATCACTGAATTGATCAACATGAGACCACTCTTGAACTAAACTAAACTGATCAGATAAGGTGTAAAGAACACACCCTTAATACGAAAAGAAGCATTTTAGATAAGATTCAGATATGTGAGATAATGTTTGACTGGTTGTGAATATTATTAATCTACGGAGTTAGAATATCATTCCCATGAAAAGTCATAATTGAGGTTAGAGAACTTAAGATTCATTAAAGGTTAAGATCCAAAAAAAAAAAAAAAAAGAAAAGTTTATTAATGGCTATGTTTGTAAGGGTGTTTTCAATAAGAGTTTTATCTATTGGAATGACTCGTGTAACCTAACTAATTTCAACTTTACTCCTCTTTTTACATTTTTTTTGTTAGCCGTCAGTTTTTCATACACTCTGCATCCACCTCTATCTTTTTAAAGTTAAAATAGAGGTACAATTGAGAGTAGAAATAAAAGTTATAATGTGTACTTATTTCTAATTTAAACTTTATTTCAATTTTTAAGGAGTTTGAGGTGGAAGTGAGATTGTGAAATTACGATGGATCGAATTCGGGATACACCACTAATTAGATTAAGACTTATCTACTCGGGTTCGAAGTCGAACTTTGTTTTGTTGGATTTGGGGTAGACCTTTTTCATTTAATTGGGCCGGACATTGGTTAGATTATTCATTTTAATTTATATTGCATCTCAAAATTATTTTTCATTTACAATTAATCAGTTATGATGATAAAAATAAGAGTTAAATAATTTTTTTAAACTGTATTTTTTGTTTTTTGTTTTCTAATGTGAACTTAGTTCTTTAACTTTACTTAATTTTTGCTATTATTGATCAAGTGACAACATTGATGGAATTCAGTTACAATTAGGTAGGATTCATATACATAAAATTTGTAGCCAAATTTAGCCAAATTTTTCTTTATCGGTTTTGAATTGAGTATTTTTCGTGAGATCCAGTCAAGTTCAAAACGAGTTCAAACTATTTTACCATTGCTTAGCGAAAGTGAGTGTAAAATATGATGACAGAAAAAAAAAAAAAAAAAAAAAAAAAAAAAAAAGTGTAAAATATGATGGAGAAGCAGAAATATGATAGAAAAAGTACGGAGTAAAAATTAGGAGGAGTTCAACCAAACAAGCCCAGGCATGTCAATTGTCATGGTCACATGGCTGATGGCTCTTTGAGAGTGCTCTAAATTCACTCTAATATAGTCTATCTCTCTCTTTTACCCCACATCCCAATCACCCTCATGAAATTTAATGGGGCTCATGGAGCATAGGCGTATTCAAAGGGGTACAAGTGGGTACAGTCGTCGATCCTCTTTTTCGGTAATTTTTTTGTCAGTTTTATAAAGTATATATATTTTATGGAAGACATTTGGTATCATAAATACTTGTGTGGACTATTGGTATAACCTCTTTTCTATTACCTTGTAGATTGTAGGTTCAAATCTTGAAAATAACTATTTTTCTTCTACAATTTTTTCCCTCTTTCATTTTTTGATCTAATCCGTACCTCTTTCTTAATTTTATACCATCATATGTGTTTTATTTTTTGATATTATCCATTTTTTATTTAAGTTTATACATCATATGTGTATTATTGTATACCTAACAATTATACAATTAAGTTTCTAGGTTGAGTGTCAAATGAACCCATATTTTAAAAAAAAATCTCCGATTTGTACCCCCAGTACTAAATTCCTGAATACGCCACTGCCATGAAGAAGGAGAGAGATAGATACATAAACACATTGATATATATTACACCATGTGTAAACCAATCATGGTCCATAGTTGCTCCGTTCTCAGATTATCTACTCAGTTTTCTTTGATATCCGCTTCAAATCTATTCACCTAGTACTTATTTTTCAAAGTACGGAGTAATATTTAAGCCGTTAAGTTACCCCTGCACCATTGCTTTTTCATCGTGATTACTTTTTTTTTATTTATTTATTTTATTTATGACATGCCCAACACCCAACGCACTGCTCTATTCATTTCGTGGTTTTCATGTTGCATTCCGATACGTTTCGTTTCAATCTGTTCCATTATGTTTCGTTATTATCTATTCCGTTTCGCTCCGTTCTGCATTGTATACTTCACTTTGTCTCACAATTTGTTTCATTATCCGCGCCATTCCGTTTCGAAAACGCTACATATTATTTAAAATTATTTTTTCATTATCCGCGTCATTCCTTTTCGAAAATGCCATATATATATATATATATATATATATATATATATATATATATATATATATATATATATATATATATATATATATATATATATATATATATATATATATATATATATATATATATATATATATATATATATATATATATATATATATATGAATTTGCATAGTTGCTAGATGGACACGTAATCATCCACGTAATCTTTCATTTCACCATTATTTGCCAAGTGTAATACATGTCATCCTAATAATTAATGCGTTTATACTTAATTCAATGTATGTTGTTAACTTTAATTAATAGTTTAATTCTTGCTTATTTAATCAAGTGATGGTTGGTTAATTAATGTGTACTTCTCCCAGTGACTTTGGAATATACATGTATTATTGTAGTTGATCAAATTGAGCCAAATTGAATTATTCGATTCAAAATGGAGTTTTAATAATATAATGCACATTCAACATTAAATTTTAATTTAGAGTCTTCCATTCAAAGTTCTATGTCTAACTTTTCCAACCTAATTTTTTTTATATGTATAGTTAATATATGGTGTATCTTTCTACTATAACTTAATAAAACAAGTTGGCTTGCTAGATATAAGTGATTGTGCACCCTTGCTAGATTGACATCGTCGGCTTTGATACATGAGCAAATATTAACATGTCATCATTTACTTTAGATGCATGTATCTTCTATTAATACTATTTAACTATTTTCTTAATATCTTAATTTCCAATGAAAAAAATCATTTCACCTATATGTCTATTAGAGGATCTGTCTATAAATTACAGCGTTAATAAATCGATAACATAAAAAAATATTTTTTATATGAAACCAATATATTTATATAAAATTGTGTACCGCACGAGGCATGCAAGTAGAATTAAACAGAAAAACAAGAGAAGTTGATCTAAGTATAGAAAAGGAGTGGTGCATAGATTAGTAATTTCGTAGCAAGATATGACATAAGCGAAAAATTTATTGCAAGTTTGTAAAAATGAAAATATTTTATCGCTATAAACACACAAACCGTGCATCGCACGGGAATGTAGCTAGTATATATATATAAGTGAATTTGCATGATTGCTACAATGACACGTGGGCGCCATGTCATCGTCTAAGTAGTTGACACATCATAGTATTAAATATCTTATTTATTTATCTTTTAATAAATTTAATGAATCTTTACTACACATTCAACATACAATGTATTAGTATTAACTAATGGGTCAAAGTCAACAAAATATTAAGTACAATGACGCATAATAATCCGCATGGTTTTTAAAGTATCGATTTTGTTTTTCAATGTCGATTTTTGACCACGATTTCCATTTATAGTATATAAGTAATAGTATGAAAATACTTTTCAAGTCGAATCCAACAAATATTGTTTCATAGTTTGAATGAAAGTATTTTTTGGCACGAAATATGCTCTAACGATTACAGAATTATCTTTATATCTTTAATATTCGTTTCGAAATTCATGGCTTGGGCAAGTATATAATTTGCTTTCTATAGGAAAGAAAAAACACCAAGTTCAATCTATTAACATTTTTTAGAGTAATGTATGCTATCAAGTTTACTACCCAGTTTAAATAGTATAACAAAAAAAATTTAAATAGATCGTGCAATACACAGGGAATGTGCACCCTTGCTACATTGACACATAAAAATTGACATATAAGCAAATATTGACATGTAATCAAATAGTATAGGTATATGTATCTTCTATTAGTACTATGTAATTCTTAGCGTAATGTCATAGTATAGGTGCACGTATCTTCAATTAGTACTATTAGTTTAGGTGCATGTATCTTCTATTAGGCACCATATGCCTTTTAGAGAATGTGTCTAATAAATTACAACAATGATTTTTTTTTATTTGGAACCAAGTATATTTATATAAAATCGTGCATCATACAGGGCATGCAACTAGAATCAAACAAGAAAACAAGAATGTTGATTTGAGTATAGAAAGGGAGAAGTTCACAGATTATATTTTGTAGCAAAATGTGACATAGGCAGAAGATTTGTTTCAAGTTTGTACCAATGAAAATATTTTATTTATTTGTTATAAACACACAAACCGTATATCGCACGGGAATGTAACTAGTATATTTCATTTCTAAATGAAACAAAGTTTTTTGCACTACAACGTAAATCATACCCTCCATTTTATTTCATATTAATCTTTACATGGTCTCGAACTCACATATTTGTAATTTTATGGATATTTAACTTATGTCATTATGATTTCGGAAAAAAAATCATTTTAAAATGAATTTAAACTATGTTTTTCTAAATCACAATTCTTTATATTTTTTTCATAAATTAATGTTAAGATTTTGTAATTTTTAACCATAAGAAAACAAATATAGAACATATGGAGTATTTATGATCAATATAATTTTTTTTATTTTCTTTGGAGAGAAGGGAGGAAAAATGATCCAGTTGTTTGTCAATGACAATGTACATTTCTTCAGGCAATGACCATTGACCAGTAACTGGCCTGGGGCTCACCAAGTGAGCAATACACTAGGTTGCACGGATACCGATACCGATATGGATACGAGTGCTGAGTGTGGAATACTGTAATTCTAAATTTCTTAGGATACGAGTACGGAAAACATATAATTTAAAATATATACTCCGTAATATAACAACTTAAAAAGAAAAAAAAATTAAGTACAATTCTATTTGTGACCTTTACTGACATTGTTAACATCTATATACCATTTTCCATTAAAAATACAGATCGGAGTTGAAACGCGTGAGTAAGTTGATGACTAATTAGTTGCTGGTATGGATGTGTGGAAGATAGAGAGTTGACGAACCGACCACCTACTCCGGTAGGCATAAGCCTTCAGATTAGACAAGATGGAGGCTATGATGAGAGAGAAAGGTCATTTCTTTTGGTTGCATAGAGATATATTTAAAGAAATACTTAATCTTTGTTGCAAAAAATATAAGTAATTGAACTGTTTGATGATTTGGCGTATCCTTAAAGTATCCACCGTGTATCCGAGGAGTATCCGTAATTATTTTGGGAAAAAACTAAAACGAAAAAATACGATACTTCTCCGATACGTATCGGGTGCGTATTCCCAAGTATCGGGCGTGTATCCTAGAAGTATCGGTATCCGAAACGTATCGGATACGGGATACTGCTGTTGGGCCAGGTATCGGTGCAACCTAGGCAATACATGAAATTGACAAGGTGTGGCAGTGTGGCTCTGTCAGACCATGATACACATACACTAAATGTATGTGGTGAGATATACACAAATAATCTCAGTCATCCACATGTTCCTAATTAAGAATCTTCTTTTTCAGCTTGTGGAGGGAAAATAGGAGGTTTCGGAGGGAAAAATAAGAGCGCCAAAGGACCGAAAAAATATGAGGTTAGGAGCCAAAAAAAGAAAAAAAGAAAAGAAAAGAGGGAATCGGGATGTGAAAGACCAAAAATAAAGGGATGAGAGAGAAAACACAAAGGAAATTAAAAAAAAAAACGAGCTCCATTGTTTCCGGACATCTCCAACTTCTCCGATTACTCTCCGGCGACATCCCGACGAAAAGCGAATTTTCCGGCGAAAGAGGAGCCCGATTGTTATCGACTTATTCATACGATAATGCTTCTCTACCCATATTTTTCGGCAAAAATTTACACCATTATTTCTGATTAATTTTCCGGCGAACAGTGTTTGTCCGTTCTTTCTTGGGGTTGTTTTTCTTCTCGTGTTTAATGAATTTTTTTTTATTTTTTTATTTCGTATGACAATCAAAACAGGTGGTTAATGTATATATTGGTAAAAAAAATAGTTTTCATTTGTAAACTTATGAATGTCGTAGTTAGTAACAAATTTGTTATGATTGATGATATGCATTTGGAAGGCAGTAGTTATTAGTTTTCATGGAAGATGTTATCATTGTTAATCTCATAAATATAACAATTTGTAGAAATATGTTTTAAATGTTGATGTTTTGTTTATCATAAAATGATGATGTTTTAACTTGTCAGTGTTGTACACTTGTAATGGAAAAATAATAATAATTTAATAATAGTACTTTATTTGTAGCTTGTGTTTTCGAATATCACGTACATTGCCTTATCTGTCAAAACATTGATAGCAAATTTAGTTTGTACTTGTATTTACATTAGTGAAGTTCATGGTAGCAAAATGCATCATTGATTGCAAAATTAGTTAGTACTTCGATTTTTGGTTAGTGAAGACTTTGGTAGCAAAATTACATCTTTCTAAGTTAATACATGACCGCAAACTCGACGAAAAATATGGCTACCCAGAAAAAAAAAAAAAAAAAAGAAAAAAGAAAAAAAGAAAAAAAAGGTTTCTCGGTTCTATCTCGACACATTGAAATATGGATATTTGTGGGTGCCTAATCAATTAGGAAATTCTATATTTCACTGATTTTAGAAATTTCTAATTTTCGCAGGAAAATAAGTTCGGCGTTTTAATGTCACCGGAAAAATAATTGAAGGGGTTATGCTGGTTGTAGAGAGAGGGAGAGGGGGGTGAGTACCGTTGCAAGGTCCCCGAAAAATTGTAAAGGGAGGGGGAGAGTCATCTGATTTTCTAATTTCTAAAATAAATATTAATTAAAATTTGTTATTATTAAGCGCTTGTTTGCTTTTCCATTTGAATTTCAAATCAAAAATTTCAAAATCAATTGGAAATTTCATTTGAATTTTTTTTTTCCCACATTTAAAGATTCATCCAATATTCAAGTAGGTTGCCAAGTGTAAGGCTAGGATGATTTGTGTATATCTCTTCTCATACACTTAGTGTACATGTAGCCTTTTCCGGGCCTGTCGCATTTCCTTTATTGTACTTATTATTAACCTTATGTGAATCCAACCCCCAATCGAGAAGAATTTTTACCTCCTAAACAAATAAGAGGGTGCAAGTGAACAAACGTGACACCCCCGGATCCTCGCTATGCCATGTTCAGACTCTCGTATTTAATAGCAAACATATCAAACTGAGTGAATAACTAGTGCAAGCACTGACTTTATCAATATAGCACCAATAAGGGGCTTGTATAGTTCCTAGAAACTAGCAGACACAAGGTATGGGGAGAATGAGAATTCGAACACATAATGTTATCTTACCAAGTCATTTGGGAGTAAATTTGGAACCACGAAACCACCACCATTATTGACCACTCCATCGAGAAATAGATAACTCAAATAAACTGATGTTACAACCAACTCTAAAATTAGTAGAACAAGATGTATTATTTTATAATTATTAGAGTTAGTTTGGTCTCAGTTTATAATAAAGAATTACTAATTCAATAAAGTTTCTCTACTGATTAATACTGATTTAATAAGTATACTAATCTAATTAGAATTAACGTTATACATTGATTCAATAAGTAATAATAAATTTATTTATTTTTGGGTGCTGAGTAATAATAAATATATTGATATTTTTATAAGTAGTATCTAATAAAAAAAATCATAAACATAATTCAACAAGCTCGTTATACTACTACTAAAAGTACAACAACAATAATAATGTGTTGTTGGAAAGCTCTTTCACCGAGTTATTATTTGACACGAATTTCAGCTTTATAGTACGAACCATGATTGTTTTACACCCATTGTAATATATACACAATTGTGTTTATGAGTCTATCTCTCTCATTCCCCGTGGACCCTTTTGAATTTCATGGGGATATTGTGGGTGTGGAATAGAGGAGAGAGATAGACTCAGAACACACTAATATATATTACACTAGGTGTAACGTGTAAGCTTAGCATTTCCCTCATAGCACGTTAGGATTTCCAGATATGAACTTATACGAGTACAATTGTTTTTGGTGAACTATGAACTATACAATTTGACCCACGAGGCCACGAACGACCAAAACTTCTTTATTCTCTCACGTCAATGACGTCATTATGCACAAGTCCCTTTTTTTTCCTTCTTCTTTTGGATTAAGAACAAATATGAGGGAGAAGAGATCACTTGTGGTTCACACAAGGTTGAGAAAATATCACTCCACTAATTCCTAACCACAAATGTACAATTTCTTATCCTAAAGTACGATTTCTTAAGGGTGTTATTAAATACCGCCCCCAAATTACTACCTACCGCCCCTCCAATTTTCAATTTTACCCTCACCCCTTTTTCTCACTCACTCTCACTCATTCTCTCTTCCTCACTCACTCTCACTCATCCTCACCACCACACCATCACACCGGCAACCACCACCACTCACGGCACAACCACCACCGGTAAATTTTTTTTTGCGCATTTTTTTTGCACAGTCGTCTGAAATTTTCGACTCACCCGTCTGCTAGAGGCGACTCACCCTTGGGTGAGTAGGAAATTTCAGACGACTCACCCTTAGGTGAGTCGTCTGTAGTAGACGACTCACCCAAGGGTGAGTCGTCTGAATTTTTTGACTCACCTAAAGGTGAGTCGCCTGTAGCAGACGACTCACCCAAGGGTGAGTCGGAAATTTCAGACGACTGTGCAAAAAAAATATTATTATTATTATTATTTATTATTATTATTATTATTATTATTATTTATTGTTATTATTATTAATATTATTATTATTATTATTACTGATTATTGTTTAATTAATTAAAAATGTGAAATGGTAGAGGGGAGGAGCCGGTAAATCGGTGCCGAGCTAGTTCACATTTTTAATTAATTAAACAATAATCAGTAATAATAATAATATTAATAATAATAACAATAAATAATAATAATAATAATAATAATAATAATAATAATAATAATAATAACAATAAATAATAATAATAATAATAATAATAATAATAAATAATAATAATAATATTTTTTTTTCACAGTCGTCTGAAATTTCCGACTCACCCTTGGGTGAGTCGTCTGCTACAGGCGACTCACCTTTAGGTGTGTCGAAAATTTCAGACGACTCACCCTTGGGTGAGTCGAAAATTTCAGACGACTGTGCAAAAAAAATGCGCAAAAATTTTTCTACCGGTGGTGGTTGTGCCGTGAGTGGTGGTGGTTGCCGGTGTGATGGTGTGGTGGTGAGGATGAGTGAGAGTGAGTGAGAAAGAGAGGATGAGTGAGAGTGAGTGAGGAAGAGAGGATGAGTGAGAGTGAGTGAGAGTGAATGAGGAAAAGGGGTGAGGGTAAAATTGGAAATTGGGGGGGCGGTAGCTAGTAAAAAGGGGCGGTATTTAGCAATTCACTTTCTTAAATATCGGATAAAGTTATAGAGACATGGCTCATGTTGGCCATCGGCATTCTAGGAACTAGTTTGTGCTAATCAAATAACTCTCCTCATTATCTAAAAAGTATTTTCAAGTGAAAAATATTTTCAGTGTAAAATATAATTCCGTTCATTTTTTTATTGTTTGGTTATAATGGAAAATAGTTTTCTCAAAAAACTATTTCTTCTGAAAAAATAAAATCGGTTAACATAGTTGCGTAGATTTCGAAATCACCTCAAACGCATATTGCCATATAGGAGTTAAAATTTATAACTAATTATTTGAAAAAAGAAAATAATATTGAGAAAGTGGTCTGAAAGTTCGTCTCAAGGCCCAATCAAGTCGGGTGCGGGTTTGATTTTGTAGATAGTACGAAGTCTCGACAACCAAACTCAATGATCAAGTCCACTATTAGTGTTCCATGGATATAGTGTCTCACAAACGAAAAACCGTTTTTCCTTCTTTTTGAAGTCCTAATAAAAATTATTTTCGTTCTCATTGTAAACGAAACAGCTAAAAATGAAAAAACAATTTTTCAGAAAAATTGTTTTCACCCCAACCAATACAAAATTAATTCTTAGGAGTTTCATGTAAGCGTCTAACGAGTAACGATCCAGCTATCGCGTTGTGAACTTTTGTCAGACCATTTTATTACCATCTTATCATGTGTTCATAACTCATAACTCATAACTGTCCATTTTCCCTACATATATACTGGCTAGCTAGGTGCATTATTTACAACTATGAGGCGATTTAGTCAAGAACGAGCTTTGAAGTTTGAACACCTTTTTATATAGAGTATAACTTTCACAAATCGATATACTGTGGCATTGAATTCTACATACTTCAAACAATTTTTGGTAACACATACTTATAACAATAAGGTTGAAAAAACATTGACACAAATGAATTTTTTACCCAGGCCAAAACAAAGGCAAAAACTGTCATTTGTCCTAATGCAGCCAAATCGTGAGATGGTGATTTAGATTTATTTCCCTGTCAAAATTACTACGACTCGTATATGATTAGATTGATCGCCCCTTTAATGGACTTTTTTTTGGAGTTATATACTTGATTAGTTCCTCTGCAGTGCCGTGACCTGCATGTTATAAAAAAATTTCTATTATCATAGATTCATATCATATAGTGGCGGAGTTAGAGGAGTGGCAATGGAAATGCAAAAATTAAAAAAATAAGGATATAATATATTTATCAATTTTTTTTTTCTTTTTCCCCTATAAAAATTCTGATTTTTAGTGGGAGTGGGGAGCAAGGGGTTTCCTTTAACACCCCCCAGCTCCGTTACTGTACCATATCATGAACATTTGTAAACAAAGATAAGGAAAAGAAAATAAGTACGTACCTGCAAAATAAGCACCTTCTGCACATCCAAAGTGGTCAGGGTTAGTGTGCTCCCCTGTGAAGTACAGTACCGAACCTACTGGTGCCTGTTCATTATTATTTTGTTAATTTCTTGAGTTAAATTAATTAATTTATTTATTTATTTGATGGAAGTACTCTAAATCAACATAACAGTTAACACTACACACCCTGAGTTGTTGATGTTGCTGCTTGGTATACCCGACAGGGAAATTTGAAAAGGCACCTCGGTAAAACTTATTAGAATTCCATCTTGATATCATTATATCCTCTGCTTCTGGAATATTGTGGCCAAATATATTATAAAGAACATTCATTGTCTCGCTTTTCGTCTTTTCGTTAGATTGTTGCTCTATTCTCACCGATTCTTCGCCACATGTCATTACAAGCAACATGTTGGATCCAGGCATCTCCTTCTCGTAATGCTGTTTTTTGAGCGAAAACATTATTATCCAACCCAAATGTGACTAATTTACATCCTTCTTCTAATTGTTGAATAAATAAATAAATAAATAAAAGGACAAATTGGCCAAAACTCCTAGACTTTTTAACATTTTGGCACCCAAATATTTTGAACTTTGGCAAGTATCCCCTAGAAAAATCAAAAAGCCGTTAATCCTCCCAAACTTGATTTTTCGACTACTTTATAAATTTTTGATCCCACTTTGCCCTCATGCGTTTTGCAAAAGATACGTTTTTTTCCATACGAAATGAAAGTTACGTACCGCATAAAAAGAAAAACAATGGATATTCTGGACAAAATGTTCAAAAGTCTAGTGAGTTTTGACTAACTTATCCTAAATAAAATAAATAAATTATCCGTACCTTCCAAATAGGGTAATATCCACGCCTCTCATGGGCATAAAAGAAGAACTCGGTCCCAGGATCCGTAGGCCAAAATGTGTATGGGAACTTAAGAAATATCTTGGTAAACGATGTCATACTGAATTCACGAATAGCACGATCTTTCCATTCCTGTTTTCATTCAAATGGACCAACTTAATTTATTTATTTTTTGTGAATTAAAATTCTCAAAACTATGTAAAATATTGAAACTTACAGGTAATTTTGGTTTGAATTTGATCAGGTCACTTTGAAGGACACCAAGGCTAACAGAGACAATGGCGGCTTGGGCCTGGTATATAGACTCATCCTCTGTTTTAACTGTCACCCCTCTTTCGGTGTAGCATATCTCTTTGACTACCTATGAATTGTGATGGGAAAATCAAGATAAAACTGAACATCATACATAGGTCTAAAAAAGTAACGGTCATAATTACACTTCCATTTTGTTACTTTGAAGTTTACATGATTTGTTATTACCTTATTAAGCTTGAGTCTAGCATCACATACAACCTCATCATCATTATAGATGAGAAATTGCTTGGCAAAGTGATGCACAATGCTTTCAAATCCTCTAGGGTCAGCCACAAAGTATTGATCATCTCCAAAATCCTTAAACTCGAGCCTAGGTAGTGTGTGCTTCAAGCTTGTGACTCGAGGGGGCTCTCCATCTTCAAAGTCATAATAGTAGTAGTCCAGCATCCTTTCTAACGGAGACTTGGGAACCCTGCCACCACATATTTTGCAATGATTTTCCAAACTTTAATTCGTACTCAGTAAAGGTTAGAAAACCTTTGCTCTAATTATAACCATCACATTTTTCCAAACAAAATAAATTATAACCATCACATTTAGATACCGTTTATATAGACGTTGCAGGGCCAAGATTGAGATGTCATCTTCAGTTTCTTGCATGGATTCCGAAATTTTTGTACCAAGCTCTTGTATGGCTTCTATGCTTTTCATTGCATCTTCCACCACATTCTTCTCGTACAATCCACCCCTTAGACAAAAACACCCAAAGGGCATCAGTACGATTGAACTTAATTGCACCATACCATTGACCGGGTAAGTAAAAAAGAAGACACCCTAAGACTGTAATGAATTCCTAGGGACATGAGGTTGCGTTGTGGTGTTTGAGGAAAAGACTGTACTGTTACAGGAAATTGATCCCGTTCTTCTCCCCATCTCGAGCTAACTACAAGAGGTGATAAAATGTAACTGTGGTAGAGGTTGACATATTATTATTACATATATAGGCTAACAAACAAACATTTGTTTGAATGTAGCTAAGTAAATTTATGTGAATATTTGTCTATATGCCAATCTATTTGATTCTTTATTTTCAAACTTCATGCCCCTTGCACAAAATATCTTAAACAATTAAAAGGAAAACTAAAAAGGTAACAAATCAAAAGAGATATATGAGATTTGCGGTAAAGTACTGTTGATTGTAAACATGTGATGAGACATTGTTATAATCTGAAAAGTTGATATTGAGTTTGATGTTGTTAGCCGCTTCGAAGAGAGGAGTACACAATGGACCATCCCCACCATGAAGCCAATTTGCACCTAACTCAACTATGTGTCCACCAAATTCTGCCCGGTGTATGCGACCTCCAATTCTTGACGTAGCTTCTAGTATTACAAAATCATTAACTCCAGCATCATCAAGTGTTTTTGCAGCTGAAATACCTGCATTATTAACAAGAAATATAACAATAATTATATTATTCCTGACATTCTGTAATCCTCAATTCACTATTTAATGTACAATTAGGCAACTTGCCCCCCTTTTTTTGGTTCACAACTCAGGATATCACTGTCGATCACAATGACTATTTTCCCGTAACAAGACTCAAAAATAAGGTTATGCTCTTTGAGTTTGGAAATTACCTGAAATTCCAGCTCCAACGATGATGACTGAAATGAGCTTTGAAGTAGACGCCATAGGGTTTTAGATTATTAGAAGGGTTCATGATCTATGTCAACTATATCTTAAATATATATTGTTTGTATGACAGAGCACTAAATTACACTTATTGATACATTAGATTCTACATTAGTACTGAAGCTGTTGTATTATTGAGATTACTACAAGTTGTCTATCATGTGTCATCAGCTCGATCTTTTACTACAATGCATGTACATCAAAATACATGTGACCCTATAGGTCCAGTTAGTGCAAAAACAATCCCAATAAAAGGTACTCAATCAGCATCGCAGTTGATTCTCTCCCTTATTCCCTTCCCCTGTAATCTACTCGGATTCGGGTCACATTAACTAATTTGGGCACTTCTTTGAGGTAAAATCAAAATAATATACTTATTCAATGACCAATATTTTAGATTTAGTATTAAAAAAGCACTATAACAATACTCGGAAATTTATATAAAGGCTACCGTACCATGAGACGACGGTTACAATTATAACAAAAACAGATTATTTTTGATATACAAAGTATTTTTAAAAACTAATAAACACGCTTGACTGTTGAAGAAAAGTATTACTTTTTAAATAATTAATGTTATATTTTAAATCAAAAGTATTGGTTTTGACCATCTTACTGATAAGCGTTGTTACAACAAAACCGACCGATAAAGAAAAATGCTCGTCTATCACACAATGCACAAGCGTTGTAATCTTTCAATGTAAAAGGAATCCCTCACATTAATCTTCACCTACTACTAGCATTAACATTTTTTTGGAAACAAATGAAAAAACAGTTACCTAACATACTAGAAAGAATGATCCCTTTGCAAGATTTTCTATCATCAACCAAATTAATTAAAGAAGCAAATATGGGTCAACATTGAAGCAAAACACATCTTGCTTAACCCTTTGGCTTGGATCAATTGTAGTATCAGTTTAATGTTTGTAAGCCAATCATCAACAATGGTACGAAATAAATTTTTTGAAATAGTTCCACCATGATAGGTTCTACCTTGAACATCAAAAATTGGGCAATGTGTGTATGTTCTTCCAGTCGTCAATAAAAGTTTATGTAATTTAAAAAAAAAAATTTCTTTAATAAACTTGGTCTAAATTATTTTTGTCTTTAAGAACACAAAACTTTTTTTTTTGATAGAACAAGAACACAAATTTTTTTTTTTGACAGAACAAGAACAGAAAACTAAAAACAAAAGAAAACATTTTTGAAAAAAATGATCATCGACCAAAATAAATTAAAGGAATATTTACTATCACCCCTAAATATAATCAACCAAAATATTTAAGGAAGCAAACCATTCCTAGCATCTTACTATTTAATACACCAAACACATGCTAGAGAACTTTCCATAGTTTCCACCCAAGATGCCAATTTTAAAATGTTTTAAAAAAAAGAAAAGGCAAAAATTATTGCAAACTATTTACGGTGCAAATGAAAACCAAAATCTACTTCTCAAAAGTACATTGAGGGCTCATTCTTTTCGACTGGGAAGTGGTGACTGGAAACTGGGGAAAACTGGAAGAAACTGGGCAAAACTGGGATGTCTAACTGGTAACTGGTAGAAATTGGGGAAAACTGGGTCAAACTCGAAAAAATTGGGCAAAACTGGGAGAAATTGGGGAGAATTGGGAGAATATGGAAAGAATTGGAAAAAAACTGTAATATTGACTATTCTGTTAATAATAATAATAATAATAATAATAATAATAATAATAATAATAATAATAATAATAATAATAATAATAATAATAATAATAATAATAATAATAATAATAATAATAATAATAATAATAATAATAATAATAATATTATTATTATTATTATTATTATTATTATTATTATTATTATTATTATGCAAAGTCAATATACATTTATTTTTTTATTTTTCGATATAACTTGTTGCATTTTTAACTATTATGTTCAATTTGTCCAAATATTAAAAAAAATATTTATTACGGAAAAATGGAATGAATTGGATAAAATTGGGCAAAATTGGGATAAACTGGGCAAAATTGGGATAAACTGGGTCAAATTGGGCAAAACTGTGTTTTATAACTGGTAACTGGGGAAACCTGATGAAAACTGGGTAGAACTGGGAACCAGTTGAAAAGAACATGCCCTTAGTCCCACATCGAAAAAATAAGTATGTAATAGTGAAATAAAGAACATATATAAGAATATGGGGTCAACGTTGAAGCAAAACATATCTTGCTTAGCCCTTTGGCTTGAATCAAGTGCAGTACCAGTTTAATGTTTGGTAAGCCAGTCATCAACAATTGTACAAAATTAATATTTTATAAAAGTTCCACCATGATAGGTTCTACGCCTTGAACATCCAAAAATTGGGCAATGTGTGTTCTTCCAGCCGTCAATAAAAGTTTATGTAATTTAAAAAAAAAACTAATTCTTTAATAAACTTGGTCTAAATTATTTTTGTCTTTAAGAACACAAGACTTTTTTTTTTTTTTGATAGAACAAGAACAAAAAACTAAAAATAAAAGAATCCATTTTTGAAAAAATGATCATTGACCAAAACAATTAAAGGAATATTTATTATCATCCCTTAGTAAGATTTACCATCATCGACCAAAATAATTAAGGAAGCAAATTATTCCTACCATCTTAAATTTTTAATACACCAAACTCACGCTAGAGGACTTCACATAGCTCCCACCCAATATGCCATTTTAAAAATGTTAAAAAAAGGATAAAAGAAAGGCAAAAATTCTTGCAAACTATTTACGATGTATATGAAAACCAAATTCTACTTCTTAAAAGTATATTGAGTCCCACATCGAAGAAAAAAGTAAGTAGTGGTGAAGTAAAAAACATATATAAGAACAGAGGATCAAGGTTGAAGCAAAACACTTCTTGTTGAGTCCTTTGGCTTAATTTTTTTTTTTCTTTTAGCTTCAGTCACTTGATGAATACTGAAAAATAGGTAAAAATATCCATATACACCATCGTAATTATAGCCCCACATCGGAAAAAGTGTAAAAGATTAAGTAAAGTCGCTTATAAAAACAGCAAAGTGCCATGAATCCATGATCAAGGCATAAATCAAACTTTTCTTGACTAATTTTGGCTAGAGATGATCGATGATGGGATGACTGGAAAAGCCCGATTCTCTGAGACATTTTTGTATATATTGATGACATCAAGGGGAGGACCTATGAGACTATGAACGATCTTGTAAAATCGCTATCACGTAGTTAACTAATGAAGTTTCTTACTGACCCCAAAAAAAAAAATGAACAGAAAAAAAAAAAGGATTAATAGCAAATTGGTGATCCAACTCATCCAAGTCTGGTTTCACTTGGGCTTTTATGTTTGGCATTGGGTGGTTATAGAGTAAAGTAGATAGATCCATTAACCCACAAAACAAAAAGAGGCCTACCATTCACCCAATTAGTCCTTTTGACGGCCCGTTTAAATTCACTTTAGTAGCCCATCTTGAGTGAATGTAGTCCATGCAATTGGACTAGGACACACACGGAATTATGTAAAACGATCCTAGCTCAATTTTAAAACCCAGCCTGAAAATCGGATTTTAAGAAGAAAAAACAAAACAAAAGAAAAGAAAAAACTACTATAAGATCATCGCGCTTCTCTCTCTCTGCAAAAGCAAAAACCCTAATTGACAAATTCTTTTTATCTGTCTTGTTTGAATTTGACTGAATTGGGGGGAAATGCGAGGATTCGAATGACTATCGGAATTGCTAAGTTAAGTTGTACGAGTAAATGGTTTTTACATGTGACTGGTTGCTTTTGTGCTAGAGCTTCAATGTCTCTCCTCAAGGTATTTTATATTTTTCTTTGGAACTTCGATTGTGTTGTTGAATACTATTGATTTACTGTTAATTAATGCAAAAAAGAAATCCGAAAATGACCTGAACTGTTTATCAAACATGAAATTTTTGGGTCTTCGAAAGTTCTCTCACTCCTAGGAGAATAAGAAGATCAAACTCTCCACTAATAATTGGTGCATTCTTGTATATATCTATAAGAATTATCGTGTTTTAATTTTGGGTTCTTTGGAATTTTACAAGTCTAGGGTGTTTTTCCTATATCAATTGGTGGAGAATATCTGGAAAATCAACGACTGTGAATTATCACGATATGAGGACAAATGTATCTGGCCGAGAATTATTGTAGGGTTTGGTTTACGGTTATGGAAACCTGACCCAAGAGAAACTTGGCCCAACAACGTACGAAGTACCAACTTCCACAAAATAATAGTATGGCCTATGGCCTATGGCCTATGGGTGCCATTTTGACCCCCACACGTTTTGGCAATCCTTATTGGCTGGACCAGGCCCAGTCTGCGCGTCGTCTATGCAAGGAAGCGGAATTTGCTGGCCCGCCAAATACAAAAAAAAGTACCGTTTTCTTTCCACTTCAAAACTGGTCCAACAAGCTTTTGGATGTACGTGGCCCCACTCTCTTTACTCATCTTCTTTTTTTTCGTTTTTTAATGATTAAGATTTTTTTTTTTTGAGAATTATTATCTGTAGAAATTCTTAAACTTTTTTTTTTTTAATAACATTTCATTTTTTACATTTATGAACCTTTACCCTATTTTTAATGAACCTTAGATTTATACCTTATGAACAATTAAACTATTTTTTAATGAACATTTCGTTTATAACTTATGAACAACTAGACTATTTTTTAATGAACACTGTGATTATACCTAAAGAACAATTAGACATTACTTCCATTCTTTTTTCTTTTTTTTTAAGGGTCATTGGCTTAGTTTTTTTCCTTTTCATAAATGAGTCTTATTTATCCTTTTTTTTTTTTTACTTGAAATGTTTTATTCCATTTTCATTCAAGAAACCTTGTATTGTATAAACTATTAGGCTATTTTAAATGAACATTGCGTTTTACAACGGATGAATTATTTGGCTATTTTAAATGAACATTGCGTTTACTTCATATGAACTATTAAGCTATTTTAAATGAACATTGCGTTTACGACATATGAACTATTGGACTATTTTAAATGAACATTGCGTTTACCACATATGAACCATTAGACTATTTTAAATGAACATTGCATTTACGACGTATGAACTATTAAGTTATTTTAAATCAATATTGTGTTTACGACAAATGAACTATTAGACTATTTTAAATAAACATTTCGTTTACCACATATGAACTATTAGGCTATTTTTAATGAACATTGCGTTTACGACGTATGAACTATTAGGCTATTTTAAATGAACATTTTGTTTACCACATATGAACTATTAGGCTATTTTTAATGAACATTGCGTTTACGACGTATGAATTATTAGGCTATTTTAAATGAACATTGCGTTTTACGATGTATGAACTATTAGGCTATTTTAAATGAACATTGCGTTTAAGACGTATGACCTATTAGGATATTTTAAATGAACATGGCGTTTACGACGTATGAACTATTAAGCTATTCTTAATGAACATTGCGTTTACGACGAATGAACTATTTTGCTATTGTTAATGAACATTGCGTTTACGACGCATGAACTATTAGGCTATTTTAAATGAACATTGCGTTTACGACGTATGAACTATTAGGCTATTTTAAATGAACATTGCGTTTACGACGTATGAACTATCAGGCTATTCTTAATGAACATTGTGTTTATGACATATTAACTATTAGGCTATTTTAAATGAACATTGCGTTTGCGACAAATGAACTATTAGGCTATTTTAAATGAACATTGCGTTTGCGACATATGAACTATTAGGCTATTTTAAATGAACATTACGTTTACGACTTATGAACTATAAGGCTATTTTAAATGAACATTGCGTTTACGACGTATGACCTATTAGAATATTTTAAATGAACATTGCGTTTACCACGTATGAACTAAATGAACATTACGTTTATACCTTATTAACTACGAGTATTAGATTATTTTAAATGAACTAGTGGTTGATTAGTCATGAACTTTTAAATTGTTTTATGAACTTTTTTTATATTACTCAAAATGTTTTTTTTGAACTTTTGTATAATTATGTGTGACTAATGGTTCATAAATTATGAAAATTTGATCCATGCAAAAAAAGCTTATAAGTATGTTTTTTACTCAAGAAAAAGCATAGCTAAACTTCCCGTTCTCTAACTAAAAATAAAATCTTCATCAAAAGAAAAAGGAAAAAAAAAACTAAAAAGGAAATCAAACAATTGCTTCCCCAAAAAAAAACAAAAAAAAAACAAAGGCAAAATCAATGGCCGCAATGCCACCGTCCAACCAATCACCTCACCAACACTAACCAGCCACCTTTCCACCACCAGCCCATCCCATCAATGGCCATCTACTCCGTGATTTCTCCTCCACATCTCGCCTGTCGCCGCTCTTCACCACCATCGAACCACTGCGATACAAAATGTCCCATTTTCTCTCTCTTTAGTTCACCTAGACCTGCACCATTTCCTCTCTAAATGGGTCTTGATGAACTCTAAAAATAGAGAGGAGTATAGATATATCAATTGTTTAATTTAAATTTTGAGTATCAAGTCACAAAAATCAATTGAATTTTCATGAAGTGAAGTTTTGAGGAGAGAGAGAACTTAGTTACTGGACTGTCGAGAGGAAGAAGAAAGAGAGAGGGAAGCGCGTGACAAAATGTCATAATATTTCGCTATATTACAAAACTGCCATTATGGTCCATCCAACATAGATGGACCCAGGTCCACATAAAAAAAATTCGTTTTGGATGTTGACGTGGTTGTAAGGACTAAAGCCCTTGGGATGGTGAGCAACGAAATGGCGGAATATTGAAACAAAATGAATTATTAAATGGGGTGAAGTGCGGAATAAAACAATATGGAATAAAACAGAATTCAAAATAGAAATGATGAAAAAAACTAGGCCTCGAAAAGTCTCAAATCAGATTAGTACGAAACCAACTGAAATAAGTATGAGCTTCTCCGGACAAATAATTGATAAGTACGTATGAATATGATCCATTTTCTATGATCATTTATTTTCGGGTTTGGTTAATGTATACTACTCCATTGTATAAGTATTTGCTATCATTGGGTCCATACGGGAGTTGGCAGGAGTATTTCAATTTCGTCCGTAAAATGGGTGCATCAATGATCAAAACCGTACTCACTGTCACTATCAATGATTCAATATCATCACTTTCATTGATCTACATGTAGTGGAGCAATGAGAGCCGCGACGTGTCGGATTCCTAATGTTTGCCATTTAAGTATGCTAAGGGGCCTAACAGTGTCTAAGGACGTGTTATTAATGTGTTTTCCTAAGAGTTGGAGAAAAAAATAAAAATAAAAAAAAGGGTTACAAGTCATAAACTCTGAATTGACTTTCAACCCTGGCCTACAATATTTTTGTTGTATCTTGTCCTTATTTAAAGATACAGGTCAATTCTAAAACCAAATGACAATAAGATAAGTATGGTGTGTTCTTTTCCACTTATTAGATCTTACTTAATCAGTGGAAATCAGTAGCAAGACGTTATTCAATCAGTGGCAATACCTTACTCAATCAGTGAGAATCAGTGGCAGGATCTTATTCAATCAGTGAAAATCAGTGGCAGGATCCACATTTCTACTCACAGAATCAGTGGCAGGACCTTACTCAATCAGTGGGAATCAGTGACAGGACTTTACTCAATCAGTGAAAATCAGTAACAGGACTTTACTCAATCAGTGAGAATCAGTGGAAATAAATGAAAAAGAACGCACCCGTAGTTCACTTAGCTTAGGTTTTGATATTTCTCACTTTACCAACAATGTGGGACTCTAGTTTTATTTGATTAAATTCAATTAGGAGGGCTATCTACAATAAAATTGGTATCAATATCAAAATTAATGGATATTGATCAGAACTAAGAGTATGTTTTTAAGAGATGAGATAAAATCAACTTAATTCAATACCATTGAAGTAAATTAAATACCGTTGTACTGTTTTAGTGAAGTTAACATCAATGAACTAAACTAAACGGTGATATGAGAGTATTACTTTTATTTGAAACTGGTAGTACTTGAGAAGTACATGGTCTAATGATGCTATTGCTGAATGCTGAACTTGGCGGAAATATTGGCATGGGCACGAAAATGAGTAATACATCTACATCTACATCTACATGTTGAGTGGTGACGCCTGACTGTAAAGTGTAAACTCAATGTCACCTTAAAGGACGTATGATTTTATCGTACGTGATGCTGTTCATATGCCCATCTTGTTCTTGCTTGGCAATTTTGGAACTTTTCTGGCTTATATAAATTGCAACGGCCTTTTTCTTTTCACAAAAACTTCTATAAGACGGTCTGTTTGTAATTTTTGGCGAGACGGGTGTCACTTTTAATTCAATGAAACAAGGGTTACTGCTCACCATAAGTAACCCCTACATTTCTAAAAAGTGATCACAATTTTTTTGAGTTGGTCTCACACAATACGTGCTATGATTTTGAATACATAATAAATTGTAAGCTTTGGTATGTGAGACAGGTCGGGTTACTTTTGTTGGACGATCATGGCGTTGGGCCATCTTGTTCGAGTGGTCTAGTCCATCTTGTCCAAGAATGGGCAACTACCAATCAATTTTTTTACATAAATTTATATACTTTTGTACACGGTCGCTTTTGCAATTTATGTGGTTTTATTCGTTGAATTTTCCAAGTTAATCTCTTGTATTCTTGCTATTTCATTGTTGTTTATTGTTTTTAAGTTTGCTATACACAAGCGTACGTGAACATTTCTCATGGTCGAATTGTGCATTGATTCAGAGGTATGCCTACTACAGTACTACTTAGGTTTTTTTTTTTTTGGGGTGTTGTTCCTTGAATATAGGTTGTTCCGGGTTGTTATGCACGAATTAAGAATGTTATCAAATAGTCTAATTAAAAGAATAGCAAAAAAAAAAAAAATAAAATCTTCTAGCTTAAGCAAAGATCTCGGATTCGAGACCTTGTGAATGCAACAGTGTTGAATACTTGTTGGGAGAGCTTTGCGGTCCTTGTGGTCCCACCCGGCTCGGTTCGAATTTAACCGGACAGTCTCAGACCAAAAAAAATTATAGCAAAAAAAAAAAATCGCTTTTAACTTTAAGTTTAGTAAAGAGAGTAAGCAATTACGGAGTAATAATTAAGTTAATCTGAAATAAGAGTAAAATATGTAAAGAATACTAAATATACTTAATTGAAAATTTAGAATAAACTTATACGAGTAATATGAAACAAAACCAAATTTCTAATCTATATTGCTCATTTATCTAGGGCTATCTTGCTAGTTTTAGATTCGTCTGTCGAAAATTATACGGATGCAATGCAATTGGTCTATTTTAAGTTCATTAGAAATATATGATGATAACCTTTTTTTTGAGTGAGTGATACTAATATCAATGTTGTTGTAAGTTGCAAGAATTCCTTGTAATTAGCAACCCCATTAATATCCATAACTTGGTGTCGTCAGTAGTACTTAGATAATCAATGTGCCGCTTTCCTTGTCTTAGTTCAGATTAATATAATCACGAGATTATTGTCGTTTAATGGAAGCCCCATATAATTTGTTAACGAATAATGACCTTGGTAACATAAAACCACACTTAACCTACCTTGCTCAAGGTACAGGGCAACAAGTCAAAAGCCAATGTCAGAGAGACAGAGAGATACTTTGCTTCTTCCATGAGGAGGTTAACTCCTCTGTTCATGCACCAATGCAATTGTACCTCCCTCTCATTGCCCCTCAACTAAGGGAATAAAGAGTGAAGGTCTTCAAAGAGGCCTAAAGGCAATAATCTACTACAGGTAAAGGAGAGAGATTTTCTTAATTTATTGTCATTCATAATCTGAAAAGCACCCTAAAGCACATTCTACTGTTTTTTTTTTTATAGGAAGCGCATTCTAATCTTTAAAACTTAAGGCTTGTCAATGTTCCAAATATGTGAAAAATTGAGCAGAACATTCTGATTCACCATATCTTTCCAGTTAAGCACCTATCAATTAATGAGAGGCAGGGGTGCCCCACTAGGGTTCCGAGCACCTAGTTTTTCGGGCTAATTTTATTACTAAAATACCCTATTTTTTGGAAATTATTACAAAAATAGCATAATACAATAAATAGTTTTGATACCTATATTATTAGTTTTTTAGATTCGCCACTGATAAAAGGAATATTAAACCTCCAAAATTTTAACGTTTTGCAATATCAAAATTTTAGTTTTAACCAGTGCGTCTAAAGCTCATCCTACGTACTTTTTAAATTGATACCTCATAGAAAATTCTGTTATGGAATAGCACTATCAAGTTGGGGTTGGACAATAAACAACCTCTAGGCACTGCAACTGCAGCTGCAGTGCTTCCATATTTCAAGGTCCATCTCACATTAGGCTTAGCATAGTAAATACAAGGCCTCTAATAAAAATGAAATTAGTTAGTTAATTAACCATAACATATGTTTTAGCTCTTTCTAATTCCATTCCAGGGACAATATAAATTTGTCGCATTCTGTGCTGCCAAACTCTCCCTCCCTCAAACAAACCCACATCTAAAAACTCAAAAACACACCAACACACTACCCCAAAGCGCAAACAACAACAATGTCCAGTCCCCTATTTACCATTTACTCGATTTTGTTCTTATTCTCCTTGTATTTACATGTAAGTATGCACACTAACACATTAATTATCTTTCTTTGTTGTTGCTCTCTTAACTCATCACAATGCCCAATTTTCTTAATTTGCTTCAAATCCATGAATATTATTGCAGGTCACTATTAGTAACTTCACATGAAGAGAGACAAAGGTCAGAAAACCCATTCACCCCAAGAGCATCACTGATCCGCTATTGGAACACTCACATTTCCAACGATCTCCCTAAGTCACCTTTCCTCCTATCCAAAGCCTCACCCCTTACCGCCATCGATGCTGCCAAGTTCTCGAAACTCGCTTCGCAACGCGCTCTCTCGACGAGCCTCTCCGCCTTCTGCGCCACCGCCAACTTGTTCTGCGAGTTCGATACGCAACTCAATAATCCCAATCGCCGCCGCCACCCCGGCCAACAGGAGGATGCTGATTTTGCATCCTACTCTAATAAGAAGTTCACCACCTATGGCGGGTCTCGCCTAGGTGGTGTTGATTCATTCAAGAACTACTCTAATGGGATTAACATGCCTGTTAACTCCTTCACTAAGTATAGCCCTGGCTCTACTGGTCATAGTGAGAGCTTTACCAACTACGCTAATAACGGTAATGTTGCTAATGACACTTTCACCGGCTATGGTCAAGGTTAGTATCTTTGTGTATTATTGTATTAATTTAGTCCGTTTTATAATTATAATCATGATGTAGATGTCAGCAAATTAACATTCCTAATAATATTTAACAGGGGGAACCGGTGGGTTAGGTGATTTCAAGAGCTACGAGTCAAACGTAAACGTGCCTAATCTGCTGTTTAGCAGCTACAGCGCCAACGGTAACAATCACAAGCTATCATTTGGATCCTATTCCGAGGATACCAACTCCGGGACCCAAGTTTTTACTAGCTATGGTAAAAATGGGAACGCAGTTCCTACGGAGTTTAATAATTATGCTGACTCGTCTAACATTGTTGGGTTAAATTTTGCCAACTATGGTCAATTAGCCAATGCAGCTAATGACTCGTTCAAAGGTTATGCCCACGGTGGGAATAACCCACATAACAATTTTAAGAACTATGGTTCTAAGGTGAGTTCGGGGAGCGAGTCGTTCGAAAATTATAAGGAGGAGGCCAATGTTGGGAATGATACGTTTCAATCTTACATTATAGATTCGAATTCGGCTAAAGCAAATTTTAAGAGTTATGGCAAGTCATTCAACGAAGGGAAGGACACGTTCAAGGAGTACGATCGGAAGATTGAATTCACTTCTTATGGTGTTAATAACTCGTTTAAGGGGTACGATGATGATAAGAAAAGCGTTACATTTGCCGAGCATAGCCAAAAGGGTCCATCAGGAAATGGCAAGTTAGTAAATAAGTTGGTGGAAGAGGGTAAATTTTTCCGGGAATCAGTGCTTAAGCCTGGGACCGTTATGAAGATGCCTGATATTAGGGACAAGATGCCTAAAAGGTCATTTCTACCCCGGTCGATTTCGTCGAAATTACCGTTTTCAACAGCTTCACTAGCCGAGCTTAAGGACACTTTTCGGGCACAGGAAAACTCCACCCTAGAGCGCGTGATGCTTAACGCGCTAGCTGAGTGTGAGAGGTCTCCGAGCCCTGGTGAGACCAAGCGGTGCGTGGCTTCGGTGGAGGACATGATCGATTTTTCGGTTTCGATTTTGGGTGACAATGTAGTGGAGGACAATGATCGATTTTTTCCATTCGCAAGAGTTGAGATTTGAACCCCAATCACTTGTTTACAATCAATAAATACTTATATTAATAACCTCTCTGGTTGGCTAGCAGTAAATGTTTAGACTTTCGCTGATAGCAACTGATTTACATTGATTTTCTAATTTGTGACTGACTATAGTTTTCGGTTCCTAAAGCATAAAGCGAGTGAATCGAACTTCGACAGATGAATTTGTTTACAAAAACTAAAGAAGATCATATTCAGGGTACTATAAATTGTAAGATTGTCATCTAACTCAGTAGTCAAATTTTATATGTAATCCATAATACTCCTATATGTCTTGGACAATGGACAGTAAAAGCCATGTATATTTGTCCTGAGAGAAAGTGAGAGCACACTTTTACCAAACCAAGTTAAAGCATGCATAGTAAGGGCCAAGGGGATCCTTTAAAAAGAAGTAAAATTCAGGACTGATAAAAGGCCCCTTATAAGGGCATAAGAGCAGAGCACGGCAATTGGCACAATCATCAATAAAAAAAAGAGATGTCCTAAATTTGCTTTGCCCATGGGTGTTTCTGTTGGTGCTAATTGTGTCCCCTTACTTTCTCTGAACAGAAAGGAACATTGACAATATTAGTCGAGCTGAGAATCTGAGATGAGTGATAAAATCATCCAATTTCTAAAAACAACTTTATGGTGCGCATGTATAATAATAAAGGACATGGATGGACCAAGCTAAAAACATATGCTCCACTCTGTTGCTGTCAATGTTTCGTCATTTTATGCCCACACAGCACATATAATGTAGACTTAACTATCTACCTATCATTGTACTAGGTTAGTATCGTTGCATCTATTTGAGTGTGTTCTTTTCCATTGAGTTGAAATAAGATCACTGAATTAAATTGCACCGATCTTAAAATAAGTGGAGAAAAACACACCCTATCGGCTGCCAAACTATCATTGATATAAAAGTTTTGTTTAAACTACATAACGATAAGTAAGATTTTTCATCCTTGATTGGTACTGTATTATCTAGCGAATATTTGGTCATGGAAAATTGGGGCCATGAGGGTCCAAAATTAAATTTGCTGGTAAAGCACGTCAATGTTGGCATTCTCTCGTTATAAAATTTCCGAACTCGAACTCGAGTCCAACTCGATTCGAGCCGTAAAATTGAGCTCATGCTTGGCTTGATTATAAAAAATTACCGAACTCGAGCTCGAACTCCAACTTTTATAAAATTTGTAAATTATTTTGTAATCTTTAAATAAATTTTGAAAACATCTTTAGTATTCCATGATATGAAATCGCCAAATGAAATGAAAATAATTTAGTTCATTATCCTAATTGTCTATAGCTAACAAAGTTTGTTCACTTGATGAGAATGCCAACTAATTTTATGAAAATAAAATTTGAAAAAAATAAAATGACAAAACATACGCACTCAAGCTCAACACCACATTGCTAAATCCACACACACATACATACATTTTTTTTGCCCATCATACATACATACATACATACATATGTACGTACGTACGTCACATACATACATACATATACATACATACATACATATGGACGTACGTACATACTCATTCGTTCCCAGTGGTTATTGTTGACTTATTGTCTTATTGGTAATCAAGGAGGTGTGGTTAAGTGGCAGAAACTCATTAATCCTTAACCAATGTCGAGAGTTCGAATTTCGCTTTGGACATGGAGCAGCTTTAAATTCATTGGCCATCTATTCCACCCTTTGAGATACCTACAAGCCAGCGCGGAAAAATAGTCACTGTAGTCGATGGTAGATACCCTTGGTCGTGAACCAAAAAGAAAATTGTCTTATTAGTCATTTCTGTCCGATGACCAATTTGAGGACGTGAACGGGCAGATTAGTCTTACGAGTTACGTGTACAACGCGCATAGGTTGGGCTTGAAATAAATATCTGCAGGCCTTTATTCAACAATGAGCTACGAGTCCATTAGAAAGTTTCATTGTCTACACTCTACCGTACCACTTGATCCATTATATTTGCACTATATTCTTGATTATTAAAAAGATTTAGTCGTTTGTTATTATGGACTAAGTCCACACAAGTTTTTGGGCCTGAAATAAATATCTCAGCCCTTTACTCAACAAAGAGCTACACCGTACCACAAGGCCCATTTGAAAAATGACAACAAACACGGTTTTGCACCAAAGTGAAATTGCCAACACGGTTTAACACGGTTAAGTATTCCTCTTCAATCTTTGCACGAAAAAAAAAACTCCAATCCCATTAGGCACATGTTGCTATTGGTGGTTAGTCAACGTGAAACCGTGAATTGGTAATTGGCATTAGGCACAGCCTGTTGCTATTGGTGGTTAGTCAACGCACCAAATCATACTCATAGTAGTAAGATTATACTCGTACTCGTAATAGATAGATAGTCCTTCAAAAATTAGCAAACAATGAATCTATTAGAGTTGCCCGAAGAATGCCTTTCCCATATCCTGTGTCTAACATCGCCAGTGGATGTCATTCGTTCATCCGCCGTGTCAAAGCAATTCTTGTTGGCCTCTGAATCCGACACCATTTGGGACAACTTCTTACCGTCCGATTACCGTGACATCATCTCTAAGTCGTTGTCGTCATCATCATCACCATCATCGCCTCTTGAATTTAATTCCAAGAAGGATGTTTTTCTATATCTATATATATATAAATTCATAATTTTATTTATGTTACTCATTTATTATTAAGATAAAATAAAACTATTTTTAGTTTCTTTTTAATCACCCATGCATTTATGACTATTTATTACTTATTCAATCCTTGGTGATAACTCAATTTTACACACACACACACACACATATATTGATATTGATGATTCTTTGTCTTTTTGTGTTTAGTTTTTAATAAAAATTGTAATTGTTAAAGTAATACTACCTTATTCAATAATTATAATAATAGTACTAATAATAATCATATGGGTTTTCATGTCATTTTACATTCATCAGCTAATGAAAACGCTAACTTTTCCGAACACTCAACTCAGAAAATAGCTGACAACTACGTACCACTAAATGACAACTAATAGCTACTTCAACAGTTAACCACTAGTAAAACAGCAAAGACTACAGCTACAACTAAGTATTCCCCAACAGGCCCAATCTCTTTCTTTGGAGCACACGGTTCTACGGTCCAAGCACCTGTGATAATGTGCAGCGAATGAAGCTGCAAAGGCAGGAAAATTCTTTGGTCCATAAAGGGACTGTCCAGAACACCTTTGTGGACCGTAGATCTCCCTTCATGTAATCTCAACCGTTGATTTTCCTTGCCCCTCGAAACTGGTCACCTAGCCAACAGATAAATCAACATAATATCCCATATCTTGAACTTGATTCCTCCTGTAACAGTTCAATGTCCTCATCCCCATCCTCTACCTCTCTCTCTCTCTCTCCATCCTCTACCTCCATGGGCCATGGCGTTGCCACCACCATGCGAGTCTACTTCCGCGTGCCCTCCTCCTTCAGCAGTATATGATTAACCGACCTTCCCTCTATCCCACCCAAGCACCCACCCACAACCACCCCCGTTTTCTTAATCGGAATTCTGACATGTTAATTGAAACATTGTCAATTTTGGATCTAAAATGACAATTTTTGCTCCTTAGTGGTTCTCTTTGGTCCACTGTAGTTATTCTCATTAATGTTTCTCTACATTGAAGTTTAATTTCGGAGTTTTAATGCTCAAAACACTAAAATCCGAATTTGGGATTTTTTTTAATTATTTGAAAGTGGTGGTGAGGGTGTGGAGGGGGTTGTGATTGTGGTGGTGATGATGATGATGGTGTTGAGGGTTGATGCTTTCCATCAATTTTTTTTCTTTTTGAATGCTTTCCCTCAATTTTTTCTTTTTGAATGATTTCCATCAAACATGTTCAGGTGGGATGCGCATGAGAGAGAGAGAGAGAGAGAGAGAGAGAGAGAGAGAGAGAGATAGATTAGCCCACAATTTAATTCTATTAGTTAGACTAATTTGAGGATTTTTTTGAGATAATGGAGTAAATATTGTTTGAGAGTTGGAGTAAGTATTATTGGTTTCGAAATTGGAGTGTATTATTCTAAAAATTCGAGTGTATTGCTCTAATAGTTGGAGTAAGTGGTGTTTGATAATTGGAGTAAGTAGTAAGAGTTGGAGGGTGTTACTCTAAAAGTTGGAGTGTATACTTAAAAAGTTGGAGTAAGTGATAAAAAGAATCAATTATAGGAAGTATAGTACACTAAATATAAAATTGGTGTACCAAGTACTCAAAATAATAATGACAATGTGGTGTCTCAATTGGCTAATTGGTGGACTATATAGTAATTTTTGAAGTAAATATATGATTATTTTCATTTATATCATGATGTTAAATAACTATATTCATCGGAAATATAATGCATTCATCTCTATTTGCTTCCATTAAAGTCCATCACATTATAGATAATACATCACTCTTTATAATTAATGTATATATTTTATTAAAGTTGCAGAATTTATGAGCATTATTATACTATGGTAACTAATTGAAATATTTTAGTAACTTGTGTGAAAGTCTTGTGTTAGACCAACTCACATAATATGGGGTCACTATTTACAAGTATAACATTTAAAGAGACTTTAAAGACGACAAATTTGCATATACTTTAGATATTGAATTTGAAGTAAGTTACTCTATTTGCCCCAAGTAAACAATTTGATTATCACATATTCGTTTATTTATTGCCAAAAAAACAGTTTGGGCTTGGCGAAAATGGAATAGTTCCCATAACGTCGACCACATAGCAACAACGATCCACCATTAAAAACTTATGCATCTTACAACCAGAAAATTGGCATTTCTGGTTAACCAAGAAAATTTTGGGTTAGCCAAGAATGACATATCTCTCATAAGGCCGACCACATAGGGACATGGTGCACCATTTAAAACTCTCTTTGTAATATATGCTTGTGATAACTCAAATTTTGGTGTTGCTAGCTAGCTAGTGGGCTAGGCGGCTAGCCAATATTGGAATGACTCTCCCAACTCTAATCTACTTTATTTATCTAGTTTGAATATATTTCTTTACTCTTAAGAAATAATGGGACTTCGTAGTTGGTACCTTCAAATTTACTGAAACTCACTAATTATACCAATCATTATTAAAATGAGGTGAATAGAAGGGGTAGAGAGTACACAAGAATCTTTAAGTAAGAGTTTAGACATGCGTATATTACAAAGACAAGTTGAAATAGTGCACCATGTTCCTATGTAGTCGGTCTTATGAGAAATAATTCATTCTTGCCTTCTTGGCTAGTCGAAAATCGTATTGGCACGAACGTCAATTTCTAATTTACATACTTGTTTCAATTATCTAAGTTGACGTGTTCTTTTAATACTAGCCAAAATAGATAATTGAGTAATGAGTATCAAATTTTCTTTGATCAGAACACTTGCTTACTTTCTTTAAAAAAAACTAGAAGAGAAAAGACCCTTAATCACATGATTACATTATCTGTGTAATTAAGACACCTAAAATAATAGAACATATAATGAAACTAACCCGGGGCATCGCCCAGGGACCAAAACTAGTTTATAATTAAAATGAGGTGAATAGAATGGATAGAGAGTACATAAGAATCTTTAGATAATGCATATATTACAAAGACAAGTTAAAATAGTGCACCATGTTCTTATGTGGTCGGTCTTATGAGAAAAAAATCATTCTTGGCTAGCCCAAAATTTTATTTGCTAACCACGAACGCTAATTTATAATTTACATACATTATTGAATTATTTAAGTTAACGTGTTCTTAATATTGGCCAACATAAATGACTCCCTATCATAAAGGTCTTACTTCATCCATTTCTTATACGATATACTCCCTTTCTTAAAGTAAACACTCCAATGGACATCATTTTTCTACAAATAAATAATCTTTTGGTGTACCATAATGTACAATTGTCTACCTTACCTTATATTGTCTACTATAATATCAAATTGTGCACCAGAAAGTACATGTATGCATCATCATACCGTGTGCACCGTTTTCAACAAATTACTTCATTTCATAACGTCCTTACTCCATTTATCACACAAAATACTTCATTTGGTAAAGAAAACACTCTGGCGACCCTCTTTTTAGGAAATGGACGATAGACGCTCCCGCAAAGGCATACTGGGACTGTGTACAGCCTGGTACCAATACATCATCACATATTGATATACATAAACTAACAATTAATACTTGCAGAATGAGTAGGTTGGGACTTAGGAATTTAAAAACAAGACCACGTTTCTTCCGCGTCGCACGTACATTGGAGCTCACGGTTCTACTTCCTGTGTGCAGCTAAGACATACAGGGACATGTGTGCAGCGAAGACATGCTGGAACTTGGTACACGCTTCTAACACCTTTTCTTTTTAGCAACGTGCCAAATTAAACAAAGACATTTTCTATTCCCATTAAACTTCCACCAGAATATTACTTACGTTACTGCTATAATAAGTTGGGCCTAAGGAATTGTCAACTAACTCACAACGGTCACAAGTCCATCTAGCTAGCATTGAAACTTACTTAAAGTTCACACCCATTTCTTTTTCTATTCATTAATTTCTCTCTTTTACTTAAAAGCTTCCACCACAATGCAAGTTGGGACAATACCCATTTTTTTTTTTTTTTTCTTTCTATAAACCTAGTATGATGATCTGATGAACTTATGTTGTGTGGTGGTTTCTATGTAGAGCATTGCGTTGGACAAGTGGAGCGGGAAGAAATGCTACATGCTTTGGTGCTAGAGGACTAACAATTATCTGGGGAGATACCCCTGCATACTGGACCTGGACATCAATACCTGAAAAAAGGTCTACTACTGATGTCTCTTATTAACTCTAATTCTCTGCCTGAGTATAATTTGATATAGAACCTACATTCCTATAATATATGCCTTGCTTGTATAAACATATTCTATATAATTTGGTAGGTTCCCAGAGGTGGCGGAGCTACAGAACGTGTGCTGGTTAGACATCAAAGGGAAAACTAGACATTAGAGTACTGATTTCACAAGTATTGCTTCCTCCAATTGCCTTTCTCGAGTTCAAGATTACACCATGCTTTGAGTTTTTTTTTGTTTTTGTTTTTCTCACTCGTTCTTTAATTTGTGTGCGTGACAGAGTGTTTGTGTATTGTAATTATAATGTTGATACGTTGAATTGGATGATAACGTACATGATTTGGATTAGCTAGCTATTGTAATAATAATGGGGGCATTTTACTATGGATATTCAAGCGCTTCATACTTTAATTTGGTATATTAAACAAGTTATTGAGCTTAATAGCTTTTGTGTTTAAGTGTAAAGGGTAATCAGTACCCGGCAAATGGTTATACTATATACTGCGTCAAAAAAAAAAAACAAAAAACATGTACCCCTTTAAAGTTCACATGCTTGAAATTTGGCAAAATACGATGCCACAATTTCTCCTCAATAACGACAACTAAAAATTCTAAAGATGATATAATTTTCAATTATTCCTGTTTGGTTGACACTTGAAAAACATTAAAATGCTACTTTTTGAGAATTGTGAAGTTGACTATTGTTTGATTGACAAAAAAAAAAAGGAAAATAATTCTTGCAAGAAGTGATTTCCTCCCAAAATGTAGAAAGTTGTTTACCTAGCCCCAAGCCCTTTCCCCAGATAAGTAGCATTTTCCACATCAATTCGCATGAAATTGTAATTTCTTTGTTAAACAAAACAAAATTGGCTACTTTTCATGAAATTATGTATTTTCCATGGGAACTTACTTTCCATTATTCACCAATTCAAGCAAGCACTATGATTCAATTTGTACAGAATTAGAAAACTAGTAGTAGGATAAATATATCTTTGAGTTATCAATTTTTTACCCTTTTTTTTTAATATCACTGAATTAGAGATATTTCATTCATAAGAAGTTATACAATATCTAGAAAGTAATTTATTTCTTTGAACAAGTACAAATTTATAAAATAATAACATGAAAATAATTTTGAATACTACTAGTAGAGATAAGTGTCTTTTACGGCTCCGTCGAACTATGAAATGCTCATACGTAATCCTTTCGATTGGAGATCAAGAAACGTGCTGCAGTGTTTGGAAAAACAAATCCACTTAATTATGTGGAATACCCAACTTATTTTCTGAACCAAACAAAAGTTTTTAATTGTTTTGGAGTATTGTTCTATTCTAAGAAGCTATTGCAAGACAAAGTACCGAAGGTATTAATATTATTATATTTATTTTCTCTTATATTGATTGATTTTACCAAGTAATAATTTCTTAGTCTTATTCTAATTCTAATTCTAATTCTTTAATAAACAGTTTTTGAGGTGATCGACAGCGTCTGTTCCGCGTCCCGCATTTCCAATTCCCTGGCACTTGGAGAACACGGTTCTAATCTTCTATACATAAATGAACTCGTGTTACAGCCTGTTACTACTATTAGTTTAGCAACGTTAATAATCACTATATATATAAACTATCTACTAATTAACCAGTAGTACTTTACAGTTTACTACCAAAATCACAAGCTTGCTGGTACTTGACTTGAACATACAAAACAAACAAACAAACAAACTGCATTCTAATTTCCTAGTATGAATCTGTCAGCGTTGCCGGAAGGTTGCCTTTCACATATCCTGTCTTTGACATCGCCTGTTGATGTCCTCCGATTATCCTTAGTGTCGAAGCA
Organism: Tetragonia tetragonoides; assembly: GCA_038025085.1. Lineage (NCBI taxonomy): Eukaryota > Viridiplantae > Streptophyta > Magnoliopsida > Caryophyllales > Aizoaceae > Tetragonia > Tetragonia tetragonoides. Next base: position 4,938,049 of record CM076139.1, read on the forward strand.
ATCCTCTCGGCCTCCGATTCCGAAGCTTTGTGGGAGAAGTTTGTGCCGTCCGATTACATTGACATCATCTCTCACGATCACTCTCCGTCATCATCATCATCATCACCATCGCCTCTCGAATTTGAATGTCGTCGTTCCAAGAAAGACCTCTTCTTTCATCTTTCTGCCTCTCCTGTACTCATTGAGGATGGTAAAATGGTACACTACTATAATGCCTTTCTCAGTTTCTCCTTTTTCTTCAATAATAATACTCTTAATATAGATTCTGAATCATTGATAACTTCTTTTTATCTGCTAATTTGTCTTAATTCATTCATGTTTTTATAAGCTAATGTCATCCAGTTAAGTACTGTACTATTGTTTCTGAAACCATCTGATCTAGATCAAAAGAGTTGACTTTTTTTTGGGGGGGTTGTTCAATTGATTTTGACTTTTTTAAATTTGTTGTATCATCTATAGAGCATTGTTTTGGACAAGTGGAGAGGGAAGAAATGCTTTATGCTTGGTGGTAGCTCACTTACAATTGCAGGTGGAGACAACCCTCGTTACTGCATATGGAAATCCTTACCTGAATCAAGGTAAAAGTCATGACCTTTGTTTCACTAAAACGTGATCCGTCTCACTAAAAGCTCAAAAAAAAAAAAGTCATATACAGGTTTTTGTATTTTTTTTGTTGATATATATAGGTTCGTGGAGGTGGCGGTGCTACAGGGTCGATGTCAGTTGGACATAAAAGCAAAACTACTCACTAAAGTGCTTAGCCCAAGTACTACTTATGTCCTGTATTTCGTGTTCAAGATGGGAGTGAAAGTGAAAAAATATGGTTTTACATGGATGAATGCAACTCTCACAGAGATTGATGAAAGTGGGATGTTTAAGGACAAGTGTCACTTCGTGGGAACTGAGAGCTTGAATCTCAGTAAATATAGGAAGGAACAACGACCAAAGCTCGACTTCTGTTAAAAAAGGTAATAATAAGGAGGAGCTAATGGAGATTGAGATTGTGGATCGTGATGACCGGGTGGAGGAGGAGTACTACTGGATGGACGATGATGATTATTGGATGGAGGAGAGAGAGAGACGACGGATGGAAGATGATGATGAGTGGGCAGAGGAGATAAAAAAAGATGGGGGATGAGTGGTTGGAGATAGAGATAGGCAGATATAAAGTTGGTGTTGATGGAGCAAATGATTGGAAGTTCTTGGAGATGACTTTAATGGAGGTTGGATGCCGCTATCGGAACTAGCCTCTTGTTGTCCATGGCATCGAACTCCGCCCTTCAATTTGATTAAGTAACAAAGACTGGATCACAAATTTTGATTCTTATTAACTTCTAGTAGTATAATTGCACCATTTGCTAAGAATTTTGTTTTGCTGATGCTCACTCGTTAATTATATTAGTGTGTATTGTGATTTGTGATTATAATGTTGATATTATAATGTTGTTTTAACATGAAACAAAAAATACTAGGGGGGCCAAGGCTTGAACCCCCAACATCTTGGTTATGAGAAACATACTTCATTAATATGCTAAAGCTGTTTTTGTGTATATTAAGTGTAGAACATCTATATATTATGGAATTTTGTTTTGGCTAGGGGGGTCACACCCCCTTCCGCCCTAAGGAAGTTCCGCCACTGATAACAATAATGGTGACTAAGAAATAACTTATCCTTATTTATATAAAAAGCCACCTCCTCCCACAATAACACGATCTTGTATAAAATTTATTGCCAATTTAGAGCAAAAATAGTAATATAATCTCTCATAATAAAATATTTGAGCTAATAGATTTTTTAACAACAATTGATAATTTGATATGTAGATATTCACTACAAAAACTCTAAACTCTTGTTAGTTTCTTATAGAATGAAACTTATGAGGTTTCTAGCTAGTTAACTAGAAGGGCTAAAGGTTACTAATCAAGTGGTTACAGGCAATTATGAACACATGCCATCTTTTTAAGTAGAGTAAATTCTACCTGGAGGGTTTTATTTTAAAATTTTGGAGAACAATCTGAAATTTTTAACATTTATTATATCGAACTAAATTGAAATTTCTGAACTCAACTTTTTTTTACTAAATTGAATCAAAATTTATTGAAAACTTTGGGAAGAAAGAGGAGAGATGGAGCCTTAAAGAGTTAACATGCAAGTAAAACGCGTGCCAAACTGCCAATTTAAAATTAAAAAAAGAAAAGAAAAGAAAAAAAGTTAGGTACATGAGTAAAAGTGTAAAACGTGTGGTAAGTAGAGTAAAAATGACTCAACTCAGTCAAGCGTAGACTGGTTTTAGTTTTTTACTCGTCTTCTCCTTTTAAACGAATCTACTGAAACAAAATTCTGATTTGTATCAACAAAATTTAGAGAGAGAGATGGAAGAGGAGAGAGAAAACAAGAGGGGGATGAACTTGTTGGACTTACCAGAAGGATGTCTATCTCACATCCTTTCTCTCACGTCACCGGTCTATGTTCTCCGGTCATCGCTCGTCTGCAAGATTTTCCGGTCAATTGCGAATTCTAATCTTGTCTGGGATAAATTTCTACCGTCCGATTTCCACGCCATCCAACGGTCATCATTGTCTCCTACAACTGGCCTTGATTTTCCTTCAAAGAAACACCTTGTGCTTCATCTTTGCCGTAATTTCATTCTTATAGACGACGGTAACAAGGTACACTTTGTTGGATAGTCTATATTGATTTATCTGCTTGATTGTGTTTTATTTTTATTCTAGCGTTTAATTATTATGTACTTTTGGCAAAACCCTAATGAAGGTGCTGTTTGATTTAAAGGGAAAATGGGTAGTTATTTGATGGGTGTTTCTGGGGAATTTAATTGATTGGTAAAGTATATTGTATCAAATGGAAGACTTTTGCCAACTCCCAAAAAAAAAAAAGGGAAGAAATTGCTAATTCAATTATACTCCCCCTCCCTGAAAAACAAAAAAGGATAAAAATAATTACTCTATGAAATTGGGTTGAAGTGAAAAAATTTCCTCGAAGTTGGAATTTGTTGGATGGAAGAAAGCTTGGGTGGAAGTAAATTAATTTTATAGAAAGTAGGGTTTTGATGTATGTGGGGATGATTTGGGTTCAAAGTATTTTTAGGAAAAAATAATTTTTTTTTCAGGGGCGTAGGGTGGGTTGGGGATAGAGAGAGGCAAAGAGATTAGAGAGTTACCTGTGGCGCAGTGGCGCTGACTTGAAATGTGGGATGGCTACCAAAGTATTAAGTGAATCTGTGTCGCATAGCAATAAGTTGTATGAGGCCGCCTCAAGGTGAGGCTACCTCACCTTGTGGTCGCCTCATACGAGATTTTGTGTTTGATCCAACCTCCCTTATGTGGCATGATGTCAATCTTCGTATGTGAATATCATTTTACTTTCTTGATCTCGTTGAGAGTAAATATAAGGCACATGAGTTATGAGTGTAACTTTGTAAGTGAATATAGGCTAGAAAGCGCATGGCCAGATTCACTCCAGGCCCTTATGTCCTGGTCCCCAGGTGTTCTGCTTCACTCCTGAATTCAAAGTATTCGGGTTATTTATGAAGCCTATACTGCTGGCATGTAATGGGAGTGAAGAATTACCAATTAGGTCACAAGAAAACTGGCAGGCGGAGGGGCAAGGGTACAAAGGTATGTACTTTCGGCAAAACCCTAATGAAGCTGTTGTTTGATTTAAAGGGAAAATGGGTAGTCAATTTGATGGGTGTTTCTGGGGAATTTAATTGATTGGTAAAGTATGGCCAATTCTGTTATCATGCATAGGAGCGTCGTGTGCATTAATTTATTGTGTGTAACACACTCGCTTTCTATTTTGAAGGGTGATAGCTGGTTTTGGTAACCGGAAACAAGAAAAGTGGAAAAAAAAATTCAATTGGTGCACCAAAAAACTCAATTGGTGCACCAAAAATCAGTTAGTCCACCAAAACAACCAAAACAAATGAAATAGTTTTGAAATTGAAAATATGCCTTGTATTTTGGAGTAGAAACTTGTCTATAAGGTGTATTTTCATGATGAACTGGAGTAAATAATTTGGAGACATGGAGTAAGTGATAACTTTTTATGATCGGATAAATGGTAAGGCAAAGTAAAAGTATGATAAAACCAGTGTATTAAAAAGCGCGCCTGAGGCGCGCCTAGGCGCACAAGGCGTGAGGCGCAGCAGCCCATCGCTTTTTGAAGGTGAGGCGAGGCGATTTCAGTGAGGCGCACCGAGGCGCACCGAGGCGCACCTGAGGCGCACTTGTGATGGATTTTGATGAAAAAAAACGTTTATTTTATAGCATTTTTTCTGCCATACACTAGTGCGCCTCACCTCATTGAGGTGCGCGCCTTCGCCTTCGCCTTGCGCCTAGGCTCTATGGACCTCTATCGCCTCATTGCGCCTCACACCTTTTAATACATTGGATAAAACGGTGTATTTCATTGTTAGGGTGGAGTAGAAACCGATGATATGGAGTATTTTAGCATATAGGCTGGTGCACCAAAAATATTAGTTGGTCGACCAAAACGAATGAAATAATCCTTAGATTGAAGATTTGACTTACATGGAAGTAAGTGATAGTTTTTTATAATTGGGCAGATGGTAAGGCGAAGTAAAAGTATAATGAAATGGTGTATTTCATTGTTGAGATGGAGTAGAAACCGATGATATGGAGTAATTTCGCATATTGGCGGGTGCACCAAAAAAATCAGTTGATCGACCAAAACGAATGAAATAATTCTGAGATTGAATATATGACTTACATGGAGTAAGTGATAGTTTTTTATAATTGGGTAGATGATATAATGAAGTAATAGTGTGGTGAATTGGTGTATTTCGTTGTTGGAGTGGAGTAGAAATCGATGATATAGAATAATTTTGTAAAATAGAGTTGGTGTACTAGGTGAACTTTTGGTGGACCATTAGTTTTATTTGGTAAACCAGTCAATTTATATGGTGGACCATATTGACAAATAAGAATAACTTGGTGTGGAGTAAGCTAGCAAGTAGTAAGTTAAAAAGCAACAAATAAAATGAAGGGCTAAAATCAAAACACACATCTAAGGGTTGAGAAAATGTGCTGCACCCTCCTGTGCAGCACAACAGAAGCGCTCGTAAAGTATACTGTATCAAGTGGAAGACTTTTGCCAACTCCCAAAAAAAAGGGAAGAAATTGCTAATTCAATTATACTCTCCCTCCCTGAAACACCAAAAAGGATAAAATTTTTATGAAATTGGGTTAAAGTGTAAAAATTTCCTTGAAGTTGGAATTTGTCGGATGGAAGAAGCTTGGGTGGAAGTAAATTAGTTTTATAGAAAGTAGAGTTTTGATGTATGTGGTGATGATTTGGGTTCAAAATATTTTTAGGAAAAAATAAAACTTTTTTTTGGGGATAGAGAGAGACAAAGAGAATAGAGAGTTACCTGTGGTGCTGACTTGAAATGTGGGATGGCTACCAAAATAGTAAGTGAATCTGTGTCGCATAGTTATCTGTTACAAAATTCAATTGTGAAAACTAAAGCTCAGATTGTGGCAGTATTTTTCATGTATTTGATACAACCTCCCTTTTGTGGCATGATGTCAATCTTCGTATGTGAATATCATTTTACTTTCTTGATCTCGTTGAGAGTAAATATAAGGCACATGAGTTATGAGTGTAACTTTGTGAGTAGATATAGGCTAGAAAGCGCATGGCCAGAATCACTCCGGGCCCTTATGTCCTGGTCCCCAAGTGTTCTGCTTCACTCCTGATATCAAAGTATTCGAGTTATTTATGAAGCCTATACTGCTGGCATGTAACGGGAGTCGATAATTACCAATTAGGTCACAAGAAAATTGGCAGGCGGAGGGGCAAGGGTACAAAAAAAAAGACTCTAAGAAGAGACAAAGTGTGGTAAACTAGCTCTATGTAATCACTTCAACACCTCGCAGGGTAAGTGGTTCGTGCTGTTTCACCATTTTATTAGTGTCTGTTTGTATCCTACTCTCACTTACGGCAGTGAGTCTGCCTGCCACGTCCGTTCAGAAGACAAAACTAATTTAAGAATAAAAATGAAAACAAACTGGCTTATCTGATACGGGACTTGTCGATGTCGAAATCCTGCAGTTGGATTACCCTTAGATGGGTTAGATAATTACCGCTGATCGATTACATGACCTGAGTTATTTTGTTCGTTGAGGTGTTCGAGCACAAGAGTGAAAGTCAGATTAGATTTGTTATTGAACAATGTGTATGAGGCCCTGTGAAATTTTAGCTCCGATAAACGGTAAATAATAGTCCAGAAAGCATGCTATTCGAGTATTCGCTGTGCTTTCATTCATCAGATGTCCATGTATATAGTTGTAATTGATGGTGCAGTTTGCCTGATAGGCTGATACAAACTGGGTTATCAGACCTACTGGAGTTGCACTTTTTGGGTTTATGCTTAGAAATGAAATGAAAAACAGGATCTATATGAATTTCTGACCTTTTCTTTTCGTTTGTACATGAAGATTAGTGAATATACTTGATATCCATGACATCTTTGGACATTGTTTTCATTTCTAGAGCTTTGCCTTGGACAAATGGACTGCAAAGAAATGCTATATGCTTGGTGCCAGAGAGCTCATAATTCTATCGGGTGGTAATCCTCATTGCTGGAGCTGGAAGCCCTTGTCAGAGTCGAGGTACTTTTACTTCCTCCGCCTACCTTCTTCAAAATGTACGCACAATATCAAATGCATGCAAATACATACTGCATACATAACAAATATTGTACACAAAGATCAGAATCGTCGTTGATATTTCGATCTCCATCCTACCAGAATTAATTCCCATTATTTCTATTGTTATGTTTTCAAGAAAAAATATATACTCCCAACTATTCGCCAGTTGCTGAAAATATTCTCAACTTTACAATTCGCACCACAGTCCTAACTACGCAACTTGCTGCAAGCATTGCACATTTGCACCCAAATCAACACCGTCAGTACATCTGTCAAACCTGCATACGTGGCATCGTTTCCCCCTTTTTCTTTCTTTTGGTTGGGAACAATTGGCAATACAGTAAATTATCATCCCCATTTGTCCCAAAAAAGAAGTAGTAAATTATCATCCCCATTTGTCCCAAAAAAGAAGAAGTAAATTATCATCCCCATTTGTCCCAAAAAAGAAGAAGTAAATTATCATCCCCATTCCAGAAATGTGTCTATGAGATTTGTGGATAATACAGTATAATGTTCATTGGGGGAGGAACAAGGGAAAAAGAGTGGCAGTTTTTTGTTAAGCTTGTTGTTGTTCGTGTTAGTGTTCAGACATGTAGGAACCTCATATAGTATTTGCTAGTATTATTGGCAATTTGGGGACAAGGAATGATGTCAATGTTTCTGCGCATAGCATTAGTATTTCAAATCCATGGCTCGCTTTCTGTTAATTAAGTAGTAAGGGGTGATACTAACGTGTTAGATAGTAGACCGTCCTCCTTGATGGTCCTTACGTAACAGCTAGTAGGAAAGGTCAAGGTCATCTAGCGAAGACTACTTTGTGCAAGACTCACTCCAACAAATGAGAGTAAACTATATGTTCTTGTATGTAGACATGTTGCCTTCATGTGTTTTGGTTTGCCAATATTTTTAATTCCGTGGGTCTTTGTTGTTTGCAAAAGGTCAATGCCATGTTGGCCTGTTGCTAATGAAAAATGTAAATCTGTTAGTTTAGGTGCATAATATGCAGCAAGAGACATAGTTATGATTATTTGGCGCAGTTGTAGTTTGTACAGTTCAGATCATTTTCTGCAACCAAGTGATAGTTGAGATTATTTGTAACAGAATTTCTTATTTTCCAAAAAAACTCGCAACCCATAAATCGTCGTCTCTCTCTACCCCGGAGCCCTTTAAATCAGCGCTATAGTATAAAGCAGTTTCAAGGAGCAGCAACTGAGCACTAAGGGGACAGTGGTACTTGCTAGGTTGTGCAGGGTTGCTGGCTTGCTGCAACTCCTGCTCATCTTATAGAAAAGCAGAGAGAATTTTGGAGATGGAGGGCATAAAGTAAGCTAAACAGAGCAGAAGAGTAGGAGAGAGACAGGGTAGAGAGAGAGAGGGCCAGGAATTAGTGGGTTGTAAGTAAGAGGAGACGGAAACACATGTCTAGCTATCTGATAGTAGTCAACAAGATTTTGCTATCATGCTGATTTTTTGATGGGTACTTGCTAGGAAATGAGAAAATAATCTTCAAATTCCAGTTTTTGTGAGTAGTGTAATTGAAGTGGATTTTGGTCAAAGTAAGAACTAATTTTGAAACGTTGTCAGAATGTGGTAACTAATTCTGAATGTATTAATATATAACTTTAGCTCTCTGATAGGATAAATTAGGTTTGACTCCGTAAGACTGTTCCAACATAAATTAGTAGTAGTTAGTTGCAGGGGAAGCTGAGTCGCTGACAATGTGTGTCACTTTTTTATTTAATAAAAATTGCTTGTGATAGGTTTCCAGAAGTGGCAGAACTCTTGGGCGAGTCCCAGTTACAGATAACAGGAAGAATAAGCACCCAGTTGCTCTCACCAAACACAACTTATCATGCATACTTCTCTTTCAAGCTCAGGTCTTTGTCTTTTGGTTTCGATGTTTGCCCTGTCAAAGTTTCAGTCTCCTGCGTTGATCGTACAGGTGCATATCTCAGAGGCTGTAGTTATGATGTCTCCAGAACTTTCTATCTCAAGGCACCAGAAAGTAATGTTTTGGATAATGTAGAGGATGAGGAAGCTTTCGTGCATCGAAGAGATGGTGGTGATAGATGGTTAAAGATAGACATGGGTAAGTACTTTAACAGTGAAGAAGGTAATGTCGCTATATTGGAGATGACCCTGATAGGAGTTGATACAGGTTCTCACAAGTCTGGCCTTGTTGTCCATGGTATTGAGCTTCTGCCCCTAGATTAAAATCCATGTTTGTAGCCTAGATCGATGTGATGCTAATTTGGACAAGGCTAAACATAGTTTACAAAATTTGACTTCAAAAAAGCAAATGGGAAGTTTAATTTGGGATGGAGGGAGTACATTATAATGAGGTGTGTTAAAATTGTTAATTCCTCACTTGGCATGTTTGTTCATAATATATCATAGGTGTAAAATTTAAGGGGACCAGCCCACTGAGGTTGTAATTGAGCCTCTTTGAGGACGTCTGTTGGCCGTTTGGGATGGGTTGTGCGGGCACCTGGGCAAGATACAAAACGAGCTTGACATTGTCACATGGTCAGGCGGCTCAGGCCTTTCAGGTCACCATGTCCGTTATTAGCGCTTGACGTAGTCTATCGTGGCTTCTTGTATGTGTAGACTCGAGGCTATTATTCTTGATTGTAAACAAATAGATATTGAGTTAAACTTCGTAGCTTTATTTTATGAAAACAATTCTAGATTCAACTCTAAAAGTATACTCTACTGTACTACTTTTGAGCTGAGCTTGATCTCAATTCTCCACATTGTGGCTCAAATAGATATTGAGTTCAACTTTGCAGCTTGGTCGAGCTTGATTTGATTTAGGCAATCTAAATCCGAGTTAAAAACATTATAGTGGAAAATATATCCGTGCCCAAAAGAAGTAGGAAGCTGAATATGGAATGTAGGAGTAGTAAATATAGTTGCATATTGTCAAAACTACAAAGTTCTGGGCTCCATGGCCCGAAGATTGTCATGGTTATGGCCTATGGGAGACGAGATCAGCAGACTTTGACAACTCATATAATTTCTTTTAGTGGCGATATAGTATGAGATTTTGGTGTCAACATGTATAGTATAGATAATCATGGGTGGCAGTGACAAGAACTTTGGCTCTCGATGTTTGGCAATATGCCAATTACAACAAAACTTGTGTCTATTGATTCGTTGTTGAAACTTCCCAAAAAGCGATGCAAACAAACGATTTGATGTGTTGCATTATCTTATACTCTGAATATCCATTCTTTACCTCCAATTTGCACTAGAGATAGATAACCACTGATCTCTGGCTAAGACACATGGAATCTCAACTCATATTCTAGTGGTCGTTATAGACGATTTCAAATTTCATTTTGGAAAGAAAAACTGAAATGTTGTCTGCCAAGGGTACTTTTCAAGTTAGGGGAATTTTTTACTGAAAAGTTTAATTATTTTAGTTTTTCTCAAAACAATACTTAGACTTCGTTTGATTCACATGGATAAAACTGATCTCAACTGAACTGAATTGATTTTTTAAACTTAATCGTTAAATATTTAAAATTCGTCCAAACATAGTCAATATTGGACTCATTTGAAACTATGCTTTGAGATCTTTCCGATGACACAATTATCATCAATTCATCATGAAATTATTTCGGAATAAAAAGTTATATAAGTTATAAAGTTCCACATGAACTTAACTTAACTGGACCGAGTTTAAGTAAAATTAAGGTGAATCAAACAGAGCCTTACAGAGTATGTCAAATTGTTGTTCTTATATTATTATAATTTTGGGTGCGGGTTGTTATTATTATGGAGCTATTAGTAGTTTTAATTTGTACATATATTCTTCTTTTTTCTGTTTCTTTTCTTTCTATTTTTACAAGCTTAGACTTGTCCAAGGTCTATGTCCAATTAATTAGAGAATAAATCTTTAATATAGGTGCAATCTTTGAAACTTTTAGAATTGAAGCATCTAAGCACAATGTAATGACCTAACCCAAATTGATTACAACGAGTTATTGATCACCTATGAATGCACTTGGGATCGTTCTATATATTAGAGGGGAAAGAGAGGGAATATGGGGGAAGATAATTCTTCTCTTGTATCCCTTTCTTCTCTGACATCCTGTGTACAAGATTAATTTCTAAATATTTAGAGCAATATTAGTGTTCCATTACATCATTGAATGTGATGAATAAGACTTGTCTTCTCATTTATGTAAGAGATAAATCTATAATTTTCACCGTTTTTACTTTCCATTCTGATACGTTTCAGTCGGGCTAAAGGGACCGTCACTAAGTTTATTCTTGACATTTACTCTCCTAACTTTTGGAAGCGTATACAATTATATGAAGAAACTACACGCAATGCAATGCAATATTAACCCCAATCATATAGGTAGACTTGGAAATTTTGATTTGTCCAACAAGTAGTGTATGCATATGTACGACGTTGACGGATCACAAAGCATTTGGTATTTGTTTGATTGTTGTGTTTCCCGTCTTCTTGTAGTGTAGAAGGGATAGTCAATATGAATAAATGCACATATTTTTGCTTTAAACTAATTGAAGATGCCTTTTTCTATAAAATGATGATTAATGTCCCCATGTTGTCAAATTAATTGTCCTCCACCAATCATAGCTCCAGAAGGCTTGTACTCTGCATTACTGTTCTTGGTAAGGTCTGACCTAGCATTTTCTATTATTGATATAATGGCCGGTCTCGGGCATCTTCCTTTTTAAATTTGAAGATTTTTTTTTAATGGGGGTGCGATTATTGATAATTAATTTAAGGTGCCTAGAGTTGGGACATATTTATGATGATGCATGCTTAAGCTAAATAGCTAATCATGCTTACCTACTTGTATCATACTACTCAAATATCAAAAACTCTATAATATGTTAAGAATTGCTTATCCTTTCATGATTGTTTACCCTTCAACCATATAAGTATTACTTTCACGATTGCTTACCCTTTAACTATATAAGCGTCATATGATTAAGTATTTTATATCTCGTGGTTAAAACCACCATTCCCATGATCTCACTTTTTTTTTTTATCTACGTTAATATATTTGCAAATAGATATCTAATTTATTTAAGTAACAGAACATTTTGAATTTTTGAAAGTGGCATTCTTACATTAGTATTGTTTTAAGTATTGAGCTCATGATGGAGATAAACAAAGTACTCAACAATGAATGAAGCATAGGATATCAATCATTTTTTTTTATAGAATTCATTGCATATGATTGGTAACTTGCATTGTAACCCGTATGATGTCTTGGCAAGGTCTACAATAAAGCTTATGTTTGGTTCTTAGAGGAAATACAAATTTTGTTTTAGATCAAATCATATTTCAACCGCATAGTTTGGGGATAATGTCTCTAATAACTGAGAGAATGTCATATTTTTAAAAAAAAACTCAAAAAATACCTTGTACATGTACAACTATCACATTTTACAAAACCGAAAGGATTCGGCATTTAAGGTTGTCTAGTATTATCTTACATAATCTCTCTATCAAAAGGAAAAAAAATTATACGGTAAGTAAAAAAATCTTGTGATTTGTAGTAAACACATATTACTTTTTGAGGGAAGTAAAACCACTAAGGATTTCTTGTCCCACTTTGTGTGCATTTTCTATCCCACCCCCTTTTACATTCAACATGTCAGCTTTTAAATTTTATTTATTATTATAATGGGATGCATGACAAAATCACGAACAGTCAGAATGTGGTTGGGACAGGGAGTGGTACATATAAGAGGATAAAAGATCCGTATTTGAGTAAAACAACATGTTACTTGAGCTCATTAAAAATGGGTATATGTAAGACTTGGTTCTCTAGAACTGAATTGAGTCGAATAATTTTGACTTATCTTTTTGTTGCTCATTAAAATTCTTCAATATTATGTTCATGTTATAATGAGATTTGTCTAAGAAAATATGAATATCCTAAAATAGCATGTCTTGTATGGAGTTAGTTCATTATAGACCAAGGCACCCTAGTGCAAATATTTTTGAAATGTAAACATATTTTTTAAAAGATTTAGTGTCTTGATCCACCATAAACTAAGTCCACACAAATTTTTGTCTAAAGTCCATTGTACATTCTTTATTGTTATTAGTAAGGTCATGAGCCACGAGGCCCATGAGTCCATGAGACCATGACCCAAAAAAAGTCTTAAAATACACCAATTAACTTTGGGTTAAAAGAAAGAAAATAAATAAATAAAAGGAAACACGACAATTAATGTGGGGAGGGAGGGAGGGAGGGAGGCGGAGAGGAGGGGGACTAAAAGCGGGTGTGAGAGTCTGAAAAGACATGAAGTCAAATTTGAGGCAATTCCATGTGCTCACATGGTTGACGGACTCTGTGTATGTGTATTGGTGTGTGTGTGTGAGAAACAAATAAACAAGGAGAGAGAAAAATTAGAGAGAGATAGAAGTCCAAAATGAACCCCAACTTGGAGCTTACTACTATAAGCAAACCCCTCCCTCCATTAATATCCTTTTTCTAAGTTCTCTCTCATTAACCATCTTCATTCATTCTTTCATTTCAACACCAACAGGCGACAGCACAAGAACAAAAAAAAGAAACCCAGAAAACAACATCCCTGTTACAAAAAAACAACAAACCCCAAATCAGTTCACCCCTGTTTTAAAGGTGACGACTTTATGAGTTTCTGACACAAAAGACTCAATTTTGCAAACTACCCACTTTTTATTTTCCCCTTTTGAGTTCGAATTTGAGGAGAGAGAGAGAGAGAGAGAGAGAGAGAGAGAGAGAGAGAGAGAGAGAGAGAGAGAGAGAAAAGAATGAAGGAAAGCGGGGATAGTGGAAGTGGTGGGTTTGTGAGGGCAGATCAGATTGATCTGAAGAGCTTAGATGAACAGCTTGAGAGACATCTAACTAGGGCATTAACTATGGAGAAAGCCAAGAAAAAAGATGAATCAGGTGAACAAGTTCGCCATGAATGGGAGATCGACGCTTCTAAGCTCATCATCAAAACTGTCATTGCACGTGGCACTTTTGGGACCGTCCATCGTGGTATCTATGATGGTCTTGATGTTGCTGGTGAGTACTTTTCCGGTGACCCCACTTGTCATTTTAGCGCTTATGTGTCTTGGATTTTGTCTTTTTGTTGATTTTCTTGGCTTTGATTTTTGCCCACCAATTGTTTGTTGTAATGTCTGTATGAAATGTTTGACTGGTAATTTTTTAGTTATGTTATTGTTTTATTGTTTTCTTTTGAAGTTACTAAAAAGTAAAAGTTTGAAATTGAGATGTTTATTGTGCTGTTATGGATATGTAGAATTGGTTGATGCTAGTAGTATGTGGGTTACACTTCCCTTGCTTTGTGGATTGCTATTAAGGGAAAATCTTCTTGTGTAAGGGTTTTGTTCTCTAATTAGACTGTTCTAGGAAGGTAGTTTTAAATTTTAATGGGGTTGTTTGTTTAATAGTTTTCCATTATGAAGCGTTTCTGAAGTAGAATACTGAATCTGCTTTTCAAAATTCTGATAAGGTTCATCAAGATTTGGTCGGTCCGGGTATTGCATTAGGCATTTGGTGGTCCTGGATAAGAGTTGGCTTTATCTATTAAACTCTTTAGCTAGGTTTAATGGTTAATTAATGAAAATGTCATTGTCGTTGGTGCTTTTCTAGTGGATTTGGTTTTCTGCTTGTAACAAAATATATGGGATTTGATTGGTTGTGACTCGGATGGATAGTACTCTTGTGAAATCTGTGAGTTAAAGCACAGGTTGAGGTTGAACTTACGGGGCCAATAACTGTTCATGATAGTTTTCAGCCTTTCATGTGATCACAGCTGGTATGTGATGGCAAACATGCCAAAAGGCATACAAATAAATACTAACTGGTGGCTGATAGATTATAACCCAACTTGGCCATGTTGTGTGTTTATTTTTAGTGTAGTTTGGTTGGTTAAAATGGTTAAGTTAACTTTATTTGTACTTACCAAGCTAAAATTTCTATACTCGCGCAAAACTTGTGTGCATAATATATGACTTGGTAATGATAGGCTTCTACGTGCTTTCCTAATCTACAGTTAAACTGCTTGACTGGGGTGAAGAGGGCCAGAGAACAGCAGGTGAAATAGCTTCACTCAGGGCAGCCTTTACACAGGAAGTTGCTGTGTGGCACAAGCTTAACCATCCTAATGTGACTAAGGTGATTACTTCCTAATTTTAGTTCGCCCATCTCTGTGGACACAAATATGCAGTGTTTTGTTAACTTGTTCTGCACATTGTATGTACAAGGAGCAATTGTTAACCAGACAAATCGAAAATTTATAGGAGATAGGCGTAGTGCAATTGCTTAGGGCTGAACACTAGTAGTTATTCTTCATAGTAGATGGTTAGCCTTACAACTGATGCCTCCAAGAGTAATGTTTTGATTACCTGAAGTACATACAAAGAGAAGTAACTGGTTATTGTGCACGATTAAGCAAAGTTGACGGATTATGTGTGTTTGGACTTTGGAATTTGGAAATCTGTTTTTAGTGTCTCTATTCCGTTCCTCATTAAACTATGTGTTCGTGTCTTCACTTGATACAATATCTAAGTAGAGGTTTGTATGGAGTAACTAGGCGGAAGGGGTTAGTGGACGTCTTAAATAAGGAAGCCCTGATGGGGAAATAGAAGGGGTTCAACTACATGTTTAAAGAAAGGAAACTCTAATTCAGTGCATAATGTTCCTCGATCAAGTGGATCAACCAGAGTGCCGACAGATTTGGATAGAGCATACATCTCTTGTGGCTAAACTATATTGCAGTATAGATGAAGCTAGAAATTTGGATTTGTCATTATGAAGATTGGGAGCTTTCCATAGTGACGTCTTAGGTTCACAAAAGCTTGATAGATGTGAATTATGGTTGTCATTTTGCCATCCACTATCATAAAATCCATCACTGTCTCCGCATCTATGTTGCTATATAGGTTAGTGTATATATGTGACTGGTTAAGTTCATAACCTGATGCCTGGAAGTCTGCACCTGCTCAAACTGAGATTCGTGTGATGATCTGGTGCTTAGATGTTGTTTACCTGATGTAAGGGAGACGAGTTACTGCATGTGTAACTTGGCCTATATTCAATCTGATTTTGTATCTTGGATCAAGGACGTGGGGTGTGGTTACTTTGAAGAAGCGAAATATATCTTTGCTGGCAAACCTTTCTATTAAGTCCTTTATACCAGAATAATCAAAACAACAATCAGTTATTTATGGCTCTCTTTTCTTTATAAATTTTCTTTAGTTTAACCAGGTTAATATCTGTTAATAGTACTTTACATAATTGTGGGAACTGGTTCCGAGTTTAAACGTACTGGCTATAGGAAATGGTGATAGCATTGACGAGGAGGTGAATGGATCTATCAATTTACTTTTTAGATGGGAATGATCCTGAATTCCAGAAATAGATGGGGTAGTTCCACTTTGGCTTTTGACATGTTCCATCCTTGGCATCTGGTTTACTTTTTAGGTTCAGAGTAGAGAGGAATAAATTCCTTAATAAAACAAGGAAAAGTAAATATTGCATTGCTCTTGCGCCTCTTCCACCTACTGTTTTTATTTTATTTATTTTATTTTTTTTCCCTTTCCATGTTCCCAACCGTTTGAGGGCCAATTTGCATTTGTATAGCTGCTGGCTTGCTGTTTCTTTTTTGAGATGATCTATGAGGTCCCTTATCCATTTAGTACTGAAAAAAATCTTGCTCCATTTCTCAGTGTAGGTTCTGGAAGGAAAATGTTGTTTGTTAGAATAAAGCTTGATGTCATTGTCATCAGCTTTCTTATTATGCCTGAAGTCCTTGACCTTAAATTCTGATTTTCTATGCATGCTTCAGTTCATTGGGGCAAAGATGGGCTCATCAGGGTTAGAGATACAATCGGAAACTGGCCAAATCAGCATGCCTAGTAATATCTGCTGCGTTGTTGTGGAGTATCTCCCTGGGGGTAACCTAAAGAATTACCTTATAAAGAACCGAAAAAGGAAGCTGCCTTTCAAGGTTGTTGTACAGCTGGCACTAGATCTTGCTAGAGGGTAATGAAGGATGATTTCTTTCTAAATTATATTCCGTGGCCTAGTGCAGCTGATCAGAGTGATATAGATCTCTTCATACACTTCCAGCCTAAGGCATTGTATTTTGCAGGTTGAGCTACCTCCACTCTGAGAAGATTGTTCATAGAGATGTGAAGACAGAAAACATGCTACTGGACAAATCACGTACTCTTAAAATAGCTGATTTTGGTGTTGCACGTGTTGAGGCTTCAAATCCTAGTGACATGACTGGGGAGACTGGGACTCTTGGTTATATGGCACCTGAGGTGCGTGTCTCACCCTTGTTTCTTGTATTTTTAAGAGAGCAATTAGTTTATGTGATGCAGTTAACACAATCTTTCCCTGACTGAATCCTATCATGCGTAATAATGGTATGAACAACTATATGAAATAACCTCTTTTTGAGTACTGGAAGCTGTTTCCTGGGAATCTGGGATTGTGTTCTGTTAACAGGAAGGATATGGTTGGAGACAATTATCCCAAAAAAAAAAAAGGTTAGCACTGGAGAGACATCATTTACATGTTTTGTTTCCCATATACAGTGATATGTATTGGATGAGCATAGAAATTTTTTCTTGTAACACTTTTAGGTATGCTGTGAGTCAATTTAACAAGAATGGGGGCCATAGATTGGCTAGGTACTTGTATCCCTTGCCATCATATAGTCAATCTGTTGGACTACAGAGGCCTTTGATTTTCCTCCCCTTCGATACCCAACGACTAGAATACTGAAGATCCAAAAGCAGTAATAGCTTGCTAATTTTTTGTCTAACGGATGGATTTCAGGTTCTAAATGGTGACCCATATAACAGGAAATGTGATGTATACAGTTTTGGCATCTGTTTATGGGAAATATATTGCTGCGACATGCCGTACCCTGACCTCAGTTTTTCAGAGGTGACTTCCGCTGTGGTTCGTCAGGTAAGCATTTTGCTTGATCACCTCCCTCCTTTCTCCCTCTCCTACTCTCTTTACGATTATAACTTTGGCTTGGAATTGCAGAACCTAAGGCCAGAGATGCCAAGATGTTGCCCGAGTTCGTTGGCTAATGTGATGAAGAAATGCTGGGATGCTAATCCTGATAAGCGGCCTGAGATGGATGAGGTAGTTACCTTGATTGAGGCAATCGACACGTCCAAAGGAGGGGGAATGATCCCTGGTGATCAACAGCAAGGTTGTCTCTGCTTCCGTAATCGTAGAGGCCCTTGAATTGGTCCCTGTTCTATGGTAGAGTTTATACTTCATTGCTTGGGCTTTTGAGAGGGGGATTGGGTTATAGCTTCCATTTGTAATTATGATGAAAAGAAAAGATAAAAATGAGGATTTTAAAAGAGAGGAAAGGGCATTTTAGGTATTGGTCGTTACAGCTGCGATGTGCAATAGTTGTTGCTGAACGATGTAAATCATTTTCTCCTGTTTCTTTTATGTGACTTGTATGAGCATCTCCTTCTCTTACAGTTACATATCACAAACTTTACAAGTTTAAATGTTACTTCCATTCATGCCTGCAGATGTATAATCTCCAAAATAGGCTAAAACTCAAACTTTTCCAAATATTTAAGGTATGAGAAACTGAAACCCATCCCTTCATTGAACAATTATTCATCAATTGATAGCGTATATGAATCAGATGATACTATGTTGGTTTATTTGTCGGTACCTGACGTTTTCCCCTTGGCAGGATAAGGGGCAAATTACTCATTAGATATATGCAATTTTATCCCTGTTTAAAGAGAGTGATTTTGGTACACCAGTGAAACTGCATAACGCACTGCCTGTGAGATTTGCAAGCTGTAAACTTTCGATTAAATTTGGGTCGTTTGTTGTGAGAGCAATAAGTTATCAGTCTACTAATGTGTTTCTGTCACTGTATCCTGTTTCCGCAAACCTATAAATTTCTAAACGAGAGTTCCAACTTTTGTTGGTAGAAATGTCTATGCTGTGAGTTCAACTTCTCCTGATTGTCTTGTGTCATTCCAATCTGTAGTTCTGTAGAAGACTGCATATAACAGTAGCTGAATCACACCAGCGAGCGCTCCTAAGCCATTTGGAATCTGCCAAACACAAGCGTTACCTTAATTTCCCCGAAATAAAAATACTACTGTATACAAAAAGTGCAATGATAAATTTAAGAGCTTTATAGCCAAGCATGACATAAGCATGATGTTATGCTTGTTAGAAGGGGTCTCACTTTGAAGCCGTCTCATACGAGTTTTTGTGATAAACAATTAAGTATAATGGCAAATAACAGATGATGAGAGCAGTGAAACTGCATAACACACTTGAGGTCAAATCTAATCAATGAATGAATAACTGCATAACTTACCACCATCCATGGGTCAAATCTAATCAATGAATAAGCAGTCCAGGTTGAGCCATTGAGGAAATTAGCCACTGACAACCAAAACGGCATGTATTTGACACTCTTTGTCCTTATCACTTGCCGCTGTCCAAAAATACCAAAACATCATCACTTCACCTACTCTACATTTGGAAATGTCGTACCTATTTCTAATATTATCTTATCTCAAACCTTAAATTTTCTTTTAGATAAGATAACATTTACGTAAGAACAAGTAGTTATATAGATTGAGAGGGAATAGAAAGAGAGAGAGTACGTACCATGATTGTCAATGGTGAGAAGTACATGGCAACATTGAACAAAACACAGAGGGCCCCCACAAATATTGTCCTTACTTTAATGGTGTGGATTCCCTTCAAGGTAATCAGCAACACTACTAAGAAGAAGATTGCCTCAACTAATAGAACCACTATTATCTTCTTCTGAAATACGGGAATTAATCCCATGAAAAGAAAAAGAAAAAAAACAGAGCACAAACATTAGTACCTCTTGTAATTTGTATCACATCATCAAATTTAAGAAAGTGTCACTAGGTTGCACAGAACACAGACATGATACGAGAAACCCCATCATTATGAGTTTGTCCATGTGTCGTAAACTTAACACATACTTATTCATGGTGTTCGTGCTTTCTAATCGAGCACTATGTTGCATTGTTATAGTAATTAATTAATACTACTACTATAAGGCTTCCTTGTCGGGCATATTATAGTATCACCTACTATAACAAAACGATTTAATGACATTTCAATTTTTTATTTCTTTTGAGGCTATTTGATTTCAAAATATTAGTGGAGGGGAAATATATAGAAACATACCCGTTTGGCCCAATCGGAGAAAATAAAGAAGATGGTGACATAGAGGATCTCAATGCCCAAACCGACGCCATTGATAGTGACAACCAAAATGTTATGTGGATGAACAAAGGGGAGACCATAAAGTACCCACATCGCACAATTTAGTATTGTGGCAAGGTATGGATCTACCTTGAATTGCTCCACTGATTTTTTCTTGATTATTCGAAAAAAAGTTGGCCTGCCAAAGTTTTACACAATTGATCAATTTGGGCGCGTTAGACAATAGGAGTAGTACTAGACTTCTAAACTTTTGTGGGGCATTCATTGTCTCGCATCAAATTGGTGGTGGTCACTCAAGTGGGAAAAAAAAATGTAAATGTAGATCAATCTAGATAAAATCACATAATAATAAACTAATAATCTAGATTGCCAAGTAAGCGACTTTTAGTTATGTTTAGAAGAGAGCTTCAAAGAGTTTTTCGGGTTATAAATTTAAAAACTGCTTAAAAGAATGTATATAGATGTATAACGAACAAGAAGCCCTTACAAAGGAGAAAGAAAGAGGCCAAAGGATATGACATTTCCTGCAACGTATAACAATTTTATCATCAAAAACTATGTTTAATTTCAAATTCCATATGTTTATGCTCAATTTTAGACTAGAAAAGGTTAGAACATACCAACAACGCCAATAATGTTCCTGACTAGGTCTGGGTTCACCATTTTGTGCAAGAGTAAAATTCAACAACTATATCTCAATTGCTTTGAAACCACAATTTCATGAGTTGTAGCTTGGAGGGTAAGAAAGTGGATCAGAAAGATGATCAAGCTGAGGATAGAAACGCTTGGAGTGAGGTTTCCTTTTCTTTTCTTTTTTTTTTTTTTTTTCTTTTTTCCTTGTGCTATTTAAAATTGTTCAGTAAATGAGGAAGTAACCCTTAACTTAGAAATAAATCTGGTGGATTTTACAGATAAACTTTCCAAATTCTGCTAGACAATAATTAAGGGTGTTATCATTAACATATGCGCTCATCTGATTATAACAAAGTTGGGTGTTATTTTGAGATTATTGTGGGAGGCACTTAATTAGAAGTGATTTATCTAGTCCATGTAACTAATTCAAGGTTGGTCATCCGTGAAATACGATTTAATCCTACTGGATTTCTGTTTTGGTTACCATACATAGTGCCTTACTACTCGGCCCAACTTATCTAAGCCTCCAAGTGTCAAGCACACCAACTATCTGAAACAAACATAAGGTGGCTAGATAAGAACACGAGGAGTAATATGGATATAATTAACTTGCATACATGGAACTCATGCTATTGTTATGTTATGCAACTAATTAAGGTGTCAAGCTAACCATGTGTTCGTTAGTGGTTAAAAACTGCTCTCTCTATTCCATATTATAGGTCGACTAAAAAAGCTAAAGTACCCAATAACCAAAACTTGTTTAAGACGGTCATACCGTAACTTTTGGTGAGATGAGAGTTACTTATTAGTGAAACGAGGGTTACGATTCCTAAAAATGACCCCTGCATCTCTAAATACTAAATAGTGACCCCATTTTTCTGTGAGTTGGTTTCACACAAGATTTATGTTATTTTTAGCAAAAAAAAGTTTATATTTGACTAGTTTACCCTTTGACTTTTGACTCTTTTTTTCCCTTTTGAGATTACCCTTTGACTTTTGATTTAACAAGAAAAATGAGTAGTAGTAATTAATAAAGTGATGTGAAACAAGGGTAAAATGGATAAAGAACAATAAGTGCTTCATTCTATAATGACTTAAACTCCATATATAAGAATAGGAAAATGTTTGGTTGACCCAGTGGGTGGGCAACCTATATTCTATTTGAATCTATCTCTCTCCTATCTTAAATGCCATTTTTTGGAAATAGAGGAGAGAGAGAGTTTGAAAATAGAGAAGAGAGAGAGTTTGAAAATAGAGAAGAGAGATAGACACATATGGGAGGTGGATTGCCAATCCGATGGGTTGATGTATCATTCTCTATAAGAATAAGACCTATATTGTGAAACAAAGGGAATAAGAAACTATTACCTAGATAGGGCATTGAGCATAAATGAAAGCAATGCAAGCTGGTATTTTGACAATTTCGTTTTGGATAAATTTGCGTCCGAGTTCATTATGATGATTATTGATGAATGATCTCTTTCTTTATACAACAACAACAACAACCTAATAAGTGTCCCGTCTAGGACGGGGTCTGGGGAGGTCCAGATGTACGCAGTCTTACCCCTAACTAGTTGCCTAGAAGGATCTCTTTCTTTATGGCTTTAATTAAACAAGCTTTAATAATTGCTTTAACTAAAGTGAGGATGATACCCTGATCTTTATCATTAGAACGGAAAGCATTGTGATGGTGTAGATCTCTTGGCTGCTATCTATAGTTCGGTTACTTTTAAATCCAAGCTCCATGAAAACAAAATAGTCATTTTCTCCGAGTCAAATTTATGGAGTATATCTAACCATAATTTTCTTTAAATATATAATCAATATATATATATATATATATATATATATATATATATATATATATATATATATATATATATATATATATATATATATAAAAGGAGGCATTTTTTGAGAGCAGTGAGGCATGCCACTCCAACGAGAATTTTAAGAGCGCGTCATCTAAGCGAAAATAATGACAAAAACTAGTTGGTGAAAGTAGTTGGTGTGAAACGTTTAGAAGTCTTAGATAATGACAAAAAATAACTGGTTAAAACGTTTAGAAATATTAACATCCTTCATGTTTAGGATTCTTGAGAGGTTAATTTTCGTCAAATATTCAAAATCATATATAATATTTTTCATACATCTCAAAAAATAACAAAAATTACACCATAAGATTCGGATCGTAAAATACTTCGCAATAAGATGCATTTACAATATGTTTAGAACATATGAGTAAGAGCGTTACGTTATGCTGCCACATCATTAAAGAGCATATGGTGATGCCACAATTAAAATGAGGCGTGTCACCTAAGAAACTATCATAGGACGTGCCTACCTAAGCAAACCCAATAAAACCAAAAGTTTATCAAAATTTTCATAAAAGATAATTATATCACTCATGCGTTTGTTGTTCTGGCTCTTACACTAGAGTCCCATAAACTGCCCTTCCAAACCTACCCAAAGGGCCTTCCATATCCCTAGGGGTGCCCCGTGCGATGTGCTGCGAAAATATCCACCTTCGTTCCGCGGCCTCCTGGAAGCTCAAAACACGTGGACTATAGCCTTCCTTTTCGGCTTCCCAGCACTCGGGTGTAATTTTTGCCCAAACTTCTCTGGAGGGTCTATCATGACCCTAGAGGATTCTCGGTGCCATGGGAGAGACATCCGGATCCCCTAACTTCAATATCACCCATGCCTTTGGTGTACCGGCTCTTACACCAATGTCCTGTAAAACGCCTTTTCAAGCCTATCATGGTCCGTATAAGCGACCCTGAGGGCCTCTCATGTCCCCTAGGGGTGTTCCGTATGTTGTGGTGTGAAAAGTCCACCTTCGTTCCAAGTCCTCCCGGAAGCCTAAAAAACGTGGATTATAGCCTTCGTTTTCGGCTTCCCGGGGCAGGATGTCATTTTTGCCCAAACTTTTCTAGGGGGTCTATCATGACCCTAGAGTACCCTTGGTGGAAGGACATCCGGATTCCCGAACTTTGATTACACCCATGCCTTTGGTGTACCGTCTTTTTCTCTCGCGTCCCATAAAACACCATTTCAAGCATATCAGGGACTGGATGAGAGACCCTGAGGACCTTCTATGTCCTTTAGGGGTGTCCCGTGCGATGTGGTGCGAAAATATCCACCTTCGTTCTGCGGCCTCCCAAAAGCCCAAAAAACGGTGGATTATAGCCTTCATTTTCGGCTTCCCGTGACCCGAATGTCATTTTTGCCCAAACATCTCCAGGAGGTCTATCATGGCCCTAGAGTACCCTCGGTGCCCCGGGAGGGATATATGGATCCCCGAACTTCGATATCACCCATGCCCTTGGTGTTCAAGCTCTTACACCATTGTCCCGTAAAATGTTATTCCAAGCCTATCAGGGATTGGATAAGCGACCTCGAGGGCCTCCCATGTCATATAGGGGTGTTCCATGCTATGTGGTGTGAAAATATCCACCTTCGTTTCGTGGCCTCCCGATAGCCCAAAAAAACGTGGATTATAGCCTTAGTTTTCGGCTTCCCGAGCGTTAGGTGTCATTTTTGCCCAAACTTTTCCAGGGGGTGTATCATAACCCTAGAGGACCCTCACCCCCGGGGGGGGGGGGAGGGTCATCTGAATCCCCGAACATTGATATCCTCCGTGCATTTGGTGTTTTGGCTCCTACACTCATGTCCCGTAAAATGCCCTTACAAGCCTATCAGGCACCGGATAAGCGACTCCAAGGACCTCCCATGTCTTCTGTGGGTGTTTTGTTCTATCTGGTGTAAAAATATACACCTTCGTTCCGAGTCCTCCTGTAATCCCAAAAAACGTGAATTATAGCCTTCGTTTTCGGCTTCCCCGGGCCCGAGTTTCATTTTTGGCCAAACTTCTCCAGTTGGTCTATCATGACCCTAGAGTATCCTCGGTGCCCCGAAGGAACATACGTATCCCTGAACTTCGATATCACATGCCCTTGGTGTTTTGGCTCTTACACCATTGTCTCGGACGTAAAATGCCCCTCCAAGCCTATCAGGGACCGGATAAGCGACCCCGAGTGTCTCCCATGTTCTCTAAGGATGTTTCGTGCGATGTAGTGCGAAAATATCCACCTTTATTTCAAGGCCTCCCCAAAGCCCAAAAAACCTAGATTATAGCCTTCGTTTTCGGCTTTCCGAGCGCAGGGTGTCATTTTTGCCCAAACTTTTCCGAGTGGTCTACCATGACCCTAAAGGATCCTCGGTGCCCCAGGAGGGACATCTGGATCCCCGAACTTTGATATCCCCCATGCATTTGGGTGTTTTGGCTCCTACACCAGTGTCCCGTAAAACGCACTTACAAGCCTATCATGGACCGGATAAGCGACCTCGAGTGCCTCCCATGTCTTCTAGGGGTGTTCTGTGCTATGTGGTGTGAACATATACATCTTCGTTCAGGGGCCTCTCGTAAGCCCAAAAAACGTGGATTATGGCCTTCGTTCTCGGCTTTCCGGGCGCCGGGTGTCATTTTTGCCCAAAATTTTTTGGGCGGTTTATCATGACTATAGAGGACCCTCAGTGCCACGGGAGGGACATTAGGATCCCCGAACTTTTATGTCCCCCATGTATTTGGTGTTTTGGCTCTTACACCTGTGTTCCGTGAAACGCCTTACAAGCCTATCAGGCACCGGATAAGCGACCGCGAGTCCCTCCCATGTCTTCTAGGGATGTTCCGTGCTATGTGGTGTGAAAATTTACACCTTCGTCCGGGGCCTCCCATAAGCCCAAAAAACATAGATTACAGCCTTCGTTTTCGGCTTCCCAGGGCCCAAGTGTCATTTTTGCCCAAACTTCTCCGTGAGGTCTATCATGACCCTAGATTACCCTCGATGCCCCGTAAGGAATTTATGGATCCCAAACCTTCGATATCACCCATGCCATTGGTATTCTGGTTATTACACCATTGTCCCGTAAAACGCATTTCCAAACCTATCAGGGACCGGATAAGCGACCCCAAAGGCATCCCATGTCCTCTAAGGGTGTTTCTTGCGATGACGTGCGAAATATCCACCTTTTTCTTTTGGGGCTACCAAAAGCCCAAAAAACGTAGATTATAGCCTTCGATTTCGACTTCCCGGGCTCCGAGTGTCATTTTTGTCCAAATTTCTCCGGGGGGTCTGTCGTGAACCTAGAGTACTCTCGGTGTCCCGGGAGGGACATCTGGAACCCCGAACTTTGATATCCCCCATGCATTTGGTGTTTTGACTCTTACACCCGTGTCCCGTAATACGCCTTCCAAGCATATCAGGGACCGGATAAGAGACCCCGATGGCCTCCCATGTCATCTAGGGTTGTTCCGTGCGATGTGGTGTGAAAATATCCATCTTCGTTTTGAAGCCTCGCGTAAGCCCAAAAATGTGGATTATAGCCTTCGTTTTTGGCTTCCCGACTACTGGTGTCATTTTTGCCCAAACTTGTCCGGGGGTTTTATCATGACCATAGAGTACCATCGGTGCCCCGGTAGGGACATTCGGATCGCCAAACTTTGATATCTCCCATGCCTTTAGTGTTTTGGCTTTTACACTAGTGTCCGGTAAAACGCCCTTCCAAGCCTATCGGGGACTGCATAAGCGATTCTGATGGCTTCCTATGCCCCCTAAGGGTGTTCCGTGTGCTATGGTGCTAAAATATTCACTTTCATTCCATGGTCTCCTGGAAGCCCAAAAAACGTGGATTATATAGCATTCGTTTTCGGCTTCCTGGGCCCCGCATGTCATTTTTGCCCAAACTTCTCCATGGGGTCTATCATGACCATAGAGTACCCTCGATGCCCCCGAAGGGACTTCTGGATCCTCGAACGTCGATATCACCCATGTCTTTGATGTTTTAGCTCTTACACCAGTATCCCATAAAACGCTATTCCAAGCTTATCAGGGATCGGATAAGCTACCCAGAGGGGCTCCCATGTCCATTGGGAGTGTTACGAAGCCGTCGTTTTCGGCTTACGGGGGCACGGGTATCAGTTTTGCCCAAACTTTTTCGAGGGATTTATCATGACCCTATAGGACTCTTGATGCCTCTGGCAGGGTCATCCGGATCCCCGAACTTATAAATTACTCATGCGTTCGGCGTTTTGTTCCTTACATTGGTTTCCCGTAAAAACGCCCAGCCTATGAGAGACCCGATAACGGACCCCGGGGGTCTCTTATGTGCCCTAAGGGTGTCCCGTGCGATATAGTGCGAAAATATCCACCTTCGTTCCGGGGGCCTCCCGGAAGCCCAGAAAACGTGAATTAGCCTTTGATTTTTGATTTCCTGGGGCCCGATTTCCGTGTCTGCCCAAACTTATCCGGGAGGTATATCATCACCTTAGAGGACCTTCGGTGCCTCGTGACTGTCATCCGGGTCCCCAGTTTCCCCCATGGGACATGACGCTCACTGGGCGCTGGGGCTAGGGATGGCAATGGATCGGATATGGAGCGGGTGGAGCCATATCCATATCCATATCCATTTATTTGTGCTCCACCCATATCCATATCCATATCCATTTACCTCAATTTCATTCATCCATTTAGATATCCATGGATGTGGCGGGTAAATGAATGTCCATTGGATATAAAATTCACATTTTCGTTAAGGAAAATTATACATATTCAAGGCCAAAAAAAAATCAACTTAGAAACGAATTCAAAAATATTATAAATACACTTAGGTACTTAACCTAATAAATATAGTTATTCAAATAAAAAACAAGTGAAAAATATATCAAATGTTAAGAAAACAAAAATAAAGTAAAAGTATAAGTAAAAATAAAAATTAAATATAAATATAAATATAAACACAATTTCAGGTGAGCGTGTGATAAACGGGTGGTAAATGGATGATAAATCATCATCCATATCCAATCCAATAAACATCCATATTCAACCCATATCCATTATTCATCCATTTATTGCAATTCATATCCATCCGAAATGGATATGGGAGGGTGGATGTTCATCGGGTGGATACCCATTGCCATCCCTAGCTGGGGCATGAGCCACCCACATTTTGTTTCAATAAATTTTTGATGTATTTAGTTCATTTCGATTCATTGTCTACTATTAAAATCTTTGGTAGAATCCACACAAAAAAAATTAAATAATCTTTGGTAGAAGAACTTTATAACAGACTATTCTCAACTTTGTTACTAAAAGGCTAATAATTGTTTCCTAAGCACTCGGTTAAATATAGATCAAAGTTTATAGTATGACTAATCATAGCAAGTAGAACTATTATGCAACAAACAATGTCATTTAGGGATAGGTACCTCTAACTTTTATAGAGTCACCACACAAGCCAATGTCTTGACTTTTTTTTTTTTTTTTTTTTTCTTTTTCCAAAAGCAAATACACGGCCAGTGAATGACTATTACCATGACTTGAGGGCATCCCTCCCCCAAACACTTAAAAACTTTCCCTAAATAAATTAAGAGTCGGACTGTGTTGAACCTCTTCAAATCTCGCCTTGGTGTTGTTTTAGTGTATTTACCTCAGTTAATCACAAAATTAGCACCAAAAAAGAAGAAAAAAAAGTTATTACAACAAAGTTAGAAGCAAGGTAATCCATCCGAAAACATTAAATTAAAAAAATAAAAAATAAAACAAGCTGAAACATCCGTGCATCGCACGGGCATGCACACTAGTATAATATATATTTGAAAGTTTTTGAAGATTTTATTAAAAAGTTGAGGTACAGTTTTGAATTAAAGTTCTGAAAAATTATAACCAAAATTATCTAAGCAAAAATGTAGTCAAAGAAGCTACTATAGGAGTATAGGTATAGAGAATACAAGAGAATGAAAAAGCCTATACTGTGGCAATCATATTGGGATAAAGAAAGTAAAATTTGAGATTCCATATGCTAATTGCTAAGCTGAATTTGGACATAAAAGTTTGATTGCTACACCACATAGATTGACATAAAAGAATCTGAAATCTTCCATATACAAACAGAATTATTCCCACTCCCACCTACTGACCCAAAGAATTTTTACCACCACCAGTTTTATGCTCACCCCACCAAGCTAAGCTTCTCATTAGCTCCCCAAAATCATTCTAGATACTTCTCTCTTCACCAACAAGATATCTAATTTGCTGTTGGAAATTAAATCTTCCTCTTTTATTTTTTTTTCATATTTGATCAAATACAAATGATCATGATGATGAATCATCAAGATCATGATGTATTTTCATCTTGGAGAAGCAGAGAAGGGAAAGAAGACGAGCAAATTTCAATTACAAGTCACAAGAAAATGGGGCTTTATTATCAGAAGGTTTGAAAGTATTTTATTACATGATATTAATTTCCGATTATGGTAATGGAAATTATCATATCTGTGATTTTACTCTTTGTGGGTATTGCTGTTTTGATCATAATTCATATATGCATAGTTGGGAGGGCATTTAGGAGGGGTTTTGGTGTTGCTGCTGATGGGGTCCTACAGAGGGAAAGTGTCCCAATTACTAGGGGCGCCACATTTGGAATGACATCCCAAGACCTAAAGAAGATCCCATGTTTTGAGTACAACAAAGAAGGGGAGAAAGTGACTGGCAGCTCTATTGATTGTGCTGTTTGTTTGGATATTTTCAAGGTGGGTGATAAGTGTAGGACACTGCCTAATTGCCACCATTGTTTCCATGTTGTGTGTATTGATGTTTGGTTGATCAAGACACCCTTTTGCCCCATTTGTCGAACCAGCGCCAAGCCGGCGCCTAAAACTTGCTTTGATGTAGCCCAAGGAAGCAATACACCAAGAAATGTAGGGGATGAGGATTTGGTGTGATTGAAGTATGTATTCGATTTAATGCAACTCTTTCCTTTTGCATATCATCTATGCGTATCTCAGAACTCACAGGTTTGTAAGATCACTTTAATTGTACACATGATTATTACAATTTATAATCGAAAGCTTTGATTATTTCCTCTCATTGAGTACTCGGATCCTGGTTAACTTTGATCAATGATCCATGGTTTTTAGCGCTTATGGTTCCATTTATTACTGAAGTAATAATTTACCAGATACGATATGATCATATATATGAGTTATAGCCTTCATACTTGTGGTGTTCCAACTTCAATCGCCTTGACTTTGAACATAGCATAAGGCCCTAAGGACCTGTCTTCCTGCATTTGAACCTTATTATGGCCACCATATCCCCAGAGTATTCAAAATGGTGGCAAATTAAAAATCCCCGGAGTATCCTGCTGGGTTCGTTTGTGAACTTTATAATGGACTAAAACTGAGTGACTACAGAAGTACAGAATTGGTCCATGTATATAGTGGTTCCTCCAGGCAGAATGATTGACCACAGACCTGAAACTGAGCAACATTTTTCAATCTGCCAAAGAATCACCTGGCTTCATCTTGAGGCATAAGTAATGCATTTTCCTTGATAAGGGTTGAAATTAGTTCCAGATTCTTGGATGAACATGAGTCAATGGACCAATGGAGGTCATAATAACACGCTGGTTGTCATTATTCACAAGATCAAATGTACAGATCTTCTGCAGTTGCCATGGTGATTTATAATACTAATCTGTCAGAAAGCTACACCAACTTGCAATGACGATTCCTCGGTAACCTTAGCACATACATCCAGATACTAGACATCAAATTTGATCCTAGGTTCATGGTGATCAAAATATCTCTTTTAGCTAAAATTTTAGTAGCTGGTTGGGCTGACAAATCATTACTGTTGCACGAAAGTCCAGCGCTAACTTGCTACCTGATTATCTTACTATCGAAAACCTAACACTCCCATTGCAACTTGCAGGCTGCATGTAGGGGTGAAACAACTACAGTAACTCAAAAATCCTACAACTCAACTTGTTACCTACACCTTAGTTTAACTCAGTGCAACTTATTTTGGGGGAGGAACATGATGAATTGATGATCCTTATGACCTTAAGTTTTTAAAGTCAAACACAGCATAATTCTAGCCATTGGGTGCTGCTGCTCAAAGAGTAATTGAGCAACTATTAGTTATAACCAATAATGACAATAAGTTTTCCATAAAAACACATTATGTGCTGTGTGTTTGTATCTCACATAAGCCCTGATTTCTGAAATGCCATCATTTACCATGATAGTGGAGGATGACCAACATTTACTTAATAACCTTAGTATATAGACTATAGTAACTTGCAGACTTGCAGTTCTCTCAAAGTGTTTCAAATTTGTGCAGGACTTTCTCAACATTTCATATATCACTGCTGAAAAGTGAAAACTCACAGTCATTAACAAGCAGTAAAACAAACAGTCTCTTATACGCTTATTCAAAGTATCATAATACAGAACTTTTGAGTGTGACAAAAATTTCATTCCTCCTATGGCACTTTGGCCACTTTATGTTCTATTTGGAAAGAATATAAAAGTGTGACTTCTTTATACAGTATACAAGCACCATAAATCAAAGTGCTTAGCATAGTGTTCAGCTCTTTGAAAAACCCGAGCCGATGACATAAAAATCAATGCCAAGCCTAATACTTAGTATGTACACGTACAGAATAAGGGCTTCTTTATTATGCTAGAGTGCATGAACAATCCTTTCCTTTCGAACTGCTGAAGCTGCTGCTAAGCTCGAAGTGCTCGATTCATGAAACCTTTGCAGCATATGGATCAGCATACGCGCCTTCTTGCTAGCATGCGGGGTTCCATCAACAACAAGAGCATAAAGCGAAGGCATAAGAGCCTGTTCCTTAGCTAAACTGGCAACCACCTCCGGTCCACCATTGATGGAAAGAGAGTGTAAAATCGAAACACAATACTCCTTTCCAGTACGAGCAATCGACGATTTCACAAGTCCATTGATCAAAGCCAAGGCCGAGGTTTGTAAAATTGCAATACACCCATCAATGCTCTCAGCCAAGGAAGCTAAAATAGCTAATGAATCAGCTAAAAGGTCTGATCTTTCAATAGAAGCTATAAAATCAACTAAAACTGGTACAATACCAGCTTGAAGGGCCACTTCATGATTACCATGATACAAAAGAAGACCAAAAATAGCAGCTAAAGCATTCTTCTTACCACCCATTGTCCCATCTTTGATTAGCTCAATCAAAGCTGGGATTGCTTCTCTCGTCGAACCAATCAATCTCCGATACTTCTCCACCGACGACAGATAGAAAACCGTAGCTGCTGCAATCTGCCTAGACTCCATCTTAAGCCCTCTTCGAAGAACCGAGACCAGTAGCATTAATCCACCCTCTTCAATGATAGCCCTTTGACCCTTTGAGTGCTTAGAGAGCTTCAAAAGAGCTGCAATAGCATTCTCTTGAATGTCTTGATCAGTTGAAGTAAGAAGATCCAAAAGAGGAGGTACATTACCCACTTGAATCAAAATCGACCTGTTGGAAATGTTCGATTTTGTTAACAATCTGATTTCATAAGCTGCCTTATTTTTCTGCTCATCTGTTCCATAACTCAACCTCCCAGCAAGAAACTGAGCTAAGAATCTTATTGCTTCTCTAGAAGCAGGACTAGGAGAGATAATCGTCCTCGATAAATCCCTACTTCTTCTCCCTGATTTCGATATCGAAACCCCATTATCTAAGCAAAACTGCTGAATAACCCTCTTGAGAGCTGAATTAGGAACCAGCTGTGTACTTATCAGCTTCTCCCCTGTTTTGGGGCAGATCAAGTTCCCAGCTTTCAGCCATTTTTGAATTGAGCTTCTATCATAAGTTTGACCAGTTGATATTGTCACTGGATCCATCATGATTTCTAGTGAAATGGGGCATCTAAAATCTTCAGGATTCAAGCAGCTAAGCATCTCACCAGCTAATCTTGCTTCTGATTGGTTGATTATTTGCTCATCCAATGTCTCAAATATAATTCCCCTGCAGTAAGACATGAATCCCATGAGGCTGCTAAGCAAGGGAATTTCTCTTTCCTCTTCTTCAGCATTGCTCATCTCTTCTTCCAAAAACTTCACCTCTTTGTTGCAATCACCCCAGCTGTTGATCCCCAAGTAATCCAATACCCTCTTTGATAACCATCTCTCGGGCTCGAACTCGTTCTCGAACTGGTTCGTGATCAGAATGACCCGTTCTATAGCACATTGATCATTTGGGTCGACATCGATTTTCGCTTTCCGAGCTTGCTTTGCTAGTAACTCCACTATTTCCTTCACTTCACTGCTGATCTCAAGTGAATTCATTTGAAGTATATCGAGTGAGGTAGCTATTGAGCTGATTAGTACTCTGAATTGACTAGCAATGAACTGTGACTTCATCAAGATATAGAGCTTACAACCTTCTCGAGTACAATCATGTAATAAAAATTGGATCTTTTGTAGAGAAAAATGGAGCTCCGACAAGCAAAGATTGAGGGAATTGGTGAATTCGGATCCATTATCTTGGATTTCTTCAAAAAATATGAGGAGGATTACAATTTGTCGAATCACTTCACGGGTAATTTTTTTCTGGCTAGGAAAGAATTTGGCTTGGTAATTTGTAATGCTATGAGAAAGAGTGATCAAAGAAGAGAGAAGCGTCGCCGGAGAAACGGATTCGCAGGGTCGAACCGCCGAGAATTTGAGAATCCGGCGATTATTCGGGTCGATTTTTCGGATCATATTTGGGTGATGAAGAATGGAGGGAAAAGAAAAAACAGAGGTGCTCTGTTTTCTCTCCTCTGTGGAGTTTTTTTGAGGTGAAGGGGTTTAACAAAATGGGAAGCCAAACTGAAAAAAACAGAACACATATAGAGAAACAAACTTGTGTGGCGGTTTTAGTTAATTAATTTATCCGTTTGTGATGATAATAAACTAAAATAAAAAAAATTAAGGATTCACATAGGTATTAGGATCTTTCTGGGGCACACGTGGCAGCCGACAATGCGCCTTACACGGTTAATACAGACTGACACGTGGGAAAGACACGTGGGGAGGTGCCGTTGGTTAGGGTCATTAATCTCGGATCACGTAATACGA
The DNA here is from genome assembly GCA_038025085.1 of Tetragonia tetragonoides. Lineage (NCBI taxonomy): Eukaryota > Viridiplantae > Streptophyta > Magnoliopsida > Caryophyllales > Aizoaceae > Tetragonia > Tetragonia tetragonoides. Next base: position 4,971,578 of record CM076139.1, read on the forward strand.
TACCGTTTTCCAAAATGGTGATACTACGTACAGAGAGAATTGTGGATGATAGGTTAATGATGCGGGAAGGTGGGACCCACAAAAACCGACCTGACACGTAGAGAGGAGAGAGAGTGACAAATAGCGGGATGAAGAAGGGTGGAAAGATGCAAAAGGGGGATTTGGGATTTGGGATTTGGGGGTCGTTAGAAGCAGAAAACGAAAACCCACACCGAAAGGGACGAGTGAAGGTGCTGCTTAATGATGTGATAATATGATATGCATTGTGGTCGTCATTTAGAGGGAGGAATTTGCTTTGAAGGAGAAACTTTGATATTTGGGTGTATTTGCGGGTTATGAAATCATGGGGACATTTCATATTAATCAACATATATACAAATTGGATGTCAAACACGCGGACTTTCGGAACAAGGAAAATTATTAGCATCCTAGTAATCAAATACTAGCCCTGTGCCAAGATATTTTGGCATAAGTCGGTCCACCTATGTTCATCTTCAGGTTCGGATCAGATTTTTGGACCGGATGAGATCAGTCCGATTTTTAGATCGGTCAATTCGAGTTTCGGTTTAATGATCTGGATCGGTTTTTTTGGACGTACAACTTCAAAATGCTCAGACCAGTCTACTAGACGTTTTAAAAAAAAAATGGTCCTATCAGATCCAGGACCGGGTCTGGTTTAGTCCGGTCAGGTTCAGGACCGTTTAGTCTGGTCCGATCTCAAACCAGACGCGAGTGGTCTGGTCTGAACCGATATAAATCTGATTCGGTCTGAACCAACTAGAAATCGTTTGCACTTATATGAATTTAAAAAAGCAAAATATGTTGTGAAACAATTAAATAGATAAATAGTAGAGAGTAATGGGGGAGCAAGAGATGTCTGTATTATTCACATGAGGGATATATATAGTACAAGAGTGGCTAGAGTTTTGCTTGGAGAGCAAGAACCCTAGTACAGTATATGGTAAGTATTTATATACAGTATCTCTACAATATATTGTACATCCACATATAATATATTTCATAACACTCCCCCTTGGATGTACATCACTAGAGAATATGCCTCGTTAAAACCTTACTAGGAAAACCCAGTGGGATAAAAAAAACCTAGTGAAGGAAAAAGAGTACATTATTCTTCAATACGCGTGAGATGCTGCCTCATTAAAAATCTTGCCTGGAAAACCCAGTGGGACAAAACCATGGATAAGGGAAAAAGAGTGCAGCGCGTATTTTCTCCCCCTCATGACCTTATCCATCTAGATCTTCAAGTCGATTCAATTGTGATCTTCATTAGGACATGTCTTCTTACTTGTGTTGACTCCTGCATGCTTAAAATATGATTCCAACAATCTTCATATTTCCCTTGAATATGATGTATACAACTTTCATTCGTATCAATATCATTTCAAACAATTATATATCCAACAAAGGGAGCCATTAATATGGAACTCTCTAAATTCCATAATATCCTTGTTATACTTCCTCGTTAAAAACCTTATTAGGTAAAACCCAATGAGATAAAAACCTCAACGAAGGGAAAAAGAGTACAGCCACTACTTCACCAAAACCTTTGTTAGGAAAACCCGATGGGAAAAACCTACGCAATAGGAGAAAAACGTGAAGTGCGTAAAGTCTCTTCTTTTAATAGCAATTTCACAATATATGAGCAATTTCTACAATTTCAAACCATATAACATAAACCTTCTTCAGGAGGTCTTTAGTAATACAGATATAAACCTTCTACCCGAGGTCAATATATTTCAGTGCTCATATTTTTCATATCATCATCAAATATTTGTAATTTGGAAATAGAGAGTAAATATTCTATGGTACTTCAGGAACATAAGAATCACCTATTTCATAACCATGGTACTTCAGGACCATAACAATCTCAATATTAAATATCATCAATAGGTCATCACAAATGTGATCTTCACATCAACTCTCTCCCTTTGAGAATGTTCTAATGATATTGTGATCAATAATCTCATATGCTCAAACTTCTGGTTGAGACGATAATCAAGTCATTCAAAATTGTCTTAAAGAGATTTTGTATCTTGCATCACGTCATATCCAAATCGTGAATGCTTTTCAACAATATATGTTGTCTCATTCTCATTTAACTCATTTGTGACAAATAATTCAAGTATGTCATTGATTCATGAACCTTTGTAACTTTAAATATCAGAGGTTCATATAATTTCAATATAAGCTCTTCAGGAGCTTCTCACTTATTCAAAGGTCCATGTATGCCATTACATATCCAACAAGGCATTTAGAGTCTTTCAGGGACTATATCTTCAATCCTTATAGGATTGGCATACCATAAGAGTAAACATCTCCTTTTATAGGTTTTCGCCTATAAAATATGTAGTATCTTATAAAACTATATTCCAATGAAAATTTGTGCATGCGTATGAGATAAAAATAATAAATTAGTTAATGTTAAATAAATGGAAATAAGATATAAAAAATAGTGACATGTATGATGTACGACTTATAATCTATATGCACACAATGTATGACTCGATAATGTAAATTGTACAGTTTGGATATCAAATCCATAATTTAATTGGACTGCAGGTCCATGAGCTCATTTTTCTATTTCCAATCAATAATATGTCGACATTCAGATGGACTTTATAAATATGATCCCCACTCGTATGTCCATTGCATCTTGCATATGCATATCAGTTCCATCATTTACCGGTATCAAAATATTAATCGTTGAAATCTCATGATCAACTTCATTTATCCATCAGTACTGGTAAATGATATCTGAATATTTTATTTGGAGGTACCTATTCTGTTTCCATATAGGCCATCTATTTGTGTGATTCAGATATTCATACCTCTTCAGGGGTATTAATAAGCTATAAATCTTGTTTATATATGATAACTCTTCAAGAGTATCAACCAAACTGCACGATCTTGCCATGTTTGTATAATAGACTTTCATTAGAAACCGATCTCCAATTAATTTGAATGAAAGTAAACTCTGTATACTACACTTCAGGTGTATCAAATTTAGTATAACTGGCAAGTATCTTAATTCTCACAACATGTATCTCTACAACCAATCTGTGCCTTGATATACCTCCCAAAGGGCCATAGTTGTGCGACAGTCAAATCATAGAGTTTCATGCTTGAATATATAGAGGTTTGAAATAAAGCTAGTATATATGTATATGTATATGAACCTCAAATTTATATCATATTTTGAACTTCTGGTTCAGATGGGGATCAACATTGTACATACTTAATAAATGTATTTGTTTTCTTCAGCTTTACTCTATTATTCTCCCCTTAAGCTGAAATTTTTTTATCTCTCATGGACAGTTATAAATGGGCATTTCATTATATTGAAATTCAGCTTAGATCCACCACATTCTCATCTTCTCTCGATGAGTTTCACTTTATTAGTTCTCTGGTGGAGAATAATAATTTTAGGGAGTCATGTAATTTGCAGTTGGTTATTTCTGTGCTCATATAATTTGCCCCATACAAGAGGTCAAATATTGATAAAAACGATCAAAACATACTTTTTAACAAACTGGCATAATACAATGCATTTCATCTTTTAAGTGATCTTCTGGCCACTTAATCTCAATTTATACAAGTTGTTATCAATATCTCTTGTCTCTTTTCGAACCAAACTAATTTATTGTTCGAAACTAAATATATACTCCATCTCGTTGTCACTCTTGCCTTTAAACATCAAAGTAATAAAACACGAGAGAGTATGAGCACATTATCATATATTCATTCAAGAGAAACTTCAGGTTCTCGGAACGGGTGTCTTCATACCTGGATGGCCTAAACTGTCATATCAACAAAATATTTCACGTAACTAACTTCTGGTTAGTTTTTGCTCAATAATAATCAACTTTGACATAGTCATTTATACGTGATTCTGGCCAGATGTATGATGTGACAACGACATAATTTATGTCCCTTTTCTAATGGCAAGAAATCTCATTGATTCTTTGAGGGGAGATATAGTTGATGCTCTTCTAGAGCCTGTTTTCAACTTATTCATACAAATCTCCATGGACATATCATCTATCGATTGGATAGATTTTCTTTAATTATGCATAAGTCCATCGTCATAGTACAAAGTCACCAATATAATTAACACTTTGTGTTTCTTGCAAAAAACATATGACCTTGTTTACCTCATATTTGAATGCCAATATAAGTCCAGTTCACATTCTATCTCCCCCTTTTTCCGTACATCCATAGTAGGAAAAAATAATCCAAAACCCAATCAACAATAATTATATAGGAGTATAAGCTTCGAACTTGTAAGGATAAAGAATACACGCATGTTCCCCCTAGACTTTGGACTTCAAGCCAAAGACTCGTTTCATCATTTTATGATCCAAATTGAACTTTAGAGGACTTTTGGCCCTAAGTTATATAAATTGTTGAACAAGTGGGTACAATGTCAATTTATAATCATGAACTTCAGGCCATGGTAATTGTACCATAAAATAATATCTCATTTATTTAATCAGATATACCCCTTTTTGTGATATTCGAATCACTATAAATGATTTACAACCGTCTTCACAGACATATATTTTTCAAATCAACTTTCGACTTCGGGCCAAAGGATTGTTTCGTCATTGTAAATTGAATTTCTCACTTTTATGGGACTTCGGGCTCAAATTTCATGACGTACTGGTTCATGTATTCAATATAATATAATCATGAGCTTCTGGTCATGATTATGTATCATCATCCAATCTCTTTCTCATTGGAGATATCCCCTTTTTTTTGTGATTTGCAGGATCACTATAGATTATAATTTCCTTCATATATGGGGTTTTCATATATGGATAGCTCGTTTAAAATATGACTTGTAATATCTCACATAATTTGATTCTTTATTGTCCTAATTTGCAAGTCATCAGAGCTTTATATGAACTATGATCGAACGATAACATTCTACCAAATAAAGGCTTCCTTGTTATGCACATGAACATATGACGTATTGATAATATTACATTGATGGATATATAATCAATCTCAAATTCATGTCCAATGTACTCCATAGTACCATGGCCAACTCATAATAATAAAAGAATTCAAATAGCTATAGATATGAACATAATTAATCAATTATAGCCAATAAAATTTCGCGGTCAAGAAAAAGAATTAAGGGACAAATTAATAAAATGCCTCAAATAATCCACCAGGGGCATGCCAATATAATAGATAAGCTTCTTATTGCCAATCATAATCAACACTTTAATATTAAACAACATATATTTGAACTGAGGAACACAAATATAACATATGTCCCATACCTGGTAAATATATGATATTATGTATAAAACAAATATATGCATGATCATATACGCAAATCAACATATATGGGTTCCTTCTGTAAAATTTATAATCATGCTTACGAATGTCACAAATCATGAACAAGGCACTAATAAATTAATCTCATTTCTCATACATATGTATATGTAGTTTGGACCATTCAAAATATCGTCCGATCCACAATTGAGCATGATTGATAGCTAAATACAAAAACCAAACATATAAATCATATTGTAACAAAGCAATCTGAAAATAATAGCTTTGGATGAAGACATATCTGAAATAGAGTATTTGATTGATCCTCCATATATGCATCTATGAGTCAAGAGTTAAGAAGCCAGATGTTACATTGTAACAATTCCAAATCCATTCACCTACTCGTACAAGGGTATAGCCCGTAGCATCCATTCACTGTAAACTTGTCAATGATTAAACAATTGCATAACATACACAAATAATCAAATAAACCAATATTTTAATAGCTATGGCACTAAGATAATGGTGCATCTACTGAAACTAAATTAAGGACGCCGACAAATTCTACAATTGTGGAGTAGAAAAGCAAACCATAGAACATGAGCAACCGAAAACAAGAACGATCGGTGGTTGTACCAACAATGTGTAGTCCATAGCAACCGAGAATACAAAGTACCCCGGATTGAACAGCCAATACGTAAATCAAAAGTGGACCGTCGTGATGTTCATACTTACCGGGTTGAGATCTGTAAAAAAATAAAATAAAATAAATAAATAAATTAGGTTAGAGCTTTATGCTGATAACGTGTTGTGAAACAATTAAATAGATAAATAGTAGAGAGTAATGGGGGAGTAAGAGATGTCTGTATTATTCACATGAGGGATATATATAGTACAAGAGTGGCTAGGGTTTTGTTTGGAGAGCAAGAACCCTAGTACAGTATATGGTAAGTATTTATGTACAGTATCTCTACAATATATTGTACATCCACATATAATATATTTCATAACAAATAAGTATATTGACAATAAACTTGAATATATCTAAACTAAAATGAGTTGATCTAACCTGAAACTAGCCCGAATATCCCATGAATCGATGATCATCTGACCCGATTCGAATAAACCCAAATGACCCATTGCCGTTAACATACTTCGCACGCAGTATACGCCCAAAAAGGATAGAAGAAAACAAGTATAAAACGTGCAGGTTCACGTGCTGGACGCAATAAGTAAAAGTACCCATTTAGGTAGTTTACCTTAAAACAAACAAAAGGTAGTTCATTTATGCAAATTTGACGGCATTTGACATCTTACAAAATTATACACGGTGGGGGAATAGATAAAACTTCAGAGTTACATGGTTAGATTTCCTACAGAATATATTATATATACAATACAATCTTAGGTTTCATTGGATACTTGGGTGTATAATAAGCTAACAAAAATATACTAATACAAAGGTTTCGATTCGATCTCTTAGATTGGAAAGGCGTAAATAACATGTTAGTGAACAGTACACCTGTCCAAACGGGACAAGTTTAGTTCTTGTCTTATGGCGTAAGCTAACAAGGACAATATTTTATACGTGCCAACGTATTGATGTTGGACTTGTTGGTGTATGTTCATCTAATTATAAGTTTAGCGCTAATATGTCTACTTTGATCAGGCCCCTTAATTAGTTAAGTTTAAACTAAATCACTCTTTGATATTGATGAAAGCGTAAGGTCGTGTCTTCTAGAGCTTACCCAATTAATTCTGTTTAGATTAGTCATGTTTCTCTTACATAAAGCATTTAATATATATAGTTCAAAGTTACGAAACCATCGTCTCTAAAGTTAGAATCTAAGTTGATATTCTCATCTCAAAGGCCAAATGTGAGTTTAATTTTGAAAAAAATAATCAAATAATGTGTTGAAATATCTAAGGGTTAGCTAGAATCGTTTTGAATTGAAGAAATAGAGGGAGAAATCAAAGCAAGATATAAATTAAATATTTTATGTCGTCTATTGTCAATTTATAAGTAAATGTCTACTGTTCTTTGATAATTAAACGTTATAAGTATATAATTTCCTACTTTCTTTTACTACTAATTAGTTACAACTAATCTCGTCCCCCTAAGTTACTTCTTGCAATTTATGATATACGGTAAATACATAAAATGTAACATAGCCTCACAAGCATACTATGCCCTGCTTCGAAAACAATAGAAGATGTAGAGGGGAAAGGAGGTCCAATTTATTCTTCCCTTTTTCTTCTTTTTTTTTTTCGAATTCTTCTTCCTTGCCTCCATTTCAGATCCATCTTGTTTTAATATGATCAAATCTTCATTCTACTCATCATGCCACTCGAACAAAAATAATGTTAAATGATTTAATCCAATTGAGAGCCTTGACGCTCTTATTAATAGAAATAGGATTACATAGTTACAATCCTAATCAAATTCTACTATTTACCCTATTACCATTAATTAAAATACCGGTAAATTAAACCATGTGAGCACATGAGTTATTCTACCTTTCCATCTCTCTCTAGCCATACGTACAATAAATTACTCCACAAGGCATCCAACGACCACACATGAAATTTTGACAATTTTGGATAGAATATGATTGGCCATGAACTGTCCAAGTAAGCTTCAACTACTCATTAGTCAGCTTCTACTTTATAAAGTTAGTTAATACTGTTGCATGCCTTTATATCCAATGTGTGCAATCAAATATCATAAGATCATCCCACACAAAAAAAATGGTAATAAGATTTATCTCTAATACTGTTAGTTCTCGTGGTAGGTTGTATGATGATCATGTAAAATGACATTCTTAAATGAAACAATTCAACAAAGATCTAACATATGATAAGTCATATAATTGATTTTGACATGAAAGTCATATAATTGATATTGACACATACACATAGATATTATTATACTAAATAATGTGTTCACTTAAGAGGATAAAAAAACAGGTACGTGGCATATCAGCACTGGTTTAATTTCTAAGTTATGTTAACGTGTGCATTGAGATAGATTGATTATATATGAAGTTGCTGGTGTCAACGTGGACCTATGATCATCCGCCCAGTATAACGCGTTGGGTTTAATCTTTTTTTATGTAATCCTAATTTTGCACTAATATCACTCAAATACTTGGCAGCTAATGACTAGTATACTCCCTATTATTTATTCATGATTTAGTAAGGAGTACTATGTAACAAGGTTGGACCATTCAGCAAGGCTGTGTAATGGGGTACACATGTCAGGCCCATTTCCTAGAAAGAACTCCATGAAGCCCACATGTGGCCCACCATATCGATCCAGACATTTAACTAACAATATTGTCCTTTTCCAGTTTTATTATTACTTTACCAGGGTGCTTCCAAAATTCAAAGGACTTGTGAAAAGGAAAGAGATGTGCCAAAAGAATGGGTTTTTTGGATGGGAGAATATTATTTTGGCATATATATTCCCAGAAAGAGAGAGCTAGCTGCGTAAAAATTAAAACACTGCTCTTTTGGCTTTTGCACTATCAAGTAGCAATTGCAAGTAACTCCATTGTACTTTATAGGTGTTTTAGGGTGCTATTGTTAGCGAAAAGTTTCAATTTTTTTCGTTTTGTTGTTTGTTTAGTTTCTTAATGTCGTTCAATCCCTCACTTTCTGGCATATCTATGGTAACAAAGGCGGTCTATGAAGAGGGATAAGAGCATTTTGCAAATAGACTGTAATATGAAAAACGTCAATTAATTAGAAGATGTTCGCAATTGTTGAATCTCAAGTGTTACATAACTTTTTAATTCGAATATCTTTTAATGTTTAAATCTCTATGTTGTTGAGTTTTATACTTCTTGTGAGTCGTATAACTTTCATTTGGTAAAATTATATTTCCCCTAAATAAACATCAATGGCGAGTCTATATTCTTTAACTTGTTTTAGTTTTGTAAATTCCATTTCTTTGAAAAAATACAGGTTCAACTGTTCCAGACTTGAAATTTGAAAAATTCGGGCTGCTGCCCATATTTGTGGACCATGAAAAAGTTAAGAGAGATTTGGGTGTTGGAAGTATATAGCGGGTAAGGTAAGGTACGCATGGTAAAGTCTTAGCGCGTTTGGGCCCAAGAAGCATGGTCATATTGGTGAATAGTACTTATGTCTCAGCTTTAAATTCGAGATAACGATGTAAAATGACGGTGGGCACTGCTAGCCTACTCTTGGGAGTTTCTGTGATCTTTATGATCAAGATGCCCCCACCAAATATATGGGGTGGAAAAATATTTTGCAAAAATGGAAAAAAGAATGCGAGTGTTCATCTTTTCTTCTTTTTTCGTCTTTTTTTTTTCCCTGGAAACATTGTGGTTATCCATTATGGATGATGGACTAAATTAAATAATGAAAAAAAAACAAAAACACCAGACACGGCAGTTTTATTCCGTGTCCACAAAAGAAAAATATTTTGACACATTTAGTATATTTCTTTAAGTCAGAGATTCTTATGAGAGCTCATGAAATGTTAAGGTTCAAATGATATGCAAGTATATCTTACATTCTCTCTTTTGTGTCAAGCACCGAGTTTTTTTTTGGAAGGCTTGGAGCTAATCCTGCTTTTGTCAGTTTCTGATAATATATGGCATTGGACATGGCGATGTGTAGTGTATGCTGTAATGGTCCAGTTCTACACATTTCCTGAATCCCGACATAACTGGTGCTTGTGCATGATGTCCAGTTTTACCCAATCCTTGCTATTGTTAAAAAAAAAAAAAAAAAAAAAAAAAAAAAAAAAAAAAACCGGCTTAATCAGGTTCTTGTCAATTTCAGATCTTTGGGCTGGGCAATTCCTAACCGAAACCAAAGTCTCAGGATAGCTTAGATTCTGCCAGTCCTCCAGAAACCATCTACTAAGGGCACTCAGTAGTCGGTAGGTTCAAAACTGGGGAACCCCATAATCCTAGCGAAAGATTGCCTTAAACGTAAGAGGAGACAATTAGACAAGTCTTGAGTCATGATTTAATTGCAAACGAGCATTTTTAGAAGAAAACTGAAGTACATTTTCATGTGTCTTATGTTGTGCTCTTATTCTTCACAAACAGGAACAGTATACAATATGAAGAACCACTGTAAATGCCTTAAAGAAGTTACAACCAAGCTGGATTCTTGAGCGGAGTAACCACAGCTTTGACCTGAAGGTAGTTGTGGAGACTGTATATACCCTTCTCTCTACCTATACCGCTCATCTTGTACCCGCCAAATGGAATTGCAGCATCGAAAACATCAAAGCAATTTACCCACACAGTACCAGCCCTCAATGCTCTTGTCAATGTATTTGCTGTGTCGATGTTCTTGGTGAACACTCCTGCTGCAAGACCATATCGGCTTGCATTCGCTCTCCTTATTACTTCGTCAATGTCTCTGGAGAAAGGGGGGAAATATAGTTGCACAAAATGATTGAGTTAATAAGTAGCTTTGTTCTCTACCCTTCTCTACAGAACTAGCAAAAGTTTTAATCTTGCCTTGCCTTATGCTTAATTATGATGAGTTCGAGAAATGGAATAACAAAATTCTGGATAATATGCCACACTAGATGTTACCTAAGAAATTATGAGGCTTTACCTGAATTTCAAGATAGACTGCACTGGGCCAAATATCTCATCCTGTGCAATCAGCATGTCGTCCTGATTGAGACATTAAGATCCATTTTATTAAAAATAGAAAAAACCTCGGCTCTACACATCCAAGAACCTGATACACGCAAACAAATATAGATAAACAAGTAAATTATAGGACAGTTGACCTCCCAGTTACCTTGACATTTGAGAAGACAGTAGGCTTGATGAAGAAACCTTTTGATCCAATTTGCTCGCCTCCACACTCGAGTTTGGCATTGCTCTCAACACCAGACTTTATGTACCTCAGAATTTTCTGAAACTGGTCCGTATCTATCTGCAGATTTTCATTTATCCCCCCAGACAACATCAACTTTGAGATTTAAGAAACCAGATTTTCTTTCTCATTTCTCTCAGTATCAGTATAGTAGGTTGTAAAACAAAGTCTCAAAGGTAAAAAGAAGCATAATCTCAGAATCAGTTACGTTCCTCACTATAGCATTGTTCTCCTTTTCTTTTAAATTTTAATCAAAGCAAGTATGAAAATCCTGAGGAAAGAAGAGGCAAAAAAGATGAATAAAGTACCTGAGGACCTTGCTCAATGCCACTCTTAAAGGGATCTCCAACGGTACGTTTCATGGCACGTGCAGTTGCTTTTTCCACAAATTCATCATAGACACTCTCGTGTACGTAAGTACGGGACCCCGCACAGCAACATTGGCCCTATAAACACCCCACAAATTGAGAAGAGCCGTAGTAGGCTGTGTAGCTCCAACGTGTAAACACTGCTCATAAAAGAGTCATGACTTGAGTGAACAAACCTGGTTGAAGAACAGAGCAAAATGGGCAAGTTCCACTGCTTTATCAACATCAGCATCCCCACATATAATAAAAGGCGACTTTCCTCCAAGCTCCAAAGTCACCGACTTAAGATTGCTCCTTGCTGCTAGCTCCATTACGATCTTTCCAGTATCAGTTGATCCCGTGAAAGCAATCTATTAAGCAAGTTTGATATGATAACCCGTTATCTCACACAAATGCAATAAAATTATTAGTAGTGTGACCACACAAGGCAATTAACAACTGGTACTCACGGTCGAGTACTACATATTGTAAGAATACCTTGTCAACATCCATGTGACTTGCAAGAGATGCACCAGCAGTTGGGCCAAATCCAGAAACAATATTCAACACACCAGGAGGAAGACCAGCCTATCACAAAAGGTACTCTTGCAGTTAAAAAAAGGAAGCATTAATAAGCAAGCACAGATTAAGATAGCATCCTCTCATTTTGTTGTTGATAATCAAGATCAATTACTATTCTATGCAATTAGATACACATAGGAGGTGCAAAAGATACAAAATAGTCTATGCAAGAAGAATAAGGACACCGAATCACAATAAAAGCTCAAAATTGAAACTGGAATGGACTAAGCACTTCAGTATATGATCAACATTGTGCATTCCCACTAGTTCCAGGAGTGCAGCTTCGTGCTCACCTCATGGAGGAGCTTTGCGACATATAAAGCAGTCAAAGGAGTTTGCTCCGCAGTTTTCAAGACAATTGTATTACCACATGCCAATGCAGGGCCAACTTTCCAAGCAAACATGAGGAGAGGAAAGTTCCATGGAATAATTTGCCCAGCTACACCAATTGGTTCGTGCAATGTTTGCACATGGTATGGCCCATCGGCAGGAGTGGTTAGACCATGGATTTTATCGGACCAACCTGCATTATTTATTTGAATTGAGAACAATTCTTTCAAACAAATACTATCAAGTAAAACACAAACATGAGAACAGGCGTCTGGCATTATAAGCTACTCTGTTCATACCAGCATAGTAGTGAAATAAGCGAACAAACATTGGCAGCTCTGCTGTGGCAGCTTGTTGGAAAGGCTTCCCATTATCCCAGGTCTCTAAGGCTGCAAGCTCTTCAGTGTGTTTCTCAACCAAATCAGCGAATCTTAGCAAGATCCGTGATCTCTCCTAGAAAAATAATTGGTAATAAATGCCAGTCATGTTAATGGTAATCAGCTATGTATACAACATTCTCATGTAAACTGGAACAGACCTAACTAACAAAAATAGAAGCTAGTAGGAAGGTTGTTACATAAGCAGTCATTTTAGGCCATGGACCCTCATCAAAAGCTTTGCGAGCAGCAGCAACAGCTCGATTGATATCTTCTGCATCACCTTCAGCAACATGAGCTATCACATCTCCAGTCCGAGGATCATAAGTAGGAAATGTCTTTCCTGAGACAAGTTAAAGCGATGTCCCCAAGTCAACATTGACTGTACATAAATAAAGGTGACCACAACATTATGCCACACCTCAAAACTTCCATACAACTATTAGAGCATAACTGATCAAACTAAAAATATAACCTCAAGCACAAAGGATTACCAGATGCTGCATCAACAAATTGGCCATTAATAAGCAATTGTGTGTACTTTACACCTACTGAAGGAACTACAGGGTTCTCAATTGCGGCAGCAGTGCTGTATTGGCTCAAGCCGCCACCCCAGCCTGAGCTTTTTCCTGAACCATAAACAATTTCAAATATTTCCAGTAGTATAACTTTAAGCAACAATCATAGGCACTGAAACCAAAAATATCTATAGCTCTTGGATTGATGAACATGAAAACGAAGCAGGGGATGGATGAACAGAAAGGGTGACTAATTCTTAACCAATTATGTCCAATTTTCATTCAAATCTCTTTCTATGTTACATATGAGATTTCAATAAACGAATAGAGTACCCTTATCAAGAATTTTAAAATAAAATAAAATAATAAAATTCGGAGAGACCAAAGAAATGATAGGCACTGATATTTGACAAACTACCTACTACAACCAATTATTACTGAAGGACCTTCTGCCTACTATAGTTTAATTGAGAACAATCAAGGAAAAGAAATCATGGAGATGAAGATTAACAAATCGGCCTCATATAATCAAATCTAAAACCCAAAAAAAAACTCCCAATTTCCAAGTACTTCTGCTGAATTATCATTATAAATCACATGCAGCCTTACCCTAGATGACCGAGAGGCTGACTGGAACAGTTTAGGGAAAAAAAATTATGTCTTTGCTACTTTTAGGATTATCCCAAGAGAATATTTTGATAGATGTGACATAATCTACACCTTATTGGCTTTTTTCATGTCTCCTATATTAACATTTAAGTCATCTGTTAGAAAAGATTACCCATTTTCAGAAGAAGAGGAAGAACAAAGGAAAAAGAAGAATGAAGAGGTGAAGTGGGGGTTTACTTACGAAGAGAGAGAAAGAGAGAAGAACCATGAGAATTAGCCAAAGAACGGGAAAGCAGAGAAGAGATCCTTCGAGCTGCCATGACTGATGCACACTACTGCTCACTCTCTTAGTGCTCAATTGCTCATCTACAACCTGCAAAGTTATAACTATATTTTGGTGTGAAATTTGGAAGATAAGACTTTTTTGATCAAGAAAACAAAGTGCTTTATGGAAAAAGAAAGCTCCTTTATCCTCTTCTTCACTCTTCAGTGTTTTACCCTTGTAGTGTCTGAAAAATCAAACATGAAGCCAAACCAGCCAGTACCTAATACTTGTCGAAATTTCTTTGTTTGGTTGGAATTAGAATATTACTAAAATAAAATACTCCTATGAAGTTGTTGTCACTACTCACTACACACACTGACACAAGTCTTTCTTTCTCTCTCTATCTACTCATCTCCCATACTCGGTGAATCAGTGATGAGGTAAACGGGTCCGATTCACAAACGAGGTCCGCTGCTCTTTTGTGACTTTGTGAGTGAATGCCTTGACACGCTGCTCCGCTAGTCTCACACATGGCGTACAATATTTGAGATAAGGCCAATTTAAATATCTTCCCATCCTCAAATATTTATTTTAGGTACTGTACTATTTATAAACTCCATATTAATTTAATAATTTCCACCATGGAGTCTTACAGACGAATACAGCCACAGGTGGTATAACTAAATTATTAATGGATATTAAATTAAATTTAGGCCTGCCCCTTTTATATTACCCCTTAATATCATTAGTCCTAATCCAGTATGCGATGTTGTTTTTGAAATTTACCATTGTCGTTTTTGTCATAGAAGTTTCAATTTTGGATTTGGATTTTGCTTTAGTTGCTTGCTAGTAATTTTTTTGAAACTTAGTTAGCATTGAATATGTAATAAATAGTCATAAACACATGGATGATTAAAAAAAATTAAAATTAGTTTAATTTTATTTTAATAAAAATAAGTAATATAGGTATTATTTATTATCCTACAAAAATATATTATATATTCGCCAAAAATGTAATTTTTTTGTTAAAAATATTTTCTTTTTGTTGATAAAAAATATATTATAGTTCATTACTATTCCTAATATTCAATTTTATATATTGATATAAAAAAAATATTATATTAATTCTAATAACGGAGGATGACAAGAACCAGTGCATCGCACGAGCACGAAATCTATTATTTATATAGGGTTTTTTTTGTTGAAAACTACCTTTGTTATTGCACTTTTTGTGGGAAACTACCTTAGTTTCTTAAATTTGCGGGGAACTACCTTTATTCCATATTTTTTGGTCAAAAACTACCAATTGACAAGCATTTCGTCTAACAGGGTTAACTTTGCTAGTAAAAAACCTTAAAGCCCCTCACTTAAGTATGTTGACTGAGCTGAAATTATTTTCCCTCTCTTTGACCGCATTGGCTCTAATTTCCCCTCCCCCCTTTTCATTTCTTATCTCACTTTCTCTCTCTTCTCTGTTGCGTCATTTCTCTCTGCTCTCTCATCTCTTTTTCTGCCTTAATCCACCATTGTTGGACCATCAACAACTTGTAGAAAACAAAATCATAATTGTTCAGTCCTGGTCATGGCACAGAGCTTATAATGTTGACATTCTTTATTGTGAAATATCAAAAAAAGATCGTGCCAAACGGCTTGGTTCCAGATTCAGATTCCAAATCAAAGGTAACAAAAACAAGAGAGAATAAATGTACAAATTGGAATCTTGTTATGGATTAAAATAAATTAATGTTACTTGATTCTTTCTCCTTGAATGGGTCAACTAAACTGTTTACAAACCTCTTGTCCTTTATTAGGGCATAGATAACCTAATTAATACCAAAGTAAGTATAACATGAAGAAACGACTATTCACACCCTCTTTCGATTTATTCACATACCATTTTTCCTAAATTTCATCCCAGAAGCCATTGGAGAGCTCGAAGTTGCGTCCATGGTGGTGATTAAGAGGTACCCAGATGCTCATAAGTTGTGATTTGTTAATTAAAGGCCTTTTAGAAAATGGGCCAAAATGTCAATCGAAATGGGGCTTTGGAGATTACTGACATGTGACATCAAGTAATTTTGTGTCCATGGTGGTAATGTTGATCGATTGAATGAGAATCGTGAATTTTTCCCAAATTGATCGGTTAATAGTTTGAAGAACAAATTTGGGATTTCTAGGTTTTTTTTGAAAATGGGGATAAATCGAATCTTTGATTTCATTCATTTTCAACAGATTTGGTGAAGCCAGTGAAGGTGATAATGGTGGGGGTGAATGATGCTGAATGTGAAAGATGAGGGAAGAAAGAAGATGAAGAAAATTGAATTGGGAAAAGGGAAAACAGAGGGCACACGTGAGAGGCACGGGGAATTGAGGGGCAAAAAGGTCAAAAAAAGTCAAAAGGTGACCAAAGTTAACTCCGTTAGTGTTTTTCCGTCAATTGGTAGTCTTTGACAAAAAAAAATGGAATGAAGGTAGTTTCCCACAAATTTAAGAAACTAAGGTAGTTTTCCACAAAAAGTGCAAAAACGAAGGTAATTTTCAAAAAAAAAAATCCATTTATATATGTTTGTTTTACCAGAGTCCTATATTAATTGTCCATTTTTGTGTTTGTATCGCACTTGTACAACCTAAGTGAATTTCTCATTATATTGTCAATTAATTTTAAGATGAAACCTCATTATGTATGTTTGCCATAAGGTTGGACTTTCTTTTGGATAATTTGGAGTGGGTAATTTAGTGGATTCTCTTGAATAATTTGGAGTGGGTAAATTAAATATCCACTGTACAAATCTTGGCGTAAATAGTTATATAGACAGATAGTGCGTCTGTGCATATATTTTCTTTGTTTACTACTGCTATAGCCCTTCATTTATCCCAAATTTTTGGGTGCACTCAACATCCATTTGTGTTATGTCCATTTAGTCTGATTTAGATACAATTGGGAGCACCCAATTACTGCTGCTGATTTTTTGTAAAAAGGTTCAAAATGACAGTTTTTACTTTTATGGGTAATATAAGCAATTCATATCATGTTCATGTTACTACTGCGTTAACTTTGAAACGTAGCTTCGGGTGGGTAGCACATTGGCGTATTCCCCACTTAGTCTCAGTAATAATCCGGGTTCAAGTTTCACACCTATCAAAGTCGAATGGTTGGAGGTTTATTTGCTATTCAAGAATAAATAAGCAACTTTGAAACACAAACCTCCAAACTGAATGCTTTTTTTTGGCAACATCAAATATAAGGAAACTACCTGTAAACTTGAGAGAGTATTATTACTACATTCATCTCTTTCACTTCCTATGTAAATAAAAGTTGGGATCTCAAGTGGTAGAACTCCCTCTTCTCTCATTTTCTAGGTTAGAGTTTCCGGTTCGTTTTCCCAATTTTTTAATGGGTGTTACTATATACCGCCATAAAATTACTTATCACCGCCCTTAGAAATTACAATTTTGCCTCCACTCATTTTCACCCTTCTTTCTCCCACTCTCCCTCTCCCTCTCTAACTCCCTCTCTAACTCACCCACCCACTCTCACACCCACCCACATTCACCAACATTCTCTTACCGGCAAGCAAGGAACGACCGCAAATGTCTTCCGGCGACCAAGAAGTGCCGTCGACGCCGTCCGAGGTAATTTTTTTTCGCAGAAACTGGGTCGGGCGTCTGTAATTTCCGCCTGATCCATGGGTGAGGCGTAATCTGCAGACGCCTGACCCAATTACGCCTCACCCATGGATCAGGCGGAAATTACAGACGCCCGACCATTTTTTTTCGCAGAAACTGGGTCGGGCGTCTGTAATTTCCGCCTGACCCATGGGTCAGGCGAAAATTACAGACGCCTGACCCAGTCTGCAGATTCCGCCTCACCCATGGGTCAGGCGAAAATTACAGACGCCCGACCCATGGGTCAGGCGGAAATTGCAGACGCCCGATACTACGAACTGGAAAAAAAAAAGAGTGAAGGGCAAAATCGTAAATTCTAAGGACGGTGGTGAGTATTTTTGGGCGGTAAATAGCAATTCACTTTCTTAATTAAGGTTAGTTTTAGGAAAGGGGAGATCGAACTTAGGACCTAAGGATCTAGAACCCGCCTTCCTTGCTTATTCAAATTTAGCACTTCCTCTATATAATGAGTTGAGCCAAACTCACAAGCTACTTACTACTTGTCTATTCGAGTCACCCTAGAGCTGCAAGGAAATTGAATATCCTTAATTTACTTCAAGTGTTCACTTCATGTACTCTATTCATTCATGTCATAAAAATGCATTCCGATAACTCCCTTTCCCATTTATTGCACGTCTTACTTCTGAGATCCAAACAAGTTATAGTATTAGACTCCACATCTCTTGCAAATTTTGTGTTACACTAGGCTGTTGTTTTGTGTCACAGCCTAGTAGTGGTTTAAAGGCATGAGAACTGGAAACTACACTCAATGGGGATTCTTACTGATACTAATGATGCTGACGGCACAACTTGCAGAAACAATTACGGGAGATGGACTTTTCGTAGGGGGACTGGCGCGCGGCTGCATTCATGATCGCGGTTGTGGTTAGCGACATTATTCGAAGGAAGATCAAACAATCTAAACAGAAAATAGCATCCATCTTTGTGATTAAACAGCAATGAGGCAGTGCATTTGCGTTGTAAATCGAGGAATCTGAATAAGATTGGTCATTTTCCTCTGGATGCAGGGGCCATGTGTCACTGTCCTCCTTTTTAAGTTGTGGGACGTGTGACGCGCTCTTGTCTCCTAGCGGTAAGAGTGTCAGCCGTACACAAGAAACGTCTTTGGGGTGTCCGTGGACACAAGAGAGTGAGTGAGGGACAAAGTTTGAGAGAGGGGTTGGATGATAAAAGCAATCAATACAGTTTAACAACAACAAGCATTGCCATCAATACATCGATATGGAGGACTGCTTCCCCCATAAAGAGTCCTTAGAGCTTTATTCATTCTAACATGAGTATACATCAAGAGTACATAACTTTCATACTCAACATCTACTCCTAAAGCAAAAGAACTAGAAAGCTTAAAGACATGTCCAATGGTCAACACGCAGGAAGCGCCTTAGAGACATGTTAGAAAAGAACTAGAAAGCGTAAAGACATGTCCAAGGGTCAACACGCAGGAAGCGCCTTAGAGACATGTTATAATGCAAGGAAAGTAAAGGAAAGCTGTAAATTACAAGGTGTGAAGGGCGGAACCTAACCTTCTCCCCCACTAAGTCGTTGGTGTGAGTGGTTCGACACTCTCATCCCTTAAGCAAGGTCGAAGGTTCGAATCTTGTGAATGGAAAAATTATTTAGTGGGAGCACTTTACCCTTTCGTGGGCCGACCCGGTACGAACAGGATTAGCCTTGGCCCAAAGGGCTTAGGTGAACCTGTGATTAAACCAAAAAAAAGTTGTCGACGTCCTCGGCGACGTGATTCAGTCATCAAGTGTCGGGGACGGCTTGATGCGGATGTTGGCCCGGTTAGACTTATTGCGGGCGGAGTCTTTCGGATCTGGATGGTACGGCTTCAAACGACTCACATGAAAGACAGGGTGTACTTTCATCCAAGTCGGGGGTTTCACTTTGTAAGCCGTATTTCCCACCTTTTTGGTGATAAGGATGGGGCCTTCATATTTGCGGACCAACCGCTTGTCACTTCCTCTAAAGGATCTCATCTGCTCTGGGAGAATCTTCACCATCACTAGGTCTCCCACTTCGAACTCCAGTGGCCTTCTCTTCTGATCGGCCCATTTCTTCATGTGTGTTAAAGCCTTTTCTAAGTAATTCCGAGCAATGTCGGTGTTTTGCTTCCATTCTCTCGTGAACTCATAGGCCTTCTTACTCCGACCCTTGTAAGGATCATCCACAATGTGAGGTAAGAGAGGTTGTTGTCCTGTGACAACTTCGAAGGGACTCCTGTTGGACGAGGAGCTCTTCTGAGAGTTAAAGCAGAGTTGGGCTACATCTAGTAGTCTAACTCACTCTCTCTGGTTGGCGCTGACGAAGTGTCGAAGGTATTCTTCGAGGAGCCCGTTGAATCAATCTGTCTGTTCGTCCGTCTGAGGATGGTATGCGGAAGACATGTTCACCTCTGACCCGAGCAGTTTGAAGAGTTCACCCCAAAAGATACATGTGAACCGAGGGTCTGGTCACTCACAATGCTTCTAGGCAGACCCCCAGTACTTGACAATGTATTTGAAGAAGAGGACGACCGTCTCTTCTGCTCCAGTAGCTTTCGGCATCGGGATGAAAGTGGCATACTTAGAGAATCGATCCACTATCACCATAATCGCCGACAAGGGTTCGACTTTTGGTAACCCATTGATGAAGTCCATGGAGACACTCTCCCATGGTCTAGTCGGCACTGCGAGTGGGTATAGAAAGCCGCCCGCCTTGAATCGATCTGGCTTGTCTTGCTGACACACGAGACACGTCCGAGTGTATCTCATTACATCATCCTTCATCTGGGGCCAGAAATACCCTTGTTTTAACAAGCTTAAGGTTCGCTGCCATCCTGCATGTCCTGCCCAAAGGGTGTCATGACATTCACTCAGCAATTGTCTCCGAAGGCCGTCAGCCCTGGGAACATACATCCTATGTCCCTTTGTGAAGATAAGGTCATCTTCTATCCGGAATCGTCGTGTTTTTCCTTCTTCAATTAGTTGTTTGATGGTCTTCGCCATCGTATCTTGACCCAGATGTTGCTTTTGATCTGGTTGCGAATTGTAGTCGCCGCATGACTTGCCGACAAGTGAGCTATTTGCTTCAAGGCAGCGTGGTCAGCCCGACGACTAAGAGCGTCTGCGACCTTGTTGTTGACCCCTATGTGAACTCCACATCAAATTCTGCAAGAGATTCCTGCCACCGAGCTTGTCGACCGGTGAGTCTCAGTTGGGTTAAGAAGTGGCTCGCCGCAGTGTTGTCTGTGCGGACGAGAAACTTCGAACCCATGAGGTAGTGTCTCCAGACCCTTAAGCAATGTACAATTGCCAGTAACTCCTTCTCTTGTGCGGCATACCGCCTCTCGGCCCCATTCAGCTTGCGGCTCTCAAAAGCAACCGGGTGCCCTTCTTGAAGTAGTACTCCTCCGAGGGCAAAGTCTGAGGCATCAGTGTCGACCTCGAAAGGTTTTGTGACATCAGGGAGAGCCAACACCGGTTCCCTGGTTACCATCTTCTTCAAATTTTCAAACGCCTCATTCTGTGATTTGGCCCAATTCCAACCTTCACGCTTCTTGAGCAAGTCTGTGAGGGGAGCCACAATACCAGAATACCCTGCAATGAAACGTCGGTAGTAATTAGCAAGGCCAAGGAAGGAACGGAGCTCAGAGACATTCTTCGGAGGCTGCCACTCCTTGATGGCAGAGACTTTCTTAGGATTCATGCGCATCTTCCCCTTTCCTACAAAGTGACCAAGGAAAGTAATTTCCTCTTGTGCAAACGAGCACTTCTCTGCTTCACGAAGCTGTGGTGCTCGCGCAACTTCTCAAACACAAGTCTTAAGTGTTCCAAGTGTTCGCTCATGGTCTTTCTGTAGATCACAATATCATCGAGGTATACACCACGAACTTATCCAAGTACCCGTGGAAGACATGGTTCATCAAAGTGCAGAATGTTGAGTTCAAAGGGCATCACTAACAATTCAAAAGCCCCATATCTCGTCACACAAGATGTCTTCGGCTCGTCCCCTTCTGATATACGATTGATGGTACCCCGACCTCAAATCAAGCTTCGTGAAGTACACATCATCGCCGAGTTGATCGAACAAGTCAGCAATCAACGGAATGGGATAGTGATTCCTCACCGTCAACTTGTTGAGTGCCCGATAATCAATACACAGCCGGAGAGTCCCATCTTGCTTTTTCTGAAACAACACCGGAGCTCCATAGGGCGCTTTGGACGGTCGGATAAATCCTCCCTTCAAGAGTCCATCCAACTGTATTCTCAGTTCGGCCAGTTCGGGAGGTGCCATCCTGTAAGGACTACGAGCGGTTGGCACGGCTCCTGAGATCAACTCGATCTGATGATCGACGGATCGACGAGGAGGGAGGACTTGGGGTAGGTCATCGGGCAAGATGTCCTTGAATCCCTCAAGCAGTCTCACTACCTCCGGAGGAGTGTTCTCATCCCTACAATCTTCCTTTATCGACAAAGTAGCCAGGAACGACGGTTCACATCTTCGAAGTCCCTTCTCAAATTGCATTAACGAGAGCATCTGTCCCCGTCTACCCTCAACCTTCACCTTCGACGCTTTAACAAGACATGGGCTGTCACCCATCAACAACAAGGAACTCAAATGGGGCTTAGGCACCGCTTTAGACGTGCGGAAGAAGTCCATACCCAGTACCATCTTAAAATCATCTAGTGGAGTCAGAGTAAGGTCCAATCGACTACTCCACTCCCCTATCCGAGTGAGGACTCCCTTGGAAATCCCATGAATAGGTCTTGCTGCCGAGTTCACGGCCTTCATTCTGCCGCCCGCGCGGTCCAGCTTCAGTCCTAATCTCTCTGTTTCGGTGTCGGCCACAAAGTTGTGGGTGGCACCGGTGTCAACCATTGCTCAAGTGTTACGTCCATTGATCACTACGTCGACGTACATGAGCTCAGTCGACTTGGGTTTTAGGGAGGTCTCATCACCCCTCAGAGTGCCTAGTAAATGAACAGCTCCCATGTGTGGTATCTCATCCTCATCCATTTCATTGTTTCTGCTTGTCTCTCCTTCGTTTGTGCCATCAGACTCCATAGACATCTTAGATAGATTCTGCTGGAGGGCACTGAAGTCTCGATGAGGGCACTCGGTGTGTTTGTGTGACCCTTTGCAGTTGTAGCAACTCAACTTCGACGGCCATCTTGCCGTGGACGTTTCTGTCCGATTGAACGATGAGGTTGGACCTGGGGCTCGTAGGGTACCAGTCTAGGAGATCCACCTCCAACGTTCCCATATCTACTATTGCCACTGCTGTAGTTTCGAGCGTTGTTCGAGCTTGTCCGAGAGTCAGTTGACCCTGCTTGGTTCACAATTGAACTTGGCCCTGTTGGCCCTTTCTTTGGTGGGATCTCTTTCCTTAGCTAGTTGTCGAAGAGTCGTTCGGCCACGCTTGTAGCAGCAGACAAGGTCTATTCAACTCACGTTGATCCTTGTCGCTCATGTCCTTGATTTCAAGCATGCACACCGAGTACTCCTCCACATAGTTTTGGATGCTCCCCGTATGCTTGATGGTCTTTAACTTCCTTCGAGCAATGAACTCAGTGTTCTCCGGGTAGAACTGGTCGTTGAGTTCCTTCTTAAACTCTTCCCATGTGTCTATTTTCAGAATTGCTTCGATTTCGGCTTCGATTTCGGCATACTTCGAACGCCGCCACAACTTCGCGTCATCCACAAGGTACATGACCGCGGTGTCGACCTTCAGGTCCTCTTCCAGTCCACTGACTCGGAAGTATTGTTCTAGGTCGAAGACAAAGTTGTCTACTTCCTTGGAGTCTCTGGCTCCACTGTATGTCCGGGGCTGAGGGGGCTTCACCCGTCTCGACCCTAATCCACCATTACCACTAGCAACGGCTTTGGTGATCGTAGTACACTGATCCCACAATGATTGAATTTGATTGTGGATGTGGTCAAGCTCCTCTCGTAAGCTTGCGGAGGACATCTCATGCATTTGGGCCTCTAATGCATCGATCCGGGCATCCTGCCCGATCACAATTTTCTCCAGCTCTTCCATGTTCATCATGGTTTCGGATTCGAGTCTAGCAATCTTTTACTGAGCGTGCTTCACTAGCTGTGCTCTGATACCAACTGTCACGGTCCGCCTTTTCAAGTTGCGGGACGTGCGGCGCGCTCTTGTCTCCTAGCGGCAAGAGTGTCAGCCGTACACAAGGAACGTCTTCGGGTGTCCGTGGACACAAGAGAGTGAGGGAGGGCCGGAGTTTGAGAGAGGGGTTGGATGATGAAAGCAATCAATACAGTTTAACAACAACAAGCATTGACATCAATATATCGATATGGAGGACTGCTTCCCCCATAAAGAGTCCTTAGAACTTTATTCATTCTGACAGGAGTATACATCAAGAGTGCATAACTTTCATACTCAACATCTACTCTTAAAGCAAAAGAACTAGAAAGCTTAAAGACATGTCCAAGGGTCAACACGCAGAAAACGCCTTAGAGACATGTTAGAAAAGAACTAGAAAGCGTAAAGACATGTCCAAGGGTCAACACGCAGGAAGCGCTTTAGAGACATGTTACAATGCAAGGAAAGTAAAGAAAAGCTGTAAATTACAAGGTGTGAAGGCATAGTCGCAGGAACCTAACACCATGCGTATGGCATAATTTTTATCATAGTCGCAGGCCCATAATTCCATGCCATGCCATCTAAATGATCTTGTGCCACGTTACATGTTTAAGGTTTTAGGAAAATTTGGAAACGAAGAAAAAGGTTTTAGGAAAATTTTCAACCCCAAACTGGGTCAAGTCTTTCCTAGCTAGTATCACCTCAACAATGTTTTCTCTAACAAGATAGGGGCTCATCAGGATGACCAATTTCAAAATACATTATTCCAAGTTCAATAAACTATTCTTTTGTTTCGGAGAAAAAAAGAAGTAATTTTTATCCAAGAGATGAATAAAAGTTTTGTCGGTTTTCTTCAAATATCCTGAATACAAACCAAAACCAAGTTGTTGCCCCTACATCTTAAATAATAACCCCATGCACTGCAGATAGACAAAAATATACCTTGAAGTTAGTCTGCATTTCAAAGATGTAATCCTGGGAAAGAACTTTACTGATTGGAAGCACCACAAGAGTTCCATAAAATTAATCCTATTTTTTATTTTGGGTGCGGTCCAACTTAGACAAGTTAGCTGTAATGGTGGATGATTCCACTATATTCACCTCTGACATTCAGGAAAACAGTAATCAAACGAAGAAACCTTTTAAACCAAACTTGTCAATGAAAAACTTGAACACAATACCACTATCAATACCAGAGGCATGCAGCAGTCATTTGAATTGAGCAACAATAGATGGAAACTAAAAGAAGAGGGACAAGCATCGAATACCTTCTTTAGTATACTTCAGAGCACCCCAACATAATATATGTGGTTGCTTACTCCACAGACACTTCTTAAACTCTCTTAAACTCTCTGAGGACCCACAACAAGTTCAATACTTTCTCTGCAAACAACCCAAAAGATGTTAGAGAGAGAGACCAGAGATTTCATAGATAGCTTTATAGGAAGAAGAAAGCAATCAAAAAGCAGGCAAACAAGGTTGAACAACAGCATTGTGGTTTGATCAATTGCTTTGTCAATGTCACCATCCTCAAGTAACTGACCAGCTAGTTCAAGATACCTTGCCAGAACCAGTAGATGTAGATCCCATGAAGTGACAACAGAGAATTAATGATTTCATATAAACTACTTTATACCCCCACTTTTGCCTGTAATTCAATAGGTTCAGCAATCATTAACAAAATAGTACTAATTAATTAAGATGATCATATCCTGTAGAGCTCTGAGCAAAGAATACCTTGTCTAAAATCCATGCGACATGTAGGGACTGCACTAGTAGTCAGACTATAGCCAAAAACTATATTCAATCTACCAGGAGGCAAACATGAATTTGCAAGACCAAGTTATGAGCAATGGAGGTCACAGAGCATCTTCTCTAAAACGGGTTTCAGAGAACCAAAGTTGAAATGCAAATAGTTTAGGTATTCAAAATGATTGCGTACGTAAATAAAATATGGTTAAGGAATTAGCATTGCTCAAAGATAAACTATGTTAATACCGCCTGTATCCATGTTGGAAGCATAAACTAATATGCATGTTTTACTTGCAGCAGCCTACTAGCTGTTCTGATCATAGGCATTGGTAACTAGAGTAAAATGCAGATATCCAATATTTCCACGTGTTGGAGCTGCAGCATTATGCCAATATGTGAATAGTGCCTTGAGAATTCAACTTTAAAAAAAACATACTATTGTCTTTCAAAAGTTTACGCTTTCACAAAATTAGTTGAATAGTTGTCTAGGTTTGTTTATCTCAGAAATGCCAATGTCAATAACTGAATATCAATGAGCATATTATGCAAAAACTTTTGACACTTCATTAACCTCGCATATATGGAAAAATAAAGAGCAAAGCTTTCATGCCAACCTCTCGAATGATAAAAGAAGTCCCAGCATAGAGGGTGATCAATGTGCCTTCTCTGACATTGTTTATGGCAACGCACATGGTAAAGTGGATTTAGGTTTCCAAGCAAACACGATAACAGGATAGTTCGATTTAATAATTTGACCACAAGCGATTTTTATGGATCGCTGAGATAGCGGTGACAAGGTCTGGCAATGGAGATAACAGCGGGCAATCCCAGTAGGAGGTATGGTCTCCACGGGTAGGTTTTTGGGAACCATTTGTTCTAGCTGCCAGCAGTCATTTTTTCCAAATTTTTTGTTTTTTTGTTCTTTTTCCTTTTGATTTTTGTTTCTCAAATAACGGAACTCCAACGTTGGAGGACAGGAGCATGATGACTTTGAAGAATCCGGATCTGCCCAACATGAAGCAATCTGGTTCTTGAGAGCACGGGAGAAGAAAGTCAAACAATGACCAAAAAAGAGGCCCAACCAAACATATGAATAGGAAAGCCCAGTTGCATTTCCCTTTTTCTAGGTCAGTATATGTTGAAGCAAAAAGGATTGTTCTGTCGCAGTGGGAAGGTAGGGTGCTAAGTGTTAGGTTCCACCCTTCACACCTTGTAATTTACAACTTTCCTTTATTTCCCTTGCAATGTAACATGTCTCTAAGGCGCTTCCTGCGTGTTGACCCTTGGACATGTCTTTAAACTTTCTAGTCTTTTACTTTTAGGAGTAGATGTCTGAGTATGAAAGTTATGCATTCTTGATGTATACTCCTGTCAGAATGAATAAACCTTTCAAGACTCTTTATGGGGGAAGCAGTCCTCCATATCGATGTATTAATGTCAATGCTTGTTGTTGTTAAACTGTGTTGATTGCGTGCATCATCCAACCCCTCTTTCAAACTCCGTTCCTCCCTCATTCTCTTGTGTCCACGGACACCCCAAAGACGCTCCTTGTGTACGGCTGGCACTCTTGCCACTAGGAGACAAGAGCGCGGCGCACGTTCCGCGACTTGCAAAGGCGGACCGTGACAGTTGGTATCAGAGCGCAGCTAGAGAAGCACGCTCAGTGAAAGGTTGCTAGACTCGAATCCGAAACCATGGTGACCATGGAAGAGCTAGAGAAAATTGTGATCGGGTCGGATGCCCGGATAGATGCATTGGAGGCCCAAATGCATGAGATGTCCTCTGCAAGCTTACGGGAGGAGCTTGACCACATGAACAATCAAATTCAATCACTGTGGGATCAGTGTACTACGATCACCAAGGCCGTTGCTAGCGGTAATGGTGGATCAGGGTCGAGACGGGTGAAGCCCTTTCAACCCCGGACATACAGTGGAGCCAGAGACTCCAAGGAAGTAGACAACTTTGTCTTCGACCTAGAACAATACTTCCGAGTCAGTGGACTGGAAGAGGACCAGAAGGTCGACACCGCGGTCATGTACCTAGTGGATGACGCGAAGTTGTGGCGACGTTCGAAGTATGCCGAGATCGAAGCCAAAACTCTGAAAATAGACACATGGGAAGAGTTTAAGAAGGAACTCAACGACCAGTTCTACCCGGAGAACACTGAGTTCATTGCCCGAAGGAAGTTAAAGGGCATCATGCACACGGGGACAATCCGAGACTATGTGAAGGAGTACTCGGCGTGCATTTTTGAGATCAGGGACATGAGTGACAAGGACCGTATGTTCAACTTCATCGATGGGCTGAAAGAGTGGGCTCAACGTGAGTTCAACAGACAAAAACTAGATACCTTGTCGGCTGCTATAAGCGTGGCTGAACGGCCCTTCGACAACCAGCTAGGGAAAGAGATCCCACCAAGGAAAGGGCCAACAGGGCCAAGTTCAATTGTGAACCGAGCAGGGTCGACTGGCTCTCAGACAGGCTCGAACAACTCTCGAAACTACAACGGGGGTAACTACAACGGTGGCAATAGTAGATATGGGAACGTTGGAAATGGATCTCCTAGACCGGTACCTTACCGGCCCCAGGTCCAACCTCATCGTTCAATCGGACAGAGTCATCCGCGGCAAGATGGCCGTCGAAGTTGAGTTGCTACAACTGCAAAGGGCCACACAAACACACCGAGTGCCCTCATCGAGACTTGAGTGCCCTCCAGCAGAATCTATCTAAGATGTATGTGGAGTCTGATGGCACCAACGAAGGAGAGACAAGTAGGAACAATGAAATGGATGAGGATGAGATACCACACATGGGAGCTGTTCATTTACTGGGCGCCCTGAGGGGTGATGAGACCTCCCTAAAACCAAAGTCGACTGAGCTCATGTACGTCGATATAGTGATCAATGGATGTAGCACTCGAGCAATGGTTGACACTGGTGCCACCCATAACTTCGTGGCCGGCACTGAAGCAGAGAGATTGGGACTGAAGCTGGACCGCGCAGGCGGCAGCATGAAGGCCGTGAACTCGGCGGCAAGACCTATCCATGGGATTTCCAAGGGAGTCCACACTCGGATAGGGGAGTAGAGTGGTCGATTGGACCTTACGGTGACTCCACTAGATGATTTCAAGATGGTACTGGGTATGGACTTCCTCCGCACGTCTAAAGTGGCGCCCATGCCACATTTGAGTTCCTTGTTGTTGATGGGTGACAGTCCATGTCTTGTGAAAGCGTCGAAGGTTGAGAGTAAACGGGGACAGATGCTCTCGTCGATGCAATTTGAGAAGGGACTTCGAAGATGTGAACCATCATTCCTGGCTACTTTGTCGATGAAGGAAGATTGTAGAGATAAGAATACTCCTCCGGAAGTAGTGAGACTGCTTGAGGGATTCAAGGACATCTTGCCCGATGACCTACCCCAAGTCCTCCCTCCTCGTCGATCCGTTGATCATCAGATTGGGTTGATCCCGGGAGCCGTGCCACCCGCTCGTAGTCCTTACAGGATGGCACCTCCCGAGCTGGCCGAACTGAGAAAACAGTTGGATGGACTCTTGAAGGGAGGATTCATCCGACCGTCCAAAGCGCCCTATGGAGCTCCGGTGCTGTTTCAGAAAAAGCAAGATGGGACTATCCGGTTGTGTATTGACTATCGGGTACTCAACAAGTTGACGGTGAGGAATCACTATTCTATTCCGTTGATTGCTGACTTGTTCGACCAACTCGGCGATGCTGTGTACTTCACGAAGCTTGATTTGAGGTCGGGGTACCATCAAGTTCGTATATCAGAAGGAGACGAGCCGAAGACATCTTGTGTGACGAGATATGGGGCTTTTGAATGGTTAGTGATGCCCTTTGGGCTAACGAATGCTCCTGCAACATTCTGCACCTTGATGAACCATGTCTTCCACGGGTACTTGGATAAGTTCGTGGTGGTATACCTCGATGATATTGTGATCTCTAGCAAGACCATGAGCGAACACTTGGAACACTTAAGACTTGTGTTCGAGAAGTTACGCGAGCACCACCTCTTCGTGAAGCCAGAAAAGTGTTTGTTTGCACAAGAGGAAATTAGTTTCCTTGGTCACTTTGTAGGAAAGAGGAAGATGCGCATGGATCCTAAGAAAGTCTCTGCCATCAAGGAGTGGCAGCCTCCGAAGAATGTCTTTGACCTCCGTTCCTTCCTTGGCCTTGCTAATTACTACCGGCGTTTCATTGCAGGATATTCTGGTATTGTGGCTCCCCTTACAGACTTGCTCAAGAAGTGTGAAGGTTGGGATTGGGCCGAATCACAGAATGAAGCGTTTGAAAAGTTGAAGAAGATGGTAACCAGGGAACCGGTGTTGGCTCTCCCCGATGTCACAAAACCCTTTGAGGTTAAGACCGATGCCTTAGACTTCGCCCTCGCGGGAGTACTACTTCAAGAAGGGCACCCGGTTGCTTTCGAAAGCTGCAAGCTGAATGGGGCCGAGAGACGGTATGCCGCTCAAGAGAAGGAGTTACTGGCAATCGTACATTGCTTAAGGGTCTGGAGACACTACCTTCTGGGTTCGAAGTTCCTTGTTCGCACAGACAACACTGCGGCGAGCCACTTCTTAACCCAACCCAGACTCACTGGTCGACAAGCTCGGTGGCAAGAATCTCTGGCGGAATTTGATGTGGAGTTTACATACAGACCTGGGGTCAACAACGCAGATGCTCTCAGTCGTCGGGCTGACTTTGCTGCCTTAAAGCAAATGACTCACTTCTCGGCAAGTCTTGTGGCCACTACGATCCGCGAACAGATCAAGCAACATCTAGGTCAAGATACGATGGCGAAGACCATCAAACAGCTCATTGAAGAAGGGAAAACGAGACGGTTCTGGATAGAAGATGGCCTTATCTTCAACAAGGGACATAGGTTGTCTGTTCCAGGGCCGAGGGCCTTCGGAGAAAATTACTGAGCGAATGTCATGACACCCTTTGGGCAGGACATCCGGGGTGGCAGAGAACCTTGAGCTTGCTAAAACAAGGGTACTTCTGGCCCATGATGAAGGACGACGTAATGAGTTACACTCGGACGTGTCTCGTGTGTCAGCAAGACAAACCGGATCGATTCAAGACAAACCGGATCGATTCAAGCAGGGCGGCTTAGTAAACCCGCTCGCAATGTCGACTCGACCATGGCAGAGTGTCTCCATGGACTTCATCAACGGGTTACCGAAGGTCGGACCCTTGTCTGCTATTATGGTGATAGTGGATCGATTCTCGAAGTATGCCACTTTCATCCCTATGCCGAAAGCTACTGGAGCAGAAGGTATCTTCTGGGGTGAACTCTTCAAGCTTCTTGGGTTAGAGGTGAGCATGTCTTCAGCATACCATCCCCAGACAGACGGACAGAAAGATTCAACGGGGTCCTCGAAGAATACCTTCGACACTTTGTGAGCGCCAACCAGAGAGAGTGGGTTAGACTACTAGATGTAGCCCAGCTCTGCTTCAATTCTCCGAAGAGCTCCTCATCCAACAGGAGTCCCTTCGAAGTTGTCACGGGACAACAACCTCTCTTACCACACACTGTGGATGATCATTACAAGGGCCGAAGCAAGAAGGCTTATGAGTTCACCAGAGAATGGAAACAAAACACCGACATTGCTCGGAGTTACTTAGAA
Source organism: Tetragonia tetragonoides (assembly GCA_038025085.1). Taxonomy (NCBI): domain Eukaryota; kingdom Viridiplantae; phylum Streptophyta; class Magnoliopsida; order Caryophyllales; family Aizoaceae; genus Tetragonia; species Tetragonia tetragonoides. Next base: position 5,002,961 of record CM076139.1, read on the forward strand.
AAGGCTTCGAAGCACATTAAGAAATGGGCCGATCAGAAGAGGAGGCCACTGGAGTTCGAAGTGGGAGACCTAGTGATGGTGAAGATCCTCCCAAAGCAGATGAGATTCCTGAAATGAAGCGACAAGCGGTTGATCCGCAAATATGAAGGCCCCATCCTTATCACCAAAAAGGTGGGAAGTACGGCTTACAAAGTGGAACCCCCGACTTGGATGAAAGTACACTCTGTCTTTCATGTGAGTCGTTTGAAGCCGTATCATCCAGATCCAGAAGACTCTGCCCGCAACAAGTCTACTCGGGCCAACATCCGCACCAAGCCGTCCCCGACACTTGATGACTAAATCACGTCGCCGAGGACGTCGACAACTTTAGTGGGGGAGAATGTTAGGTTCCGCCCTTCACACCTTGTAATTTACAGCTTTCCTTTACTTTCCTTGCAATGTAACATGTCTCTAAGGTGCTTCCTGCGTGTTGACCATTGGACATGTCTTTAAACTTTCTAGTCTTTTACTTTTAGGAGTAGATGTCGAGTATGAAAGTTATGCATTCTTGATGTATACTCCTGTCAGAATGAATAAACCTTTTAAGACTCTTTATGGGGGAAGCAGTCCTCCATATCGATGTATTGATGTCAATGCTTGTTGTTGTTAAACTGTGTTGATTGCGTGCATCATCCAACCCCTCTCTCAAACTCCGTCCCTCCCTTATTCTCTTGTGTCCACGGACACCCCAAAGACGTTCCTTGTGTACGGCTGCACTCTTGCCGCTAGGAGACAAGAGCGCGCCGCACGTTCCGCTACTTGCAAAGGCGGACCGTGACACTAAGCAAATGACTTATCATTCTCAGCAGGCTCTCCATTAGGGTGCTACTCAAAATGAAATGTCATGCACAACATACTCCCTCAGCTAACTGTCTCATTTGAGCAGCTTCAAGCAAAAGCCAATGTATCCATTGGAAAATACAGAGGATAAAAGCACACCATGGATCCTACGAAGAATGACGTGATAAAGCACCAAAAAGTTTTGGATCATATTTAAGTGATTGCTTTGAACAAATTTGACAATCCTTTCTTTCTCCACTTCGAATTGAATAACCCACCACCCCACACTTATTTCCTCCACTAGGAGATGTGACCACTACGGTATGAACTCAAGTCTTTGGTGGTGAAAGGCATACACTTCGCCATTCTCAACTAGGTTGGATCATACTCAATGTATGTTATGTTTGCATAGTTTACAAGAAAACTAATTCACTACTCATCTCCATAATAGCATATTTGCGTAAGTATCCTGCTTGATAGTATAAGGAGATTAGTAAATTATTTACCTTCAGATTTGAGAAAAAGGTGGGTTCAAAGAAGGCTTTTAATCCAAAATCGTTACCTCCATACAAACTTGGATCGTCAATCTACAAGAGGTCGGTCCCTCCCTCTTTCTCTATCCCCTTTTTCTTCTCCAGAATCTCTACCCTTTCTTCTAATGGCCAATATTCAATTAATACAAGTCTTCAGTAACCATGAACTTGGTAAACGTGATGCTGATCAATATCTGAGTTGCTTCATTAGATCAGCAAACATACATTATCCAGCTCCCCCCCCCCCCAAGAAAAGATAATTGTTCCCAATATCGTAAGTTTTTCTAAAGGTACCAATTTCGTAAGTTGTTTCCCAGCACGTTAGTAAATACCTAAAAGTAAACATTTTATAGCATGTGTTTTAGAAAATTGTATGGCCAGTCAGAGATGCAGCAATTCGTCATTAATAGATCAAGCAACAATATAAAAATAAAAAGTGGAGAAGAAGAAGATAGTTACTTCAGACTAGTGCAGATTTCCTTTTAAAGGGCCTCTAACAACAAATCTCTCAGTTGCTTTATCGACAAACTCTTCATAGATCCTCCAAGGACTCAGCTAACAAGAAATTCCTGCAAACATTTCAAATAAGTTGTTAGAAGAGGGAGACCCAAGACATAAAGCAGGAGGAACAAATTCAGCAACAGAGATACTGCAAAAGCTTTCTGAATATATCCTCCTCGCATTCTTTTTTATTTTACAGAAGGAACAAAGGTTAATAAGAAATTAAGAATGGAACCCTCAAGCAAGCTCATGGTTCAGGGAAGATGCTCTTTAGCAGTGGAGCATTTTGTATTCCTCTCAGCATCCTCACAGGGCACAGGCTCCTTATCACTGGTACATGACTGAACTTAGCAGCATGTTCAACTAATCTTGCCAGAACCAGTAGACTCCAATCAACGACATGCAATGGCAATTAAAGATTAAGGTATGGTGCACCTTGAATTTCGCTGGTAAATGGCAGTTCACCTGAATATTGATAAATTAATTACATATCAGGGCAAGGAGCGATATCCCCTCGAGAAGCAAAGGACAATATTCAGTATACATAAATGGAGGACAGCGGCAAAGGAGACAAGGACTCCCACTTATCTACCTTACTGTTTGGGAACAGTGGTTGGACAAAGTAACTGTTTTAACTTGATGGGACAGCTCTACGATCATTGTGGCTACAAATGTTCACTGTTCAGTGCACAGATCCTGATCAATCTGCAGGTTCAATTACATCAGCAAATATCAAGAATTATCTCCACCTCAACCAGTTTTGTTAGTTGTTCATTAAGATATTAGCAGCTATAGAATAAGCTTACGTAATCATGGCATGGCAGGCACTGATTTACACCAAGCAACCAGGGACAAATCATCTGTAAATAGAGGGGGGTGGAAGGACCTCCACACATTATGTCTCAGAGGATGTGAAGTTGCCATCTTCAAGAGTAGAGCCCAGCAACATAACATTGTCCCAGGTGGTTGATAGCTAACTTTGCTGCAGTCTCAAAGAAGAAGATAATCATAAGGCACATGAAGGACAGAGCATTTGTGTCTCCTCAATTCTTCTCAGCATCAGCATCCTCGAATTGATACAGGCCCCTAGTTCCAATGAACGTGGCTAAAAGTTGATCTTTTCAGCTAAACTAAGCTATAAACTTGCCAGTATGGATTAATACTTGATCCTATTGACACAACCTGCAGCAACAATTGCAAATGATTTTTACATTATGCACACCTTCAGGCTTCAGCTGGTAAATTTAAACAGCTGCCAAGTTAGCTATTGATAAACTAATGAAAGCGTTGAAGAGCAAAGGCTGTTACAATAGTTTGTCAATCACTTCCTAGTTCCTACAGAAGCTCTGTGATACTTGTCACCTCCATTTGAGTTATAGGTTTTGCACCAGCAATCGCACTGTAGCCAACATATCAGGAGGCAACTCAACGTGTCACATGCCAAAAGTGGGTTTCAACTTTCAAGTTCAAGATACAAGCAAGACAGATCAAACAGCATATTTTGTAAGAGTTTTAACGGCAAGTTAACTCACACCAAAGTTTAACAAAACGAACTAAAAAAAAGGCTTACAAGCATTGAGATATGGGGGGAATAAAGTTTTATATATTGCCAAAAACAAACTATTCTTTTCACTGTCAATAGAAAAAAGATATCCTTTTTAAAACTGGAGCTACTAGGGAACACAGAGGTAACGAATTCTAGATATGTCTGGACTTCCATTCACAGGTTGACACCAGTTCTGCCTCCATATGTAGAGCATGCAGAAGCAAAATTCGGCTTATTGGCTCGTCTGGAGCTGCTAACCCCGCCCCCAATTATTGGAAAGGCTAAATGCCCTGAAGTCCCATGACCTCCACTCTGCTGCTAACAGCCCCCTGCAATGACTGAGAATTGGGGGCTTAGTCAAGATCCGTACCACAGCAGCTGGAAACAGCCAGCGAGTTGGCTGGCGAATTAATTTTACCCAATTCATTCCAGTTCTTTTGAGATCTACATTTCAAAATCGAGACCGCTATCATTCTCTCTTGTCCATTGCCATTCTCGGTTTCTAGGCAATATAGTTTATTATTTCGCTAGTACATCATTTTAAATTGTTCATGCTTGACACCATATTGCAGCATCACTCAGCTCCCATTTCATTATACTCAGATGTTAGCAACTGATGCAGTTATAGGGATCTAAACATTCTTGAGAGAGCTTATGCATTTTCATCTACATATAATTTACAGTTCTGGACATTCACTGCTCTGAATGGAAATGCCGAATGCTTGCAGAAACAGGAAGTGTTCCCATTTCTGGAGCCAGGTTGGGGAGGGAGTTGGTATAGAGATGGTAGAGGAAGCAAGATGAACTCACCAGAAATCAAACCAATTCAGCCAAAATCGCCTTCCATGTGGCAGCTAAATGTCATAATTTAGTTGCCTTCATTTATGATCCCGATTCATTCCAACTAGCACCCCAAAGCATTGTAAAATTTCCAGCAATAATTAAATTGAATGCCCAAAAGCTTAACATCTTCTGCCAAGAGAGAAAAAGCTTCAATATCTGTAAGGCACTTGACTGACTGAGACGAGGAGGGAAGGTTCTGAGTTGATGCAGAGGGAATCAAAGCCCATGCAAGCAATTCTGAGCCACATAAATCACCTGCTCCAAGCAAATTGGAGCCAGAGAATGCACCACTTACAGAAGAGATCTCCAACTGGCCACTCAAGATGAAAATGACACATCTAACTGGCTCGCCCTCCATAAATATGTATGTGCCTTTAGAACAGGAAAATGTTCTAAGATATCCACAGAAGGAATGTGCAAGGTCACTCTCCAGGTTTGTAAAGAAAGGCAACTGAAAACAAACAGTATACCCAATTAATAGAAAACTAAATGAACCATTACCAGATTTCCTCCTATTATTCACCTTTTGCTTTGTACGCATAACAAATTGTGGGTTAGTAATCAAGACAAGGTTTCTCCAATTGGTGGGTTTGACTGCAAAAAGGTTATGCGTATAAATATATGATTATGAGCAGAAAATGCAACTACCCAGTGAGGATCTTACAAACGCGAGATCTGGAAAAGGGTACAACGTAGGAGCTCTTAAGTCTTAACCCTGCAGAGGCAGAAAATGTTTTCGGAAAAAAGCATGACAGCAGTATTTAACCTAGACCTTACGCACAGATGATGCAAGAAATCAAAATAAGTGGTCAAAGAGAAATGCAATATTACATTGCAGGCAATGTCAAGATAAAGATGTCTTCGAATTTCACACTGCAAGCCTGAAGGAAGCAAGCTCAATACAGCCTCATCATCTAGACCACAGAGAGTTCTCCAGTCAGATTCGACCATCTGTCTAACACGGTCCTTCAAATCTGGAGGTAACTGGTGGTTATCTGTCCATTCCTCCACCTCTCTTTGTCTTACCATCTGCTGTTGTCTTCCAGGCTCCATAGACTGAATACTGGTCTTTAAAATAGAAGATTAAGAACTTTGTACATCAGAATTTTACTCATCAAAATAATCAACATATTAGCTAAGTTTAATTCCAAATATGGTAAGAATTTAACAGAAGGATCATCCACGTTTGGTTGTAACATACAAGCATGCAATGATACTCCAGGCTTTTTTCTCAAATCTATCCCTATGTAAAGTGAGTAATTATTTTGGCACAAGTAGGCAATAATGAAGCATGTTACATCATGGGAGCTAATCCAAGTAAAGAAGAAATTTTAATGCACACAGGAAAACAAAATAGTGCTTCAATTCTTCCCCCTCCCCCTCTTCTTCCTGGTTGCCTCTTTCCTTTTTTTGGCTTCATAGATGGCTCTCAGGTGTTCACAGTTGTCTATAAATAAGGCTTCTATTTCAAAATTCTAAACACTAGCCCAGCATACAAGAATAAAATAAATCAAACATAACAAAAACAAGCAAGTCCTGATCCACAGGTGGGGATGACATGGGTTCTTTGCAAAGGAGCCAGTACCTAGAGTCCATTCACAAAACAACAGAAACTGGTGCCATAGAAACCACAAAATTTAAGAATGTAATATGGTTTCTTGAAACAGGTTTTGAGGGGGTGGGGAGAATAAATATATAAAAAACAAAGAAACTTAAATTTGTGATCATTACCTGCATCTGAGCTATCAAGCCTGCAAACAGGAGAAGACCAAATATAGTCATGAAAAAACTGCAAGTTGTTTCAAGAGCAGAAGCGCGTGTATCGAAATTCTGCCCCATAGAACTGTAATCCAGATGAAAGAAATACCAAGTTAGGCTTAAATAGTCAAGACTTTATGTTGAAGATTAAGCAGGTCTTTATATAGTTCTAATGCTAAGCAAATACTAAGGCCAAAAAGTGACATGAAGGGGGAGGCATAAAATCAAGAGAAAAGTGAACCATCTATAATATGCTAAGTGATACTCAAAAACTATAAAATCCTACTAAGGGTCATGTACAAAGACCACTAGAAAGCCAAGTGCTATGTAACCAGTGAGGAGGTAAAAGGAAAAGGGAAAACAGCTGCAGTCAACAATATATCTCAAATCAATAGTACCTTAAACATTTGAGACCCCAGGAGAAGCAATACATGTATCTTTGAATAAAACTTCTTGAACCGATTTTATTTTTGTAAACATCTGAAAACATTCCTTGCTCAATCTGATTATCCAAGGAACACTTTTTGAGCATTTCATCCCAGTCAGAGACTATAGTGGTTGCTTCTTTCTGAAGGACAATCCATTTACACCCCAATAGCCGAATAATGTATCTTACATAATATGCAGTTCCTACAAACTTCATTTACAAAAAGAACTGGCAATAAGTTTGATGGCCAAAGCAGAATCTATTGTAGCTAGTCCGATCAAGCAAACAAATGTGGCAACTTGTACTTACTTGACTAAGCATAATATAAGTTAGAAGATAGTAAAAAGCCCCTGACCATGCATGCCTCGAGATGGTGCCAGTTGTTTCAATTATTTTCTTCCTCAAAGGGAACAGAACCGACATCCTCGGGTAAAACTGGAAAAGGATTATTAGTATCAAGTATTCATAAAAATCATAGATCTGCCAGTGTGAGATTGATGAAGTCTTGAGTGATGGGATCATACACCACAGGTAAACCTGATGAAGACACAAACAAAAACTGTCAACGCCCAACTCTCAGTTAAACAATAATAGTTCATTTGTATTTAGAAAATTACTTCCTTTGCTTCTCTCCCTTGAGCAAAGGGGCGAATTAGAATCTCAAAGTTCAAAGTCTCTTTTACTGTAGGAATTCCTTTTGTATTATGAATCAGTATTTGGTTCTCTGAAACTAAAATCCACAAAGTTTCTAGCATAAGAGAACTTGCAAACCTTACGACTATTGTAAGTTAACTACTGAAACACCTACACACAATCTTAACCTTAACTACTGATCAAGTATTAAGCTTTGACAAAGTTAGTACTTACAGCCATTTTCTGTGCATAAGTGATGCCAAAATTACTTGAAATTATTAAATAATATCATCATGGGTGGCGATCAGAAAGTACCTGAGGCAAGGGCAATGCTGCGATTAGGTCAATAATGAAGCGTGACTTGAAATATTTGTGGGCGATAATTTTAGGGTCTGTAACCATCTCCCTTGTTCTGAAAATTCCAGGATGTGCGAAATTGGACGAGCATACCTACAACGTGACAAGAATCGCCCACCATTCTCAACAAAAACAATGGTTTAATCGCCGCCCGGAAAATTGGGTGGCAAACGCAAATCAGGTGGGTGTCGTCGTTGAATGTCGCAATATGGTAACCGATGCCAATGCAAAAATTCCGGCCGGAACTAAATACCCATCGGCTGGAGAACCTGGGGATTAAGGTCTCCTTTAGTCCTTTCTAGCTAGCTAGCGCGTACAAATGACCCGCACTTCCCGGCTCTTGCCCGGTATTGTATTTGTTGATTGTAGGCCTGGGCAACGGGTTGGTTCGGACCAAACATGTTTGTGGGTCTGGCACGGCTCGTTTTGCCCGTTTATAATTTTAAAAGTGGGTTTTTTTAATAATTTTTAGTATATCGGACCATTTGTGATCTGGTATGACTTGTCTAACTTTTAAATTGGTCCCTCCATTTAGACCCGCCCCATTTACAATCGTAAACGGACTATAACTCGCTGAGCAATAGGTCGGGTCGACTACAGTGTTCCCCCTCACTTGCCCAGGTCTAGTTAATTGATTATAAAACCGGGGATGAACATGGGGTTCAAATGTAAATTCATAAAATCAAAAAATGAAAAAATTAAAAATTTCTTTATGTTAATAAATGTATAATCGTGATGTAATCAACGGGTAATAATAAGTTTTCATTAAAAGATTTATAAAAATAAATAATACATTAATATTGTACCAGCACGCGCGACGAAGAGCTAGTTACTGACCTCATATAATATAATGATTAATGAGAGAAGGAGGTCTATCTAACAAGATAACATGGAAACAACCAAAAATTTAGGGTTTTGATTCCGTGTTTGGACTTTTGATGGTCCAAAAGCCAAATAGTGTTATACTCCATTTAAAATGCGTGTCTAAAATTAGGTCTAATTTTTTTCTTCTACTTTTTTGAGTGCACAAAGGGATGCAATATGATGTATCGCGCATATGTCTAACACAAAACTCATATGAAGCGGTTTCAAAGTTTGGCATCTGTAACAAGCAAGACGCCATGCTTGTTTATAAATGTGGCCTCATGTTGAGGTCACCTCATAAGAGACTTATTATCTATCTATTATATATGATGCTGTGTGTATTGAAATTAGGGAACTTATCTTTTGTGGGTTGTTGTAAATTTGGGAACTCTTACACATTCCTATCATCGTCATCAGATAGGGTACAAACATTTTTTTTGCTTTATGTTATACGCCAATTGGTACACGTGAGCTGCACGTGTTTGTAAGTAACAAATAAGTTTGTTAGGAAATTGTTAGAGCTGAGTTAGTTAGCACAGTACATGTAATGACTGTAGCTATATAATATGTTACTGTAATAATCAGAAAACTATCCAAGAAATATCAATACAATTCTTTTTCTCTCTATGATTCTCTCTCTTTCTCTCTCTCTCAGCTTAGCTGAATTCTTCTTCAATGGCAGCTTAATCTCAGATCCTCTCATCTTGATGATCTCTGAACTTCTCTTATTTCTCGAATTAATTCAATTCCTGAAATAGTTGGTCACAAGTTTGGTATCAGAGCACTTTCTTGGCCAATCTACCTGATTGATTCTCAAAACCCCTTCGGGTTCTTGATTCAGTTCATTTTTCAATTGATTGGTATTGTTTCATCAATCAATTAAGCCCAAATCTCAATTCCAAATTGGAATTATTAAACACAAAGCTCAATTCATCTTCGATTGATTGAGTTGCTTTCCTCAATCAATCCAGCTCCTCTGAGAATCAATCAACAAAACAAAATTCATGGGGGTTTCTAAAAATACCCGCCAAGCAGAAAACAAGAAAATGGATGATTTCTTTAAAGCTATGCAAGATTCTTGGTATGAATTCCTGATGAGTAACTATGGTAAACATCAGGAAGAATTACAACTAAAGTTTCAAGAACAGCAAGATGTGTTGAGGGCTGAAAACTTCAAGGCTTATGGTGATGTGCGTAACTTGACAACAGGGTTGAGTGCACAGGTGTTCTCGATTGCTACTAAATTGACTGCACTGGAGAGTACATCTTAGACAAGTATTCAGAATCATACCCACTCTAAATTTCTCTAGAATTGCTAAAGTGGATTTTCCAAAATTTACTGGGAAGGATCCTCAAGGGTGGTTGTATAAATGTGAGCAATTCTTTGAAGTAGATGGTACTAGTGAGTCTACAAAAGTAAAATTAGCTTCTATTCATTTAGATGATAAAGCTTTATTGTGGCATCAATCTCATATGAAAACCTTACCTGTTGGTACTTGGCCTACTTGGGAGGCATATAAGAAGATTTTGTTGGTTAGGTTTGGTGAACAGCCTTTTGATGATCCCATGGGGGAATTAATGCAGTTAAAACATAATAGTTCTGTGGAAATGTATCAAGATCAATTTGATGCTATCTTAACTAGGCTGGAATTATCTCCTAATCATGCTATAAGTTGTTTTGTGAGTGGATTGCAAGATGATATCCAGAATACTATGAGGATGTTTAAACCTCAAACTTTGAATGATGCATACTGCCTAGCTAAGTTACAGGAAGCTACACTGGTTTCTTTGCACAAAAAGAACAAACCCATTTTAGACAAAACACCCACAAATTCATTTAGTTCAGCCAAGACATTTACTCCATCAAATTTCAGTAAACACACCCCACAGCATAATTTTTCCAGAAACACCACATATCCAAATAGCCAAAATCCCATATTCCAAAAACCTCACCGAAAGTACCTAAGCCCGCAAGAAATTGAGGAAAAAAGAGCCAAAAACCTGTGTTTTATGTGTGATGAAAAATACAACCCAGGGCACAAATGCAAGGGGCAAGTATACAGGCTGGAGTTAGTGGAAGATGATGATGAATGTTATGAATACTTCACTGAGAGTGAAGAAGCTGTTCAGAATGAGAGTAGTAGTAGTGCCAGTATAATTGATACAGAAGGTCTTTCTATCTCATTGAATGCTATCACTGGGGTTAACTCTTACAGTACTATGAGGGTCACTGGGAAGGTGAATAAAATGCCCTTGCATATATTGATAGATTCTGGTAGCACACACAACTTCTTAGACTTGGCAACAGCTAGAAGGTTGGGGTGTCATATTCAGAAAACTTGGCCTATGGATGTGGCAGTTGCAAATGGTGATCACTTGCAAAGCTCAAGTATGTGCAGGAATTTCAGTTGGGACTTACAGGGTGAAAACTTTTTAGCAGATGTGATGTTAGTCCCTTTGGGTGGATGTGAAATGGAGTTGGGTATGCAGTGGCTAACTACTCTTGGTTCTGTAATTTGGGACTTTGAGCAGCTGAAGATGGAATTTAAGCTCAAGGGAAAGAAATATGTGTTGAGAGGTACAAAGAAGGGTGCCTTATAGTGGATTACAGGAAAACAGATGAGCTCTGAGTTACACAAAAAGGGTGGTAAGAAGGAGTCACACACCATGGGTCAACTGTATGCATTACAGATGATGCCTGATCAGGGAGCTCAGCTTCTTGCAACTGAGGTAACACATCTTGCTCCTCTTGCAACATTGTTAAACAATTACTCTGATTTGTTTGTTGAACCCAAGTCACTACCACCACACAGATCACATGACCACCACATACAGCTCAAAGAAGGAACATCACCAATCAATGTAAGACCTTATAGATATCCTGCATTACAGAAGGATGCCATAGAATAGATCACCAAAGAAATGCTGGAAAATGGAGTGATAAGACCTAGCCAAAGTCCTTTTTCTTCACCAATTGTCTTAGTCAAGAAAAAAGATGGCACATGGAGGTTATGTATGGATTATAGAGAACTGAATAAACATACCATCAAAGATAAATTCCTTATACCCATCATTGATGAACTGTTAGATGAATTACATGGGTCAGTAATTTTTTCTAAGATTGATCTTAGAGTTGGATATTGGCAGATTAGAATGAAACCATTTGATATGGAAAAAACAGCTCTTATGAGCCATGAGGGGCATTATGAATTTTTAGTGATGCCTTTTGGCCTCATTAATGCGCCCCCTCAACTTTTCAGAGTTTAATGAATTCCATTTTCAAGCCCTATTTAGGAAATTTATTCTTGCTTTCTTTGATGATATTCTCATCTATAGCAAAACATTTGAGGAGCACTTGACACATTTGCAATTGACTCTGGATGTGTTGAGACAGTATACTCTTTTTGCAAAAATGAGTAAATGTTCATTTTGGGTACCAGAGGTAGAATACCTTGGTCACATCATATCTGCAGCAAGGGTTTCTACTGACCCTAAGAAGATTGAGGCTATGGCATTGTGGCATGTTCCTGAGAATATTAAGGGGTTGAGAGGATTTCTTGGGTTGACTAGTTACTACAGGAAATTCATCAAAGGTTATGGAATAATGAGCAGACCTTTAACTGATCTGTTGAAGAAGAATGCTTTTGCTTGGAGTATTGAAGCTCAACAAGCATTTGATCAACTGAAGAAAGCTATGTGCACTGCTCCAGTTTTAGCTATGCCAGACTTCACTAAAGGCTTTGTGATAGAAACAGATGCATCATGGTTAGGCATTGGTGCTGTGTTAATGCAAGATAAAAACCCCATTGCTTTTATTAGCAAGGCTCTTTCACAGAGAAATCAGGCACTGTCTACATATGAGGAGGAGTTGTTAGCTGTTGTGTATGCAGTGGAGAAGTGGAGGCCATATTTGATTGGCAGGCATTTTGTTCTTAAGACTGATGACTTTAGTCTTAAGTATATTTTGGAACAAAAAATAACCACTCCCTTCCAAAGTAAGTGGTTGCCCAAGTTACTGGGGTTAGATTATGAAATTTGGTACAAAAAGGGAAAAGAGAATGCTGCTGCAGATGCCCTCAGTAGAGTTTCTAGGCAAGAATTAATGCAGATGACTGTGTCTCACATTGACACTGATTTAATGGCTCAAATTGCAGACAGTTGCCAACAAGACCCTACCCTTACTGATCTTATTGCCAAGCTCTCTGTAGATTTGCTTGGCAGAATGGAGTTTTGAGAAGGAAAGGGAAGCTGGTGGTAGGACATGTACCACAGCTGAAGCACAAGATCATTTCCCTTACGCATGACACTCCTTTGGGAGGTCACTCAGGCATGGATAATACTTATAGAAGGGCTTCTGAGCTGTTCTATTGGAAGGGGCTCAGAAAAAAGAAGTAAGAAGATTTGTGAGGGGTTGCACTACTTGTCAGTAATACAAACCCATTTTGCAAAGCCCTGCAGGACTTTTACAACCATTACCTATACCTGAAGCTGTGTGGAGGGACATTTCTATGGACTTTGTTGAAGGTCTTCCCATTTCACAAGGAAAGGATGTGATTTTTGTAGTGGTAGACAGATTGAGCAAGTATGCTCACTTTTTGCTACCGAAGCATCCTTTTACTTCAGTGGATGTTGCTCAACAGTTCTTTGCTCATGTTTTCAAGTTACATGGTCTACCCAAGAGTATAGTAAGTGACAGGGATAAGATCTTTTTGAGCAAGTATCTCTCTTTCTCTCTTTCTCTCTCAGCTTAGCTGAATTCTTCTTCAATGGCAGCTTAATCTCAAATCCTCTCATCTTGATGATCTCTGAACTGCTTTTAGTTCTCGAATTAATTAAATTCCTGAAATAGTTGGTCACACTTTATTTATCCAGTGATCTTATAGTGGCCGATATATCAATTTGCTTGTAAAAACTAAACCGGTATCTTCAAGCTTCAATTCACAGCTAGGCAAACAATGCTCCTCAAGAACTTTGAAGCTGTGAACCAACCGTCCTTCAAGAAACTTCGTCCGTTTGGAGTCGCATGAAAGTGGCGTGTGGGAAGAAGCTTTAAATTTCCAAGCATGCGTGGCCCTTGCACCAAGATTACGATGTTCTATCTTATCCAAATTCCTTGATTTGCAGTGAAAATTCACTGGTTCGCTGCTGTTATTAGTCACATAAATTAATGCCAATCTTTTCTCGTACCCCAAATGCCTACGAATCTTATTCGCAATGACGTACACTATGAGGTATGCAGCGAGTGTTCCCGCTACGATAACGGCGTCAATCGTTACTGCCTCTGCGTATTGTGCAAACATTATCATCACTACAAGAAGCATGAAACCCCATTTGTGGTAGCTTTCAGTAGTCATTCCCTCTAAATATGCTACAAATCTTGAAGAGGAACTCCATATGATGTCTTCTACTAGATATAACCAATTTCGATTGGTTTTAAGATGACATATAATAAATGCGAAAAGAAGTTTCAGTGTAGGCTTTTATGACCTATATATGAATGTTCGCCAAAAATGAAAATCTATAACTCGATCGGAACAAATTCATGATACTGGCCTTGAAAGGGATAGAAATAAGTTGGTTGTAAGGTTGAAACTTATGACAAAGGTCATGGATTTAATTATCATTAGACCTCTTTTATGAGCTTGGTTGACTTTCAAATTCTATGAGAAAGGAATTAAGAGATACTCGATCTAGTGATCGGAAATATCAACATTGAGGTTGGGAATTCGATTCCCATCAAAGATATTGTAGTACCTCCTCAAAAGAAAAAAAGAAAAAAAAAAAAAACAATAAAGGGATTGCTCGAGCTGGTTCCTTGTTAGAAAAACACACACTATTGGACTTTCTTTGTTTAATTTCCTTGGACTTTTTTTATAGTCACGTATGCACTATGCAGGTGCACATCTATTGTGCACGGTGCATCCGCCACTGTACACAAGGCACACTATGTACCTTAAATGGTAGCTACCATATGAGAATACCATATACATATATGGCCTTCCATATTTAGCATACATTATGTTATCTTATTTAAGAGTATACAAGAGAAAAGGGTAGAACTTATACAGCAAAATGAGTGTGTTCAAGTGCAAGTACCACCAAATTTGCTTTGTATCCGCGCAACTAATAGAGTCAATGACTGCGGTCACAGCTGCTGTGGCAATGTCAATGGCTACCTTTTGGCTTGCGGCCCACTGGCTGAGGAGGATAAACGACGGTAGTGTCAAGAAACTTGGTGTTGTGCGTTTTGTATCAAAAGACATAGATTTAGGGGATTACCATGTTAGAGCAGGAGCTTCGTTCTTACGCCCGTAAAATTATTAAACCTCCCTGGCCATGGCCTTAAACAGATCTTCATCAAATGTCAATATATACTACATACCAAATCCAATTTAGTGTGAAAGTTATTAGTATCTCAGTGCACAATTTATTTGCTTAATTACCTCTGATTTTAATAGTCTAACTAGAATCCGCAAAGAATTGAAGAATTGTCTCAGTACAGTATATACATATTTACTTCATAAAGTATTTATTTCCCATTACTGTGATTTATATTGTACTACTGTAACTGCATAAGGTACACAACGCACGTTATCTAGTTCATATACAGGTAATCTATCTAGAATAATCTCTTTGAAATTCACAACTTAAAGCCAAAAAGAACATGACAGTTGCTGTAATTATGATTATATCTGCGTTAGCACTTGCAGGTCCTTACTTGAGGGATTTAGATGGCAAACGAAAGGGAGTAGTTAAAAAAAAAAAAAAAATCAGTGGTATTAGCCACCAGAGGATTGAGCATTGTCTCTCTGACACAGATTTATTAGGTGATCACCATGTTAAATCAGGAGCTACGTACACTTGCAAATCCTTAATTTCTTCCCCTCGGCGTCTTTTATGCACCTTTAAGTGGGATAATAAGGTGATGGGGGGAAAGATTGTTTTGCGCGAGTTTAAGAAAGCTAAAATCTTGCCTGAGTTTTTACAGTTTTACTCTTTCCTTCCTGCGAAAACTAAATGGCAAACAATCAAACCATTCCTAGTGATGCAAGCTCACATATTGTTGAAAAGCTCACATATTATTCTTACAAAAGTTTGGTCTTCCCTTTCACACAAATTTCAGTTATAGTCACAATAGTTTCAATTGGAATACTACAGATTTTGTTAGTTTTTGTTGTTACTTAGCAAAACCATGCTCTTCAGTTCTCTGCTTCCAAATTGTTCATTTTCATAGCTGTTAGTAACTCACTTCTTAATGTCCACCGAATGACTATGCTCCAAATTTACTGTACACACATATATATTACCACTTCGTATATATATATATATATGCACTAATTGCAAGTTGTAACAGCAACCTAGTTGACACGCACTAGAGCACTGTACTGGTTCACAGTGTACATGTATCCATGCTCAAGACCACTATATCTTTCTATACTAGGAAGTTTTTGAATTCTTTTTAAATTATACAAAGGTGGACGTCAAATTGTCACTATATATGTGTATAAAGTTTTTTTTTTTTTTTTACAAAAATTTGGATTGTTTTTTCAAAACTATATAAATGTATAGCCACCAATCAAAATACTTTAACCATGTCATATTATTTATACTTTATCTCTATAGATATCTATCATTTGTCACCTAACATGCTATTGTACCCCAAATATATTGATTTACAAATTGTGACTCCAAAAGTGACCATTATCCCTTATCTACCCATATCCCAAAAATATTAATCACGGCGTGTCATTTATTAGGTGTATAAATCTAGCTACAAAGATAAAACTTAACTAAATATATAACCCTCTTGATCAAGTCAACTGTCAAATATGCTTACCAAGTAACATAATATTTTTTATTAAATAAGGCAGGTTAGATCAAATTGTTGCTTAATATCTGTCTTCCTAAATAGTTCATCTAAAAGTGAAAAGACTAATAGTTGCAAATAAAATAAAATAACATCAACTAATATAGTATAACTTTTGATAGTATAGTTATGATAATCTTCGTATAAGATATTTAAAAACAAATTTTAAAAAATCTTGATCTCTTTTTTTATTAGAATTAGTGCATTTTACCAAAATGGCCCAGAAATATTGGACATAAAAAATGATTAACCAATACCATTATGCCACTAAGATGGGCAAACATGCATGTCTTATGAATAAATTGTCTCTATATATTATTTTCTATCTTACGTTATATTGTTTGTTACAAAGTTTATCTAACATTATAAAGATATGTAATCAAAGACTAATAAGCTGGTGACTCAATGCCTAAATACATATTGCATGTACTTTTGCTACAAATATTTTTTACATGTCGATTGTTACGTAATTGGCGCTTGTACCAACAAAGATAGAATTAATAAAGGGGGGAAAGTGACTAAATGCGTACTCTAATTACATTACAATTATCAAATAATATCATTCCACAAATATTAGCTAAGTTAGTCACATACTCCCATGTTAGTTACCACCTAATCTGTATTTACCCTCTCAAATATCAGTCAAACATCACTTGCAAGTGTTGCAACGTACTCTGTCCTTAAACCTAAAAATATAAAACTTTATAAAAATTATTATGTGACTATTGTCACATTACTTATGCCTATCCCCCTAATTTTAGACATATATCACTAATCATGTCATAGTACTATTTCTCTTATACCCACAAACATCAATCTTAACAAAAATGGTGACTCAAAATGTAATTGTTCTCATATTATCTGGGCATATACCTACAAACGTACCCACAAATATACACTTTAATAAGAAAATGACCCAAATTATATTACAGAAAGGATAAGAGCTATAACTCAAAAAATAACTCTTGTCACATCACTTGTGCTTATTCTCATAATTATTAGTCACATGTGCGAAGAGTGAGGGCACAAACTCGTTGAATGACAATTGATCACTTGTCACATAATCTCCACTTTGACCCAAAAATAAACCA
Source organism: Tetragonia tetragonoides (assembly GCA_038025085.1). Classification (NCBI taxonomy): domain Eukaryota; kingdom Viridiplantae; phylum Streptophyta; class Magnoliopsida; order Caryophyllales; family Aizoaceae; genus Tetragonia; species Tetragonia tetragonoides. The sequence goes on from CM076139.1 coordinate 5,020,200, forward strand.
AATTCATTCTACCATAAAGATAATTAAAAATAATAAAAAATTAATATTTGTTATTGTCATAGTTCTACAAATTAATGCCATTATATTATTATTTTTAAATATTTTATTATTATATTATTAACTACTTAAATTTATGTTAATTAATTATCTAACATACAATTAATAACCCCTCTATAAAAAAAGAAAAATAAGTTTTAATTAATGATTTGGGTATAAGCAAATCGGAGAGTGACACTTGTCATCTCACGAGCGCTTATACCCAAAAATCTATATATACTAGTTATATTCGCGTGCGATGCACGGTTTGTGTGTTTACAACAAATTATACATTTTTATCGTACAAACTTGTAACAAATTTTTTGCCTAGGTCACATCTTGCTACTTCATTTTTTCCTGTTTAATTCTAGTTGCATGGCCCGTGCGATATAATGTCCGAACTTTTTAGCATACTATAGTAATTTATAGCCTATAAATACATGAAACAATAAGAAAAATATTTTTCAATAATTAAGTATTATCATATCATTATTCCGCTATAATGACATAAATTCGTAAATAATTATAAATCTACCAAGATCATAAATAAAATTGTTATACTTTATCTATCTATTCTCCATCATACCGCCAAAATCTGATGCATGCATTAGTAATAAATATACAACTAAGGTGATTATAAATCTACCAAGATCATAAATAAAATTGTTATACTTTATCTATCTATTCTCCATCATACCGCCCAAATCTGTTGCATGCATTAGTAATAAATATACAACTAAGGTGGCCAACTTAGATCGAATCAAAAGTCAAACTTGAACCAAAGTGTGAATGTAATAAATTAGAGTATGACATCATTTACATGTGGCATATGATAATGATGTAGAAGCTTATGTGGATGCACATGTGTCATTATAGCAATTGTACACATTCACTTATATATATATATATATATATATATATATATATATATATATATATATATATATATATATATATATATATATATATATATATATATATATATATATATATATATATATAATAGATTAGATATTAGATATTAGATTAGATGGGACACAAACCCACTTCAACATACAGCTTTGCAGAGATTTAAGATAGGAGCAGAAACCCACAACTTTTGTCCTCCAACTTGTCAAATAGCTCCACTTATTTTGTGAGAGATGGGAACATTATTGACCCCAGACCATGTAATAATTTCTCGGAGAAAGGGGTGTGATACTCTCCAATGGATCCACAAATTAAAGTCAGAGTGTCTGAGTCTTGATTTTCAGTAGGAATCAGCAGGGTATACACTCCTTTTGTGCTAATTTATTGCATATTTTTAGCTTCAGGACCAGTAAATTGTACTAGTACTTGTAACATCTCTTAACTGAATAGGCATTAGTGTGTTATCCGTTACTTGTACTGGACTATAGTATATACGTACGTCTTCTTTTTTTCAGGCTTTGACAAAGGTAAAGTGGAAAAACGTAGAGGCAACAATGGCTTCATTGAGGTTGAGGTTATGAGGTATCACCAAATTTGCTTTGTCCTACTTCTGTCTACGCTAATTTGCACGCAACAAGAGTTGGAACCTCTCTACTCTTTCTCTCCTTCCTTTTCCTTTCTCTCTCCTTCCTCACCACTCTCTCTCCTTTCCCCTCCTCCACTTACACACTTAATATCACCCCATGATGAGATTAAGTTCCTTCCTTATCATAAGATTAGGCAAGAAATTGTGTCAACCAGCTAACCGGTCCTTCAAGAAAAAGGGTTGTCATCCTCTCCAATGGATCTACTAATTAATAAAGTCAAAGCATCTGGTAGCTTGTTGAAACGTCCTTGAATGTATTCTTATGAGTTACGACTTACGACTCCTATAGGCACGCATCTTAATTTTCTTCATTTGCTGTGTAGTAGTACAATGTAACAGGCAATATGATGAAACATGAAAAGAACTGCAGGGTTGTGGCTAGCCTTAGGCCATTTAAGCCTTCGCCTAAGGTCCTGACAAAAATGCCTAAATTTTTAGATTTAATGTTTAAAATCTTCAATTGTGATTGCAAAACATTTGTCGTCACCAGGTTTTCCTCGAACATTGTAGTTTTGTTCAATTTGATCTTACTATTTTGTATTTCCGCTCAGACCGTGTCTAGAGAGTTAGGGCCCTTAAGCAAGTTTTTCTGGGTGCTAACTAAATTAAAGCTAAGTAAGTAAAGAATGTGGAATGTGTATAAATTAAATAGCTTTAATTATAATTGACACCAATTAAAAATATACAAAAAAGTGAAGAAATCTCACCTACCATTCTAACAAGGCTACCATTGTACATGTACAAAAAAAATGAACCTTCATTTTAAGCAAAGTATTTCAAATGATTGCGGAAACATAATAATTTACAGCCATTCCTGTACAAAAAATAAATAAATAAATAAATAATTCAAATGAGTTCCAACATACTAAATCAATCCAACTTGATTCATCTAGCCAGAAACATTAACAATGAAAGCTTATTTGTTGCCAAAAGCAACACCGGGCAGGGGATCAGCAAGAAGATGGTATGTACACTTTCCATAAAAAGCCAAGTTCATATGTCTGCTATTTAAATTTAGCTTTCAAGAAACGCCAGAGAGTTGTTTTAATTTGCATCAAACCATCATTCTTCTTTCACTTACTTTTTAGTACTGACAAAGACTCGTAATGGCAAAGGATAATCAGAACACTCCTAGTAATGACGCTGCCAGAAACAACGTTGTTGAAAAGTTGCACCAAATGGACTTAAAGCCAAAGGAAAATGATAAACTGGAAAATGGTGAAATGTTGCGCCAAATTGACTTAAGGCCTCCTTCACTTCCTGGTTGGTATGCTGATTTTTGTGAGTTGTGGCCGGGTACGAACCTTTTCCATTTTATTATATGTCGCTTTCTTTTGCCCCGATTTGATTTTAATATCTATGGTATATACCCTTAAATATATATTCTCTAACAATAAAATAGGAGTACAAGTGGTAAATGTCTCACTCTCATAACCCGGTTATCAAAGATTTTTGTGACACATAATTAATTAAAGAACAGATTTCGCCATATTGGTCCATTTGGTGAATAATTTATGTATAGATAGATAAATGCATTCGTATCCTGCAAAGAAAATGTAAAACAAGAGTTCATAATTTTTTGTTGGAATTATGTACAGGGGACGCACATCTCTTCAAAATTGATAGAACTTTATTCGAAGGAAGGTCGGAGTATCAGGACTTTCTTATCTTCGAGGTATAACAGTACGCAAATAGTTCATCATTTTAAACATAACTGTGGGCTCTGTGGCACCAAAAAAAAATTCTTAAACATAACTGTCAAGTAAGCTTTTGAACTTTCTAAGAACATTATCATTTGAGTTCCACATTTTTTAATGATGTTTTCGAGTAATTTCATGAGCAAAGTTTTTTAGGAGTTCATGACACGTTAGAAATGAAAATTGTAACAATCATATAGGAAGGTATATATCGGCCTTTGAATTCTTTCCACACTACGAGCCATAACTGAAATAAATTGCTCAATGCATATTCATTTGTACTTGTGTTGTAAATTTGTAATAATCCTTGTTCATGGTTTTGATGAAGACATCAACATATGGGAAGGTGGTGATCCTAAACGGTGCGATCCAACTAACAGAGAAGGATGAATGCGCATACCAAGAGATGATGACACACCTTCCTCTTTGTTCCATCCCTAATCCAAAGAAGGTTTCCTCTTGCTTATCACATCTAATGAATATTTCGAAGTTCATACAACAACATTCATGATTATTACTTTCAACTAATGAAACCCCTTTGGCTTCTTCATTCTAGTTATTATTGATCGGAGGTGGAGATGGTGGAATTTTGCGCGAAGCGTCTCGTCATCCCTCCTTAGAACAGATTGACATATGTGAGCTTGACAAAATGTTGATAGATGTAAAGCTGTTTCCCTTGCTTGTTTTCATGAGTTTCTTTGTACTTTTTTTTTTTCTCTTTCTGTAGCGCTTTCCTCATGCCATGGGATCAAGATTTCGTATGATAATTGAATCTAATAGCTATGGGATTGTAAGGGACTCTTGTATCTAAAATGCAAAACTTTCTGCAACACTACAATATCAATGTACATTGTTTTCATCACAGGTTTATGAAGAATATTTCCCAAATATTGCAATTGGCTACAAAGATCCCCGAGTAAGGTTACATTTGGGTAACGGTAAAGTACCATATCCTTCTTGAAACTCACAAATCTATATATGTTGATATTTTTTGTTCTAGAAATAAATAAATTAGCATACATTTGCTAGTAATCCACTAATTACTAATTCAGATCACACCCAACACAGGAATTGCCTTCTTGAAGTCTGTCCCTCAAGGCACTTGTGATGCTGTGATAATAGACGCGTTTCATGTCATGGGTAATCTCTTCTCTCTTTTTCTCCACAATAGATGTACAAAAAAGTGTAAGCTAATAAGTAGCACTAACAAGTTGAATGTCTTTGTGAGATTATTAGGACCTGATGCTGAAGAACTTGCGGATGAGAACTTCTTAGAATCTGTGGCAAAGGCCCTCCGCCCAGGAGGTGTCCTGTGTGCTCCAGCAGAAAGCTTCTGGAACAGCAAGTTCGAACTCGAAAAGGTCACCACATTGTGCCGCAAATTCTTCAAAGGATCCGTCGAATATGCTTGGACCATTGTCCCAACTTACCAAAGGCAAACATATACTAACCTCTTTGACTGTTTATCACAAAATAAATGTCTCACTCTTGAATTTTTATTGTCCCAAAGTATATATCAACTGTACAGTTCATGATAAAACTTCTGTTCTTCATCTCCAGTGGCGTGATTGGCTACATGCTCTGCTCCACTGAAGGACCGCCGGTGGATTTCAAGCACCCAATAAACCCTTTGGACGAAGATGAAAATTCGGGGATTGCGAACACTCCTTTGAAGTTCTATAATTCTGAGATGCACACAGCTGCATTCATCTTGCCCACATTTGTAAGGGAGTCAATGACCTCCTTAGGCCCAAAGATCAACTAAATACTAGTAGAAGCTAAGGCATTTTCCACAGTTATCGTTATGAAGTTTTGGATTTCCCTTTTTCACAAAAAATCAGGAATATTAGTTTCATTTGGACTACTACAGATTTTGTTATATTTCCTTCTTTTTTTGGGAACAGCAAGACAATGCTCTTCAGTTCTCTGCTTCCCAATTGGTCATTTTCGTATATGTCTTTGGTTTCCCCTGACTTCAATTTCCCTCCCCTTATCTCTAACGTATTTGGTATTGGTGAATGGTGGACATGGTGGTGTGTTTCCACTTTGCCAATCAATAATTTACATCTTAATAGTTATTTAACTTTTTTATCTTAATGCTGCCGAGCAGCTAATAGTTAAATAACTTCTTTAAATACCCTCAAAAACAAAAACAAAAACAAAAAAATTACTTACCATTACAGAAGGTGAATGAATATGCTCCTCGTTGTGAGGTTGTGCTCCAACAAAGGGCCACCAGTGGAGCTCAAGCACCCAATAAACCCTTTAAATGAAAATGCAAATTCTGAGATTGCAAATATACTTACCCTTGCAATTTTACAGCTCTACTTGATGCACACTGCTCCATTCAGCTTGCCTGAGCTCTTAAAGGAGTCTATGAGTTCGCTGAACCAGAAACACTGAAGAAGCTACGCACCTGGGCTCACAGATGTTCTGAAAGTTCCCCTGTCAGAACAATAGGACTAGTCATGACAATTTTTACCTCCACAACTTTCAGCATTTCTTTTGTAGTACAACCTCAGCATTACAACCCTGCTATTGCAAAACATGGTTTTAGTAGTCTTATTTGTCATTACTAGTTGTCATCCTGATCTGAAGAACATAACAAATCACAGAGTTGGAGTGCTTCTCAGACTATACAAACTTCATATCAACATATACCATTCAACCATTACACTCAAACAACTTAACACGGGACACGTAAGAGTGCAAAACTATTCCTGAAAACAAAGAGATGTAGTGCTGCTCAAGAATATACATACTTCATATCAACATATCATACAACAATTAACAGTGATGTATCCCTCAATTACATGTACTGATTAACACCAGACTCTACAAGGGCAAAATGTGCGAGTAAACTACTTACTGCAAACTGAACATGTCGACCGAGACAGAAAACTCAGGCTGCTGTCAGAAAGGAAGTTTCAGGGCTATATACAACAAGCCAAGTCATGCGCAGCTCTTTAATCTTCAATGTTGACACCACAAGGACCGTTGGAAAGAAATTCTCCTATAAGGGCAGTTGCTCCGCTGGATCTCTGGAGGAAATTGACGTGATGCATAGGTAGTGAGGGAGGAAGAAATATACAAACAAGAAGATGAGGACTCCTAGATCAGCCTCTTCTCCAACTGCTGGTCGGCGAGGATTCACCATGTATATCTGGCTTGCACACCATAAGCAATATAGCAATGCTATAATTGTAAACAGTTTTACAGATTGGCTATACTGTGCTTTTATGGATTTTGAAGGCCTTACTCTGCAAAAACAGAAGCAGAATGTAACCAGAGACCAATCTCATGGGGATAGGAAAACATATCTACAAACGTATCTACATGGTAATTCGGCTCCATCATCTTGAAAAAGAGTAAAAGACTACCTGTAGATGTAAATAAAACCAATAATCAAGCAGGTGCACAACAGGCCAACAACTATCACGGCATCTGGGTTGATAGGAGCACGGCTAGCCCACCAACCAGTGCTTAGTATCCAAGTGTACATTGAAGAATGCCCATTTTCCTGCAGCACATTTTAGGACAGACAATGAAGTAAGGTGCACAATTTCCAGAAGGTTCTCTAAATAAGAAAGTGTAAGTAATGTATACATACAGAATAGCTGTTGTTGCATCAGAGCAAGAATCTAAGGATTGATGGAAAGAGCAAAAAAACAAGTCATTTTAAATCCATTGCTATCTGCTTCATATTTGTTAGGAAATCAACAGTCTAATGGACTACATGTGTAAGGCAGCATACATCTTACTTGACTCCCAATTTCTCCACTCTAGGTAAGAGGCTCCTGGATATTGGTGTGAGCCTAGGTAAATTTACCATGATGCAACCTTGAAAAAAGTCTCTCATTTGAAAAATAGTCATGTACATATAACATATTCACTTGCAAAACAAGGCCAGCAATACTTAATCTTCTAAGGTACTTAATCGGCACAGGAAGCCATATATTTGATTTGCTAACAGTTCTATCATTACTGGGGTGCTTGAATCAACGCAGTTGTGCCCCTAGTTTAACACGACGTTTATCTTGGATACAGTTACACTACCATTAGTATCAGATGATATTTATTGTACATGTTATCCAGGCCCCAAATCAAGAAAAGCAAAAAACTGAGACCATAGGTATGTTAATTATTATCATATGGACAGTAAGTATATTACCTCAAATAAATGGTCCAGAAAGAAGTGTGATAAAGAACCAGCGGAAATCAGCAGGAAGCATTGTGTCCTAGAGAGGGGCACCTTCCAAATGGCACAAATTGATGTGAGAGCTTGGTTGAGAAAGATCAAAAAACAGCATTGTACTATAATGAGGAGATACATAGTATTTATTAGCATATACTGTATATGAAGTTTTCTGCACAAACAATATGGGATGCTCAAATTATGTTCCGAATCTCTCGATGCCTAAACCCCAATTAGATTACTATAACCACAATATAGACATCACATGGTAAGTATATGATATTTTTGTTCCTAATTGCATCATGATAAATAACATTTAAACAACCAACAAAACAAATCATATAACACCATTTGACTGATATAATACTTTATAATTTATATGTACTTACCTAGGCAATATATCAAGCATTGAAGCATATATAATATGAGCTAAGATCCAACCTTCCATTTCCTAAATGGAAGCCTCCATTTCTTGTATAAAATGGAGAGGATCTTAGCTCATATAATATTCGTCTTCCAGAATGTATTTTATACATCTCCATCTTTGTAGCACAAGATGGATGGCCTTTTTTTTTTAGGGAAAGATGGATTGCCTTTTTAAATCTCCATTTCCAGATGATTGATCAATAAGATCAAGATGACACCATTACAAATCCTAATGCCCCAAAGACTACAGAGACAAGGAACTAACCTACACAAAAGTTTAAGCTAACGGGTGGACATCTATTTAATGGTTCTATACATCGATACCAAGAAATAATATTGTTCCATTTCTGACCTCCCCAAAAGATTAAACTTAAAGCGATAGTTTATACAAGCTTTATATACAGGCGGGTAAGGAATTAAAGGACCAACATTACCACACTCGTAGTTGTAGCTTACAAAATGAAACACATATCCTTGCTTACAAGGGCAGTCTGATTAATTTATAGAATTTGCTCTGAACACACATACAAAGCTTACTCTACAAAATTATACCCTTAATTTAGTATTATTAGTCATCCTAAGAATTAAGATTCCCAACTTATGGCATCATGAATAACACAAAATTCCCCCTTATCAAGTTCAATTACAGTATGAAATCAGAAAGGAGACAATAATAATAACAAATACTCACACCCTTTTCAAATCTGTCTAAAATTGGCAGATACAACTCATCATATGGGAGTAGGTTCATCACCTTCTTGGACACACAGTTTTCTAATTATAGAATCATTTGCCAAAATCAGAACCCTCATAAAACACCTGAGCTTTAATTAATACTCCCACAATCAATTAATAAACCCTGTGATCAAAAAAATAATAATAATAAACCCAAATCCCCACAATCCATATAACCCACAAATAGCAATAAACTAACAGAAAAAATCCATAAACCAACACATGCAATATAAAACAAATCAAAAAAATCTCACTCAGCTCACCCCAGAGAGAGAATCTAATAAACCCTTATGAAGGGCAAACCGAGAAGCCCAGGAGTAGAGGAGAGAGAGTGGGAAACCAAAGATGAGAACATAATACAAAGGGTGGTGGATGAAATCAGCTACGGCCGACCCCACGGAATCCCCTGCACCACCGAATAATCCGACGGTGGAGGTTAGCCATTCGGAAAAGGACCCGATGTCTGGCCCGAAAAAGGCGTTGAGGGCGTAGCAAATACAGTGGTGCGGGCCGAAACGCCCACTGGATACCTTCATCAGACCAAGGCCTGAGCCCATCGCGTACATCATGTGTGGGCCCGGGCCTGGCATCTTAGGCCCGGTGGGTGATTGTGAAGCTGATTGAGCTCAGACTCAGAGCTCAGGTGCTGCTGGGTTTTTTTCTTTCTTCTTTTTTAAATTCTTTGGTAGGGGGAGTTTGGAAATTTGAAGAATTTTTGAGAGTTTGGTGGAGGGGCAAGATCAATGAGTGAACGACTAGTTTGATGAGGCGTGGAAAAGTTGAAGCACACTAAAGTGGAATTTTTGGTGCAACAAAAAAAAATAATAATAAAATGCCAAGCTTAAAATGTACTCCTATTGTAAATGCAGTGTAAAGTTCATGGATGGTGTAGTTGATCTTTACTTCCTAAGTCTATATATTACGAACTGTCACTAATAATTCTGAAAAAGATAAAATGTGGCTTACTTAGAAATTGGAAAATATTACTCGTACAACTTAATAACTTTTCAACTTAATGAAAATTGGTTATGACCCAAAATGAAATTGTCTTGAATAGTTAAATGGACTAGATGCAACATGAAATAGATGAGTTTAACCTCTCTTCTTCCGTGTTAAGACAAATAGCTTCGATTTTAAAGTAATAATTCTATCACATAAGGACGGCATTCAGTTTCTAGTCTTTTGTTCCTGATTCAAGGAACTCGCAACTCGCGGCCACTACTTTTATGGTGTGCACTGGATCAATATTGAGTGTATGCAATAGGTTGCAAAACTTTGTACACCCAGTATACCAACAACATAATTCTTGCATATAAACTCAGCAAAGAGGGCTTAGGCTCTGTGATTAAGGGTCGTAACTCGTAAGGCATAGATGTAGGCTAGTTCTTCAAATCTTCATAGAAGCCAACCTTCCTAAATCCTAACCCTTTTTAAAGAGAAATGCCTGCACCTCAAAAAAAAAATTAAGTGTAATAATGCTCGGGATTAATAGTGGACTCTTGAGTCTTGATACATTCTATTGGTGGCGTGCCTGATAACATGTCCAAAACGCAAGCGGATTACTGACGCAGTCAGTGAGCAAATGACATCTCCGGGCCCAAATTCCCCAATAAGACTAGTCCACTAAGACATCTAGGCATCCAACTAGAGTACTAGTCTTCTACTACTGGTATGACTCTAATCTAATCTCTATAAGGCTATGAGCCCCATCTTTACTGATGCATGTGATTCTTCTTCTTCTTTGTAGTTTCTTCCTAAACTAAAAGGAAGGAAATACTAAAGAAATTTTTTAAAGTCCGATTACTAGCTCTGCTATACTAAAGATGAGACATCATACTTGTATGAGAGTGGTCTCACCTTGAGACTGGCTCATACGAGATTTGTGAAGAACAATTACCTCAACTCGAAAAACCAACCGTGTTCATTATGGTATCGTAATACAAAAAAAACTAAATAAATGAACTGAGAATGAATTTGACTAAAAATTCAATTAATGAACTAACGGCCTAACCTGAAATGAATGGGCCAAACAGTTGTTGGATCAGCCCATTAACAGGTCTACATATGTGATTCCAAACAAACACAAAATAGGCCCATATGATAGGATATCTGGATGCTCCTTCAAATACAAGTCCAACGGTATGCTAACTTTCATTTTATTTTCCACTTTTCGGAGAAGTGGATAAGCTTAAAAAGCAGTTGGGAACTTGGAACATTCCATTACTATCAACGTCAGGATAGTGCTTAATGGTCCCACCCACCCCCCCTCATTTCCCCTACAATTTAATTCCCCTCACTTTTAGCGGATAAAGATGGCCGGGGAAACAAAACTACAAAAGTACTACAGTATATGCACTTCAAAGTTCAAACTGAAGTTTCATGGGTTAGTTAATTTCACAATACGTATATGAGGATTTTTTTTTTAATTGGTAAAAAGTTTCACAATATATCACTAGTCTTGTTCGCTTCAACGAAATGGTGCGGGACGGTGAGAATCCGAACGGAACGAAACGGCATGGCGCGGATAATTCAAAAAAATTTGAGACAAAATAAATTACAGAATACGAAACAGAACGGCACGGAACGGAACGAAATGCAGCATGAAAACGACGAAAAAAAATGACCTAAGTAAGCGGAAAAAAAAAATACACCTCTATTTTTCCTCAAACTTATTTATCAAATTACGCGAGCATATAGTAGTACACGGCCAATAGTCCAATACTCACCAGCACACACCAACATTGACCAACAAGACTACACACAACATTCACCATCTAATCAAGGCCAATATAATCATTTCGTGATGTTCAATTCAGTAACATATTTGGTGTTAGGTGGAGTAATCCATCAAATATATATGCTAGTTTTCTAGTAGCTTTTATTTCGTCGTGGGACAACATGATATCGATTATCCTCTTAACAGGGTTCAACACTAATCAATTCAGTTATATTTGGTAGAAAATATTATACCCAAACAATTCCTCCTAAAACGCAATACAAATCTAGAAGAATAGAATAGTATAAAGTATCGATCTTTTGAGCTTTATTATCCCTTCCTCTTTGAAACTAAAAAATTACTCCATTGTTCTTGTGGTTTCCCTTTGGGCTTTGGGATTGGTGAGTCTTAGGTTTCCTTATCCGTTCCATTGTAAAAGCATAAAAGAGGAAGAGGGCCAAAAGCCAAAAGGGCCACGCGGACACGCTCTCTTCACACGCCAACCCAAAGGCATAGCACCCCCTCTCTGGAAAACCTGCTGGTGTGAACCGGAAAACGGGCCAAACTTACTTTTGGCGGGGGCCCCGCCATAGGATATTGTCGGCCCTACATAAATATTTTGTGTGGGACCAAAAAGCCTTAAACCCTGTTAACCCCCAAGAATTGGGCAAAATGGCCATTTTATTCCTGCTATGTATGCAATGTATGACATGTTACCATGTTAGCCTAAATGTAGACATCTTCCACGTCTTATCTTCCCATCACATCACCATTGACGCTTATATATAGTCATAATATATGTTTGGTTGGATAAATATGTTACATTATGCCCCTTTTTGACTTATTTAGGTGCGTTCTTATCCTTATATCTTCTCTTAGCAAATTGCAAACCCCATGTACCCATCACACTGGGATACCACACAAACATGCGGTCTTCAATATTAGCATGCATCTTTGAATATTTTTCCTATTGCGTTTCTTTATTCTTTATTTGATGTTTTTTTGATAACAATTCTTTGATAGATGTATCCAAAATTTGTATTTTAATATCATTGGAGGGTGATCACTTGAAGCGTAAAATATGTTACATATGGTAAGTGACGTGAACAATCTATTTTGAGAGTATCGCGTCTAGAATTTCAATTTTAATTACGAGACTAATACTTTACCATTGTATTCTTATAGATTCATTTCCTGTGTAGTGTTAACTTTGAGCAACTCATATATATAATTAGAAAACTGAACTTTGATTTTTTCTCTTTTCGTTAAAGTTTTTGAGAACTAATATCCCCTATTGGAAAAAAATTGAGGTTAAAATATCAATATATAATTTAGGAGGGCTTAACTACTTATATTGCCAATCGGTTTTAGGATGAACATTGCTACTCATATTGTCATTGCTACTCATACACTTAATTTGTGTATAATATTGCTCTCCTCCTCTATAGATCTATCCAGGATTATCGAGATGAGAATGTCGTGAGAGAAAATGGGTCAACGATTGAGACGGATCACATTGTCCTAACATGCATCAAAGGGAATGTAGTGAGAGAAAATGGGTCAACAATTGAGACGAATCACATTGCTGCTAGTAACATGCATAAAAGGAATTAATCCCGTGAGGTAGGCGTCGTCGGTCGGAAAGAATGTGTGGAAATAGTGGAGAATGAGATGAATTAATAGAGACTTGACACTCAAAAATGCACTTAATGGAATCGTGATATCTCCAATTACACCAAATGACCATATTAACAACTTAGATATTACAACTACCAGAATGTCACAAATAGTGGATGAAATTAACAAGAAGCAGGTTGACCAATGACCCAGCAGGTAAGGTAGTAAGAACACATGTCACAAATTGTCAATATATGCTGCGGAAAATTGAATACCCCCAACCTGGGATTGAGAATCTATCAATAACATTTACATAGGAGTGGATACAGCGATGATACTACTATAATTAGAGATGGTACTGGGTACGGGTAGCACGAGGCACGGCACGACCGAGTACGCCATTTACACGGCACGACACGGGCACGGGCACGGAGGAAGCACGGGCACGAGCACGGGGCACGAATGACTGGGCCCGGGCCTAGATTTGGAAAAAAAAGCATGGTGTAGCATGGTTAAGCACGGCACGGCACGACGAAAATTTTAATATTATTTGAAAAAAGCATGGGCACGGCACGAGCACGACACAACACAAGCATGAGCACGGGCCTACCTTTTAGAAGAGCAGGCACAACACGGCACGCCACGAAGCACAATAACTATAAACACGGTACGACACGATACTGTTACAAAGGACGAAGACATAGCACGAGCACGGCCCGAGCACGACTCGAGGTCATCTTTAACTACAATCTATAAAATCCCGCCCTCCAAAACGTACCGACGTGACCCCAAACCAAACTAAACCCAAAAATATTCATAAAAAAAATAAATAAAATGAGGTGACGTGGAGGGCATCATCCGACGTGGCAGCAAGGGAAGGACTTAAATGAGAAGACGGGTCATATTTTATTGGGTTCCGTACGATGATAAGTGGGGACTCTAAAGAAAAGGCCCGATAGATTGATTGACTGATACTACTCTACTAGATAGGGAAATGTGGAGAATAGACCAAGCTCTGAGGAGAGAGAAAGAAGAAAATAATAATAATTGTGGAAAGATCTGGTTGTCCAGTTAGATTTTATCCACTTCGTTATGTATAATCCCAAAACTACCCTTGTAACATCTTCGTAATTAAGTTTTGGGGTACCAAAAACGCGAAAAGGTAATATTAGAGTTTTCGAGACATAAATGCGCCTTATCCGTTTCTATTTCACGTTTTTTATTTTTGGTTTTTCTTTTTTAGTTTTGAGTCAGCCAGCTTGGCAATTGCGCTGTCGAACAGCCGCATGCATACTAGTGTCGGCATTTTTCTCTCTCCTAGTCAGCAGTTTCTTGTAATTTGAGAGGATTAAAGAAATTTTTTTGGGGTGAGAAAAAAACAGCTGTAAGCAATGAGGACAGAGCAAACAGTGGGTTTCGTTATGTTATGACAATGTCGCTTAGCCTGACAGTCCTCTCTCTCTCTCTAAAGACTCTAATTCTTAATTCTTTGGCTTTATAACCGCTAAATGCTAAACGCAAGGCTCCATGATCTTTTTCATGGTTTGACGAAATCTATGGTATTGGTTCAAAGTCTTCAAACAAACATCAAGCTTTGTTTGAATTGAATCCCCCATTATTCCCATTATTTTTTCTTTGCTTTGACGAATGTTTTAAGCAGCCCATGGTTTCTAATCCACTTCTCTATAATTCCTACCCTTTTTCAATTGTTGCTTAACCAAAGCTGTCAACTACAGAATTATTATGATAACAAGCTAGGGAATGGTGTCTCCTACATTGGCACATTTGGATTTAGGAGGGCTAAATTTCTACGATGTCATTCTCGGATGAATAGTACTTTTACATAGGACAATAATACACATACAAATGATTGTGCCTAACAACCTTTCTTTTTATGTGAGATAGACACATAAAATTAATTGTACAAAATTATCCCTGCTACTTGGGATTTTAGGGGTATTTGTGGTAGAGTGAAAAAGGGGAGAGAAGAGAGATAGACACATAAAATTGATTGTAAGGTACAATCATTATATGAGATTCATTTTCCTTTTACATACAGTCCGGAGACTAACAACATTGCCAACTTTCATTGACTATGACTAGTGCATCATACAAGTGAAGTAAGTGTTCAGCAACGAATTTACCTCAACTAGTTTATAACCATCAACAACGAGTGTACCTCTA
The DNA here is from genome assembly GCA_038025085.1 of Tetragonia tetragonoides. Lineage (NCBI taxonomy): Eukaryota > Viridiplantae > Streptophyta > Magnoliopsida > Caryophyllales > Aizoaceae > Tetragonia > Tetragonia tetragonoides. Next base: position 5,035,361 of record CM076139.1, read on the forward strand.
CTAATTTTTTTGGTGAGGATTGTACCTCTACTAATTTATTGATAAGGGAATTTGTATCATGACTTTTTTTGGGGTTCCTAATTTTCTTGCCTTTCCTACAAAATAAAATAAAAAAAAGTTTAGGCCAAATACAAAACATGTTTCGTATTTAATTTTGTCTATGGCTAGGGTGGACAAGCATATTTGAATTGGGCCAGACCGCTAGGGTAATAGGTTGTACCTTTATAATTTCACCAAAATTCTCTATCCACATATTCGTCCATTTTCAGTGACTGATGATTCATTCCTCCTATGAACAACTAAGTACATAAAATTTGGTTGGAATATTTTCCTTTTAAAGATAGTTAAATAAACTATTAAAGTTCTATCTATTATTGGACTTCAAACACGTTTCTACTTGAAATTATAGTATATGAGATTATAATTCTATTCGTATTATGTATTTCCTTCTGTAATGGTCATATTTGACCGTTATAATCGTTATAAGACGGTAATAGGTGTTCTCCCTTACCCCAGTGCCCCATTCACTAATTAGGGTTAGGCATATGATCGGTGGTGTATGGTTCTCCCTAATTTTTCCGCCTCCCTCTCTGATTGGGATGATCATGTTTGACGTTTATAGGTGTTAAGGCGCTTTTTCTATATGATTATTACGGAAAATAATTATATCAATCTTAGCTCGAATTAGCTAGATATATTCTCAGAATGAAGTTCCATTATAGTTGTAACTCAGTTCATCACGGACTGAAGTGAGAGTCAAGTCACGGTCTTCTGTTTTTAAACAAGCGTGATTATCTCAACTAAGTATTTGATGCATACAATTTTCTTTTGTGGTAACAAGTAACGACAATCACCTTGTGCATTACAGCACGGATGCTTTAACATGATATCCACGGCACGGTTGAAGCTACTTTACAATTGGTGACAACTATTTTAACATTTTTGGTCTAAAACGACAACCCCTTCTATTTAAAATCACATCCAATACTGCCTACTACTACTTCTTACTTATTCTAAACTTGTATGTAATGCTAGAGTCAATTATTGATGCTACGTTACTTATTTTTATTAGTACACTAGCTAAAGAAGAGATAAGATCTTGTTATATTTCGACAACATGTAATAATAAGATTCGATTTCTAGATTCCACGTCTACACTAAATTATATACAATAAATTTAGCCAAAATTTTAGAGGAACATGAAGGAACAATGACTATCTAGTCAACCAAACACAACCTGATAAATTGTTTTATAGAAGTTTTTGTGTAATTCAAATTTTATATACCAAAAATTAAGCACAAATAAATAATAACCAACTAAGTTAGCAAACATCATGTTTATTCGGTGAGGTAGCTGAAGTTCTCTAAAAAATAGTCCTTAGAATGCTAGAAGAAGTACATTATACTTTTCCTAGCAAATTTAACGGATATGGCAAATTAAAGTGGTAACATTAACTCTTTGATCTTTTCCTTGTTTTTTCTTAATCTTTGGTGGTCCGATTTACCTATGCCCAACCTATCAAAATTAGCCAAATAAGTCAAAAGCTTTAGAAAACAAAACGTGGTCAAGCTATAGTTTTATCATTTAAAACCACGTAAGGGGGCTATAGAAAAAGACTCGTATATAGTGCGTTGTTAGAAGCTAAGGATAATCTTCTTTATGGGAGCGAGACCTATCAATTGCAGTAGTTTAGTATTTGCCGAATATACACCGATACTACAATGCGATAATAGCTTTTAGGTCCATTCGATCTCATCCAAATTTCATCTCTATAAAGTAGATTAAGTTTTCTCCCCCAATTTTCAAACGTCACGCATTATGATTTTAATCACTTGCTCTGCACCACTATTTAGTGTTTGTCCACTTTATCCCTCAACGTAATGGTAGAAATTTTTCAATTGGTGTCCTGCTTATAACCTTTACAAATGGCAGTCAATTCCTTTTTTTTTTTTTTCCCCCAAAATTTAATGGCCGTCTTACCTACAACCAAATAGTGTAGAACAGTATAAAAAGAAACGGAACAAAACTTTACAACGCGGAACGAATTAAACTTGCAGAAATACAACATGAAGACGATGAAAAGAACATGACTTAATACTCCCTATATTTGTTAGGCCGATCTTTCAGTTATTATGTACATTATATTGTTTATATGGAGTTACTCGATAAAATTACAACAAACACAAAATTGTCTTTCCTTTTTTTTTTTGGTTCTCTTCGTTTGCCATTTTTTTCTTTTTCTTTTTCATATATTTCAGAATATAGGGGTATGTGAGAGGATCCGAGTATCCAATTTAGAATTTGTTTAGTACGGTTGGAGTAATTGTTGATTTCTTGCTTGTATGACTTTGTTAACCCTTATAATGGGTATATTTGACAAAAATTGGTGGCTTTTAAATTAAAGTACAACTTTCATATTTCGGCTATTGCTTTCATTCTAGATTACCAACGATTTATCAGATTATTTTCAACTCTTACCTACAAAAAACAACTAAAATCTGAATGTCACTATCTAAGTTTTCAAATTCAGCTAGCAAAACAACTAATCTGTTCCAATTTCATTAAAAACTTGGTTATTTTCTACCGATTTGTTACCATTTTCGGCCTTTTTCAACTAGCGTCACTGCATTTGTTTTGCATTTGGTGCCACACTAAAAAAAGGATATTCACATAATAGAGCAGGGAATAGAAGGGCAAATTAGTAAAAGACGCAAATAGTACAAGTACTCGTTGGGAGAACTAGTAAATAGTAAAGAGTTGTACATCATAACGTAAGGGACACAATCTAACTGAAGTGGGGGCCACACATACACACAACCCATTCTCTCTCTTCTCTTCTCTTCTCTTCTCTTCTCTTCTCTCTATCCAATCCATTACAATCCCCCATAATAAGACGATTCAACCAAAACAAACAATTTTTTTGAATAATCTTTGATTTTATCCTTTTTTGAATAAGTTGCTTTTGATGGAGTTTAAAAATTGATTAAAAAAAAAAGAAACAAAAACAAAAACCCGTTCATAATCCTGCCACACCCATTCTGACCTAACACACTTTCTTTCTTTCTCGCAATATATATATATATACTGTACACACACATCCATATCTCCATTTCTCTCTCTTCAATATCTCAAAGTTTTCTTCTTTATCCTTTTTGGTATTTAATTTCATTAAATTCTCTAAATAATCCATCCCATCAAAAGCAAAGAAAACCCCCATCATTTTGATTTTTATTGGGTATATATATATTGCTTAGTGGAAGATCTTCACTTTTCTCCTAACTCTGTCTCTTCCCTGATCTCTCTCTTCTAGAGTCATAATCTTTGTGGGGTTTTGGTGTTTGGGTGATTTTTCTCATTACTTGTACAGAAATTGATGAAAGGTAATCGCCTGTTTCCTTTGCTTCAGCTGTTTCAAGCTCCGTTTTTGGATCAGTTTCAGGTAACTCCCCATTTTCATAAATCTTTTATTTTATATTTTTATTATCTTCTCCCCTGTTATTATATCTCTGCTTTTGTTCATGTATCTATCTACTCCATTTTGGATGAATTCTTTTCTGGGATTTTTTGTTTGTTTGTTTGTTTATTATTGTGTTAATTAGGTAATGGTGTTTAGGTATTGAACTCTAGATATCAACAATGGTGAAGGGATTAAATGCTAGATTTTTATTTTTTGTTATCATGTTCTTATTGTCTTCTACCGTCTTTGCACTTGGTTTTTGAAGGGGAGAAAAAAAAAGAGAAAAAAAAGCTTCTTGGTAGAATTAGAAATGTGAACATTTTTGTTCTTGCTATTTTAGTATTCTTGATTCTTGATGCGAAAAAAAGAGAGGCTTTTTATTTGTTTATATTTTATATTTTTTTCTTATTATTTGGTTGTAGTTTGGTGAGGAGAAATACAGCTTGTGTGAACCTAACTATTTTCATGGAATAACCCCATGGCATTACTAGGTTGGAATTTTGTAGTACCCCAGTGAAATTTAACTATGAGTGAAATCTAGTATTTTGAGTATTGTTTGTAAAATAAACCATAGAAATGTCATCATTTTTGTATCTTTTCTTTTACTGTATTTTGTGGTAGGGGAAAAGGAGGAGCCCCACCCCATCTATGTCCTTTTGTTGGGGAAAAGATGTTAGACAATATTATAGAGAGATTTGAACCCAATGAGACCCTGGTTTTGAATAGTTAATGACATAGACAATCTCAAAACTCAAAAGGATAATTTTTCTACCTGTAAAATTGCCCTTTCGGTTGCTGAAGAAGGTTTCTTTATTGGATTTGTTAAAACTAAATGCAGATATTTGGATACCATAAGATACAGCAATGCATTTTCTTCAAGAAAATTATAAAGAGATTTTTTTATTTGAAGCAAATGGATAACTTGTCTTGTTATATGATTATTTTTTGGGAATTATTTGTCTAATAAGATAGAAGTAAATGCGTACTTGAGAACAAGTTCGTATATGATGCATGACCAAATCAATACATTGTGGAGAGCAGACATGTGTCTAGCTTAAAAAAAGCTTTCATGCACACAACTAGTTTACTGACTGAGCATTTCCGTGAATTCTGAGCAAACTAAGATAAGCATTATGTGTTGAAGCCCTCATTTTGATCAAATAATAAAAATGATCTTGTGTAACGTATGTAACGGACGACAACGATTAAGTGTAGATAAGGATGCAGCCGATGTTATTTAATGATTTTTAGATGGAAAATAGTGTTTTTATGGTATGTAGGGAAGTTGGAGGGATTATAAATTGGGTTTGCATTTGGTAGAAGGTTATCTCTGTATTCATTTTCAGTGTCCTGAAATTAATCGCCGTTTTCGCCTATTTTATGAGGTATCTTTTCGATCTCGTTGCTGTAATTGTGTGTTTCTTTGTTTCTTTAGGGGGGGGGGGAGGGATGGGGGCATTGGCTATAGCAGAGCTGTAATCTGAAATTGTCTATTAGGTTGGTTCCTTGTTTTGCTTTTGAATTGATAAGAATTGATAAGCTTCTTCATTATACATGCCTGCATCTCAATTTGGTTCGTCTCCAATTTGAACATTGTTAAATTCATGTTTCTCATTATGTAAAAGTTGGGTGAGCCCCTCAATCTTATTCTTCTATTCTTTTGTTCACGAGAAAATCTTTGATTCTTGAAATCATACAAATCATACTTAGCTATTTCATATTTGATTTGCAATGCTGAAGCTGATAGATCCATAAAAAATGGTGCAAGGGAATCACAAGCATGCTTCTTACCACATACTCTATAATTTATTTTAGCTTAATGATCTCTGAATCCAGTCTCTTGGTTAGAGCAACAGTCTTATCATTTTAGATGTGAGTTTTCTATAACAAAATTTTGCTTACTGCTAATATCTTGAATCATTTACATGTTTTACTCTTGAAAGGATTTTAATGTGAGTGTATTCTCTATCTATCCATCCTATTACTTTACTTGATAAAACTCTCAATAAAGTTCATTGCTTTTTGATAGTTACTAACTCTTGCTTAATTTAAGTCACATGCCATTTGTGTGACATGAATGGTTCTGCTAAACGTAGCAGGACTTTTGGTGGTGCTATGTTCTATAGTGCATGCTCATGATGGGTTTAGACAATTAGGCATATATGTAAACACAAGGATAGATCTTATAACCAACAACTGGCAGAAGTATAATGATGATAATGTTTTCTTTTTCTTTTGGTGGCAGTGACTGGCTTGTCTAACCGCTTTTCTCCTAAGAATTTACTCAAAAGCTTTTCTTCCTCTATCTAGCAAGTCTTAGAAATGTTCTGTTTGTAAAATACTGTCAGAAGGATCAATGCAATATGTGGGTTTTGGTCAGCATTAGCTGGTATCAAACTTCTGCATAAGAATGCTTTTCTTTTCTTATGTCCAGTAGTCAATATTTCGTGCCAATTTAGGATTGGCCCATAATCTAATGAGGTCAATTTTGAGTTTTAAAATATTTGCTTCTATGTGATTCTTGCTCTCTCTTGTTGCTTTCTAGACTGGAGTTGTTACACACAGTTTATTTGATGCTAACCCCTATTGCAAACAGATGTTCCCTTTCCTGTTTCGCCATGGTGATTAGTTTCTTTGTTGGTTATACGTTGCGCTTAATATTGCTCGTGATTTATGTTTTTTATAATTTATTTTCTGCAGTCATGGCATCAAGATCATATGCAAGCTTTATGAACTTAGCAGCTTCAGCTGGGGGATTGCTTGATATACCTCAGACTCCCAGAACTCTTCCAAGGGTGATGACTGTTTCTGGAGTTATACCTGATGCAGACACTGGTGAATCTAATGATGCAAGTTCAGATGGTTCCTTGGCCACATATCGTGCGAGAAAAATTATTGTGGCAAATTTTCTCCCTATCAATGCTCAAAAGAACTCAGAGACTAGCAACTGGAGCTTCAGTCTGGATGAAGATTCACTTTATTTACATCTGAAGGATGGGTTTTCTCCTGATACTGAAGTTTATTACGTGGGCTCACTAAAGGTGGATGTAGAAACCAATGAGCAAGAGGAAGTTGCCCAACAATTGCTAGAGGAGTTCCGTTGTGTGCCTACATTTCTCCCTGCAGATTTGCAGAAGAGGTTCTACCATGGGTTCTGCAAACAATATTTGTGGCCACTGTTCCATTATATGCTACCCATGTCGCCAGATCATGGATCCCGTTTCGATCGGGGCCTTTGGCAAGCCTATGTTTCTGCTAACAAGAAGTTTGCAGACAAGGTTGTGGAGATACTAAATCCTGAGGATGACCTAGTCTGGGTGCATGACTATCATCTTATGCTGGTGCCAACATTCTTAAGAAGGCGTTTTTACAGGGTCAAATTGGGGTTCTTTCTTCATAGTCCATTTCCCTCATCAGAGATATATAGAACTTTGCCAGTTCGAGATGAAATTTTGAAAGCATTTCTCAACTCGGATTTAGTTGGTTTTCATACCTTTGATTATGCTCGCCATTTTCTCTCTTGCTGTAGTAGAATGCTTGGCTTGGACTACGAGTCCAAGCGGGGTTATCTCGGGATTGATTACTTTGGACGAACTGTATATGTTAAAATATTACCTGTGGGAGTTCACCTGCATCGCCTTGAAGCTGCAATGAACCATCCTTCTGCATCTATAAAGGTCAAAGAGATCCAAAAACAGTTTGAGGGGAAAACGATGATTCTTGGTGTTGATGATATGGATATATTTAAGGGGATTAGCCTGAAACTGTTGGCGTTGGAGCACCTTTTGCAGCTACATCCTGACTTGCAAGGCAAACTGGTCCTGGTTCAGATAGTGAATCCTGCGAGAAGTACAGGGAAGGATGTTCAGGAAGCAAAGTCAGAAACATATGAGATAACGATGAGGATTAACAAAAATTTTGGCTTTCCAGGATATGAACCTGTGATCTTGATTGAACGTTCCATGCCCCTTTTTGAGAAAACTGCCTATTATGCAATGGCAGAATGTTGTATAGTGAATGCTGTAAGGGATGGAATGAACCTAATTCCATATAAGTACATTATTTGCAGGCAAGGATCTCTGAAAATAGATGAAGCAATGGGAGTGGCCTCTTCAAAACCTCGCTCCAGTATGCTTGTTGTCTCTGAGTTCATCGGTTGCTCTCCATCTCTTAGTGGGGCCATTAGGGTTAATCCATGGAACATTGAAGCTGTCTCAGATGCCTTAAAATCGGCTATCAGTATGGCTGATATAGAAAAGCAGTTGAGGCATGAAAAGCATTACCGGTATGTTAGCTCTCATGATGTGGCTTACTGGTCCCATAGTTTTGTGCAGGATTTGGAGCGGGCTTGTAAGGATCACTACAGCAAACGTTGCTGGGGTATTGGGTTTGGATTGAGTTTTAGGGTTGTTGCTCTTTCTCCGTACTTCAGAAAGCTCTCTGTTGAATATATTGTCTCTGCATACTTGAAGACAAAGAGGAGAGCAATATTTTTGGACTATGATGGAACAGTTATGCCTGAACTTTCAATTGTCAAAACGCCTACTCCAGAACTGATATCTCTTCTCAACACCCTTTGCAATGACCCAAAGAACACCGTTTTCATTGTAAGTGGCAGGGGTCGTCATTCTCTGGGTGAGTGGTTCTCCCAGTGTGGGAAGCTGGGTATCGCTGCGGAACATGGATATTTCTTGAGGTATGCTAATCTCCTTATTCGACGTATCAAATGTGAAGAACTAGCATGTTAGTTGCACCTTGTTCTTAAATCTTAACCATGGTTTGCATGTCCTGTGAAATCTGCTACTATATTATGGCCTTGATTTGGCGTCATTACAATTTACCAATACCTTTGCTCATAACATTATTTTGTTTACTCGAATGTTTGTAGGTGGAACAAGAATCACGACTGGGAAGTTAGCCCCATAAATGCTGATAATGACTGGAAACGAATTGCAGAACCTGTGATGCGACAATACACAGAAGCAACAGATGGGTCCTATATAGAAAGCAAAGAGAGTGCCATGGTGTGGCATCATCAAGATGCCGACCCTGATTTTGGTTCTTGCCAGGCCAAAGAATTGTTGGATCATCTTGAAAAGGTCCTCGCTAATGAGCCCGTGGCGGTAATCAGGGGACACAATATTGTGGAAGTTAAACCACAGGTAACCAGCAGTTTCTGCCCTAAGCACTTAACCAGCTCTTATCTCTTCCTGTAAATTCTTCAAGTAGATAATAGAGAATTGCTCATCGAGGCTTCTTATTCTAAAACATACTCAATGATAAAATGAGATGGCTTGCAAGCTTGTCTTATAAAGCGTGCCTTGTAACTGCACAATAATGCCGTAGAAGGTTTAATATTAGTTTGCTTGATAACTGCAGGGAGTCAGCAAAGGGCTGGTAGCAGAAAAGGTACTTTCAGAACTGATAATCGATGGAAAGCCACCAGATTTCCTTTTGTGCATAGGGGATGACCGATCAGATGAGGACATGTTTGAGAGTATATCGAGCAAAGCTTCCCTTCCATCTTTGCCTGTCACACCTGAGATTTTTGCTTGCACTGTCGGTCAAAAGCCGAGCAAAGCAAAGTACTACTTGACTGACACAACGCATGTCATGAGATTGCTTCGAGGCTTGGCAAATGCTTCTAGTGGAAAGCCAGAGTACAGTTTGCAATCGCATACCCAAGTCTCTTTTGAAAGCTCTGCTTAAGATTGAGTGGTAATCAAGTTTGCGTAGCTGAAGCTGTGTGGATTTTTGGTTGCAGAAAGCCCTGGGTGATAATGTGTGATTAAATTCTTTGAGTATGGTGCGATTTGGGTTTGGGTTAGGGTTAACATGATCATCCGGGGCAGCTTTAGGTTTTGGAGGCTCAGATGTTGATAAGGGGGTGGTAGATATCCTTACTGGATAACAAAAATTGGCTTTGTATATGTTTTCTTTTAAGGAGCTTTTCATACAGGAAAACCTCAAGTCTTCTGATACAATAGACATCAGGATCATAGAAAGTTTTTCATACTGCCCTGATAATCTGTCCAGATGCAACCTTCTGTATATATTCCCCAATTTTAAACAGTTTTACTTAGAATCCATGTTATTCCTTAACCCCATTCATGTAGCAATTTATATGACCCATAACCCACACCTCAACAAGATTACATCAGTTATTTTTCTTGTTTAATAAAATTCCACCACCGGGTATTCACAAGTGTTACATTTACATTCTATCAAACAAAAACACAAAATCGTCTAAAAAAAACAAAATTGACCCAACAGAAAATTGTGTTTTAACACTTTTACTACTATTGATCCAATTTTCAAATTTTATTTAAGATTGGTTTGGTACTGAAAACCTGGCTTTAAAACGCATTTCCATCGGTCATGGAAATTCTACTACTTATCTCAGCATTTTTCTGGTATTTTCAAGCTTTGACTCATGATTCGTCATTTTTGATGAGCTATGTTCTTTCTGAAAAGACAACTTCTCCATCCCATGCTGAGCAAGCCAAAAGGATGGAGGCTTTTCTTTCCTTCTTTTTTTTTTTTTTTTTTCAATTAGCCTAAAGAAGGCTTTTATACAATTAATTTGTTTTCTGCCATTCCATCTTTGTTGATGGATGAAGTGGGTGGTCATCGATCACACTGTTAAAGCAAACTCTGGATTGGCAACTAGGGGAGAGAAAATAACAATTCCTTCCTATAATCCACTTCCTACCAAGCTCCTTGATCATTTTTTTTTTTCATCCTTTGGGTTTTCTAGATATGGATAGATTTTCTTGCATCACCGCTCTTTGTGACGCCACCAACCATGTGTATTGGTGGCTGTCTTGGTGTTTGTTTGACACAATCCTTGTGTTCTTGATGTATTTTTTTGCTATGATTCTAGTTCTTAGAATATGAGTTTCTTGATTTCAGATCTGAAAACCCTAAAGATCCAAAAAAAAAAAAAAATAAATAAATAATTATCTGTTTGGCTCAGACGCCACTTCTTTATCTGATCTATGGATGTTTGATTGCTTTTTCTTTTCAACTGCTTGCCACCATGGATAACGTGTTATCAGCAATGGTGAAGCTGGTGGTGGTCCTGGCGATAAAAGACTGGAGTTTATGCTGTCGGTTCTCACCGTGATGGGTTCTTCAACAGGATTGAAGAAGTAGCAATCGAGGCTTTGCATCCTATCAACCGCATTTTATTTGGATTTATTTTTTGCATTGGTTTGGTTGGTTTGTATCCGTTGTATTGTATCGAGTCGGTGGACTCTTGGCTATGAATGGCCGGCTTTCTTGCCTTTTCAAAATATATATATAAACATTGCCCATCCAAAAAAAAAAAAAACATTGATGCCTTTTAAAGTTGATTTTGCTTTTTTTAAAGTTGATTTTGTTAAACAAAATCTGATTGGGAGTTTATTAAAGGGGATGTTGAATATAATGATTTGGGCAATAAATGGGTTGTGTTTAAGTTTACTAATCCTGGGGATAGGCTTGGTGTTTGGATGGGTAGGCCTTGGCATGTTAGTGGGGAACTCCTTGTTCTCATCCCTTGGAAAACAAGGTTTGACCCTTTTGAAGAAGAAATCTCATTGGTTGATCTCTGGATTAGGATTCCCAAGTTACCTGCTGAATTAGTTGGTCTGACTTCTGTTATGGCTTTCTTGCAATTGAATAATCTTGGTACTTTTATTAAGCTTGAAGATTTTACTTCTATTAAGAGAGGGTTAAAGTTTGCTAGAATAAGCATTAATGTGGATATTACTAAACCTTTGAAGACTTATGCTAAAATTCCTAGGGTTGGTGGGGATGATTGGTATTTGGTATGGTATGAGAATTTTTCCCAAGGTTGTGCTTGCTGTGGTTCTGAAGTCCATGCTATTGATAAGTGTCCTCTCATGAATGATGTTAACAAGGTTGTTAATGTAGTGCTGGAAAAAAGTCCTTATCATCAAGCTCTAATTGAGAAAACTCTTAAGAAGGCAGTAGTGAAAGATAATTGTGCATCCAGGGCTGCAGAAGCTGATGGCTGGACACAGGTCACTACTGCTAGAACTAAAATGAATCCTTTACCCCCAAAAAAGATTTTCTCTAAGCATGTTCCTCAGTCTAATGAGAAGAGTGGTAAGTCTAGTGTTGTGAGCAACAAAGGTATCCATATTGCTGATGCAGCCTCTCCTACTAATCATGTTGTTGCTAAGCCAGTTATTGCTGCCTATGTAGGAAAAGGTAAAGGTCTGATGTACCCTTCCGGTGAGATGATGATTCCTGCTCTTGTTCATGAACCAGATAATACTATCTCTAATGATGAGATTGTGAGCCAGAGTATGATCCCAATGAGCTCTCCTTTGAAGGTTGTTGCAGTTCATCCTCCAATGGGTACCTTGAGCCTTCCTGAAGCTGCTGGTATAGTCCCTTTGCAAATTACCTATCCTGATGATATCATTGTTGCTAATGTTTATGAACAATTGGGTGGAGGCATTGGTGGTAGCCTTAATGCCAACCCCAATGAGCAACTTGAGGATTATGGAGATGATGATGAGTTTGTGGATGAGCCTGTTGATTCTTTTCACTCACTAAATTCTGACAGTACTTTCTTGAAGCAAATTAAGGAGCTGGAAATGGAGAACCAGGATATGTCTACTGGTTCTAACCAGTCAGATGCTTCTAAAAGGAGGGCTCAAAGTGATACTATTGTAGACTCTACAGGCTCCTCTCTGAAGAGAGTCAGGAACTGATCACTAGCCTACTTTTAAGAAATGTTTATGTTAATCATGTTTATTAATGTTAAATATTGCCTACTGGAATATTAGGGGAGTGGGAAGAAAAAATGTTAAGGAAGAAGTCAAGGCCTTTTGTAAAAATCACATGGTTAGTGTGATTGCCTTGGCTGAAATCAAAGTGCAGCACCCCCCTTCTGATCTTATTATTAATCAATTTGGATTTTCTTCTTTTGAGTATATCCCTTGTGTTGGTTTCTCTGGTGGAATTTGGTTAATGTGGCATAATCAGAATATTTCTATTACTGTTCTCGTTAAGGAAGTCAGGTTTATAAGTGTTTTGTTTGAAGGTAGTGATTCAACTTCCTCTATGGTTGTTATTTTTGTATATGCTCCCGCTCAGTACTCCCATAAGAATCAATTCTGGGCTGACTTACTTTCTTACAGCTCATCTTTAACTTTGCCTTTTGTGGTTATGGGAGATTTCAATGAGATTAACTGCTTAAATGATAAATTTGGTGGTGTATTACCTTCTCCTGCCAGATTTGAGAGGCTTAGGAATTTTATGTTTAATAACAATCCTATTGATCTACCATTCCAAGGTAATGCATTTACTTGGAGAAAAAAGAAACATGGCTTAGGAAATGTTTGGGAAAGATTGGATAGAGCAGTTGTCTCTCCAGATTGGTTAGAATTTTTTCCTAATGCCTATATTACACATTTTGATTTTTCTTCATCAGACCATTGCCCAATCTTGCTGCATGCGAATTTTCAAGAGGTTTCCGTAGCTCCACCTTTCAAATTTGAAATGACTTGGTGTAATAATACTAGTTATGAGAAAATTGTTAGGAAGACTTGGAATACTAAGTTTCATGGCTCTCAACTGTACCAAGCGAGTAGGAAACTGAAGCTACTCAAGTTTAATTCTAAAGTGTGGGCAAAAAATAAATATGGTAATATCAGTAGACAAATTAAAGATGTTGAATCTAAGCTTATTGATATTCAAGCTACTTTGTTAGCATACCCTGATAATTTGAGTTTGATTACCCAGCAAGATAATTTTATTAAGAAAAAGACAGCTTTAATTAACTTTAATAAAGTTTTTTGGTTTCAAAGATCTAGAGCTAGAAACTTGTTACTAGGAGATAGGAATACTTCCTATTTCCAAACTAAAGCTAAAACTAGAACGAATCGAAAAAAGATTTCTAAGTTTCGTTGTTCAGATGGGGTTACTGTTTCTGATCCGGATACAGTTTCTAGTGAAATTACTAAGGATTTTAAAGGGAGGTTTATTAAAGATAATAACAGATTTGTAAACGCTACTAATGATCTGTGTGATATCAATGGAGTTATTAGTGATAGTGATAATGTTAGTCTGACCCAAGAGGTTACGGATAAAGAAGTTAGAGAGGCTTGTTTTTGTTTAGCCCCTAATAAATCCTCGGGACCGGATGGGTTCCCAGCGGGCTTTTTTTCATAAATATTGGCATATTGTTGGACCGTCTCTTTGTAGAGCGGTTAAAGCTTTTTTTCACTCTGGGAAAATTCTAAAAGAAGTTAATCAAACCTTTCTAGCATTAATTCCTAAAATAGATAACCCGTTATCGGCTAATCATTTTCGTCCTATTAGTTTGTGCACTACAATTTATAAAGTTATCTCAAAAATACTTACTCTTAGACTCAAGCTAGTGCTTAGTAAATTGATACATCCTCTGCAAGGAGCCTTTGTAGAAAATAGATGTATTCAAGACAACATTTTGTTAGCTCATGAGGTTTTTCACTCTTTTAGGAAAAAAAAGGGAAAAAGTGGGTGGCTAGCTATTAAACTGGATATGGAAAAAGCATATGATCGGCTAGAGTGGAATTTTATTATTGAGGTGTTTCGAAAATTTGGGTTCTGTGAGAAATGGATTGGTTGGATTTGGGAGTGCATTTCTACTGTTTCAATGTCAGTACTAGTTAATAACATTCCAGGGGATACCTTTTGCCCTTCTAGAGGTATCAGGCAAGGAGACTCTCTCTCTCCGTACATATTTATTTTGTGTGCAGAAATTTTGGCTAGAAGACTCCAAAAAGAATCAGATTTCTCTGACAAGAGTATTAGTATTAGTATTTTTCGGGGAACAGAGAAACTTCCTTTTTTGACTTTTGCTGATGATATAATGATTTTTGCCAAAGCTACTAACCAGAGTTGTGTAGCAATAAAAAATATTCTCGACAACTTCTGTAGAATGTCAGGTCAGAAAGTGAATTTTGATAAGTCAGCTTTTCAATGCACAGATAATATCCCCAGAAGTACGATTGAAAGTTTTAAAGGTGTTTTGGGTATGAACAGTTCTACTTGCCTAGACAAATACCTTGGTTGTCCAATTATTACAGAAAGGGTTAATTCTAACACTTTTAGTAGCATTATTGATCGTACATCTAGCCATCTTAGTAAGTGGAAGGCTAATTCTCTTTCACAAGCGGGGAGAGCTACCTTAATTCAAGCTAATTTGTCCGCAAAGCCTATTTTCACGATGCAGAGTTTTACTCTACCTTCCCAGACTTTGTCTAAGTTAGATAAAATTAATCGTAATTTTTTCTGGAATAAAAACCCAGAATCTAGAGCACCTAACCTTATAGGCTGGGATAAAATATGTAGACCAAAGGATCTTGGTGGATTAGGACTCCGTAAATCAGAAGCAGTTAACAAAGCTATGCAGATGAAACTACTTTGGAAAATCGAAACGGAACCTGATAATGTGTGGGTCAAGTTAATTAAGAACAAGTACCTTAAAGGTACAGATATTTCAGAGTACAAGAAAGGGAAATACTTGTCCTGACAATGGAGTAATTTAATGAAAGTAAGAGATATGTATTTTAGAGGTCTCAGATGGCAAGTGGGAGATGGTAACTCCATTAACTTTTGAAAAGACAATTGGGCACTACATCATTCATTACAAGAATATTTCCATAATCCTGATTCAGACGACCCTCTGTTTGATCTTAATATTTCGGTTAGTATCTTCATTAATGAAACAAAGGAATGGGATCGGGATCTTCTTGCTAGAGTCTTACCGCTTGAGGTTGTTAGTATTATTTTGAGCATTCCTATTCCCCTTAATTCTGCTATTGATAAGATATATTGGGGATTATCTAGTGATGGTATTTTTTCGGCTAAATCAGCTACTTGGTTAGCTCAAGGAATCCATTATAACTACAAAAAGAAGTGTGGTTTCAGCTGGCTTTGGAAGTTAAACCTTCCTAATAAGATTAAGATTTTTCTTTGAAAACTGTGTCTAGATGGTCTCCCCACTAAACATAGACTCCAACAAAGCAAAGTTTTTTTCCTGCAAAAATGTGTATTTTGTAATCACCATTCAGAAGACAAATTCCATTTGTTTTTTGAGTGTCCCTCGCTTCTGAAAGTGTGGGAGGATGTCCTTAATTTCTATGGCCTGCAAGCTATCCCTTTGGATAACCAGCTAGGATCCTTTGTTGATAGATTCACTCACCTACATAAGAGGTTGGGAGAGAGGGTTTTTTCGCTTCTTATGTTCACCTGGTGGATTTTTTGGTTTGTAAGAAATAAGATTTCCTTTGATAATTTGGTTACTAATCTAACCCAAATAGCCGTCACTGCTAGGAGAAGCTTTGAATAATGGAATTTAGTTCAACACCTTGACCTTGATTTCGATACAACATGTGTTGTTAGAAAGAAAACTATTAGAAAGGAACCAAGAACTAATGTTGTTTGGGAGCCTCCAAGACCAAATTATGTTAAATTAAATTTTAATGGGTCTAAAAAAGACGATGGACGAGCCGCTGCTGGTTTTAGCATTCGTAATAGAAATTGTGAAGTAGTTTCTGTTGGAGCTAGATCTTGTGGAGTAAGTTCTATTCTTCTGGCAGAGGCTATAGGTCTTAGAGAAGGAGTTCATGAAGCAAGGAAGATCAGTATCAAAAATATTACTATAGAAGGTGATAACCTTACAGTTATTAAATCGATTAGAGGTGAATGGCATATCCCCTGGGAAATTGAGAATATAATTATTGATACTAGAAAAGACCTCCATTTCTTTGATAATGTAGAAGTTCTTCATATTTTCAGAGAAGCTAACTCTGTAGCTGACTTTATGGCTAATTAGGGGCATTGTTATCCTTCTCGTCTATCTTGGTCGAGTTCATTCAACCAAGAACTAACCAATCTGTTGGTTAGAGACGGGGTAGGTTAAATCCTTAAAGGATTTAACTTGGTATTTCTTGATTTTTCCAAAAAAAAAAAAAAAAAAAGTTGATTTTGTTTTTGTTTTGTTTTCATATATATATATATATATATATATATATATATATATATATATATATATATATATATATATATATATATATATATATATATATATATATATATATATATATATATATATATATATAAGTGGATGTTGCACGTTGCTTGATGGACACGTGTGCGTCCACATAATGTATCTACTCTTATATTAAATACTTCCTTAAATTTTTATATGATACATGCATATAACAATAATAAAATGTATATATTTTCCTATTGATATATTTTATTTTGACGGATGCATGCATGCTTTAACAATAGAGCTCGCTATATTCGAGTCATAGTGTACATTGTTACTATTTGAATTTTATTTGTATTATTTGCTCTAACGGTAATATATATAGTAGAAATGATACGTGAATTAGCTTGATGGGTATACATAGTTGTTAACTATCAAAAAAATGTGAGACAAAATGAAGTACAAAATGCGGAACGGAACAGAATGGATTGGAACGGAACGGAATGCAGCATGAAATCGACGAAAAGAACAGGGCCTTAGACTTTGATTCTTTTGACTGAATATTTGGAGTAAACTGCATCAAAAAGTAGTGGTGGTGGTGGTTTTTTGGACTAGATATTAGGGTAAATTGCAATAAAAATAGTAAAGATTTGGTTATACAAACCAGTTTTATATCATAATTAACAAGAAATGAGATATTGTATATTTTGGTATTCTACTCTACAATTGATATAATATTTTTGGTTTATGTACGATATTAATTAAGCAGGAGATATATAGAAGAGAATTTTTGTATCAAATGGGAATGTAACTAGTTTATTATATTAGTCTATTTACGATTTACCGCAAAGTGTTTCAAAATAGAGAAAAGCACAAACAAAAAGTAAAAGGGAATACTAGTAGTTTTTTTTCCTATGTAAAAAGAGGATGCAAGTGAATGGCGATCGAGGCACCCCTGCTACGTCATGTTCGGACTCTCGTATTCAATAGCGAACATATCAGACTAGCTGAACAACCAGCGTAAGCACTGACTCCGTCAACGTAGCACCAACAAGGGGGTAGTATAGTTCCTAGAAGCCAACAAACACAAGACATGAGGAAAATGGGGATTCAAACCCATAAACTTGCCTTACCAAACCACTTGGAAGTAAACTTGGAATCACTACGCCACCACCTTTTTGGTGAATACTAGTAGTTATAATAGACCTATAGTTAGGTTTTCACTGTGGCAGAACATTTTGAGAGCCTATTTGCAATTCTTTGAAAGACTTCTCTCATCTGATCTGATAAGGGAGCGTCGTGTAGCAGTTTACTTTGCAGTGTTCATCTTCATCATCTTCCCCTCCACTGTTTTGCAGGTAAAAACTCTTCACTTTTCTTTTTCACAGTAACCCCAAAATTAAAGTTCTGATCTTTTTTTTATATATTTTTTTTGTTTCCATTTTAATTTCTGGGTACAGATTAACGCTGTTGATGAACCTAGAAGCACATGATCACAGCATATTCGCCGTTTACTACTGCTCTTGAAACCCTTCAGAAACAAATCAAGTACTCTATTTTCTCTCTCTGCTTTTGTCTTTTACATTTTCATCTAGAGTATACAACTGTATAGTCAATTGGGTCGCTGAGAATCACTTTTTTTATAATGCTAATATACTTGGGAAAATAAACTTGTGATTTATGGCGTTGAATTAGTGTTTTATGCTGATTTTTAGTCAGAACCTAACCGTTTAAAGTGGAGTTAGATACTGGTTACAGCTACTTGTTTAGTTGTATGCTCTTATCAAATTCAATTGATTGATAGGACCTGTTGTTAGATGTATCTGGCTGGCCCCAAATAAATTCCCCACTTTCAAGGGTAGAAAATGTCTTCTCGAATTCACGGTTGGTGTTTAAAATTAAACTATTGACATTTTTCAGGAAAATATTTTCTACCCAAATAACAAATTCCTGCGCTATTTGCTTTATTTATTTATTTTTTTAAAAAAAATTATTATTATAGATTTATTATGATTGTGTTACTCTGACAAACTCTTCATATTGATATAATTGTTGAGTTCAGCTGCAACTGATAGTCACCTCAACACTCGATCAATGGAAAAACCTATATAGAGTATCTTACCGGATTATCAAAAAATCCACACTGAGGTCCTATCTTGGTATCCTAGTTCGAGATAGGAATTTTTTAATTTTACATTGTACTATAACCGAATCCCCCGAATTCTGTTTCTCTTGCTGCTGGTTGTGAAGTGGTGCCTATTTGTACTTAGGTGCCACTAGTGTTGAAGTAACAATCTTAAAATTTGGAATGTCAAATGTTTTCAGGGAACATTTTAGATATGTTTGGTTCTTCTGGAATCATATATTGGACTGAAATTGAATCTATTTTCGAGTAAATCTGTATTTAGAGGAAGGAACTTGGAAACCATAGTTTAATTTCCCTCAGCTCTACTCAAATATTGGGGATTGACTCCCAGGTCTTTAGTATAGCTCCCAGTGTAGACCCATTACTGCATAGAGCAGAGCAAAAGATGGTTATATCACATATCAGGATATTGAGAGTATTTACAAAACTAGGTTGCATTTGAGCCTGAAAGTTGCAAGGGAATGGGCAGAGTGGCAAAGTTTAAGGTTGTTTCGAGTTTGTGTTTTCTAACTTGGAAAAAATGTCAACCGAACATACTTGCACCAAACCTTTTCTTCATAATACTTGCAGTTTTCTACAATTGAACACACTCTTGGTAGTTGAACTCTGAGTTTTTAACCATCTGGGCAAATGGAGCTTATGGAAGTTTCTCTGTTAATGCCTTGTTTTCTGCCCTTTCTTCTCTCTTTCATTTTTCTTTTGTCCATTTTGCTTGGTGGTGGTGGTGGAGTGTTATAGCTCTTCCCCTTCTTATTTTCTTAGAACATGATGCTGCTAACATCCGCAAAGGTTCAGTTCATTGCCATTAATGTAATTATTGCCTACTGGCAGTTCAATGCAAAACATGCAAAATTGTAAGTGATAAATCTTTGTATGTCAATTTCAGCTACACTTTCCGTCGAATTGACCTCCTTCGACGTGCAATGACCCATGCTTCATTTTCCGAAGAGAACAACCGAGCATTAAGCATTCTTGGAACCAGCATTATTGAAACATCCGTCTCCCTCCGATATCTTCTCAATGATATCGACATGTCTTCAAAAACTCTGAACTGCAAGATAGCTGAGATATCCAATGTGGAGTCCTCTTGCGCTGTGGATGGAACACGTCTGGGGTTGCACAAAGTGATCAGAGTCTCCAGGAAGACCAACTCTACGACTCCTGCAGTAGTCTGTGGTGCTTTCCGTGCAATATTTGGTGCGATTGCCCTTGATTCAAAAACATCAGATGATGCTGGAAATGTGTTCTGGAATGTCCATACTTCCAATGTAGGAGTTGCAGCTGCGCGGACTTTGGATTCTACTACGAATTATGAATCTTGTGTTACGTAGTGGAGAATGTATGTTATTCATGTAAGATTGTTCATATGTCTTTCCAAGCTTGTGTTAAGATGTATCTGTAGGAATGAAGATGATTGTCAATATAACGTGCTTTTGCTATAAGGAGTATGATTTAGTCAATCTGTTATGATCAAGTTTATCCAATTCGAAATTTAAGAAAAAATGCAACTGGGAAAGGGCGTTGTTCCCGAGTCCTGTTAGAGATTTGAGAGTTTTGTTTTTTCTCCTTGAGTCTGTCTCCAGGTTGGTGATGAGTTGATGACCAGGACAGGAACACAAATGCAGTCCATATATGAGCAAGAAAAAGCACAGCTCAATTTTGATTGGGTAATGCCTTGCTGGACTAATCTGGTTAGATACTGGATTCGACATCTGTTCCAAAGGTCCGTCAGAGATTCAGAGAACAAGTCCACTTCCTGACAACCCAAAATAAAATAAAATAAATAAATAAAAGAATTATAATTTTTAAATACTGTATATTTTTGGTTGATGACCATTTTTGCCAACCTAGTTTGTAGAAGCCAGAGGGCAACTGAGACTGTATCTTTTTTTTTTTTTGCTTGTCAACTGAGACTGTATCTACATCACTAAAAAAAACCATCAAAAATTTGGTTTTCGTGTTATACCTTGCATTATACAGCATATACTAGTAACTATCATTACCATACTAAACAATAGTATCTTTTGGATTTTGGAGATTGGAGGTCAACTAAAATAGAGATAGTGCCCATGCCTATTTAATTCCATTCTGTACAAAGGTCATTGCGTACATGTTTGAACCATGTCCTTATCCCCCTAAGTAGTAAGAGTCACCATGTCAAAGAGTAGTAGTTGGGAGTTCCTCGCATCAAAAAAAAAAAAAAAAAAAAAGAGTAAGAACCACCAAAAAAAAAAGAAAAAAAACTTCACTAGGTAAATCAATTAGCATACGCAATTCAAATCAATACTTAGCTAGGCTTCAACAAATACTCCATACTAAGGCCCTGTTCTTTTCGTCGTTTCCATGCTGTATTCCGTTCCGTTCCGTTTCGCGCCACATTTTGTACTTCATTTTGTCTCACGTTTTTTTGAATTCCGCGCCGCGCCGCGCCGTTCCGTTCCGTTCCGTTCCAATCCGTTCCGTTTTATTTCGTTCCTCACCATCCCGTACCATTCCGTTGAAGAGAACAGGGTCTAAGAATTTGGGCAAATGAGTAGTTTAGTTGCCCTCAAGTGAACTTAGCTTTTGTGGATTGTCTAAACATTTTATGCAACTTAAGAGTTCTATCATATTATATGAATCAAAAGGTACGGTGCTACAATAGATATCTTGTGCCACAAATGTAAAGATGAAGTTCTGATTTCGATCGGTTTTTGTGCCTCCTCTATAACCAAGCCAAACATTGAGAGGATTAAACCTGCTTCAACAATTCTACCCAAGCTAGTAATTCCACCTGATATGACCTCTACAATCATATATTGTTAATTGTTATGAGTTCTGATTTAAACAACATTGCTTCATATTTTAGGGCTCTGTCCTAAGCAACACAACCACAGAAAAAAAATTTAAAAAGCAAAGAACTTGAGATTATAAACAAAGTAACAAACCATACATACATGTAAAATAATACAAGGATTGTTTGTTGCAAAATTTGCAAGGATAATTGTCAGTATGTTGCAACGGCTACATAAATTGGGCCTCAAGATTTGGCATGAACTGGAAGTATCTGTTGAGCAAGCTGGGACATACACATACAAATACAAACGCAATACACCCCAAGCTCCGCTGTCCAATGTATATCTGTTGGCCAAGCTCGTTGACTTGTTTATAGTGGAAATTTGGTAAAGATGCCATTTGATGGCCTTATCTTAAGACAGACAGATGGTGGGGCTGGAGTTTTTTGGTAGGTTGCATCTCTATCTATCAAGAGATGAGTAGTGCAAAATGGCTTATCTAAATTCTCTTCAAAACTTGAGTTTGCTAGATCACCTACATTATTTCCTGTATCCTTGTCATGACATCGAATAAAGAGATCAAAATTAGGGGACTTTCTTAATTATACACAGCCATCTTGCATAGGAGTACATGGAAATAGACTAAAATCAATGGGAATCAGCGTTTGCAATGTCGAAAGGATTTATGAGTACAAGTATTGTTCTTTTTCAATGAACTGAGACTGGACTGATTATGAACTGAACTCCACTAAACTAAATAGTAATCTTTGTGAGAAAAAAAGTAGATCACATCTATCACCACATTACTGAATTGAACTCATTAGAAAGAACACACCTTAGGGTCTGTTCTCCTCAACTTATTTCTGTTTATTTCTGCAAACTTCAACAAACTTCAACAAACTTCAGCAAATTTCAACAAACTTCAGCAAACTTCAACAAAGTTAAATAAAGTTAAACAAAGTTCAACAAAGTTAGTTGGGGAGAACAGACCCTTAATCCCTATATAGTTTGCTAGAGTTTTATGGTATTATTGGACACTGGGTATTGTTCTACCTCATTTTTTGTTCTTTTATTTTTGAATATTGCTGTAAAAGTTGCGATTCCGTTAAAACTTTTGTTTCCTCTAATTTCTCAATATTCTTGACTAACCAATGCTAGCTACGAGTTGTTGATGTTGCTGATTTGCTGTGTTTTCCTAGGTTAATAACCAATCATTAGGTTTACCAACTGGCTTGGAAGGTATGTGGCTGGCATATTATTTCTTGGTGGGGTCCTCTATTGTAAAACAAGTGGGCCCTCCGACCATATAAATCATGGGGAACCATATTTTTTCCCCACAAGCCACAATAGCAAAATCATATTTGTTCCCCACAGTAGCAAGTAATTTGTCCAGGGCTACAGCAAGATTCTTGAGTGATTCACAGCAACTCGTGAATCTGGCTTACAAAAACTAAACTCCGTTCAGCTTGATTCATCTACATTAATTAAATAAAAACACAAAAAAATTATTTAAGACCGTCTCACATAATAAAATACTTTTCAAATATAAGAAAAAGGCCTCAAAATTGGGAGATTTACCCCCAAGGCCCTGCCATAAGAACACATTACACATCTGAGCCTCTCCCATCTCCCTTTAGCCAACCCCCCTAATATTTCCAACTCTCTCTCCACTGTCATCACCCTCCCCCTCCCCTATGACACACATATATATACACATTTCTCATTCATCTCTCCCTCTCTCTCTCTCTCTCTCTCTCTCTCTCTCTTTCCTGTGCACTCATCTCATTCATATCTCTCCCCCCTTCCCTTCCCCCAAAAACCCAGAAGATAGAGAGAGAGAGAGAGAGAGAGAAACCATTAAACTCTCGCTCTCGAGGGCACAGGGCAGGGAAGGGAAGAGATCAGAAATCCAAACAAAATGGAAAACGAACAACAACAACAACAACAACAACAACAACAACAACAACAACAACAACGAAAACAACAACAACAAAATTCGGGAACCTCAAGCCCCGACCAACAACAATTATCAATCGAAGATGAAGACATCATGATGGACGTCTTCACCTCACATAACCGTTGCTGCTCATTCCTCCCTTGTTTCGGCTCCGGCCCAACCGCATTCCGGGCCGGGCTCGGGTCATCATCATCGCCGTCCGTATGGGAGAGGCTTCAACAGACGGCTGAGAACGAGGACACGTGGTGGGCTGGGCCATTAAAGGGCCTGAAAAAGATCCGAGAATGGTCCGAAATAATCGCTGGGCCCAAATGGAAGACGTTCATTCGCCGATTTAATCGCAGTGGTAAAAGCCCAATGATTAAATTCCATTATGACCCTTTGAGTTATTCGCTTAATTTCGATGAGGGTCCAGGCCAAAATGGTAATTTACCCGAAGATGACGGTTATTTTCCTGATTTCTCGTCACGTTTTGCGTCTGTTCCTAGCAGTTGTAAATCGTCTATGGATTTAGGAGAGGGTAGAATTAATGGAGGAATTATACCATCTTCTGCTTGATTTTCTCCCTTTTTTGACCGTGATACACATGTTTTGTTTTTTTTTTTGTTAGTGAATGTGGGATGATCTCTTTCTTATTTGATCAAAATTTGTTTTTGAAAGAATCTTTGTCCAACTAGGCAGCTAGACCCAATTGGCTGATGGAATCGTATGAATAAATGTTAATGCGGCCATTAGGTAGTATGTTTGTGTTTTTTTGGTTACTTTCAATAAGAACAAACAACTTCATATATCACTTAATGCTTAAAATCACAAATCTTGATTTAATTAAAAAAATATTCTACTTATATGCATTTTTTACAACCATGAACCTTTGCTTATATGCCTACAATTCCTTTTTTTTTTTTTTTTTTTTTTTTGAGTGAGCCTACAATTCCTTTTTTAAGGCTTTTTTTTTTTTCGCTTTGGACTTTGGAGGTACAAAGATTTGATTTGATTTGAATAGGAATGGAATCCTCATAATTTTAACTATTAGAGCATTTATACTAACAAGTGGTTAGTGTGAGTGATTCAACACTCTTACCCTTAACCATAGTCGAGTGCTCAAATCTCAGATTAAAAAATGCAGCTTGTTGCAAGTATTTTATCCCTTTGTAGATCTATTCGGTGTGAACATAATTAGTCATGATTCATAAGTCATAACCCAAAAAAGGTTCAATATTAACCTTTTATTCAAACCAAAACTGTTGAAGCATTTCTTAATTATTTTTTTTCAAGACTTTTATTCATACAATACCAGTCACATGGAAAGTTTATCTTATATATATGGATAGACACCAGTAAAATATCAACTATCAACATCCCCACTCTCCTCTTCAAACATTGGTTAATGAGATCGAACACCAAAAAGCCTCTAAAATAATCTAAAACCCTACACATATACATAAAGCGTCTAGTAGGCGTTCAAATAGTCGTTGATCTTATTGACTAAACTAGTGAAAACCAGAGTCTATAGCTCCTTGTCAATCATTGTCAAATTGGGCATCAACAACTAAAGAAATGGCGTTAGCATATCCCTTGTGTGAGTTAATATTGTTTAGGCATATCCTTTCTTTGTCCCTATACATACAAGTATATGGACAAAAATCAAATGCTATTGTATTAATATTAAATTAGTATCCCTAACCCATCTTTCCTTTCATTATCATTAAATAGGCCCCACCGTAACAATCAAACCATAGCTAATCACACCTAAGCTTCCGGAGGTATGGAGGCAATATATTCCATACATACGTGCCCCACGACTCCTGAATGTATTCGTCGACGTATTATAATCTAACGATACATAATATAATCCAATGGCGAGTGGAGACGTCGGAAAAGAAATTTTCTATACCCATAGGCCATAACATAAGGGCTTAACTGCTTAAGGTTGTCTAACAAGTTACAACTTACAAGCCCATGATGTGTTGACCATTGAAATAGTCATAAAAAACAATGAAGCTCTTCAACAAGGAGAAAATGGGGGGGGGGGGGGAAGGGAATAAATTTGCATACAAGTTGATACTGTAATGCGGCGTTTTTGCACTAATGACAAACAAATTATGTGGGTATTGTATATACTTGTTCTAATTAGATAGACCAACTCCTAGCTTTAGGAGTGACTTTTATGTTTTAGAGGGGTGACTTTTTATTTTTCGTGTAGGAACTATTCCAATGACTTTTTTTTTATTTTATTTATCCCAATAGAATGTTCCCTACTTGATCCATCATATAAATTAAATTCATAGTGGGTCAAGTGTGTTCACTCTCTTTTGAAATTTTGTTTATTGGAAGCTTGAGAGTCTATTTATTTGACTTGGTGATTGAAGAGACTCCAAAAAATACGCGGAGTATAAATTATCAAACTCATATTTCATCTCTATTATGAGTACAGTTTCAATGGGGGTTTGGATCCTTTGTTGTTACAGCAGAGGCAATCCTTCTCTTCTCTCTATATCTCTCCTCCAACCACCCAAACTCCCTTACAGGCTCCAATCCAATGATCCCAAGTAAGAGAGAGATCAATCTCATGATGAGTTTTAAAAGGAAGCACCTATGTTATTCCTATTAGAATTGCTGAAGATTCTCACTCGTTTCAGTAAGTGTTGTTTAGCGATTCACTTCTTCTACGTGAACATTTGCTTGTCAAACACTTTTATGTATCATCCACTAGACAACTTTTTTTTTTTAATGTTAGAAAACAGTTAACTAACAAAATACCAAATCTATTATTATTATTATTATTATTATTATTATTATTATTATTATTATTATCAAACAAAATGAACCTTGTTACAAAAATCTTCATAACAACACAATTGAGTTGGAAGAAAAGACAACTTACATTCCACTCGAAAGAGACCCAACCTTATTGCTCCATAGAGTATTTAATTACACTTTTCAATTTCTTTTCTTTAAGTCCCTCTTGCATTCCCATTATAAAAGTTTCAGTACTACGCAACAATACCGCCTTACCCAAATCCCACCGGGACTTCCCGGTAACCCGTTCTTTTCCCGTTACAACCCTCAACTCCCTCTTCACTCTCACTCTTACCCATTCCTCAAATATAAATACACCCACCAAAACCCCATCTCCTTTCTCTCTCCCAAAAAAAAACCTAAAACCACCAACCAAAAGAGAGAGAAAAAGTGCAAAAAATACGACGATGTCAGGACCCGATTACCCGACCCGAATATCAATCGAAGAAGACGATTCCCCAAGCAACGCTTTCATCTCCCGTAACCGTTGTGCTTGCTTCAACTTCCCCTGCTTTGGATCGCCACCGTCCACCTATCACGGAGGCCCCACCACCGTTTCACCCTCTCCAACGTCGTCGTTGTGGGACCGTTTTCGTGACGGAGAATCCGACAATCGCTGGTGGGCCAGGCCCATTAAGGCCTTCAAGAAGCTTCGAGAATGGTCTGAAATAGTGGCAGGGCCAAAGTGGAAGACCTTCATTCGCCGGTTTAATCGGAATCGTAACCGGCACCAAGCGGTTACTGCTGGGAAGTTTCAGTATGATCCGTTGAGTTATGCGCTTAATTTTGATGAGGGTCCCAACGGGCAGAATAACGGGCACGGCCAGTTCGATGATGATTACGGGCAGTTCCCTGATTTTTCTTCGAGATTCGCTTCTGTTTCTCTTTCTGCTAAAACGTCCATGGATTTGGGCAGAGGTGGTGGTGCACCGGCTGGGTGAGTAATTAATTTTATTGGGCAGGGGTATTTTCGGTAATATAATTTGGTAGGTTATGGTGCGCCCGGCTGGCTAACGTGCGCCGGAAATGACAGTTGGTGACAATCGGATGGAGAGGAGAGAGAAAGAGTGGCACTTGGGCATTTTGGCAAATTGCAATGATCATCCATCCAATCCAAGTCATTATCAACCTCGCTGGCGATTTTTAATTTTAATTAAGTTGATTTTATTCCTTTTTTATTTTTTCAGTAGTAGTATAAAAAGACAAATGATAGTTTTTGGTTTTTGTTGATATGGTAAAGTGTATAAAGGGTGTGTTGAGAAATATATGAGACAAGAAATTAAATGTAGGAAAGAAATTCTCAAACTTTGTATTTTTTGTGATTTGTTATTCTATTACATTCTACAATAACATGTAATATTTATATGTGTTATGGGCGTATATATGCCGCACACAATACTCCTTATAATCAATGAATAAAAATGTCTTTCTAAATAATGATTCAATTGAATTCACTAATTATCCTTCTTTACTATTATTATCATCCTATTTGTGGAAAGAGAGTGAGAGAGTGGTTGGGAAAGAGGAGAGATGTTGTTGTAATTTTAATTCTCCCCCTCAACGACAACTCTCTCTAAGTGCTTCAATTGAAATCATCCCAAGCTTCTTGCGGAATTCAACAAACTTGTTTGCACTAAGACCTTTAGTGAAGATGTCTGCCACTTGATCTTCACTTTTAACATATTGCATCTCTATCTCTCCTCGAAGTACTTTCTCACGCACAAAATGATGATGGACCTCCACATGTTTGGTCCTTGCATGAAACACCGGATTTTCAGCCAGTCTTATTGCTGACTGATTGTCACAATACACCTTCACAGCGTAATTTGTAGGCTGATGAAGATCTTTTAGCAATTGTGTTAACCATGCACATTCTTGAGCTGCAATTGCTGCTGCTCTATATTCGGCCTCTGTACTTGATAATGATACGGTAGGTTGTCTTTTACTGCACCATGATATAGCACCCGAACCAAGACTAAATACATAACCGGTTGTTGAACGTCTCGTATCATGGTCACCTGCATAATCTGCATCACAAGTACCCATCAACTCACATGCTTCTCCTTTCTTAAAATAAACACCGGAGTTGATTGTTCCCTTGACATATCGCAAAATTCTTCTAACAGCATCTAAGTGATTTTTCTTGGGGTTCTGCATATATCTACTGACAACCCCAACTGCATATCCTATATCAGGCCTTGTTAGAGTCAAGTATATCAAACTTCCAACAAGTTGTTGATACATTGTTGCATCTCCTAGATCTTTACCTTCTGCTGAACATAATCGAACATTAGTTTCGATCGGTGTTGAAATGGGCTTACAGTCAAGCATTCCAAAATTTTGTAACAAGTCTTTGGAGTACTTATGCTGACACAGAAATAGTCCTTAGCTAGTCATTTCCACCTCTAAGCCAAGAAACTGCTACAACTTTCCAAGCTCTTTCATTTGAAATCGAACTGACAAATTAGCCCTTATCTGTTGCACTTCCCTTTCAGCATCTCCTGTGATGATAAGATCATCCACATATACTAGCACAATAGCTAGCTTTCCATCTCGAGCTTTCACAAATAAACTCGAATCAGCTGGTGCCATAGAATAACAATTCCTCAATAGGAATTCTGATATTTTTCCATACCATGCTCTTGGTGTTTGCTTCAAGCCATACAGAGCCTTCTTCAACTTGCACACATACGTTGGTTGTGAGTGACTTTCAAACCCTCTGGGTTGTTCCATATAGATATCTCGATCTAACTCCCCATGGAGAAAAGCATTTTTAACATCCATTTGCAATAGCTTGCATGACTTATTGGCTGCTAATGCCATCAATACCCTCACGGTTTTTGCCACTGGACTAAATGTCTCATCATAGTCTAGCCCGTATTGTTGAGAGAATCCTCTGGCAACTAATCTTGCTTTATATCTCTCAATCGAACCATCTGGCTTAGTCTTCAACTTGTACACCCATTTACATGAGATGGGTTGTACATGTCTAGGCATAGGCACTAAATCCCATGTTTGATTTTGACTTAGTGCGTCCATTTCTTCTTTCATTGCTTGCCTCCATTCAATACTTTGAGACGCTTCCTCAAATGTAGATGGCTCTATCACCTGGTCATCTGCCAACATCGCAGCATTTGCATATTTTGGATTTGGCTTCCTTATTCTTGTGCCCCTCCGAAGTTGTGGCTTAAAACCTTGATTTGGCTCCTCAATCTGACTAGGTCTCTCTGCTTCTAGAGTATTATGATGCACTCCAGTTTCCCATGGGCTCTTCATTCTTTCAGATGACTCAACATTAGTCACATCCTCCCCTTAGATGGTACGATTTTATCATCTTCTGTGTCTAATTGTGGTTGAGCTTCAGTCTCCTTTATTTTCTCCTGGAGCTGATCTTCCATCTCCTTTGAATCTGACAACAACACTGCTTGTGGTGACCACCATGATGATGCTTCATCAAATACGACATTTCTTGATACATAGCAGCGTCCTGTGGAAGGCTCACAACACTTCCACCCTTTGCGTTGAGTATCATACCCAACAAATATACATCTAACTGCCTTCTTATCAAATTTTCCACGGAGATGATCAGGAACAAATACATAACAAACACAACCAAAAATTCTGAAATGACTCACTGTAGGTACCATATTCCAAAGCTTTTGGAATGGTGATATGAACCCTAATCTTGCTTGCGGCAATCTATTGATTACATGTGACGCCATCTTCATACATTCCGCCCAAAAACGCGGGGGTACATTTTTGGCATGTAACATACTTCGGCATATCTCTGCAAGATGCCGATTCTTCCTCTCTGCGACACCATTCTGTTGTGGTGTTTGAGGACAAGTCAATTGACGACGAATTCGATTCTGCTTCAGAAACCCATTGAATTCGTTGGATGTATATTCACCCCCGTTATCCGTTCGTAAACATTGTAGTTTACGAATGGCTTTTTTCTCTACCTCATCCTTGAATAATGTAAACTTGGATAAGGCCTCTGATTTTTCTTTCATAAAATCGACCCATACATATCTTGAATAATCATCAATAAAGGTAATCATATATTTCTTACCACTTAAGGATAATCAGTGAATTCAATTGAATCATTATTTAGAAAGAGATTTTTATTCATTGATTATAAGGAGTGTTGTGTGCGGCAAATATACGCCCATAACACATATAAATATTACATGTTATTGTAGAATGTAATAGAATAGCAAATCACAGAGAATACAAAGTTTGAGGATTTCTTTCCTACATTTAATTTATTGTCTCATCTATTTCTTAACATGGTATCAGAGCCGATGGTAGATACTATTTCCTCCAATTCAACAACAAAAGAAATCATGTGCTTCCCTCACGAGAATAGATTGGCTAAAATGCCAATTAGAGATCCAGGTTTGGGTAGTCAAAGATGCTAACCCAAAGAAAATTGAGTGGCCAAAGCATAAGAGCCAACTTAAGACAAATAGGGTAAAAGAAAGAAACCCTATTGAGCCAAGATGGGTAGAAACCCAGGAGAATCTCGGTATGACCGAGGCAGCGACGCAACCGTGAGAAGAATCTCGGTATGACCGAGGTGGCAACGCAGTAGTAAAGAGAATCTCGGTATAACCGAGGCGGCCGCAGCTGTAAGAAGAAATGTTGGGACAAGAAATCCCAATGTTGAAAAGTGAATAGATCCAAAAGTAGGATCAAGTATTGGGAAGAGAAAATCATGATACGAAGTTCACAAGATGTACAACGAGTAGTAGTCATCTTGTAGAGACGACGTGGAGGATGCAATAATAGGAGGCTCCGGCTAGAATAGATCATATGGCCACGAACATCAGAAGAATGTGAAGTAATGTGATCATCGAAGTTATTAGTGGACCTAAAACGTTTGAATGGATAATTTAAGTTTAAGGGGGGTGTATTGGGAAATACAAACTTAAATTATCTAAGTTATAATTAGTAAGCTCTAAATAGTAAATCATTTAGAGTCTTACATTATCAAATGGTTGTAACTTAAGATTAATATGAACCACTGTTTCTTAGGAGTTAGAAATAGTATATAAGGAGAAGATTATGTAATGGAGATAACAATGAATTAAGAGAAGATAGTCTGCAGAGCTATCATGGGTGAGCATAGCAATGCTCACCACCATTGTCCCCCTCATATTATATATTCACATATGTTTGATTAGTGAATATTATTATTATTATTTAGATAAGGTTCCACTACACATCCGCTATGCCGAAATTCTAACAGGGTGGGGATGTATAGAGAAAGGGATGGATGGATTGAGGTATAAAGAAGGGATGCGTGCACGGTTTATAAGGAAATGGGCACAAAGAATATGATGTCAATTTTCTAAGTTTGGGTGGGTTTTTACTTAAGATGAATATGAATTTGATAGCTTATATTTGTAATTAGCATTTAAGACCAAGATTTTGTCTATGACTATGAGTAGTAGTATACTACAACTATGTTTGAGTAATTCTTTTCATACTCAAAATTTTGGGTTCACAAGTCTACATTTGAATTGATCTTGACAAATATTGGTTGTAATTAACGTGGCATGGTCTCATTGTGTGCTTTCATTTTCAAACATAGTTTGAAACCTTACCTACTCATGTATACTTTTGGTGATAAATATTTCAAACTTTCGCTTATAACTTAGGTAAGTATTATATGGAAAACTGTGAGTAGAATTTGACAGCAAACAGCGCCTAAAGGTAAGGTTAAAAAATTGGATCCTATAGAACAAATTAGCATGCAAGTGATGTTACCCAACGCCAATATAGACCACTTAGCGGAGGTAGAGTGGTATGAATCCACAATTAAAGCTTACATAATCAACAAAGTTTGTAAAAATGAATACTTTCGTTCTAAATTGAGCTTCTCATTTGACTTTTATTGATGTGTAAAAAATATACGAAGATTCACAATATTAACATACTTTTCGTAGATTCATTTTAATTACAGACGGATAGCTCAATTTGGAAAAACGGGGTATAAGTCAGTCATCAAAATTTGAAATGGCTACAAGCATTTAAATATGATTCTCATGAGAATAAAGATTCAGTTAAAATGAACCCAACTCAATCCTAATAACAAAGAGGGAGGGGGGGGGGGGTTATGTGCAGCTACATCCAGTTGGTTGATGATTGTAATCTTGAGTGTAACGTAAACATAGAGATGAGGAAGCGCAGTATATCTATTTTCCAGTTGGTATGAACTATGAAGGATCCAGGTGGCTATGGCTTCAATAAAGCTCAAAGATACCAATAATCAGCTGACAGCCTGACACCAGGCCCTTATATAATACTTTCCCAAATTTCTAAATATATAAATGAGCAAGTCTTGTGTGAGACGAACTTATAAAGAAACGAGGTCACTCTTTTAGAAATGTAGGGGTTACTTATTATGTGCAGTGACCCTTATTTCACTAAAAAGTGACCCTCGTCTCACCAAAAATTAGAATAAGACCGTCTCAAGCAAGTTATTGTGTATATAGATATACTAGTAGTGTAATATAAAGCATCTATATGAATCTTTCTCAAAAAAAAAAAGAAAAGCATATTATAGGCCCCAAATGCCCTGAAACCGCGTCGCGAATAATGGGTGTTGAGTCTGTTGCCTCTTTGAGGAATATACTGACATATATAATCATCAAGAATCCAACATTAACATAGATACACTAAACATAAGAAAATCTTCAATTAAAGTAATGTCAAGCTTGATGATTAAGAGCCGGCAGGCCCATAGGTGGTTGGGTTGGGCCATCTAATTGATTCATTAGTCATTAATCCTCTTAAATCTTTTTGGCAGAACAAGCAAATACTAGTAGGAGATAGAGACTGATAGTCTGGCACCTTTTATTTGCTACTTTGACAGCTTCTTTCCTGCCTTCATACTCATTTACATACCACCAGCATTATCCAAATACAAACACGAGACTCGATTAGCTTCGTAAGATACAGGGTCTTATAATACAGTCAAGATAGATTAGGGGGTTCACGATTGCTTCCTGTTTGCAGCTTTTATGGTCAGCAGCACATCACTCACAGTCCAAGGAAAACTCAGGCAGTTCTCGCTGTCTTCACTATGAGATGGGTGATAAGTGACATGGTACCATGCTGATGCCATTTTCTGACGGTCTTCTAATTTGCAGCTATTCTCGAACCAACCTTTCGCCTCTTTCTGTAAGCTCTTTACAGAAATCGAGATCCGATCTCTCATCTCTGTATACCTCCTGTTATCCTTCTGCAAATACTGCGACTTGCTCCGAAGATTACCTGTAAGTATCTCGTCCTCATGGTTTGCTCCATAGAATTTCAGCAATCCACTGATTTTTTCGATGTACATTTCTTTGCAACTTCTTGCCACATCAAGGAATGCCTCGAATCCGGGAATTTCTAGGTCACTGTCGGATGCAGCTTGAGCAACTTCCTCGGACCAACTGGAATCTGTTTTTCGGATTGTTGAAGCGACAGTGATGCGATAGAGTTTGCCTAGTACCCCTTGGGACACATAAGTGGGTTTGTCCCACCTCTCCATGAAATCAGGATACTCCCTTGGTTTCAAAACCCGAGGCATTTCAGCAGGTGCACCAGTCTTTGCGAAGTCGACTGCCATAGAATGGAGACCAGCTAATCGCTGACAGTTGGGACTCATAGCTTTCTCTGGCTCACGGTCGGCAAGAACCAAGTGTGCGGTTGATATGGTTCCCAGCGTATCATTGATCATGTAATCAACAAAAAATCGTTGGATCTCCTGCAATGTTGGGCAAAGTTTAGAAAGACTTTCAATTTCACTAAAGCCACAAAATAGCAGTGCAAATTATGTTGTTTTTCTTGGGAAGGGATGGCTGTGTACAACCGACCCCCCCTTACCCTGCCTAGGCGGGAGCCTCTTTGGAGGCATTGGGGTAATGTTGATAATGTTGATAATGGGGGGGGGGGGAGAGAAGCTTGGTTATAACCTCTGTTGTTACATCATGATCCATGATGCGCGGTCTGCATCCAGAGTAGTCCATGGGGGCCACAGTATGGGGAGGGATTATCTTTTCATCCCAGCTTACAAAATATAAGTCGCCATCTAAATCACCACCACCGCATTCATTTGGATGAGGCCTGCATACGGAAAGCATTATCATTCTAGTGTTCTTGGACTTGGTGACTATCTTTATGCATCAAAGCAGACAATCAGTCACGTTAGAGGATATGCTGATTGCTCAGTACTGACAGGAGACCAGTAACAATCAAGAGAATACACAAGGACCAACATAACATACTTACTGTAAGAAGGAAAGTAAATCTACATGAGAATATATTCATAAGATACACCAATATAACTCAAAATTGCATTTCCCGTGGTTTTTTAAGCGTTAGCAGTTGGTAGACCATAAGTTGTGCATTTGCGAATTGGGAGGCATATGTGACACAACAGCATTAACAAGTAGAAAGGGCTTACTAACAGAATGATCATTAACAGGTGAACAGAGATGCACCAAGGAAATTTAAAATGTCAGATCAGATATTTTGTATAATGCAATCCCTGTTTTCAAACCTTACCTATGACCTTTTTGCGGAAAGATCAGGCAGTCCACTAGACCCTTCTGTTCCAGAGCCACCTCATACACAGCCTCAAGCACTCTCACATCTCCTGGGTGCAAACAAGGGTTTTTTTGTGACCACCACCTTCCCACAACTATTGCTGTTTTCTCATCTACTTTATGGAAGACACTCTGATCTGCATTTTCCCGTTCTGTCTTTGTAAGGGTTATGCGGACAAAGACTTGGCCATATTCTAAAGTTCCTATCTCATCCAAGCATCCAACTAAGACGCACCCCTTTGGAACATAAACACGGCATCTACCTCTTATATCAGATAATTGGTTCTCCAGGTATGCTCGAAGCATCATTTTAAGGTAAGGTTCTGCATTTGGTTCATAACCATGATGCAACATTTTTGTAAAAATGCTATTTTCACCCATACCTATGCCCTCAAGCACAGCCAAAGCTGCTTTTGTACTTGACATCATGGTTCCAAGAAGATTCATGTGTTCCAGCAGCAGTGCTTCAAGACTGTTATCCTCAACTCCCAAGGTGGTCAGAAGGGTAACAATCTCTCTATTCAAACAACATGGCATGGCCTCGCAACACTTGGTGACATTAAGCATCCTATTTTTGGATTCAAACTTCAGCATGCTACTGCGCAGAGATAGCTTCCGGAAGGAATTACGGTCTACAGCTATTACACCTTTATGTCCACCATATCGGATCTGAAAGGCTGAAGGAGTGTGGTTTACTCCACACTTTTTTGCAACTTGTTTAGCAAAGGACAGGGAGATTTTTCCAATACCATCTGAGAAGCAGTAGTCAACCCCGTCAGTATTCACTTCAACATCAGGAATAACCTCAACATCTTGTGCTGGAACAACCAATGTCTGCCTTGAAGAACTGAACAATTGGCCCATCCTAGCTGCACACTTAGACACACTACGGATCTTGCTAAAGCTACCCATCCATTGTCGGATATTCTCTGCCGTCACTTCATCATTGGAAGCAAACATCCAAACAGAAGCTGGCTAGCTGAAAAGGCCAGGAAGTCGAACCTTTTATTCCCTATCACAATGCCTTCCCGAAGAACAGATAATACGCGGTGATATATGTCTGTTTTAAAAGGCTTAGAGAAAAGGCCTTGCTCGATACTGGTTGAGACAACATTTGCGTGCAGTTTACCCCAGTCTTCCTCTACAAACGTAACTCTCATGAAATCGGAGGCATAGGATGCAAAGTTCTTGACAACATAATTTGAGGACTCCAGTTCAGGACCCATGCAGTATATCTTTGAAGGGGTGACCAGTGCCCTATGACAGCTCATTATATTGTCGTTAATTAAGCGGCTTTGTGCTGATGGTCTATTACTCTGTGAGCTCCCTAATACATGTACTTGAGTCTTAATAAATGAAAGAGGCTCGTAACATGTGTAACTCAGCTTGTGCAGCTTCTGGAGAGCCATAACAGCTGTGTCTACGTTCAAAGTGCTGAGGAAATCGATCAGTTCTGTATCCACGGTAGGAAGTCTAACTTTGTGTGTGTGAACTAGGGAGTTGATCTGGAAAAGGATCTCATAATCTAACTTTAAAATGTCCTCATGTTTTATAAGAGGAAGAAGCCCTGACACAGAAGAAAACTGATCCCAGTCTACTAATTGCAGACCCTTCAAATCTTTCTTATAATAAGGGAGAGTAGAAAAAATCTCTACAGCCAATGATCTATCTTCAATTTCCCAACAGATTGCAGAAGATTGTCCAATGGATTTATTGGTTGAAAAATCTGTAGTACGAACCCACAGAAACCCGAGATCTTCCTTGCAGAAATGGTAGCGGCATTAAACCTTGTATAAACATTGGGCCCTGAGATCTTCTGGTATATCTTTGGAGCAAACTTGAGCTGGAAGGACAGTGGACAGAGACAGCATCCAAAATTGTGTAAAATCATGACTAGAGAGACAGAAATAACTTAGGATCCAAAAAGAGGTGATGAAATAAAAATCTATAGGACACGGTTTACCTACAACTGCTGTGCAAAGTAGTAATTACATTATCATTTCTAATAAATTGAACAAGTTTAAAGGCAGAACTATCCCTCCACTTGTTACATTGATAAATAGGCCATAAACAACACAAGATCATTACTACTCGCCATTTCAGCATCTACATGGATTTTGTAAATAGTACTCCACTATATAGTAGTGACATAATATTGACACTTGAGTCAATTTACCAGGTAGACCAAAATCTAAAAGACGCGTCACATAAGAATCAATAAGAACTAAGAACATCAATTCATTCGATATATTCAACGTAATGACAAAAATCTTTTCCACATAAACACGAAGAGTTCCCAGTTTTGTTATCTACATTTATTTTCTCACGGTTTGGCTCGATAACACTCGTGAGTCGTGAACTAGCCCTAATTTCTTTATATGCTTACATTAACTCTTTCATACCATTTCTGCTGCAGAACCGAAAATCGCAAACACACAAGTGCAAGGATTCCAACAACACAATGAGATATATGGTATAAGATTAAGAGACACCAACATAAACCTAATGAAGTTCCAGCACATTTATCTCCCACCAAACACTCAGGTGGTGTTTACTTGATTGCAATCAAATGTAATGCAATGCAATCATTTTAAAGGGTAAATATGAGATGAAAAAGGAAGGAGGGGGAGGAAAGGGATGAAAAAAGTAAGTTTGATTATTCCATCCAAAGTAATCATCATTACATGGGAAAAATTGAGCAATTGTGATTACATTGGTTCATGTAATCAACACCACTTTTCCCATCTCTCTCCTCCAACTCTTTCATTTTTCACCCCACATTTACACTATAAAATGATTGCATTGCATTACATTTGATTGCATGCGAGTAAACGAGCCCTCAGCAACATACTACTCCACTAGATTAAACTAACCCACAATAGTAGCTTCTCCAAAACCTCATCATAATCATCATTACATGGGAAAAATTGAGCAATTGTGATTACATTGGTTCATGTAATCAACCCCACTTTTCCCATCTCTCTCCTCCAACTCTTTCATTTTTCACCCCACATTTACACTATAAAATGATTGCATTGCATTACATTTGATTGCATGCGAGTAAACGAGCCCTCAGCAACATACTACTCCACTAGATTAAACTAACCCACAATAGTAGCTTCTCCAAAACCTCATCATAACCCACCATTTAAGTGAGACAAAAACAATCCACAATAAACCCACATCAAATTCAAAGCAGACATTATACAAAATCATCCCAAAACAAAAATGCAACCACCAAAATCACACCCCAAATAACAACCCACGATGGTAGCTTCCCCAAGCCAAAACCTCATCAAAACCCACCATACAAGTGAGGCATCAACCATCCAAAAGAAACCCACTCAACTTCAACACAGACATTTAACAAAATCATCACAAAACAAACATGCAAGCACAAAAATCAAAACCCCAAATAACAATCCACATAATCTGAGTCATCCATCATTTATCTATTTTCTTTTAACCAAAATTAAGTAAAAAGAAGGGAAATTCCATACCTTAAGAAGAACAGCAGGGTCCTTAGCATCAAAATAACACCCAAACGACTCAAAAACGTCATCAAACTGAACCTCCAACTTATAAAATTTCCCATCATAATCAAGCTGAAACTCAATCAAATTCCTCTCAGGCATAACCCATACCCTAACATTCTCCCAAGTCTCAACCACACACATTACTTCCTCCTTTTCCATCAAACCCACATACAAATTCCCCTCACTAGTCCTATGCTTGGGCTCAACGGGCCTAACCACAACATCTTCATACGACGAGGTGAGAGAAAGTCCCAGCCCTTTGAAGATGAGCTTGTTTTGGGCCGCGAGTTGGGCTGCTTTGGACTTGGACTGAAGGGTCTCGAACTGGACCCTTCCATGGCCTCTTGATTTCCAGTTTTTGCGCTCTGTGAATATTTCAATGGCAAAGACTGTTCCTTCACCGATTTTTGATTCGAGGAACACGAATAGGTCTTGAGCTATGGCTGTGTATGGGATGTTTGAGACCTTGACTGTGGCTCTCTCTTTTCCTGGTTTGGGTCTGTCGATCGCCATTGAAGAGAGTGACAGCGAGTGAGGAGAGAGAAACTGTATGGGGTTTTTGTTCGGATGAAAAAGGGGTTTGGGGAATTTTATTTTATTTTTTAGCAGTGGGGTGCCAATGTCAAAAGGTTCTGTAATTTTTGGGACTAATGAGGTTCAATTGTAATTTTTGTTTATTAATCTGGTATTTTGCCAAATTGGACGATAAAGATTACCCAGTTATCCAAATTCGGGTATTCAAGCCCATGTGACTATGGTTTTGTATAGAGTACTGTATTTTATATTGTCGGAATAAAGTATTTGCATTGTTTACATGTCCATGATTTAAGGCTCACTTCTTTACGATGGAATTTTTTTTTTTATCTTTAACTAAAACTCATCTATATATATATTAAACTCATTTGAAAGTATTTATTTGAAATCTTTCTAATAATATCAGTATCATCATGAATATATTTTGAAATAAAGAGTTACCTTACTGATAGGTTTCACATGATGAGAAGTCTGAATTGAATCACACTGAACTGAACAAAAATTACGGTGAGGAAAATCATAGCCTTAGTAAGCATCTTATGTTCTACTTTGTTCACCATCTTCTGTCTCAATCCTTCATACATTTGACTCATCATATTTTAAATTTATTTTATTATTAAAAATGTGATGTATGAGAAAATCACGAACGATCCCCATGTGGTTGAGATATAAAGTAATACATAAAATGAGACAAAAGATCTGAATTATCCACGATTCGAGTGGATGGTAATAGCTATACATTAAACAAAAACAAAGTTGGAAGGCGATTAGGGTCTATGCCAATGATATTTTTCTTAGATTATTTTTGAAAATTATTTTGTAGATGTAGTTTGGCAAAATATTATAGAAGGGGGTAGATTTTCTAACTACTATAGTATATTTAGGATCCATTATATGCAAAACCTTAATCTTATCCATTAGGTCGAGATCTTATTGATTAGTGTTCTTTTGGAGTATAGAGAGTTGTAACAATTGTATTTGGGACTCCGAAGATCACAATCCACATTCTTCTCAGAAATAGCCCAAACAAAGCCTTTTGAAACCGTTGAGTTTTAGTACTTACTCAGTTACTGCTTCAAGACGCCATTCCCACGATCACCTTGTTACATCTCCAACTTGGTCTACTGTATTGGCTCTAAGGCAATATTTGAGAAGAGCTACATCTCACGCGCAGCACCGAAGGGGCGTTGTATAAAGTTGCAACAACCTTCTATATACATTGCATTCAACCCCTTGGGTCCTTGGTGGGCAACTTTCTACAATGTCATTATAATCCAGAACTCAAAAGCGAAAGTTATCGCCTTTGATTCGATGCTTCTGCCTTCGAGCACTAAACTCTCGTGAAACTTTTGCGATGTCCACAGTTTTCGACTTTTCGTTAGCGTGCTGAAACAGTAAAACCTCAGATATTGCCTTGCCACTCATTTGACTACACTATAGAAGTGGCCCTTCCCTTCTATAAGTGCAAGTTCAGTTGATTTTAGCATTACAATGGCCTTCTGCAATGATCAGTTGGTGCCCTTGGTGGTGATCTACATACTGATGGTCTACTGAGTGTTTGGCTCTTTTGTTTTGCGGGCCACTTGACACTTGCTTATGTCTAAACCCATAGACAAGCATGACTGATTAACTGGCCTCAAGTGTGCCACGTTAGAACTACTCAAAACTGAGTTGAAAAGAGACCAACAAAAAGTCCATTGCTGTTTACAATCCATTTAACATGATTACATGAGGCCTGAGGGCATCTCTCCCACGCTGACTTTCACAGAGATCTGACATTTGGAATCTCTGTGGCCTTTATGCTTTGTTTGCCTCTTTTACCTGCTAAGTGGAGAAGATAAGTTTACCACAATCTATTGTTTTCCTTTTTCTACTTTAATTTTTGGCATTTGGTTGATCTATCATACTACATTTCTTGTTACTTCACTCTACAGTTTCATTTTGGCCTGCATTTTCGGTTTCAGACATCAACTAGCAGCTTAACTGGTAATGTTTACGGAGCGACTCAAGACTTGCCGATTTTCATCATGTGCTTGATTCATTTACTAAAGCCAAAACAAGAAAGAAACCAAATCTATCCAGCACTAGATAGCAGCAGAATCCGAAGCTCACAGATTTGTTGAAGTGCATGTGTCCCAGAAAGAACATGACCACAGGAGTGCAAACTAAAATGAATGACTTGCTCAAGTTACAGTAATGTTGTTTAACACGACCTAATTCTGTCATGCAGCTCCAAACAGGCACCACACATTGTAATAACCCATTTATTGGAACTCAATAGTAACTGGGAACACTAAGAATTCATTTTGTATAAGAAATCAGA
Source organism: Tetragonia tetragonoides (assembly GCA_038025085.1). NCBI lineage: Eukaryota > Viridiplantae > Streptophyta > Magnoliopsida > Caryophyllales > Aizoaceae > Tetragonia > Tetragonia tetragonoides. The sequence continues at coordinate 5,076,485 of CM076139.1, forward strand.
ATATTATGCAACCAAGATAATTGGCAGAAAGCAACAAAAGTATAGGATCAACAAGATCGTTACAAAATTAACAATTCACTGATCGATTAAGATGACCAAAAAGAATAGTATAATAGTATTACAAAAACAAAGAAATCAGTCAAGGATCTGATCCCTACTAGACAATGGCAAGACAACATTGAGAGAACGAGGACCACCATGAACATTGGTTTCTGAAGAACCTGGGAATTTACCCTTCTTGGACCAAAGCCAGATCTTGGAAACAGAGAAGCTGTCCCCTCTATTTCTCCTACTAATCTTCTTCCCTTCAGCATCACCCCCATCAACTGACGAACTCCCACCTTGTCCGGTCATTTTCTCGAGCTTAATGCCACCACTGACAGTACCACGACCACTAGCACCCGTCTCAGTTGACAATGCCACTTGCAAATTTGACTCAGCAAGAACATACTGATATGTTCCTAGTGAGTAACATCTCCTTGCATCTAATTGACTACTATTGCCAGTACTAATACTAGTACTTATACTAGTTTCCCCATTTTCGCTGTCCTTAGTCTCTCCGCCACCATTCAAGCACCGGAACTTCCCAAGCCTTACAGAGAAAACCCTCCTCTCATTCGGGTTTTCTTCCATGATGGTAGGTTTGGTATGACGGAAAGAATGCCCGTTGTTATTATTACTATTACTATTATCACCATCAATGGAACAACCAAATGATAACTCCCTCCAATAATCCAAGCTGAACTCTTGATTTTCCAATCCCAAGCTCAAAAGGCTCCCTCTACAAAGCGGGCATGTCGAATTCGACAAAAGCCATGTATCTATACAACTAATGTGAAAGGCATGGCTACATGTTGGAAGTAACCTCAGCTTATCCTGGTCTGAGAATTCACAAAGACAAACCGCACAATCAAATGGCTCCTTCGAACCCACAATGTCCATGTAGTAAAACACAGGCAAAGAATCAATCAGAGCTTGGTCTAAACCTGAATCATGCAACCTAAAGAGTTGCTGGAGCTGTCTCTGAAGGGCATCAGAGCCAGGGTTTTCTGGGTGTCTATTTGAACTAGAAACTGATGAATAAAAAGAGGGCCTTTTCATAAGGAACCGAATGAGGAGATGAAGAAGACCACAAAAAAAGAATATAACAGCTACAATTACAATGACCAATAGAAGAACTGGGCTGATTTTACTACCAGAGCTACTGCTACCAGGATGAGATGGGAATGAAGGGAGAGGAGACAAAAGAGGTGGGGGAATCAAAAGATTACCACTTTCCCTAAATTGGGTATGTAAACTAGACATTTTTAGCAAATGGGTTTGCTCAAACTAACCCTCTCAATTGCATATTTGCATTTGCCAACAAAGGTAAGGAAATCAACCACAACAGAACCATATGAAAAAGTTGCAAATACATAAAATTACAGCATATGGGTGAGCAGAAAGTCACTCAATTTGGTTCAATTTGTCCTAATTTCTACATAAAGGGGGAAAAAACTAGACTAAAAAGATTAAATCTTGGGTCACTACTACTGAAATCAAGGGTGAGAAACTGAGAATAGAGACAATTTTAGAAGATTCATATATATGGAGAGTTGTTGTTGGCCTACCTCAGATATGGAGAGCTGAAAACTCGAAAAGCAAAAATTGATTGAGAGGTTATAGAGTGCAGTTGGTAAATGGCAAAGGGTTTGGTATTGAATTATGTCGTTTTGGGCCCGTTCTGAGAAATTTGGTGGAAACTGGAAATGGGTTTTGAGAGTTGTTTCTTCTCAGGTTTCTTTTACTTCTGCTCTTTATCTGAAAAGGAAAGCTGGGCAATACATGCTCTCTCTCTCTCTGTCTCTCTCTCTCTCTCTCTCTCTCTCTCTTTCACTGAAAAAAAGGAAAGAGGTGGCTGGGCAAAGGTGAGGAGAGGAAGAAGAAGGTGGGGGGTTTTGGCGCTCTCTACCACTCGGTGACCCAGAAAAGCAACGTTTTTGGGTTTTTTTTGGCTTCTTTCTTTTGGGGGGCATGTGGGATAAACAATTCCTAATGGAGGGTCTATGATAAATATAGAAATAATTTGGAATTTAGGAGAGAGTGCAACGTGCAAAACTGCAAAGTGCAAACTATAAAATAAAATAAAAAAATTGGATGCAAACTATAACCATGTCATATCCTTTTCCTCCCCTTTTGTTTATGTTTGGGGAAAATATGTACAGAGACCACGGAGTAAGTCTTATGAGATTTACCTGCTAAGCTTTTCCCTCAAAAAAAAAAAGTCTTATGAGATTTAGGGTTCATTAACATAGAAAAATAGTGATTACCATATAATGCATCATCCTATAAGTAAAGTTGGAGCGGAAAATGAAGGAGAGGGAGGGAGAGATGGGAAGAGTGAAATATGGTCTGATCATTTTTTGAAAAATAATGGCACTTGTATTTGACAAAAGTGTCCTTCATTTTAGTTAGTGTAAGACCATTTTATACAAATTTTATTCAAAAAAGTAATTTAAATTTTGGAGCAATTCCTTATTTAAGATGGATTGAACTTGATTAAAATTGATCAATATTTGCTGGAGAAAAAACTGAATTTGATTAAGAGAATAAGAAATTATAAGTAAAAGAATATGTTATATATTAAATTGAACAAAACAATAAAACTTGAATTTGCATAATTGAATTGAACATGCTAAAGATTGCACTTTGAAGAAGAAGAAGAAGAAGAAGAGAGTCTAAACTCTATACAAAACTAACAGACAATTGATTATAAAAAATAAAAATTAGAACATCAAAGTGATATATCTTGAGGTTTGATGAAATTACTAGACAAGGCACGCAATGTTTCAACGCACAAATATGTTTTCAACCACTAATAACCTGAAACGTGATGTTTTGAGAGTAATTAAATAGAAGATTACTAAAATTGAGTAGTAATATGTATGAGAAAAAAAGGTAGTATGTCATTGAATTGAATACTCGAATAGAACTGAAATGAACGGATTATTAAGTAATAATAAAAGCCACACCTTTTTTTCTTTTTTTTTGTCTGAGACCGTCCGGTTGAATCCGGACAGCCGGGTGGGACCACAAAGGGCAGCAAAGCTCTCCCAACAAGTATTTAACATTGCTGCGTTTACAGGGTCTCTGCTTAAGCTAGAAGAGTCCATCACCAACTCATCTAAGTGCTTGTTGGTAAAAGCCACACCTTTATGATTTAGACTACCAACGAGGCCACGAGGTGCTTAGCTGGGGTTAAAAGAAAGAAAAATGTTATCCAGGAGACAAAGGTACATGACGACATTGCTTCCAGTTTAGTAGCAGAGCATTGAGTCATCACCAAATCTCAACTAACCTTGAGATAACATTAATTATCACGTCAAAAGATTAGAAATCTATGCCTTAAATCTAACTAACCTAATTAATCAATCTAACCTATGACTTAAGAATTACTGAGGAGTTGCCTAATCAAGGATCTGGGATTTATTTGTTACAATGAAACACCAGGCCACTGTAGTGAGGAGCAGGTAAGTACTACGAAGTTACTCTGGTATCACTGCGTGTCTATTAATTCTTCCTTGTGCTACATGAGAATAGAATCATAGTTGTCACTAAGTAGTTGCTCTGGTTTGTTTATCAATGTCAATGTTTAGTACTGCTATATATTGGCAAAAAGGCTTATAACTGGAAGCCCGCACGGGCCCATACAGACCCACCCCTAGGCCACGAAGCAAGGCATCTATGGCCACCAGCAAGCTGTCCGTTCCTGTTAATAGTTCTCTTGATCCTGGATCAGGAGTACTGGTTCGATGGCTTTCTTCTCATTACCATGTTGGTGCGGTTAATGACGAGAAATCTGTCGCACGTCACACTGTTAACCTACTAACATCAACAATAAAGTACTGCTATATATACATGATACTATTATTTTATTTTATTTTATTTTCTCCTAACTAGAAAAGTTTCTTATTTGACGATATTGGCACATTACCTATTCCCAATGTGAACAAGAGTTTCTCCGTGGAAACTTGCTTCATATTGTCCCCATTTCCCTTTTTCAACTCGAGAAGTATCTATGTCGAGAAAACAACCCATAACTTTCTTTTATGCTTTCGTATACAGACCATTACTCGTATTATACTTACTTATTACAGACTGTAGTTGAACGTGACACACTCATATTAATGGTATATGTATGGAAAATAGTAAAGTTCTAAAGATATAAGATGTTGGGATTTTCACATATTTATATCTGAATGAAAAAGTGACCCGTATAAAATAAGTGGAGAAAAAGTAATGAGTTTATAATTATATTGTGAATTTGTGATCAGTAACACAACCTAATAGCACAGTAAAACAATAGAACTCAAAACATTTCTTCAAAATAAGGTAATCGGGCAACAAGCCAACCATAATATCTCCTTACAATAAGATTCAATTTAAATTATTGTCAACAATGGAACTGTGGAGGTCATATGGCTTTGATTTTAACATGATCGTCATTTTACTTTCAATGGTTTTGGGGTGTTTGGATATTGGCTGGTGAGTTGGCTTTTAGCAAAGTTGAATGTTTGACTAGTCCACCATCCAATATTAGTGTTTGGATGTTAGCTTGTGAGTTTGGCTTTTGGGTTACCATAAGCCAACTTTTGAAAAGCCAATGAGGTTGGCTTATGGGTATTGGCTGGTGACATTAATGTAGACTAATGACATAATAATCCAAGACTTGCAATTATTTACTTCTATGCCATCAAATCACTCAATCATATGAATGTTCTTATAGGTCATTTTATATATAACCAGCTAATGTTACCAGCCAATGTTACCAAACATCTCTTTCCATATATCCAATGTTACCAGCCGGTCAAATCAGCTAACAATACCAACCATCGACCACCAGCCATCAACCAACAGCTAATGTCACCAGCCAATTGTCAAACAGGGCCTTTGTCATTAAACCAAGCAACCAATGTTTCTATTCGGAGGATAGATTGGAGAACACAATTTTCAGCTCCCAAGTCCAAATGGACCTACATTATGATTTATTTGTATCGCTCCTATTTCTAAAGCTAACTAATACTGGACCAAACTTTTACTTTATTAGAGCCATCACATACATGTCAAGCGAGGCATAAATAATAAAGAAAAAGAGTTGATGGGTGGGTGGGTCGGTCTTAGAGAAAATTTCCTTTAATTTTGCTCTTCTTGGTCGCATGGCCAACTGAAGAGTAGATTATAATAACTAATGAGTATACCATTTTGATATTTGTAGTGGTTGAGATATCATGTGATGTTTGTTGGTACCCCGACCTAAAAGGTCACTTGGAATTTTCTTTCACTTGTCTTTCTTCCTTTTAATTGAGGATCATTATAGAAGAAGGTTGTAGATATTGATTTCTTTGGAAATATTTAGGAAAGGAAAGACAAACAATTTGGGCTCCCCTGGTAATAAAATCTGGGAACCTAAAATCTGACATTGTGCTGATCTTTCTTCGATTAATATGGGGACTAGTATGCGCCCGTATGAGATATTTCAGCTTTTTGATTTTTTTTTTAATTTAATATTTTCTAATAGGTTGTCTCGCTTTTAACTTTGTTGTAATAATTGTCTTTTTTCATTTTTTTGGTGCTAATTTTGTGATTAACCAGTAAGTAAAACTAAAACAACACCAAGACGCGATTTGGAGAGGTTCATCCGCAGCATGACTCTTAATCTGTTTAGGGAAAATTTTAAAATGTTGGGGGGGGGGGGGGGGGGAGATGCCCTCAAGTCATGGTAATAGTCAGTCAATGGTCGTGTATTAGCCTTAAAAATATAATAAATAAAAAAACGCAATTCATTGGCTTGTGTGGTGCCTCTAAAAAAGTTAGAGGTACCTACCCCTAAATGACATTGTTTGTTGCATAATAGTTCTACTTATTATGATTAGTCATACTCCAAACTTTGATCTATATATTTGACCGAGTGCATAGGAAACGATTATTAGCCTTTTATTAACAAACTTGAAAATACTCTATTATAAAGTTTTCTACCAAAGGTTATCATAGTAGACAATGGATCAAAATGAACTAAATACATCAAAAATTATTGAAACAAAATATAGGTGGCTCATGTCCCTGCACCCAGTGAGCGCCATGTCCCTGCGCCCAGTGAGCGCCATGTCCCAACGTTCATATCCCATGTCCTATGGGTAAAATCGAGTCCGGGGACCCGGATGACCGTCTCGAGGCACCAGAGGTCATCTAGGGTGATGGTAGACCTCCCGGAGAAGTTTTGTCAAAAAAGAAAATTGAGCTCTGGGAAGCCGAAAATCAAATGTTACACGTGTTTTGGGCTTCTTGGGGCCCCGGAACGAAGGTGGATATTTTCGCACTACATAGCACAGGACACCCTTAGGGAACATAAGAGGCCCACGGGGTCCGCTATTGGGTCCCTCATAGCCTTGTAATGGCGTTTTACGGGATACCAATGAAAGGGAGGGAACACCGAAGGCATGAGTGATAATAGAAGTTCGGGGACTCAGATGACCCCCCCAGAGGCACCAAGAGTCCTATAAGGCCATGATAGACCCGTCGAAGAAGTTTGGGCAAAACTGATACCCGTGCCCCTGGAAGCAAAAAATTAAGGCTCCGGAACACGCCTAAGGGACAGGGAGGCCATCGGGGTCGCTTATCCGGTCCTTGATAGACTTGGAAGGGCGTTTACAGGACATTGGTGTAAGAGCTGGAACACCAAAGGCATGGGTAATATCGAAGTTCGGGAATTTCGATGTCCCTACGGGCACAAAGGGTACTCTAGGGTCATAATAGACCTCTCGGAAAAGTTTAGGCAAAAATGACACCAGGAGCCCAGGAAACGGAAAACGAAGGCTATAATCCACTTTTTTGGGATTTCAGGAGGCCGCGGAACGAAGGTGGATATTTTCGCACCACATCGCACGGAACACACCTAGGGGACAAGGGAGGCCCTCGGGTCAGTTATCCAGTCCCTAATAAGCTTGGAAGGGCGTTTTACGGAACACTAGTGTAACAGTCGGAACACCAAATGCATGGGTGATATCAAAGTTCGGGGATTCGGATGTCCCTCTCGGGACATCGAGGGTCCTCTAGGGTCATGATAGACCCTCCGAAAACGTTTGGGAAAAAATGACACCCATGCCCCGGGAAGCCGAAAACGAAGGTTATAATCCACGTTTTTTGAGCTTTCCGGAAGTCTCGGAATGAAGGTGGATATTTTCATACCACATCGCACGGAACACCCATGGAGGACATAAAAAGACCCTCAGGATCGCTTATCCAGTCCCTGATAGGTTTGGAAGGGTGTTTTACAGAACATTGGTTTAAGAGTCGGAACACATAAGTCATGGTGACATCGAAGTTCGGGGATCTGCATGTTCCTCACGGGGCATCGAGGGTACTCTAGGGTCATAATAGACCCCCCGGATAACTTTGGTAAAAAAAATGATACCCGGACCCGGAGAAGCCGAAAACGAAGGCCATAATCCACGTTTTTTGAGCTTCCGACAGGTCCTGGAATAAAGGTGGATATTTTCGCACCATATCGCACGGAACACCATATAGGATATGGGAGGCCTTGGGGTCGCTTATCCGATCCCTGATAGGTTTGGAAGGGCGTTTTACGGGACATTGGTGTAAGAGCCGGAACACAAAAGGCATGTGGGTGATATCGAAGTTCGGGGATCTGGATATCTCTTTCGGGGCACCGAGGGTCCTCTAGGGTCATCATAGACCCCCCCGGAGAAGTTTGGGCAAAAATAATACCCGGGGCCCGGGAAGCCGAAAATGAAGGCTATAATCCACGTTTTTTGAGGTTTTGTGAGGTCTCGGAATGAAGGTGGATATTTTCGCACCACATTGCACGAAACACTGATAGAGGGCATAAGAGGTCCTCGGGATCGCTTATGCGGTCCCTGATAGGTTTGGAAGGGCGTTTTATGGGACACTTGTTTAAGAGCCGGAACACAAAAGGCATGGGTGATATCAAAGTTCAGGTATCTGGATGTCTCTCACGAGGCATCGAGGGTACTCCAGGGTCATGATAGACATCCCGGAGAAGTTTGGGCAAAAATGATACCAGGGCCTCGAGAAGCCGAAAACGAAGGCTATAATCCATGTTTTTTGCGCTTCCAGGAGGTCCAGGAATGAAAGTGGATATTTTTGCATCACATCTCACGGAGCACCCATAGAGGACATAAGAGGCACTCGGGGTTTCTTATCCGGTCCCTAATAGGTTTGGAAGAGCTGGTTGTAAGAGCTGGAACATAAAAGGCATGAGTGATATAATTATCTTTTATGAAAATTTTGATAAACTTTAGGTTTTATTGGGTTTGCTTAGGCAGCACGTCCTATGCTCTTTTTTTAGGTGGCAAGTCTAATTTTAATTGTGGCATCAGTCTATGCTTTTTTGTTGATGTGGCAACATAACTTAACACTCTTGCTCATATGTTCTAAATATATTGCAAATGCATCTCATTGCGAAGTATTTTTCAATCCGAATCTGATTGTGTAACTTTAGTTATTTTTTTAGATGTATGGAAAAAAATTATATATGATTTGAATATTTGATGAAACTTAACCTCTCAACAATCATTTTGTCATAAATGAATCTGTAAATTAAGGTAATTGTAGACAATACCAAGTTTATAAGGTAGTTTCCCACAAAATGTTAAAAAAATGAAGGTAGTTTCCGACAAAAACTCCTTTTTTTTAATCACAGTTTTGATTTACTCGGACCGTAGACTTTCGTTGAATATAAAAACTTGTGTGGATTTAGTTCATTAGGACCAATAAACTAAATCTTTTTAAATATACTATTTATGTCACTAAATATTTGCACTAATTTTCTTAATCCACACACGAGACTTGCTTTTCATTGAATGCTGAAGCGGTGAAGCCTGAACGGCGTAAGTTGGGCTAGCAGCTCTAGCGATACATGGGCCGGGCTCTGTCAAGCCTAAATCTTCACACATTGACATCGAGCTTAACACGTCTCATCTATGGACTATGGGGCTTATCATTGCATGTTTGGGCCTTAGAGCATTGCATATGTGGCCCAATCAGTCTATGTGGACCCAAAAAGTCTCAGTCTCAGTTCGCGTATCAAATCGGATCCCCATCTGCCATCTCTCTCTCTTTCCCCTGTCCGCGGTTGCTGCTTTGCTCCAATTTCTGATGATACGCAGGATTTGAGATCTTGATAAGCTGCGGGATATTTCTAGGGTTTGTTTTCTTCTATCTTTTTCCTTCAATTAATTTTTCTTTGTTTTTAATTTCAATAAATTTTGATGTTGCTTGTTTTCATTTTGGTTGCATGTATGGTGTTATTACTTTGATTTGATTATTGTCAGAATTGTCGAATGATTGCAAACCAGTTTAGTTTCGTAAGTATGAATCTTTATGTCAATTGAACTAATTTTGATTACCAATGAATTCCAATCTTAATTTCTCTCTCGTGTCTTCAATTTTCTGAGTTCTGTGTCTTCTCTTTGACCATCTGCCCCTGTCACTTTATCTTCATCTTCCCATAAAGTTATTTATGTTCGTTTCCTGCTATTTTGATTGCTTGGAATTTTTTGGGCTTAGATGTTAGTGAACAGAGATGTGAATATTTACTTGTTGATGGCTCGCTCAATTGAGTGAAATTATGGGTGAATACCAAGTTCGGAGATCCATATGGCCTACCGGGGGCATCGGCCATCAGGGCTCCTCTTGGGTCAAAATAGACCCATTGGAGAAGTTTGGGCAAAAATTTCAACCGAGTTCCGAAAAACCGAAAATTAAAGGCTATAATTCATGTTTTTTAGGATTCTGGAGGACTTTAAAATGGTAGTTGTTATTTTCCCACCATATGCATGGACACTCGTAGGGACATAATAAGCCCCCGGGTTGGTTTTTGGGTCCTTGTTACGCTTGGATAACCAATTTAGAGGACACCCACTTTAAAGAGTTGAACCATGAATCATAGGTGAATACGAAGTTAGGAGACCTTAATGGCCTATTTGGGGCACCGTGGTCCTTTTGGATTAAAAATTGACCCCCTAGAGAAATTTGGGCAAAAATCTCAAAAGAGGTCCGGAAAGCCGAAATTGAAGGTTATAATTCACATTTTTGGGCTTTCGGAGGGCCTCAGAACGAAAGTTGTTAACTTTGTACCATATCTCACGTGATATCCCTAAGGGACATGGGAGACCCATAAGGCGGTTATCGGGTTGTTGTTAGGGTTGGACGACCATTTTAGTGGACACCCACTTTAAAGTGCGTACATCAAAATTTATGGGTGAATATGAAATTAACAAACCCGAATGACCTTCCTAAAGTGATGGGGTTTCTCTAGGATTACAATATACCCCTCCCCCCCCCCCGAGAAGTTTGGGCAAAACTTTCAACTAGTCCCCAAGAAGCTGAAAATTGAAGGCTATAATCCACGTTTTTTGGGCTTCTGAAGGGTTATGAAATAAAAATTGTTATTTTCGCACCATATCGCACGGGACATTCCTAAGGGATATGGAAGGCACTTGGGATAGGTTATCGGGTTCCTGTTAGTTTTGGACGACGATTGTAGTGGACAACCATAAGTCACGGCCTCACGGGTGAATACGAAGTTTGGAGACTTGGATGACCTTTCTTTTGCATTGTGGCTCCTCTTGGGCCAAAATAGATACCCATAGAAGTTTTGACAAAAATCTAAACCAGGCCTAGGAAGCCAAAAATTAAAGGCACTAAATCCACCTTTTTTGGGCTTTTAAAGGTCTACGGAAAACAAGTTGTTATTTTCACACTTTATTACACGGGACATCCCTAGGTAGGGGTGAGCGCAACCGGGTACCCACCGGGTATTGCACTACCCGGAATTGGAATTGGATCCACCGGTTCCTAATTTGTAAGAATTGGAATTGGTTGCACCGGCTCCTAAATCTTAGGAATTGGAATTGGAATTGGATCCACCGGGTACCCACCGGTGCCTGGGTACCCAAGTCTGCGTTAAATCCAAATTTTCTTTTTTTAAAATCAAATAAATGTATATTTTAATAATAAAAAACACCAATAAAAATATTACACTAATAAATATTAGTTTCCAAAAATACCACAAACATAAAATCAAATACTACAATCAAAATACTTAACATTAAATCAAAATTTAAATAACGGATACAATCATTTAATTATTAATATTACAAATACAATCATTAAAAACATGAAAATTACAAATGGAAAATTTTAAACTACTAACCTTACTAGAAAATCACCATTCATTATTTCTAACAAAGGAAAAAAGTCATTTAACTTTTTTTACATTGGGTACCCAATCGGTTCCGGTTCCCAAAAGTCAGGAATTGGAATTGGTTGGTACCGGTTTCTATTTTTGGGAATTGGAATTGGAATTGGTTAGACCGGTTCCGATTCCGGAAGCACCGGCTCCTAACCAATTTCAATTTCAGTACTGGGTACCCAGAAATTCTGCTCACCCCTATCCCTAGGAGACATGGGAGGTTTTCAGGGTCGTTATCGCCTTATCGGTTCCATCTTAGGCTTAGATTGATATTTTAGTGGACACCATATCATTTCATAATATAAGAAAACATTTTTCCGACTTTCCATGTATAAGCACTCTACTAAACAAATATTATTACTAAAAAAATTGTATAAAACTATTACATAAGAAAATGATTATAACCAACAAATCACATATGAACTTTCCCATACCATAATTTAACACCTTTCGGGAACGAAGTGAAGGAAGAAAAAAAAAAAAAAAAAAAAAAAAAAAAAAAAAAAAGGAGTAGAGGAGCAACATAAAAAATGAAAAATAAAAAATACTCCCATTGTATTAAGGTTAATGAGAAAGGTTAATGAGGAAAAGGGAGAGCCATGGGGAAACAAAATACAAAGCAGAGAGAGAGGAGTCAAGAGAGCATTACATAAAAGCCATCCGTTTTATTGGTATGAAAGAATTTTGGGGACATGAAGATTGAAGAGTTGGTACAATTTCCCCTAGCACATAATCTTTCCACTGATTGTTTATTATACCAGGTTATATAATACTCTCGTAATTGATACTGTAGCTTTAAGGTTTATGCTATTGATTATTGATTCATTTAAAAAAGAAACTGAAGACTCTCAACCAGACTCTCATCCAATTGAAAAGCTCTTGTAAGCACATCTTCCATAATAGGTGGTGTAGACCCAAAAACAGCATTAGCAATGGTGACCAAACCCGGATTTTGGCTCCCAAACACAGCAATCGCCAAGGCGTTATTGTTACCGAGATTGTACTGAAAGTGAACGAGACCTTGAGGGAACAAAAAGAGATCTCCTTTGCTTATGACCTTGGCGTAAAGCCTGTTAGGCTGTTACCCCCGCTTGGTAAAGTAGAGGTGACGAAACCAACGTACAAGGTGCTCTCTTGGACAAGGAGCAACTCCGATGAACGCGGGTGCGAGTGAGGCGGGTTTAGACCCTGAGGTGCATAGTCAATGCGAGCAATGGTTAGCCCTTGTGTGTTTAGTGCAGGGAACTCGGTTGCATTCACCACCATCCTAGCTAGCGACCCTACTCTGTTGTTTGTGTTTTCGGGTGTGTTAAACCCTCTGTATAAGAAATCGTTTGGTGTAATGTCGTTTGGGTCCTTGCAAAACAACCCATTAACAAATACTGCAAAAACAAAAGAGTAAATTGCATTATGGTACTATTACAGAGCGAAAATCATACTAATTTGGATGCTTGGAATTAATGTGTTAATTCGTTAACCAATCGAGGAGTTCGAAGAAGAGAGAGAGAGATACTTCCTAATCGAGTATCATTGATGCCCACACAAAAATCTTGAAGAGGGCCAGGATCACGAGCATTGGCCACATAAAGAGCAGCCATAGACATAAGTGCGATGCATGCCCAAAAATGAACTGTAGTACTCTTCTCCATAGGATACAGATTTAACCAAGAGTTGTTCGTTTGAGGTGTTGGTGTTATATCTTTCCTACAAATTCTATAATTTTTCATTTCTATCAGTTCCTTTTACATGTCTTCTTATCAGCATAAACAATTAAATGAACGATGTAATAGGTCTGTCGTTTGATTCTTCATTCAAAACACTAATTGCCTGTTTTGGATAGATAGTGATGGAAAGAAGTTAACCAGAATTCCATACTCAACCATAATGAAGCCCTTAGCCCCGTGTGGTTAAATCATGACCTTAAGAGTTGGAACCTCCATACTCTTTATCTCCTTCCTCGTCACTCTCTCTCCTTCCCCCTCCCCCACTTGCACACTCAGGGCTCGTTCTTTTAAACTGAAAACTAGAACTGGTAACTGGGAGAACTGGACAAAACTGGTGAAAACTGGGAAGTCTAACTAGTAACTAGGAAAAAATGGGTCAAATTGGGAGAAACTGTGAGAAAGTGGAAAAAATTGAAAAATTGTTTAATTTTCACGGTTAATAATAATAATAATAATAATAATAATAATAATAATAATAATAATAATAATAATAATAATAATTAAAATAAAAATAATAATCATAATCATAATCATAATCATAATAACAATAATAATAATATTTAATAATACTAACAATAATAATTATAATAATAGTATCAATAATAATAATAAAAATAAAAATTATGATTTTTATTATTATTATTGTTATAATTATTAATACATATTATTATTATTATTATTATTATTATTATTTATTTATTTATTTTTATTATTATTATTATATTATTATTAATTATTATTATTATTATTATTATTAAATAATAATTATTATTATTATTATTATTATTAGTTGCTATTGTTGTTGTTGTTATCATTATTATTAAAACTAGTAAAATTGGATAAAACAGGGCAAAACTAGGTCAAACTGGGCAAAACTGGACAAAACTGTATTTTGTAACTGGTAACTGGTGAAAACTGGACAAAATTGGGCAAAACTGAAAACCAGTTGAAAAGAACATGCCCTTAATATCACCCATGATGAGATTAGGGTCCTTCCTAATCATGAGATTAGGCAAGAATTTGTGCTTAGCCCCTTACCAATATTTTTTTACCCGAAATTTTCAAATAAAGATGATAATAGTGCAAAGATACAAGCTAATGTGTCGTTTTGATCACTTTCGGAAGCTAAAATCTTCATTGGCAAAATAATTATTTGAAATTCTATAAAATGATCAATTTCTCATTAGGGCAGAGTTTATTTTGTACATGAAATGTGAAGTTGATTTTCATTTCCTACCCACATCAAGCATTCGTTTAGCTATATGAGGAATGTGCATTCCTGGACTTCATAGACCAATAACGGAAAACGCACATATAGTAGAGATTAACTCTTCAGAAGGAAAACGACACTTTTGGAATTTGGAAAGTGGTTTGAACTAATTAGGCACCGTTGAATTATAATAGTAGATTTCTGTAATTTGTAGATAGTACAGTACGTGATCAATAACACAATTATTTTGTTCAACTCATTTTCAAATAGGTGTTGGCTTACTGATAAATAAGTTACAAGTTGTACACTAGATTATGGGGTTCAAACCCCTTGGGGAGCACTTACACGAATTAATTCGCGGAATACCCGAGGACATGCGTTAGGAGGTGCCCTTTAGTCACGCACAAAGAGAAAGAAAGTTCCTCCATACAAAACCCAAAAAAAAAAATCGAACTAGCTAGCTAGACAAGTAGACATTAAGTAGATGAAAAATATAACACGTTAAAGGAACTATCAGAACTATGTAACTTTTGTTTTGTTTTGTAGATTTGTAATGTTGTTAATCTAATTCACGCCACAAAAAATCAAATATTTCAGCACCATTGATCATTTTGGAATTGGGACAAAAGGCAATAAATGATTATTTGGACATGGAACTTGGAAGTTGCGAGTGGTTTTAATGGCCTTCCTGCGCCAACAGAAACAGACACTACAAGAAAAGTTACCACAAAATGGTGGCATTTTTGTATGATATAAGTGGCAAAATAAAAATTACCACAAAATGGTGGCATTTTTGTGGCAATTTCTAAAATATGCCACAAGTGACAAGCCCGCCAAGTAAACTTGAAATATGGGGAACTCTCACAGCCGCACTTTTGGTCCTCTTTGTCTACTCACAAAATGATAGAAGTGTATATGTGTTTTGAACATTTATTTTTCTCAAATTATACAGACAAAATTTGCTAGCTACGGAGTAATTAAGAGGCTATTGGCTAATCCATTGCCATAGCTCTGATGTCTTTCTCTGATTCATCAATAATGTCCGGGCGAATTCAACAATAATGGGGCTCGACAACAATCTTTATTAATTGCATTACTTTCAAATGCAAAATCCTTATTCTATATTACAAACAAACAATTCAATCTTCTTGCATGAAAATTGAAAAACAACGAATGAAGATAAAAGAAATCCAAGCTTAAAACGTACAATAAGTGAATTGAAACAATATGTCGTCCCTTAAGGTACCATTGAATTTGGTCCTGAAACCCTTGATTATATCCAAGTAGATGATTGTCCTTCAGCCAAAAAGCGAGCTCGAAGAGCTTCAATAACCTTCTCATTAACCTGAAATCCCTTGGTAAGAACATCATCAGAGATGGGTGGCATAGACCCAAACACAGCATTAGAAACAGTGACTAAGCCAGGTAGTTGGCTACCAAACGCGACATTAGCCACAGCAGGTGTGCTACCAATGTTGAGTTGGAAGTGAATGAGGCCCTGAGGGAAAAGAAAGATATCGCCTTTGTTAAGTATCTTAGCATACAGTTTGTTACCCCCAACCTGTAAGTTGGAGCTTACAAATCCAGCATACAAGGTTCCTTCTAGCACGGTAAGCGTCTCGGATGCACGAGGGTGCAAGTGAGGAGGGTTAACACCACCTGGTGCATAGTCTACACGAGCAATTGTTAATCCGAGTGTGTTGAGTGCTGGGAATGTGGTTGAGTTTGCCATGAAAACACCCACTCCTAATTCGTTGTTGGTGTCTCCGACTGTGTCAAATCCTTTGAATAGGAAATCGTTTGCTGTCACATCCTTTGGGTTCTTGCAGTACAACCCATTCACTAGCACTATACATTCGAAACAAGGGGAAAAAATGATACAGTTCATCAAATGAGGTCGCATATCAAGACACAAGAATGCAAGAAGGAATAAGATATATTCCATCCGTTCCAAAAAAATATTACCCTTTATCTTTTTTGAGTTCAAAGTTTATAAACTTTAACCATTAATTTGTCAAAAGCTATAATGATTTACAACATAATAATACTTTTATTTGATTTATTTTCAACTCTACTTTTGAAAAATCATATTTTTATAATTTTTTTTAATTTATTTACAATTATTTACGGTCAAAATAGTGTCTAAAAAACCATAAAAAATTAAATGATAAGATTTGTTTGCCATACATAAATTAGACAATTAGTCATGATATCATTCCGTTAAAAATTGGTTGACTTCAACACCAGTCAATATTTTTACAAGCACTGCAAATGAAAACCATGCATTTACTAATAAATATATACTTTGGCATTAGTTAGCTTGATACTATATGATATACCCTATATACTATACCATGCATGCAATACTACTATGTCTAGAATAATGAAGTAGAAATTGAAAATTATTTAGATGAGATATTCTCATTGTGAGATGAAGTTACTTTTTAAATATTTAGACCGGTGACTTTTGATTTTCTCTTAAACCATATTTGCTTATTAGCGTATGTATTATGTTATTATAAAAGGATTAGATGCAGGCTTATATATATGCGATATATAATGGCCTTGATTATTCAATAATAATCCGAATCTAAAACTTTGGCGACAAAATTAAATGAGGGACATACCAGCAGATTGAGGATTAGTTACACCCACACAGAAATCCTGAAGAGGACCTGGGTCAGAAGCATTAGTTACGTAAGATGTCAAGCTCAGTGCAAAGGCCATGCAACAAGCAATTAACGCCATGTTTCCCATACGAACTCCCATGCTTTGAGCCATAGAGATAATAACTAAAATAATTTATGATTTGATTCGTTGCTAAAATTTTCTAATTTCCTTGAATAATATCTTTTTTCGTTTCTAGGAGAAGTTGATGACAATCATAGGACGGGCAAATGGCCTATTTATAGTGGAAAACATGCAGAATACTGTACTTATATTTCAAAAACAAAAACATATATATCTTTTCTTAGAAAAGTCGCACTTTTAATTTTCAAGCTGAATATTCTATATTCAACAAGCTAATTAAGGTCTGAACTTTCCACATGGGATCGTTATCAATTCGTATTAAGGTCGTTGCCATAATACATACCAATTAACTTCACATGTTACATTGCATGTGTTTGCATAGATGATATATGGTATCTCTCTCTCGTTGGTCTATTCAAGCTTATATTAGCCTTATTTAATCATTTTCTGTCATTTTCTTTTTTTTCCTCTTTTTTTTCTTTTTTTTGGTGGGTTTATTTTCAATCGTTTTCTTTATAAAGTGCTCCAATTATAATAATACTTTTTTTAGATAATATTTTTTGTTCTAAGTATGCTGTGAGCTTTATATGTAAACAAGTTTTTGTGTTTGAATAAATAACATTAAATATATATTACTCTAACATTATTGTTCGATAGCACTTATGTTTGTTATAGGAACGACA
Source organism: Tetragonia tetragonoides (assembly GCA_038025085.1). NCBI lineage: Eukaryota > Viridiplantae > Streptophyta > Magnoliopsida > Caryophyllales > Aizoaceae > Tetragonia > Tetragonia tetragonoides. The sequence continues at coordinate 5,094,125 of CM076139.1, forward strand.
ACTACATACACCAACGCGCCAAATCGCCAATGAAATCAGAGAACTTTGGTGTTTGAGACTTTGAGTCACTCACATAATTATCCCAATTTAAAATAAGGAGTAAAAATTAATTAAGAAAGGTACAATATCATTACAAGTTGAAAAACAAACTATACATTCTTATAGCTGTTCTATCTTTACAAGTACGTTTGTTAGAGATATGATATCGGGAAAATATTATGAGAATATATTTTTCCTATTTATTTAGGAAATAAGATATATATGATATTATATGTTTAGGATATTATACTAATAATCTAATGTATTTAAGAAATTAGTATATTTAAGATATATTAATTGTGCTTGGAGAATAAGTTATTGTACTCTATAAATATAGGGTCTCCCAGTTCAATATCAAGAATCAATATTATGAGCCTATTATATTTTAACAACGTTTTTCAATTTTAATTTTTAAAAGTGATTCAAAACTTCATTAGCATTATTATTGAGTATAATCTTATATATACATACTTTCCAATAAAATAATTGTAACAACAAAAAAAAACTTGAATTAGACAGTCTTACGATGGGATGGGGGCCAGATTTTTATGAATAATAAGAGTGAATCATTATATATCCACGTCAAGTCATTTTTTCACAAAAGTTTTTCCGTCCCACCATAAAATGCAAAGATAAGGAAAAAGGACATGGACAATCAATGAAAATTCGCCGAATTAATGAGGACGAGGAATTCGAACGGCATGAACCCACATTTCTTTACGTCCATGGCAAACGGCAATCCACATTTTACTTTTCATAACTAGCAATTCTTTAAGCAAGGGAGACGAAGACAGAGAGAATTAAGTCCGGAAAGAACCCAATTTGAAAGCTCTTACCTACTATCGTGGGCCTCTTTTATTTTGTAAGGTAACATGTTTTGTGTGGACTTAATAATTTTGAGGGGTGGGAACAGGTAAAGTAAGCAGTGACTCCAGGTAAAGTAAGAGGTGGTTCCAGGTGAAATAATTTTAAAGAGTGACTCCAGGTGAAATAAGGGGTGACTCCAAGTAAAGTAAGGTGTGGTTCTAGGTCAAGTAATTTTGAGGAGTGGCTTCAGGTGAAGTAAGGGATGGCTCCAGGTAAAGTAGGGGGTGACTCCTCATGAAATAGGGATGGTGCCAAGTATAAATTTGAGAGGTGACTCTAGATAAAGTAGGAGTGACTCCACTTTTAAAAAGGGGTAACTTCAGGTAAAGTAGTAAGTGACTCCAAGTAGTAATCCACCATGAACTGTCCACACAATTTTTTGTATTTGTAAGGACTACCATTTGTCAAAAGCTAGCTTGGGCCCTGACCCTTCTATGTCTTGTGGAGTACAAAACTAGACATCTTTTTCGTTCAACAAAAGTCGGTTGAACTTTAAAATCATTAAAGTTTGAGGTCACGGGCTGCTCACGTGAATGGGGCCAGAAGGCCAACGTAGAACATCTGTATTGTTGGGGCAGATTATTTGGGCCTTTGATATTTTAGATGCTCAGCCATTTTTCACTGGGGCAGGTTACATCTGGTTACCCCATAGTTCCTTACCCAAAGACCGAAGGAAAATGAATCTAGCACACTATGTGTACCTTACACTCATTTTACTGAGTTTATTTCTCTCCTCTCGTCTTTTTCCCTCTATCATAATTATCTCCTAAAATCTCAATAAATATGGACAAATTTATCCCTCCCTTCACATAAAAAATAAAGTGTAACATACACCTAATGTATGAGAATCACTGTCCCAACACCAAAGTCATAGATGACCCTTATAACTATAAGGCTATAAGCTACTCCACGTCTTATTTCGAACTCTTTTATTCATTTATAAAACGTTTTTTTCGTTATTTTTAGTGTTGCTTTGTTTATTCAAATAATAATAATAATAATAAAGCAAATTCGTTGTGAAAATATATGTTCGTTATTTTTCTAAACAGTAAAGTAAATAGTGTAAAATCTTGAATGGTTGGATCCCGTATTTTGCCCCTATTGTTTTGGGGCACACATTAATGATCATGGGTCTCCGTTACACCATGCAAAATTTAAAATCTGATGTAGGAGCATTTGAGGGCTTGTTATCTTGCATAATAAAGCATTTGGCTATTTAGTTAATTTCAGCATGCATTCAGTCCTAATTAGTCCGTACAAGCATGATTAGTGTTAATTAAGCCTAGTTTACATTTGTAATTTATTTTCCAACTCTGTAATAGCTTAAGTCACGTTTCTAAAGGAACAATGAGTCACATGCCACTACAACAATTAGTCACTTGGGCCACGAATTTCACCACGGGAGGTCAAATTTTATTGCCAACTTTTTCGGGTTTTTTGAAATTGCCACGGAAATTATTTCATGGCCATTTCCAAGAAAATTGACAGGGGCAAAATAATTTTATGTTTGTTTTTCCACGGGAAAAATAAAATTGTGGCCATCTTTGAAAAATTGCTACGAGTGAAATAACTTCGTGGCTAAATTGCCACAGAAATATACTTGTGTGGCAAAATTGCTACCAAATATATTTTTTTCGTGACCATTTACAAATTTTGCCACGGAATTGACTAGTTTGCCACGAGAAAATTTGTGGATATCAATATTTTTTCCATGTAATAGCATTCTAAATATAATAATGTCCATAATTTAATCATATAAGAAGTTTAGTATAGATGGTTTGAGTCACTTATAAACATCGAGAGGTCTCAAGTTCAAGACTCACTATTGACAGTTCTAATGTTTTTCTTACTTTTTTTTTTTTGCATGTTTACTTAGCCACTAGTGTAATTGTAGCTATTAGATTAATCCGCCATAAAAAATCTCGTAGCTAATTGAAATGTTTCCACGACTCCTTTAATGGCAAGATGTTAACGTGTCACTGACAAAACTGTGGCTAGACTTCTCGTTATAGCCACAAGAGTGCTTTAACCGTGGCTAAATAGATTGCCACGACCTTATAGGCCACGGCAGGTCACGAGAAAAAATCCCGTGGCTAAGTGCTTTTGCCACGAAAATTTCATATGATAACCACAATTATTATAGTGGCGCAAGTGACCATTTGTTGTAGTGTGCTGAGAGAGAAAGGCCTAGAGGGCCATTAAATCAAAGCATTTAATGTAGTGGTCCCAATAGTACAAGGTAACCGCTGGCTGTCGGTTTCAAGCGAGTTGTGCGCCTATTAGAGGCCTTGTGGTCCTTCCAACAGCTCTTTACTGAGCCTTGGCAGCAAGGATACATTCTAGGTGCTTTATAGGTCATTTAGGAACCTTTTCCCCCTCCTATATATATATATATAGAGAGAGAGAGAGAGAGAGAGATAGAGGGAGAGAGAGAGAGAGAGGTAGCCTTGTAACCGAAAAGGACGAAGACTATGATGATGAATATGAAAATGAGAGTGTTATCTATTTTAAGCCTTTGAGCTTGGTTTATTCTTTCTCTAAAATACTTAGTGCTTAATTGCTTGAGTGTTCTTGAGAGGAGTAGGAAATCGAATGCTATTGTAATATAATTAGTGTGGTGCTTAATTTGCTTTATCACTAGTTACTCTGGTTTTCGTCGATTTGATTGTTTCTAGGTGGTGTTTAAATACTTTAGCCTTGAATTAGTCAAGTTGTTTAGGCGTGGTGGTGGAAACTTTATCCAAGTCATATCTTTTATTGCTTTCCTTTTATATAAACACAAAAACCAACAAAATATATCATCTTTGGTTAGAGAACGAGTTGATTATCCGTTGGTTGCATAAATCCGTTGAGTTTTATGCATCAAAATCCTTATCCAATTAGTTATATGATGAATTGTTCATTATTTTGTTTTTTGTTTTGTTGATAAGAACATCCCCTAAAAGATAAAGTCATGTAAGTTAAAGGGAAAGCTAGTTACGAAAGAGGTAGCATACTGATAAGAATTTGAGTGTAATCTCTTTCCCATTCAATTTCAAATCCTACTAGAAGCATTTGTGAGGAGGGATATCCCAACCCCTTACTCCCTTCCCCCCTCCTCCCAAGTGTTTGACAAGCTAAAGTATTGGGGGTTAGGCCCTAACATAGGGCAACCCAAACAAGGGTCATCCTTACCCAAAAAAGGAAAAGAAAAGAAAGCTAAAGGGACTATCATCTTTGTTGTTCTAATTTTCATTTCAGTTCTGTTCATGTAGAATTTATCATTCATACAATTTTTTTATTTCAAAATATAATCATGATGGTACTTTTATCATTGGAAAGATTTCAAAACATATATTGAATATGTTTGGACGATTTTAAATGGTTAAAGGCCAAGTTTTAAAAATCAATTTAGTTTAGTTGAGTTTAGTCCAATTTAGGGTGCTTTCTTAGTAGCTTACACGGTCAATTCACTTTAGTTCAGGTGTCACATCAGTGATTCCAATTCAGTTAAGTGATGTTCAGTTCAGTGGTGTTGAGTTCAGAAACATACTTTTTTATCTCATATAACAAGATGTGTTCAATTTAGTTCAGTGGTGTGCAATTCAGCTCAATAGTGTCCAATTCAGTAATGTTCAGTTCAATTCAGCTCAGTTAATATAAATTCAACTCTAAAAAACACATCCTTAATTCTATTCATTTCGGTTGGCCTCATTTCCAGATGAGTCTTTTTGGTAGGGGGATCATTGTCATTTGAGTCTTTTTTGTTGCTCCGGCGACAATTGAGTGTTTAATTAATTTGACTCGGACATTAAAGTCCATGACTCGCTGACCCAATACAAAAGTCCGACCATTTTGAATTATTGGCATTTATTGTTATTTACATGCCCTTTTTTTTACATTTATTTATTTCTATTGTTATTTCTTAAATAGCAGCCCTTTATATTTCCATTTGGCGGGGTAGTTAACACAAAGCCTTCCCCTCTCTCTCTTATATTTCTTTCCACCCCAATTGAACAAAATTAGAGTTTGAGAATAAAAAGGGGGAAATTGTGATATTTGTACTTGCAATGATTTTCTTAGGCAAGATTGGTGTTTTTTAAGTAATGATGGTGGGTGAATGGTGTAATATGTAATGCGTAGGTTTAGGTAAATGAAGAATATGGAACCCTAAAAAAAATGAAGAATATGGGGATTCTGTAATATTCAGTTGCAAGTAATAGCAGATGAGTAAAGTAAAAAAAAAGGGGCAGGTAAATAGCAATAAATGCCAATAATTCAAAATGGTCGAACTTTTGTATTGGGTCAGCGAGTCATGTACTTTAATGGCGGAGTCAAATTAATTAAAAATCCAGTTGTGATCGGAGCAACAAAAAAAAACTCAAATAACAATAACCCCCTATAAAAAAGACTCATCTAAAAATGCGGCCCTGTTTCGGTTCATCTCAGTTTTTTCAATTGAAAACTAAACCGTTACTAGTCAAGCAAACTTAAAACTTAATAAGAGACGGCTTGGAGTGCACATAAAGAAAACCTTGTGGATATCTGGACATCTGGTCACTGAACATGTTCCTCAGATAAACCTTTTCAACTTTTAGTCTAACAAGGTAAGGGTGGCGGCGTTGTGACTTGTAACCAAGACTCAATTTTATTAAAATTTTCATATAGAAAGTCAATTGCATTATTAAAGCAGTGAACAATGTTACACTTCTTAATAATTTTTTTTTTGAAGAAGTTAATTTTACACGTAGGAAAGTACTATTCTTTTGTTATTATTGATAAGAGTAATATCAGAAAGACCATAAGAATTAAGAAATATGCAATTTTTTTTTATTATACTAGTTACATTTCCGTGCGATGCACGATTTATCTGTTTATAACAATCATAAACATTTTCATTAGTACAAATTTACAATAAATTTTTGCTTATGTCATATCTTGCTGTAAAATTCCTAATCTGTGGACATCTCACTTTCTATACTCAAATCAACTTTCTTGCTTTCATATTTAATTCTAATTATATTGTACGATTTTATATAAATATATTTATTTTCATATAAAAATATTTTTTAAATTATTAAATTATTAGTGCAATAATTTATTAGATACATTTCTTAATAGACATGTAGCTGAAATGAATTTTCATTGGAATTTATGACATAAAAAAAGAATTAAATAGTACTTATGAAAGATAAATTAACCAAAAATATTTAATGATATGTCAAAATTTGCTTATGTATCAAGACCTAAGCGTCAATTTAGCAAGACTATATTCGCTTATATATGGTACGTAAAATTAGTTGTGCCAATAATGGAAATGAATCCACACGTGTTCTAACTAGAAACACCATCGAAAATACCAAAGAATTGTACATGTGAGCCACAAAAACAATCTTGGACACTGCTACAACGCGCCCACAAGTCCTAAAAGAAGTACTGTATGATATTTCCTGTGTAGATGAAAAGTATGAACTTAAAACTGCTAATAGTTTTCTCATCACAATCTCCGAATTCTTTTTATCAGAGTGAAATTTCCATGAATCAAAATCTTAAAACTCGTATTGGCTGCTGATGACAACATGCATGATGATTGATATATGAACCTCAATATTTATTACTCCGGTTCATCAGTTATAAAACTCTTCCCTGCAAATTTACTCGGACAGCTTAATTAGATAGCTTCTGGAATACTAATTGATTAATTAATTAATGGTACCATCAATGATAAAACTCTTCCCTGCATATCTACTCATCACGGAGTACTTTCACATTATTTTTTGCTTACTCTTATTTTTTTCAAGTTTGAACTTTGAACTCAAATTTATGAACAATATGAAATACAAGAGTAATTCATCATCATAGCGTTTTAATTTTAGATTTTTCTGGTGTTTTGAGAGAAAATTGAAGTCAAAGTTCGACCTCAACTGATAAAAAAAACACAAAGGTAGCAATAATTATTGAAATGATGGCTATATTGAGTATGTTCTATAGAGTCTACCCAGATCAGTTCAACTCAGGGGTGATCTCATGTTAGTTCAGTGATTTTTAGTTCAATTTAGGGGTAATCTCATATTAGTTCATTGATTTTTAGTTCAATTCAAAAATATAAATTTTATCTAACATATCAAGTAGTGTTCAGCTCAGTTTAATGATTTTTAACTCAGTTTAGTGGTGTTCATATCAATTCAGTGACGTTGAATTAAGTTCGGTTAATTTCAGCCCTAAAAAACACGCTCATTATCTATGATTTCTATACCTTTTTAATTTCTTTCGGTAGGAAATTTACTTAGCAATTGTGTCTACTGTGTTAATCTATTGTAAATTGTATATACTTACCAAGAAAATTTTGCTGCCAAAGGAGCCCAATAATGGATCCAGTGAAGAAACACGTCTCACGATCTAGTCAACTGTTGTGAGCCCAACTATGGAAATACATATCCAATCCGCTAATCATAATCTCGCCCGTGAAACTAAAAGCCCGGGCGGGAAACTTCGCATACATTTTTTTTTGAGCTAGCCAGAAGACCTCCCTCCTAAGGGACATGAGTACATGACACTTCAATCTTGATTCCGCATATTTGGAAGGACAAGTAGGGAGTGCACCACTGCACTATCCTACCAAAGCTCTTCTGTCTAGCTCCTTGCTTCAAAATAACAGTAATATAGTACATCTTTCAATGATAATACAAAAAGAAAAAGAAAAAAGATATGCAATTTAACGCAGATGAAGTAGAAGGGAAGCATAATATATAGACATGAAATGATTTGGATATATATCATGTAAAATGCGCCTAAACTAGGACATACAGTACTCAATTAGTCAGCAAATAAATACTCCGAACAAAGGCCACACTGAAAATCCATTCAGCCCATTTCTTCATGGGTCTGCATGTCCAGCAAGTTCATCGTCACTTGATGTACACTGTCCATCGCTGATTTCTTCCTCGTCACTTACATCTTCAACAGCAGAGCTTGTAATATTCTCCATCTTTGCATAACGATCACAATATTCTGGGCATGTATCAAAGATAATTTCGTCAATCTTAAATAATCTCCGACATTTGTCATCAGTCTGAAGACATTGTATAATGATCACAAAAGTCCATAGGAGGCCTGTGTTCAGTAGCTAAGTACACAAAATGAGGGCTCACCGCATCTTCAACCAAAGTTTAAACATTAACGCGTGCAAGTCAGAAACCAAGGTTCAATTGTGCTCCGCCAATTAACTTACCTTTAACTTTCTGTTCATACTGCTGCCGATCCTTCATCATTAATGAAGCAGCGTCACCATTGAGGGGATCTGAAGGATTCGGGTACAATAGAAGTTGTGGAAGAAAAACTTCAAAGACATTTAAAAGATCTGCAGCAACAGGAGCCAGTCAGCAACGGAAAAAGGATCAATGGAAGATATGGATTTTTAGAAGCTGAAAGCCTTTAAAATCAGTCTAACATGCATAGCAAAGTGAAGATACCAAACATAGGACTCCATGATTGGTTGATAACATCCAAGCACACAGAACCAGACCTGAAAATTTTAATCAATTATGACATGAGTAATAATCATCCACTCAAAATAAAGTATCCAGGGAATACCTTTCCAACTACTCTAGAGATAGGAATCAACTCACAGTTCATCAACATTTGGGTGGAATATTTTGTTTACGAACCCAATGGAAGGAGACTTATATGGATAAGCATCTGGAAGCTCAACACGGATTTTCCACACTCCACCTTCATAAAGGCCTAAATCATCGGAGCAAGTAGCTAGAGTTAAAATGAAAACCATAACAGTTAATTGGACCCCCCCTCCCCAATAAATAAATAAATTGTGTTAGAACATATAAAGATATGTCAGAGAGAAAATAGGCATGGGGCAACAGACAACCAAAGAAGTAAAAATTTCAACATACTCTCTTTTGGACCATTAAACACAACATTGAATTCGCTGAGTCCATCATTTATCGTCTCCACCGAGTAATCACTCATCATCCTGAATACGTTTGTAGCACGGTCATATTATTACATAGAAGTATCATTAAAAAAAAATTGAATCTTGCCGCTAAGATCTTCAAAGCAATTTGGAGATTGGAACTTCGTGAATCGTGATACAAACAGTCTAGCAATATAACAACTAAAAATCATGTGAATTCTACGAGCACATCAAAATTATGGTTTTATAGATCAAAATATGGACATTTCAAACTTGAGTGAGACACTGGAAAGGCATAAAACTCATAAGAAAAATGAATAAAACAATAAAAATAACTTACAGTTTCATAACATCCATATCTCTTCTCTTACTGGGTGAAGACATTGTATAAAACAGATTCGGTAATCAAGCCCTTCGATAATCAATCTCACTAAACAACCACAAGATAACAGACAGGGAAAAGTAAGATGAAGAAGAAGATGTTCAATACCAACAGAACACTTTTAGAGAAGAGCTTCCCTTGTTCACAAGAAACATGAATGCAATGCGAATACTGACAGAACTCTAAAACATCATCCACCAGAAATGCTAAGAAAATGATTATCGTAAAAAAACACTGGAAGGCATTTTTGCCATCAAAAGAGAAACTATAACCTTGAAAAAATGAATCTGATACTGTGACATCATAAGCTTCATGCAGAAACACAATTAGATATATATTAACATCTGATTGTTACTGCCAGCCATTCAAAATAGGAAAAATAGATAATGATTGTTTTTAGCTGATTCGCCCCCAGCTCCTGAGCCCAACCCATCCTAGCATTTCAAAGTTGTTGACAAGCCACTTTTTGTTTTCACCCATCCTCCTTCCCTCCCCACTTTTTGTTTTCACCCTCCCTCCCTCCCTCCTTCCCTCCTTCCCTCCCTCCCTCCCCACCTTGGTTTTAAAAAGCGCAGCGCTTTTGCTCGCTTCATGGAAAACAAAATCATGTGGAATGGCTGTTCAAAATTTTTGTTTTCACCTCCCAACTATGGCATACTAATAATGTCCCTCCCTCCCTCCCGACTATGGCATACTAATAATGTCAAAGGAGAGTTGATACCACCTTCACCCTAAATCTGTAAATATTGACCATCATAATTCACAAAGGATTGATCCGAGGTAAAATTTTGAACAGCCATTCCACATGATTACAGACTTACAGTTGCCAAAATTTCACACAGATCTCTGTCCAGATAATAAACAGCGGAAATGATCCCCAACCAAAGGAACCATTCATTGCCAATGCTACAATAAACAAAGAATAGGAAAAAGCTGAAGCATACGCGCAGTGGCTCACAATCGGCGATGAAACTTAATTGAGTATCATTATCAAGCAGCCGAACTTATTTTTTTGGGCAAAAAAATACATTCATTGCTGCCCTGTCAAGACAAAGAAGATTAGATTCATCTCCATATTCCGATCAACTAAGTATGTACTTTTTTTAACCTGAAGAGTCCTAATCAGTTGCAGATTGTTCAAGAGCAAATAATAATTATATCAGTTTGCATATTCTCTTGGAAGCAAGTAACTGACCTAATCTATCCTCATCAGAAGTGTATACATAATGTTTCCAATGCAGGTTCAATCTGAAGTCACTCTATAAAGATCACCAGTAACCTTGATCGGCTTAAGTTCCAATGAGAAAATTTGCCAGCTTACACAAAGATGCCTTATTGTGAGAAGTTTCGTGCTAATTAGCTGAGACTAGTAAGTTATAGTAAATTAGTAATCCATCGCCTTGGACTTGTTCCACAATGTCTCTAACTAATGCAGTATAATTGGTGGCACAAACACCAAAACTGAGCATGTCCTTCAGTTCCTTCCGAAAACACAGAGAACCAGACCCTTTGCAGAGTAGATATGTAGCTCGAGCGTTGCTTATATAGACCCAACAAAGGCCTAGAACAGAAATATTAATAACTATTCATATCAGCCTGCATAGGTTAAAGCAACCCATCCATTGCCTTACTATGCAATAACATTACACAGTGCCTCTCACAAGGACCCAAAGGATGGGTCATTCTAACCAAACAACTCCCCTGACCAAAGTCTTGAACATTAAACTACCACAGTACTACCCAATCTTAGATTCAATGGCAGTTCTCCCATTGGTGTCAACAACTTTTAATATGCAAATATTCCCACTTGGTAAGTAGGCCATTATCCTTATTATTAAAACTGCAAACATGTTCCCACAAACAAAACACTCACAGTCACATAGGGAGAGTACAGTATCCCATTACTGACAGTATTAGAGAATGGATGGAGATATTTCTTCTAATCCCCCCCCTGATGGTGGAATTTCAAAGAATACTAGATTCCTAAATTATGGTGCACAAGCAGGTTAAGAAAAATCCAAGCTTTACAACACCCAGATACACTAAAATGGAACACCCATGTCACAAATTGCATCAATGTAATAACTGATATGAAGGAAAAATAAATAAATATAAACAAATAAACATTTCAAAACTAAGAAGCAATCAAAATATTTCCATTGAAGATCCCATGAAGCAGTGAACGGATTGCAATAACAATGAATCAGGAGAGATTAGAGAAAAAGAGAGAGAGTGTCGAAACTAACCGGAAAGAAAATTTGTCAGATTGGGGAAGATAATTGCAAAGAAACAAAGGTTGAAGCTTTTTGCGTGCTACTGTGCAATTATAGAAGGGAAAGAGAGACAATCGACTAGAGGGAATAGCGGAACATAGGAAAAAAAAAGTGAATCAGAATGTTTGAGACATAAAGAAGAGAAAATGACGACATATACTCAATTGCACGTGGTAATACGGAGGTTGGGCAACGTGTGACATGCGTTCTTAAATTGGCAATTCCAGTTTTTAATTTTTTCCATCTTTTCTGGAAGGCATTTTTTTTATTTTTAAATTTTTTTGGGATGCACATAGGGACATAGGCTTGGAAGGACGTGTTATGGGACACTGGTGTGAGAGTCGGAACACCAAAGACATGGGTGATATCAAAGTTCGGGGATCCGAATGTCCCTCCCGGGGCACCGAGGCTTCTCTAGGGTCATGATGTGCCCCTCGGAGAAGTTTGGGCAAAAATGACACACAGGGCCCGGAAAACCGAAAACGAAGGCTATATAAATCCACTTTTTGAGCTTCTAGGAGGCCCCGGAACAAAAGTAGATATTTTTCCGCACTACATCGCGCTGAACAACCATAGAGGATATAAGAGGCCCTCGGGGTCGCTTATCCGATCCTTGAAAGGCTTAGAGAGCGTTTTACGGGACACCATTATAAGAGCCGAAACACTAAAGACATGGGTGATATCGAAGTTTGGGGATCCGAATGTCCCTCCCGGTACATCGAGGGTACTTTAGGGTCATGATACACCCCCAGAAAAAGTTTGGGAAAAAATGACACCCGGTGCCCGGGAAGCCGAAAACGAAGACTATAATCCACGTTTTTTGAGCTTTCGGGAGGCCCCGGAACGAACGTAGATATTTTTGCACCACATCGCACGAAACACTTATAGAGGACATAAGAGGTGCTCGGGGTCGCTTATCCGGTCCCTGATAAGCTTGGAAGGACGTTTTACGGGACAGTGGTGGTGTAAGAGCCGGAACACCAAAGGCATGGGTGATATCGAAGTTTGGGGATCCGAATGTCCCTCCCAGGGCACCGAGGGTCCTCTAGGGTCATGATACACCGGAGAAGTTTGGGCAAAAATGACACTCGGGGCCCGGGAAGCCAAAAACGAATGTTATAATCCACGTTTTTTTAGCTTACGGGAGGCCCGGAACGAAGGTTGATATTTTCGCATCACATCGCACTGAACACCCATAGAGGACAAAGGAGGCCCTCGGGGTTGCTTATTTAGTCCCTGATAGGCTTGAAAAGGCGTTTTTACGGGACACTATTGTAAGAGCCTAAACACCAAAGTCATGTGTGATATCAAAGTTAAGGGGTCCGGATGTCCATCCCGGGGCACCGAGGGTCCTCTAGAGTCATGGTAGACCCCACGGAGAAGTTTGGGCAAAATTGACGCCCGGGGCTTAGAAAGCCGAAATCGAAATCGAAGGCTATAATCCACGTTTTTTGAGCTTCTGGGAGGCCCACAATGAAGGTGGATATTTTCGCACCATATAGCACAGAATTCCCATAAAGGACATATGAGGCGCTCGGGGTTGCTTATCCGGTCCCTGATAGGCTTGGAAGGGCGTTTTACGTGACACTGGTGTAAGAGCCGAAACACCAAAGGCATGGGTAATATCGAAGTTCGGGGATCCGGATGTCCCTCCCAGGTCACCGAGGGTTCTCTAGGGTCATGATAGACCCCCTGGAGAAGTTTGAGCAAAAATGACACCCAGGGCCCGGGAAGCCGAAAACGAAGACTATAATCCACGTTTTTTGAGCTTCCGAGAAGCCCCGGAACAAAGGTGGATATTTTCGCACCATATCACACAGAACACCCATAGAGGACATAAGAGGCCCTTGGGTCGCTTATGCGGTCCCCAATAAGCTTGGAAGGGCGTTTTACAGGACACTGGTGTAAGAGCCGGAACACTAAAGGCATGGGTGGTATCGAACTTCGGGGATCCGGATGTCCCTCTCGGGGCACCGAGGGTCCTCTAGGCTCATGATAGACTCTCTGTTGAAGTTTAGCCAAAAATTACACCCGGGGCCCGGGAAGCCGAAAACGAAGGCTAATCCACGTTTTTTGAGCTTCCGGGAGCCCCAGAACGAAGGTGGATATTTTCGCACCTCATCGCACAGAACACCCATATAGGACATAAGAGCCCCTCGGGGTCGCTTATCCGGTCCCCGATAGGCTTGGAAGGCGTTTTACGGGACACTGGTGTAAGAGTCGGAACACCAAAGGCATGGGTGATATCGAAGTTCAGAGATCCGTTTGTCCCTCTAGGGGCATCGAGGGTCCTCTAGGGACATGATAGACCCCTTGGAGAAGTTTGGGCAAAAATGACACTCAGGGTCGGGGAAGCCGAAAACGAAAGCTATATGATCCACGTTTTTTGAGCTTCCAGGAGGCCTCAGAATGAAGGTGGATATTTTTGCACCACTTCGCACGAAACACCCATTGAGGACACGAGTGTACGACTACCAATGTATACTTACAATGTATACTTATAAAAGTTCAAAAATCAGAGGCACTGAGCCCTAGAGTGAAGAGGAGTCGATGTTGGGGAGAAAGAGCGCTAGGGCTGAAGCTGGTGATTTGGAGGAGACACTAAACAGAACAAGGTTTTTTTTGGGTTAGATGAAAAATAGGCCTGAGATTGCTTCAGGGCAGAACCAAATGTGCTTTCTATATATGTAGTCGAATGAAGAGCAAAACATGTATGCAGTCGAAAACTGGGTTCCGGATCAGATTTCATATAGCTGGATATGTAGTCGAATACTCCGATAGCTGGCTGCGCTGCATTCAAGTATTGAAGCCGACATCAGAAATCTATTTGAAAGGATGACTTGCAAAATTAGGCAGCAATACAAACAAACACCGTCTCAGTATGCATCTGGATAAGCCGAGGTGGTTGAGTTTAAGGAACTTGTTAGACACATTCTGACATACAAAAAACAGCTTGTTTGAACAATGTACACACCAAGAAGATATTAAGGGTGCGCCCCAAACTACTATTTCAAGGTGATAGTTTGAAATCTGAGGAAGTCAAGCATCCAGAACCCATTACAGATAAAGAAAGTACAGAAAATTGACCTGAATTCCCAGGTTTAAAATTACTGCCCTCAGAAGACAAAATATTTCATCCAGGTGGATACAGGCTATGAGTGGAATAACAAGTACCCCTTATAACCAGAAACATTATGACCAGGATAACCCTCCTCCCAAGATGGCCCAAGGCTACAAATACATTTTTTAAGAGAACACTTCAGTGGTGGTATAGTTAGCTTAGTTGTGGAAGAGAATCTTTGGCAGAAGATTTTGCTTATGGGCTTATGGCATAACATGTAAAATAACAAACAAAAAAACATTCTGCCATTATCCATGGAAAGGTAATATATCTAATTAGGCACTGTTTTCCACCAAGCGTTTCTCACTTTCTCCCCCAAAATATATACAATAAGAAACAGTGACACACATTTGATCAAGAGTAAAATCCATCCAACAGGTTGATTCATCGTCCAAGCTCAACAGCCAAAATATTTCACTCATCTACTGTTTCGAGTATCAGCACCATACCTCCAGTCTCCACGACGAACAGCGTTCCAGATTCTGCAAAACAAATGAAACAGAACCAAGAAAAAGAATCATTCACTTGTGGAGGAATGGTGTGAATCTGACCACATATCTTATTAGCGTCCTCTAATCACCGCTACCAAATTAAGAGCAAGAAGATTAATGAATGGAGTATAAAATTGCAATTAAACTCAGGAACCAAAACAAAAAGAAACGGGCTCTCAGTGGTCACAACAATGAAGGACCTGGTCTAATACAGAACAGGTGTGAAATAGCACATCATATGAGGATAAGAAATGTGCTAGAATCTATTGATATGGTTATACCCGAGAGTTTGTCCCCGAGTCTGGCATATATAATCAGAGTCTCAGATTCAAGCCTTTGACTACAGTAAACAAGGGCATGGCCTTCACACCAAAATCAATTTCTGCAGATTGCTAGGAAGTAGACGCTAACGAATGTGACTGGATGTGCAGCCCAGGTCAGTTACTGCTGTTTCAAGTTTTCAACCCAAGAAATCCATGAACCATCGAGGAAGTAGCAAGCAAGCATACATTGTAACAAACCAGAAGACCAAGTATTTCACCAATGTCACTCTGTTCTCCATGTACAGGGTAAAAAGATATGAATCAATAGATTGTGTTGTCAACCAGAACATCTGAGTAACATAACTAAGCTTCTAAGCTTATCATGTCACTAGGGGATCCAGAGAGAGAAGAGAGCTTAAAAATGCATTAATAACAATACACTGTCAGAAATAGTGAAAAGGTCGGGCTAGGCACCTGTTAATACTATTGCTTCTTCATGATTCCTCATGCCCTGCAACTGCATCTGGAGCTTCATCCTCACTTGAGACACCTTCTCCCTCACTGACATCCTCGCTGCCACTTACATCTTCAGCAGAAGAGCCAATAATATCCTCTTTCTTGGCATAACGTTTGCAGTATTCTAGATACATCAAAATAATATAACTGTCACGAATTATTGTTGAACAACTAGTATTACTATTTATGATCCACCACTGCACAATGAAGGCTGTTACCAGAAACGATTGAGATCTGAGGGAGAACTGCATATGTTATGGCAGTGGTGAGGATTTGTTTCCACTTTCCCCATCTAGGAACACATATAGTCTCAACAGAAGAATCAAGTTCGAGTGATTGGGTAGAACAGGAATTTTGCAAGTGTATTTCTAGCCCCCAATTTCAACTTAAACTACTCATTCAACCTTACTTCAACCATTTCCAAGCACCTCATAGCATTTTATGGAGTCCGAGAGTTCGATCATTTCATTTATGTATAATTTTATTTCTCGTACACTGACCCTTAGCGACAGAGTCAGATAAAGATACTGCCACAAGGATGCTTCAGAAATCATAAAGTTACCAACTTTAAGCTCAAATTGGCATGATTCTTGATTCTTTTTGGCTGCTCACTCACATATAAATTGCATTGCCCAAAATTACCAAATCCCTATAGCACTGTAATCTTCCAAATAATGATCAGCTGAATATAAGTTTCTCAACAATAATGAGTTTCTATCCCATCCCCTTTTCCCAAATTCACCCGTTCTGGTGAGCACACACAATGGGCAAAGGAATACCATGTTTCATAGTCTCCTACCTTTAACTTTCTCTTCATATTGTTGTTTGTCTCTCATCATCAGCTGAGTAGCAGTACTACTGAGGGGATGTGAATGATTTGGATAGAGCAAAAGCTGTGGAAGAAAAACTTCAAATACATTTACAAGATCTGCAATTGAAACAGAATCAATCAACTAATGACTGTAAAAGGTACTTCGACTTGCAAAATCCTTCAGACAAGTAGTGAAGAGAGGCATTATCATATGACACGGAGAGAGAAAGAAAGAGAACATGCACAGACCGACTAGCCTATGCCAGAACTAATATAATAAGAGAGCAACCAACACCTTAAGGGCTTGAGATATCTAAAAAATGATGATTACCGAACATAGGACTCCATGATTGTTGTATTACGTTCAAGCATATGGCACCAGAGCTGAAGTTTCAAAATATACATATTGTTAGTTGACAAATGATCTACCCCTGGAAACACATAGAACTCTGCCCTAAATTCTATTATAAAGTCGACTTACTACTCATCAATATTTGGGTGGAGGATTTTGTTCACAAATCTAATCGAGGGAGACTTGAAAGGATAAGCATCTGGAAGCTGAACATGGATTTTCCAAACCCCACCCTCATAAATACCTGTAACCACAATAGAACAACGTCTACTTGAAGCATGACAAATAACCATGATTTAAATAATTAAATCTAAAGAGAACAGAATGTTTAGCTGCCCCTCAGCCTCCTTTGGAATATATACTGAACATGCTCTGCCCTTGCATGCCTGTTTGTGACAGAGGCATGAAGGTTCCATGAAGGGAGAGTTGCTGACAAACAGTCAGAAAAGAGAGCACATAAACATACTGTCTTTAGGACCATGAAATATCACATTGATTTCTTTAATGCCATCGTTTATTGTCTCGACGCTGAAATCACTCATCATCCTGCCAAGAAGAATGCCACACAAAACCAAAAAAATAAAAAAGAAAAAAAGAAGAAGTAAACCATCAAAAGCCAAAACAATAGTCTCATATCAAAATGACATGTCCTCTGACAAGGAATGGAAGTGTGAGGAACCTAAACTTAAGGTGTACAATGTTAGGAAAATCAACGAGTCATTTTTCCAAAATTGAAGCATCACTTTAAGCAGGAGGGACTGAAGAATGACATGGAAAAAACTGATGACATACGCACTTCAAGATTCTAGAGAGATTTAGAATACAGAATAAGCACTTCTTATTTGAAAGTAGAAGTAATACTTAAAATTACTCAACTGAAAGAAGAGGACACCTTGAGACAAAAGCTAAGGAGGAATCCAAATGAATAACATCCAACCAACAACTCAGATCCTATCTATTGTGGGAAAAGAACTACGAGTAATATGTACATGAGGAATAAATCTCAAGGCAAGTGTTGAAGCCAATGGCTCATGACAACAGAAAGCACAACTACTCAAGATCAAAACCAAATACCAGCCAGCAGTAAACTGTATATACTTGTCAGGAACCTTACAATTTCATTATATCCGTCTCTCTTCTCTTGCTCGGTGAAGCCATTATAATAGACTACAAAAAAGCTTGAACCTGCAACAAATATAAAGGTTTCTTCAGAAGCACATCACAGAAGAAAAAGAAGCTAAGAGTAATTAAATAACAGACCTTGTGAAGAACAATGTTAGCCCAAAAATTGAAGACAAGTAACTTCACTAATAACATCAACAATCCTCTAGGAAATATATACCTACATGGCTACATGTCGGTTGAAAAAAGCATATTATAGATATACATAAGTGTATATATACCTTGTACCTCATAAACTTCACATATACAAAATACATATTCTTTCTCTATTTCTAACACCAACAATGTCGATCAACCATCAAATACTTGAACACTACATTAACAATACCCCAGTGCCTCCAAAGAGGCTTCCGCTCAAGCGGGGTACAACAACCGAACCCCTGTAAAAGTAGAGATTTTTAGGACAACTACATGAACTCTGAGCTCCATGCATTATTACATCCTTTGATAAGCATGATCTGACAGGAATTTCATCTTTCAAAGAATCATTTCTTCAGCACAATTACAACTTACAATTACAATAGTTTTGTTATACCCCTAAGCTATTAATAGCATGATCATGTCTCTAAATAACTGATAATTACGAATTTAGACTAACAAAATGAAACCCATATGAACCAATTCTTGAAAACCCACTGCTAATAAGGAAATGGTGACAATTGACAAAAGGGAAGAAGTTTCCGGCTTTGAAATAAAATGAAACCCCCAAATTAATCAAAAACAACTAGTCTACTAACAAAGAAAAAACAGCTAACATGTAATTTATCGTTAACTGAAGTGAAATTGTAGAAAGTTGGTAAGAGAAATTGAGACTAACCCAAAAGAGGTAAACAGTGGGAGAAACTCCAGAGGTAGTAGACGATTACTGGGTACAACTGCAACAGGAGAACTTTTCAGGGAGAGAGAGAGATGAATTGGAGGAAAATGGCGATCCATTCTTTAGCAGTTACTCTGTGACGAAGAGCACGTGTGATTACTCTGTTAAGCTACGTGTATGGTGTATCGCTCTCCTACCCCAAACCCCATTCATCATACAATTGAATTTTTCTATCATGGACTTTTACGATATTCTAATAAGAACCTGTTAGGCTGGTACCCAGATTAGAGTTCAAAAATTATTGAATCGTCGACCATTGATTAGTAAGACTAGTTTAAAACAGTTCAGTAAAGGTAGTTTTTACCTATTGAATTATGAGAATAGCCTTAGATTATGTGCTATAATATAATACAATACTTATTTTTAACACAAAATCTCATATGAGGATTTGAGGCGGTAGAAAAAGTGATACTTGTGAGTAAAAGTGATGCCATACTATTGGTCTGCATGAGGCCGCTAATATATCAAACAATTGTAACCAAATAAAGGAGTATAAGAAAGATGAATTAGCAACAAAGTATTGGTTATTGGTTAGATAGCACAACATAGAGAGGGCTTTTTCTTGCAACAATGATAAAATCAGCCTCAAATTCTTATCGTAATTCGCCGATTACATCCTCAGGTTGGATTTGATCGATCAGTTTTTGATGGACAGAATGAAACTAATTAACCTGCAAGAGTTAATCTGAAAGACCAACCCCTGATGAGGGCCTGAAGAAATGATTATTACAGAACTGCTGATCAAGTACACTCTATTCACTGCAAAAATCTATAATCACTAGTATTTCCTTTACAAGTAAAATCTACCAACAGCACAATGCAACAATTTGTATTGAACCAGGATCCTAAGATCCCTCAAAAAGCTATTCGTGTATTCAGAAAAACACAACAGCAAGAACAAGGTCCAGGGCAAGGGTCAACTGTCATCCCACTATCTGGAAGTCAACTCAACTCATGGCATCTTGAATCGCCAAGGATAGAAAAGATGAAGAGCCTTGTATAACTCAAAGGCCGGGAAACTTTGGGAATTTTGGGAAGTTATCGCCATAATAGGAAGCTGTGCCAACCATAAGTGCAACAGTGACACCTTGGACGACCACACGAGCCCTCATCAGTTTTTGACCCAGCTTAGAATTTCCCTGCCTAAAACTTATTAACCCGGCTGTTAGAACTCCAGCAGTCATTAACGCACCTGAAAATATACAGCGCCAATGATGCATGAAACAAAGGCTT
The DNA here is from genome assembly GCA_038025085.1 of Tetragonia tetragonoides. Classification (NCBI taxonomy): domain Eukaryota; kingdom Viridiplantae; phylum Streptophyta; class Magnoliopsida; order Caryophyllales; family Aizoaceae; genus Tetragonia; species Tetragonia tetragonoides. The sequence continues at coordinate 5,114,441 of CM076139.1, forward strand.
AACCCAAATCAACTCTTTTCAATCTATTAAAATAACGACTGTACGTTTTACATATCCAGGCATTATATACTTTCAACAGAGCCCAAAGAGCTCTGGTAGTGGGCAAATCTTCAGCTCTTTGCAATAATAAACTAAATGAAGTGTTTCATGGAGTTATCCTCTACTACTTTTTGTTGTGACATAGCGCATCAAACTATGTGGTTTAAGCCAGGACGGCAATTGAAACAAGCTGGTACAGCTGAGTACATTGAAGCCACACTTGCATATTCTAAAATTTCACACATCTAGCTGCCTGACAATGTGTACATGTGTATTTTCTTTATATCATTACTAAAAAACATTCCTCTTTTTTAGAGGGAGGGGGGGGGAGGGGTGGATATCAGTGGGGTTGTGGCAAGCAAAAATCAAATCTAGTTTGAAGTCATAAGAATGACCTCACAAAAATTCCAAAATCAGGTTAAGCAAATTCAAGTAGAAACAACCTTGAATGCTCATTGTAGACCAACAATCTCTTTGTGCATCAGTTACAACAGCCACAAACAGAAGTACAAAACACAGAAAGCTCCATCAAGTTAGGGCATAAAAAGGATAGGCAAGTGGTTTTATGACTGTCTTTAGAGTTAAAATGGTGGATCTTTACTAAGGGCTCGTTTACTTACTTGCAATGCAATGCAATCAATTTATAGAGTATATGTGGGGTGAAAAGTGAAGGAGTGGGAGGAGAGGGATGGAAAAAGTGGGGTTGATTGCATTATCCAATGTAATCACAATTGCTCAATTTTTCCCATGTAATGGTGATTACTTTGGATGGTGTAATCAAACTCACTTTTCCTATCTCTTTTCACCCCCTTCTTCCTTTTCCACCACCACATTTACTCTATAAAATGATTGCGTTGCATTTAATTGATTGGAAGCTAGTAAACACCACCTAAGTTTCAAGCAATCCAGGAAAGCAAATTGTTGTCACAGAACTTGCTGCAGTAGCTTACCACCTACATAAAATTTGGGATACTGGACTTCAATTATCCACAAATGGTGCTTCTTGCCACCTCTTAGTTCCCATTCAGCCAACGTTATAAAGCATGAGAAAAAACCTACAATTTCTCCTTCTGCTCAGTTCATGCATTTAGAAAAGGCCTAACCCAATTTTGCTTCTTATTACCTTCTCCTCAACTGGCAGCAATTTCTTTACCTATCAAACCTTTCTTCCATCCATTTTTATTCCAGATAAGGTATTGCTCAGAATAGGCAAATAATAGTTACCCTCAAGCAAACATCCCAAAGCATCTTGAACTGTTTCCTCTTCAATCATACCCAGTGATCCTCGCCAACTCACTTTGGCTGTTGGCACACTATTATCTCATTCCCCATTCTATGTAGAGATTCAGAAAGCACTTGGTAACCAAATGGAGAAATCATACCATATTAAATTTCTGAACTACCCTATTTCAGCCTAATTCAATATACACCTTAAGAGAGGAATTCCTCATAGGCATCAATGGCCAACAAGAAAACTAAACACTAGATAGAAAGCCAGAATACCTCTTCACTTACATTGGCAAGAAGCTGACTGAAAAGGTTAATCTCCAAACCCAATCAGAATGACAACATATGAAAAGATTCTTAATTATGTAACACAATGGCCACCTCCTTCATCCAAACCCTGATCAATCTAATAGAGGAAGAAAAATATAAGATGATGCCTTATAGCTTCAACTCACCAACTCATTCAAATAAAAACTCACACAATCATCCAATAGCCAACTTCCCCTCACACCGCTACTTCCCCCTCGAATTTCGACCTGAAAAACTCATTTAAGTATTGCACCGAAAGACGGGCAAACCAACCCTGTATTCCTCTTTCTTCTTATTGATTCCCCTACCCCAGTACCCCCCCCCCCAAAAAAAAAAAAAATCAATTTCTTCAATTCTCTTCCAGCTCCAAGATCTAAAAGCTCACAACTTTATCTTCACCAAATACTAACCAGTCATAATTGAACGAAATTAGCATCAATGGATACCGAAATTCTATTAACAATTTCTAAATTACATCATTTAAAGTTTACCAGATACAGAAACTTTAGCCAATAACCATATAATCTACCAACAGACAATAAGAACACCTGAACAGACAAAAATAGAGGGAAAACAAAGCAAAAAGCAGTAATTCTGGAAATTAAACAAGGCAAAAATTTTGGAAATTAAAAATTTACCAATTGGGACTAAAGGGTTCTTGACGCGCTTCTTCTCTGGGAAAAATTCTTCGATGCTCGGTTCTGGGCTTCCCATTTCCTCCCTCTTTCAACAAATCCAATTTATTTTTCGAACCAGAAAAACAAATCCTAAATCAACAATATATTCCGGAAATAAGCCGTGAACATTTCATTTATAAAGCTCTTCTCTCTCCCTCTCTCTTTCTCAGGGATGGCGTGGTGCGCAGAGACGCCACCTTTTTAAGTTTTTGATTTAATTTACGGGCTTTTAGGCTGTCTAATTTTAATCATGAAATGGGCCCAACCCAAAAGAATGTGTTGGGCTTGAATGGGCGATGGGCCGAGAATAAGTCCATCGAAAGCGCAACGGAGGCCAGGTTTTCTTTAGCAGTAATCGAAAGAAGCAAGTAAGCATCGGAGGCACGAAGCACTGCCTAGAGTCCCACATCGAAAAGTAACAGGAGATTTCCATTCCCAGCTTTATAAAAACCATCTTTGCTCCCAGTTACTACTAACGCAGCCACGCAGTGAGCACCGAGCGAACTATTCTTTCGCCTTTTACTAAAGAATACCGTGTGCTCGCTGCATTGAGTGGCACAATTTGAGTAGAATTTATTTCTCTATTTTAAGAGCAAAGTTTTTGATTGCTTCCGTTCTGTGTTAGTAAAGCTTTCAAGATTATCTTAGATTACTTAGTGATTCAACCAAGCACTCAATAATTTGGCCACCTGCTGCTTAACTTACAAGATTGAGATGCAACAAATGGAAATTTCCGTGTCATCATTTGTATACATGTTAAGTTTGATCCTGATTTTGAACAACCCTTTCTGTCCATCTCTCCGGCATCATTACCTCAAAGCCTTCTAAGGTACCAACTAATAATAGAGCTTGTCAGGAGGGTTGAATAATGCAGTTTCAATCAAAATAGAAATCCAGGAGAGGGTGGAAAAATAAAATGAACAACTTATTGTACCAATAGTCCAGTTATAGGCTTATAATAGCTAAGCACACCTAACGCCTTGAGGCGCGATGGTGTTACGATCCCGAGAACGAAACACTCCTCCCCCCATAATCTGAAGAAATAGCATCATCTAACTGCAGGAGACATCTGGAACATCACAAAGAGCTTTGAAACATAAAATGCAAAAGAGCCAACAAAGCAGAAAGCTTCCCCATTGAATCCTCCTCAAACCCATTTACAAGAAATCAAATTTGAAGTTAGTTTTCGAAAGCTGGAGAAATAATCAGAAGTAGGACAAAGTATGTTTTCACAATTTGGAGTCGAGAAAAATCACACATGTTTTGTCAATTTTTTTTTTTAATGTTATGTGTTTGTGAATAAAAAAGAAGATAATTCATTTTATTGGAAGGGGAAAGGGGGTGTTAAAAAATAAAAAGAGAGATACGCTCTGTGAATATTTTTTGTTTTTTCTGAAAAGCTTTCAGCGTTCCCACATCGGTGAGGAGAGAATGCTTCTTCACTACCAAGGCTTTAAAAGGAGGCTAAAGCTTTTCTTGCAAACCATCTTAGCGCTTGGGGCAATGACGCAGCTAGTGTAGGTGTTATAAGTCTTATAACGTTTCAAATATGTGGTAGTCCAAGCTTGACTTCTTTTTTTTTTCTCCCCAATTTTAATAAAATATTAAATTATTGGAAAAATAAATAAAATCATACTCTATTTGGGCATCCACATTGCTAAAGACTTTTAGAACTCTTAGAGCGTCTTTAATGCTACAAAGCTCTAAGTGGATTTTTACTTGTGCCACATCATCATTGCAAAAATTCTCTTTACTTAATCCCTTCCTCCCAATGGTATAAACCTCAAAAAACCTCTAGGTGAGGGACTCAATTTAGAAATAGATTGTGCAACATGGTTTGTCTAGACAAAGTGGTTTGTAAAAAAAAGAGGTTTATAGGTTTGTCACTATGGGTAGAGGTTTTTTGGGAGGGTTTTTCACTTCACAAACCTCTCCAAAAACCTTGCATTGGAGATGCTCTTAAGACTTGCCACATCATCTTTTCACTATCTTTTTGGTTTTTAAGACTCACACTAGTCTCTTCAAATTTGTCACCACATTGCTTACAAGACTCTTGAGACTCTATCTTTACATCATTTCAACTTTTTCTTTTTTTTTTTATTCGCAGGGTCCACCAATAGTTTTGTTTGAGTTATTGAGTAGTAGGGGGTCCATTGTTGAGTCTCAAAGAGAGTCTTAAAATATCAAAGATACATCTTAAAATTCCTATTTTTTTTGCTCACCACAATGGTACAAGACTCATAAGATTTTTGAGAGACTCAAATTTTAAGACTCACAAGACTAGGGATAATGATGCCCTATTAGAAATTTGTTTTCTTGTTGATTATTTTGTTAATAATAAGCATGTATTTTACCGGGTTAAAAGTTAAAAGCATGCATTTTTATTACTTAAAGCGATCAAAATTTACAATTCCTATGATGGCATTGATTTTTGTTATATTTTCACTTATACAATGGATTCATGGATTGTTCAGAGATAGCATCCTTTGTCATTGGTGTTTGACCTAACTCCATTTTTTTTGTATTTTAATCTTGACTTTGCTAAAGGTCCTATTTAGTGCTGATGATAATTGATATGTAAGTGAATATGATTCTATACTTGTCCAAATGCCCAAAAAAGAATATGATTCTTCACTAAAAAAAAAAGATAATTTAATAAAAATAATTCGAAGTTTTTTCATCAATCCGACAATAATAATTCCGAGATGGAAAATCTATGTCATTAATCTTAAGTTGACATCGATCCCATAATATTGATCCAACAGCTAACACTGTCAACCTTCCATTAATTTTGTTGTTTAGTGATATAATCATCATTAATAATTATGATTAAATACTTAGAAAACTATTCTCTCTCCCCAATGGGCAATGGCACCGTACTTTGTTTTGCTTTCTGATGGAGGAAAAATAAAACTGGAGTCTCAAATCTCAAATCCCATAATTGTAGCACCGCCAAAATTCATTCATTTTTATTTCCCAGCACCCAATAACTTCCCCCTCAGATGTCACTTCTCTCTTACTCATCATATTCATCAGTGATCCCCAATTCTCTGATTATCATCGAGAGACAGAGGGATAGAAGAATTTCTAGGGTTTGACCGAATTTCGGTGATTTGCGAAATGTCAGGAGCAGTGTTAGAGATATGATATCGGAAAAATATTATGAGAATATATTTTCCCCATATACATAGAAAATAAGATATATTAGATTATATGATTAAGATATTATATGGTTAATATATTATAGAGATCTTATGCAATTAGGAAATTAGTATTATTAGGATACTAGTAGAGCTTGGGGAACAAGTTATTGTAGCCTATAAATATGGGGTCTTCTCAGTTCACGGGCAATAACAAGAACCAATATTATAAGCCTAATATATTTTATCATGGTATCAGAGCTTGTTCGATCCTGAGAACCTAAACACAAAAGCTTCCGCTATGCCGGTGGCGGACGGACAACAGTCCGCCACCGGACAACCCAAACATCCCAAGACCAACCTACTTGATTTAAAAAAAAATTCCCCTTTGATATGATGACCTTCCACGGCACTATTGATGGATCTACAGTGATCCAATATGACTAATTAATGGTTAAGATGAATGAAGACTCGCACGAAGTGGGCTTCAAAAGATGGCGGAGCTACTGCCCGTTTTTGCAGCATTAGATAAAAAAAATAAAAAAAAAGGTGTTCATGTGATATACAAGATCACCTTGATGATAATGAAATTGATTGACGACCATGGATGGCGCCGATTTGAAGTATTGGAGGTAGCGACAAGAAGTTGACTTCTCCCTACTTGATGATATGTGAAGATTCGACGGACTGATCGAAAATTCACCAATTAATTATTTGTGAAGACTCGGCGTGCAGATCGAGTACTCACCAACCAAGGACTTGTGAAGACTCGACGTGCAGATCGAGGACTCACCGAAGATGAGGACACTACGTATTATATTGTTCCAATCGTAGCGTTCGTGATGCCCTGCCGCTACGATTGCGGGAGGGTGTTAGAGATATGATATCGGGAAAATATTATGAGAATATATTTTTCCCATATACATAGAAAATAAGATATATTAGATTATATGATTAAGAGATTATATGGTTAATATATTATAGAGATCTTATGTAATTAGGAAACTAGTATTATTAGGATACTAGTAGAGCTTGGGGAACAAGTTATTATAGCTTATAAATATGGGGTCTTCTCAGTTCACGGTCAATAACAAGAACCAATATTATAAGCCTAATATATTTTATCAAGCAGCTTCAGCGCTGTTCCTTTTGGACGTTAAAGATCGATGTTCCTTTGATTGTACTGTATTATCATTTTGCTGATCTGAGCTTGAATTTGCTTGGTTTTTCTGTTTGTTGATTTGGGTAAGGTATTTGGGTGTTTGCGATTTGCCAGTGTAAATATACTAATGGTGAATGGAAAGTTAGAGGTTTGAATGGAGAAATTGAGTATTGAGATGTGGGAATAGAAAAGGGAGAAAAAGAGAGAGGCAAAAAGCCATTGGAGAGTGACTGAAGATGGAAGGAATTTGGGGGTATAAACCCATAGGGGTGCCTGGTGTGACTTTAGTGAGATTGGTCTTTGGTGGTTTGGTAATGGTGGAAACTGGAAAGGGAAAAAAAATGACTGGAGAAGATGAAGAACAAGGGAGAGAGAAACATGGTCATGAAGATGAAGAAGAAGGATTAGGAAGAAATTAGAGAAATTAAAAGAACGTTTTTTTATCTAAGTATTGCCACCTCATCAAACAAACGACTGAAATTTAACACCGTTACTAGCAAAATTGTGGGACGTATATAAACTTCGGATTAGTGACGTAGATTTTCTATTTTGGGAATGTTGGGATTTTTTACTGTCGGATGAGTGAAACTTCGGATTATTTTTATCAAATTTTCAAAAAAAAAATAAAATAAAAATATGATTCTATGAGTAAATAGCTTCAATTTGCATCGGTAAAGTAGAGTTGGACGAAAATGCCCCTTCTTCGGTAGCATTTTCGTATTAAAATGAAGGGGTTCAAAACCTTACCAATTCTCAACTTCCCGCCAAAACCACACTCTCTATCTCATTTGCCTCAAAATCTAAAACTTGCTACTGTCTCTTGTTGCTCGTCGAATTCGATATCAGATGACGGGAGAGCTGAGTAGTAATAGACCGTTAGAAGATGAATTGCCACCAAAATTATGGACGGAGATATTCGCAAGACTCCCAGTGAAAACCCTCCTTCGATTCAGGTGTGTTCGTAAATCTTGGCGCTCTCTCATTAGGGATGTAAATGGATTCATGATCCGCGGATACCCGCTCCATCCGAACCGAATATATGGATTAAAACCCGATTAAATGGATGATGGAGCGAATGACGGATGGATTGGATAGCGGATGGAGCGGATGATGGATGAGATTTCTCATCCGCTAACCCGATCCGCGAATCCATCCATCACCCTTTTAGATATTAAAGTGTAAAAGAATAATATAAAAAAGATATCAAACATATGTTATATTTACATCTTAGTTTAATTTTATTTGTTTTCTAATTTGTATTGTTATTATTTAAACTAAATTGTGTTATTTTTATTGTTAGAAGGTAAAACGATCGTATATGAGTTGAAGTTTTGTTTGACTACTAACAATTTTATTATAGTTGGGTCTATTTATTGTTTTTAGTACATAAACCGTTAAGCACCCGATCCATCCACTAATCCGCAGATGACGGACGGATTGGATATGGATTGGATGGTTCGCGGATGACGGATGAAGCGGATTGATTAGATGGATTTCGCGGATGGAGCGGATGATGCTCCACCGGATCCAAATCCGATCCATTTACATCCCTATCTCTCATTGATAACCCTAGTTTCATTTCTATGAATTTTGCTCTTTCCAAGTATAATCGTGAAAATCCTCAAATTTTATCACTCGAGGATGTCATTGGTTGGGATAGGCGAGAACTGGTGCAACAAACTTTTCGTATTGATCCAACATTTTAAAAAACTGGGGAAATAATTAGATTTTCCCTAAATTATTCATTGATTAAGGGCTATGTCAATGAGTTAATATTAATTTTGAGCCACTGTGAGGGGATATAATGCTGTGGAACCCTTCAATCCAAAAATCAGTGGCACTCTTTGAGTTTGAACTTTGATGTCGATGAAGGAGAATGCTGCATATGGGTAATGGAAAAGTATGATGACACAACCCATATATGAAATTTTAGAAGAAAAAAAAGATATCTCTTAGTATAAAATTTTGATATTTTCTAAGCATGTTAATACAATAATAATACGGGAATGAAAGATGGGTCCTGCTGCCTTCAAGGGAAAGATGTCAAACTTTGGGCTTGGAATCCTCTACACAACAGTAAACTCTCAACATATATAAACATGTCGTATAGAGGGGGAGATTTTGCTACCTGCCGTATTTCATGACTTGTAATGCTGTACGACATCACTTTCCCAAGCGAAATCATCCAAAATATACAGTTCTTCTCAAAAAACAACGTTTCCATAACTCCGCTACTTTTGAAGAAGTTGTATTCAGCCACAGTTATATCCCCTGAATACCATTTGGTCCATGGATCTTTCTCTTCATCCTTGTCCATAACCCATATGGTGCAGCGGACATTTCACAATTTGACGTTCACAAGGTGACACTGTGACAGATCAAAGTAAAGACATGAGGTTCTGTTCTTTTTGCGCCTTCAAAAGCAAAATTAGCAGTAGAGCAATGCGCTCATCAGACCTCACTTATCACCAAAAGGGGGAAAAGTAAAATCAAATTTGAGCAGTTGTATGTAGATAACTAATTTGGGAACCGAAATATAGCTAGAATGAAGTTCATCCATTATAGCACAATGATAAGCGTAATGAAAGTAGCAAAACATGCCAAACCTTAGACAAGTAATTGCATAAGCTGTAGCAAACCAAACAAGCAGAAGAAAATACAACCTACTGGCAGTAAGGAGGTAGAGCGCCTTCTAGGGATGGTTCTCGATCGAGTTGATCAGTTGTCTTACTGCAAACTATTTACAGAATAATAGCTAGAAGCTCCCTCCCTGCCTGCAGAGGATAATTCATTTTTCTGCTGCACACAGTATTGTGTCCTTGCCTGTAACTCGATGTTAATAGCATAATGACCCTCTGATCTCAGCACTTGGTGAACAATGGTAGCAACAGCATACACATCTTTCTGAAATTTGCAACATCTTCTTCTGACCCATCTAAGAATGTTCGACATATCAGAACAAGGAGTATAGAAATTGAGCCACCTCAAAACAGCAAGTAATATAGATTGAACCCTACTGCATCTGAAGTACAAAGGTGTCTTCCATCAGAACATTACACAGCCATGCGTAGGATAAGAAATCGCTGCAGACAATCTGAATTCTGAAAAGTCTACTTATTGTCTTTAGTCAGTCTTTGACAGCAAACTATAGCATACAACATCTTTTGGCACATGAACTGTACTACATGTCACTTTTGTAGAAGCACATCTTGACGGGGCAAAACAGATTATCACTAGAGAATTAGAGATTGTCTAAATGAACTATATTCTTATTCATCATCTAATTAACTGTACTTTCGACTGTCAAACCAATTTCAAAAACACTCTTTGAGCTCATCATTTTTCCCCTGTCCTTTTGTGCATGTAACACCAAACTCTCAACATATGGTTCAATGTAGGTAATTATATCGGAAGAGAATGATGTTCCCAATTCCTCTATTTGCTGAGTCTCAAGGTCATAGGACTTGAGATCATTGCCGCAAAGCAACTTAAAATTTTTACTATTCTCCTCATCATAAAACATGTTCAACGTGAAAAGATGGTCATAACTCTTTTAAAACCTGCACGCACTTGGGGATGAACCTTTCAAATACCATTTAGTCACCCATGGATATTTTCCACCATGCTCGTCCAATACTCTTATGCAGCTACGCAAAGAAGAAACGTCCAAGATCGCTACTGAATTACCAAAAAGGAAAGGAAATCTAACATTTTCTGCACCACCATCATTATCAGGCAATTTTACAACCGAGTTCAATGTCTCACTCCCCAAGTGAAACGAAACAATGTGAGTATCCCCTACTACCTCGTCACTATCGGACATTAGCCAGTGCAGAGCCCCATTGGAGAAAAGGGGTTTATGGTTAAACCACCATGCACCCTTTAGATCAAAAATGCTCTTGGTCCTCCAAACCCCATTGCTTGTTGCATAAATCGCAAGACTATGCACTTGATCAAAATCCGCAATGACCACAACCTTAACATCGTTAGTTGAAGGGTCCAAGCCAACACCAACATTGTGACCCGAATTTTCGATATGAATCGGGCATCTAGGGGACACAAACGAAGTTTTCAATAACGGGTTCCACAATTCCAAGTGGTTAAAAGATCGCCTAATCAGTAACACACCGTGAGTGTAACCAATCACTTTCTCCCAGCAATAACTTAATTTCCTTGTGTCACTAGGAGACTTCCTCAACTCACAATTATGACAAACTTTTATTATTTCCAAATTCTCACCTTCCACAACTTGTCTTACAACCATTAATAGGTGACTCTTGTCACGGTTGTTCTTAAAAAGAGTAAGATGCAAAGAAGCAAAATCAGTACTGTCGATGATAGAGCACCATAATTTGCATACACACCGGAATCTCAGAAGGGTGGACACAGGAAGTCTTGCGAGGATCGGTGTCAATAATTCCGGTGGCAAATATTTTTGGTCCTGTGATATCATTAGTCTCGGACCCATATTCTTACGTGAAATCCAACAAAAAGAAATAAAAACAAAGGCTGTTTTGTTGGTGAAGAATCCCAAATCTGTATTTGTGGAGCTCAAAGGAATTCTTTGTATGAACAAAGAAGAACGCTATTTGGCTTATTTTATAGTCGTACGTAGTGTAACAAAAAAGGAAAGTAATCCCTAACCTATATAGATTAGACATTAGAGTTAGATACGTATACAAGTTTCCAAACTGCCTAAAACCAACCCGGATTCTACCGAAAATAAGCCGTAAATATTTCATATGGAAAGCTGGTTTCTTCTATCTCTCGTTTCTCTAATTAGTCTCAGGGATGGCGTGGTGCTAATACCGACGTTTAAATTTTTTGAATTAATTTACCGGCATTGAGGCAGTTGGATTTTAATCATCATAGCTAAGTTGGGCCCAACCCAAAACATGTGTTGACTTGAATGGGCCTGAATAAGTCCATCGAAAGCAACCGAGTAAGGGAAAGAAACAAGCCAGCAACGGAGGCACGGAGCACTGCTTACAGTCCCACATCGACAGATAACAAACATATTTTCATGCCCAGCTTTATAAAAACCATCTTTCCTCCCCTTAATTACTCACGCAGCTACGCAGTGAGCACAGAGCGAACTATTCTTTCGCCTTTTACTAAAGAATACCGTGTGCTCGCTGCATTGAGTGGCATACGTTTATTTTTGGAGGAAGCTCTCTTTTGGGAGCTTCTACCAAATTTAGATCAATGTTTATAGCCTATAGCGGGATGGGTAGTCACTTTTAAGCAGTTGAATTTAACCATCACTTCTTATTTTTTAGTTTAATTTACAGGCAGTTGAATTAACCATCCTACGTTTATTTTAAAAGGAAGCTACCTGAGGGAGCTCCTACCGATAATATGTTAGTCTAAAAGTGCGGTAACATGGGACCTTGATAATGTAAGGACTATTCAAATTTGTTAAATCTCCCAGTGTGCAAAACATAATGATATTTGGCCTGTGCAGAGTTCAATCTTGAGATAAATTTGCCCCCTATTACAGATTGAGAGAATTTGTAACTTGTAAAGGATATGGCTAATGTACTTGGGAAACTGAAGGGCTATGATGATAGATCTTTGATAATAAAAGTCAAAGAAAAATGAAAGGAGCTATGCGGCAAATGCTTTCAGAGCTAACAATTGTACTACTGGCGGAATTTACTTTAAACATTCGTGAATGCAAACATTAGTGTCAGTTTATGCAAGTGTAAGATCTTGTTATGTGTCCCACATTGGGGAAATAAGGAAATAGGAACACCCAGCTTTGTATAAAATGAGAAGTAGGATTACCCAATTACTCATCTTTGCGCTTGGGGCAATGACGCAGCTAGTGAGGTAATAACCGAGGCGCGTCAATTGCTGGTTGAAAACTATTTCCAAACCCCCTCTTCGGCCTGGGCTTGACCTTGGCCGTTGAGAATTTCTGGAAGGGCTCCCTCTCAGAGGGAAAAGCCCTACAAATCAGTCCAATTTTTTTTTTCTTATAGTTCATTGGGTAACCTGAAGTTCTGCTGTAGTATCATTCTAAATAATGTCATCAGGTCCAACCCACCAGCAGAATAGCAGGTTGCGTTTTACTCCCTTAAATTTATCACTGCCTGACAATCTTCCCACGCAAAGCCAACTGCTGCTACATCCTCTTAAATCCATAGGTTATTGGTGATGCTATTGAACTGCCTCTCTACCTTTTTCTGTCTTTTATTATTATTGGGTTCCCTGGTCAGCCTGATTAGCTTCATCTTTTATTATCACTGGACACTGGGTTGTGGTGGCTGTTTCTTTTCATTATTAGACTTTACTGTAAGTTGCTCTGTACATATAAATTACTAGTATTAGACTTTGTTTTCGTTTTAGCAATCTTTGTCATAATGTACCATTGTTATTAGTTATAGACTTATATTCCAAGTATCGAACCAATCTACAATATTTTGATTTCATTGCCCACGGTCATAGTAGTTTAGTTTCACTCCAAATCCTTGTTTGATAACTTGTTAATCAGAGAGTTCGGGTGAGTAATTTTTGATCCAGAGTGAATGCCTAGTTTGTAACTGCTTCAGTCTTCCTTAGTGCTTATCTGCTTTGCTTCCTTGCACTAGATTTTCGTTGTTTGTACTCCTAAATCTCTTGAGCTGTAGTTTTGACAGGTGTAGCGCGGAACATTAAGAAATAGATTTTCTGTTTAGATAGCTAAAACAATTAGGAAGCATAGAATTATGGTTGATTATAGTGAACGAATTACAGGAACTTAAAAGGATTTTTCTATAGAAACTTCGTGGATTCTTCGAATGATTCAGGTGGCATGAGACTGCAATTCTTCTGAGGATCAGTTTCAACAACACCCACCTGTTAAATTTGGCCCATTGAGGGATCGTGGAAGCACAAATGCCCGATGCCTCAACATAAGTTCAAAGTCAAGATTAACCTACAGACAACTGTCTATAAACCTTACTTGTATGGAATAGAGCCTAAGCTTGAAATGTCAAGGGAACCAAAACTCTATATGCCTCGAAGAGCTAAAGCTCAAGCTGCAAGTCTATAAACACTATGAAAACTTGATTATATGTATTCATTTTCTTAGCCTGAGTAAAATGTTCTGAACATCATCTTGGGGCTTGACTCTTTAGAGACATAAACAGTCATGTGGCATGGGCATAGGATGGCAACTGGCGAGAGCTCTAAAGAAAAGCGTAATGGAATCTTATATAAGTGCATGTAAATTTATGAGCCGGCCTCCTATATGAAATTTTAGAAAAAAAAAGATCTCTTAGTATAAAATTTTGATACTTTCTAAGCATGTTAATACAGTAATAATACGGGAATGAAAGATGGGTCCTGCTGCCTTCAAGGGAAAGATGTCAAACTTTGGGCTTGGAATCCTCTACACAACAGTAAACTCTCAACATATATAAACATGTCGTATAGAGGGGGAGATTTTGCTACCTGCCGTATTTCATGACTTGTAATGCTGTACGACATCACTTTCCCAAGCGAAATCATCCAAAATATACAGTTCTTCTCAAAAAACAACGTTTCCTTAACTCCGCTACTTTTGAAGAAGTTGTATTCAGCCACAGTTATATCCCCTGAATACCATTTGGTCCATGGATCTTTCTCTTCATCCTTGTCCATAACCCATATGCACAGACTGATCGGGGAAACACCCAACACTGCAATCTATTCACCCAACACGAAAAGTTTCTTCACATCAAGATTAGGATCATATTCATGTGGGAGTTCCAAAAGGCTCAATTCTTCAGAACCGAAGTCAAAGGAAACAATGTCGTCCCGAATACTTTAGTTTTTTAAACAAGAGGCCATCAACCAATATGCAGACCCTTTGGTAGAAATAATCCTAGAACTCATATACCAATCCTCCCAATCGAGCACATCCATACTCTTGGTGCTCCTTCGCCAACAGCTATCACTGAGTCTATAAACCTCGTACCCCGGCCCAGAGTTGTTCAAATTACTAGTTTTATGAAATTGTAGAGCAACCACCTTATAGTCATTACTCGAAGCATCAAATCCGATTGCATATTCGCAGCAAAACCTCGGAGTAGACATGTGATTAGGAGGAATTACTAAAGATTTTCTAATTGAAGGGTTCAACATAGTAGCTGGTTACAGTCCCATCGACATTCAGATAATAAGATCAAACCATCCGCACTTGCTCGATGAGCATAAGTATCTGAAATCTTAAAAAGTGGACCACATCTACTCAATGTCTCGCTACAACGAGTTATGAAACTAATTTCCTTGCCTTTTTCCTCACTTTCTAAGGTTAAAAAGTGACAATACTTTTGATCTTGGCCATTGTACTTCATATTATTACTCTTACAGTGATTGAGATGCATAGACATGAAATTCGCGTTATCAATTAAATCGCGCCAAAGTTGGAAACGCACCTGAACCTTAATAGGGATTTCACGGGAAGATTGGAGAGCACCTCTGTCAAAATTTCTGTCGGAAAATACCCCTTGATCATTGATGTTACATGCGTCGTCGAATTCCTCTTCCGCTTCTTCATTGCGACGAGACTAATGCGTATGTAATGCTACCAGTGGCGACGATTGCAGCCAAAACGAAGGAACAACTAATACGCTTCTTGTTTTTTTTTCTGGCGTTTGCAATTTCAATGGCTAATAAGAGTTGGTTCAATTGCACAAGTTGGCAAGTATAGCAACTGACGGGTTCATTATTGATGTCGGATGGATCCTTAATATATAGACTTTAAGACTTAAACTCCTTCTCCAAGTACTAACTACTAACTTTTATTTTTTTTTGAGGGTTCTCCAAGTACAACTAGTATTACCCTTTAATGCTCTTAAAAAAAAAAATAAAAAATTGGGAGAACAGACCTTAGCTAGGTTGCACCAAGACCTTGCCCAAATACAGTATTCCGTATCTGATACGTGTTGGGTATGATTGTATGAATATGCGTCTGATACGTAATGAATACGTCCTATATTTTTATTATTTCTTTTTGGTTTGAAAAATTAGGGATACATACATTTTGGATACTTTCGGGATACACCATCTCACCAATTTCTCAAAACAAAAATATTCAATCAGACCCAGATCCCGACTAAGGGAATATTCTTTTCAATTGTTTTTCAGTTGTCCCCAATTGTCCCTAGTTGTCCCCGTTACTAGTTAGACTTTTCAATTGTCCCCAGTTGTCCTCGGTTTGACCCACTTTTTCCCAATTTTGTATTTTTGAGTATCTTTTTAATAATAATTTTTTATTATAATTGTTGTTATTATTATTATTATTATTATTATTATTATTATTATTGTTATTATTATTATTATTAACACTAAAAAATACAAAATTTTCAATTTCACTAATTGTTTTCAGTTTCTCCCAGTTGGTCCCAGTTATTCCCAATTGTCCCTATTTACCAGTTAAACTTTCAAATTGTCTCCAACTATTCCTCGCTGTCCCCAATTACCCCATTAACAGTTACTAATTTTCAGTTGAAAAAAAAGTGCCCTAAACTCCTTCCGTACAATTAGTATTACCTTTTAACGCCCTAAAAAAAAGTTTTACCCTTAAAAAAAAATTACAACTTGTATTCTTTCCGGAGTACGCGTCACGTGAGACAGAAAAGAGGAGAGACGATAAAACTCGATCAGTCGAACAATGGAGGTGCTGCGGCAGCGCGACCGACCGTCGTCTTCAATATGAGCCTTAGAGGTAATTTCAATTTTGAAATTCGAATATGAGACCCTATGTACTGTAATTTGCAACTTCAATTTGAGAACTTAAAGTTATCTTTTCGTTTTCATAGTATCTTTTCGATCAAAGATTAAACCATTAGTTGAAGTTCATTTTAGTTAGGTTAGGGTTTCATTGAATTAGATGAATACTACCATTGAACTTATCTTGAAATTGGTTATATTTGTTCATGAATTAGTAGTATTACGGTGAAAAGAACTGAAATTTCAATTCAAATAGTTGCTGAAATTGATGAACGAAAATACAACTTGATTATTTTGGCAGTGAATAGTAGCATTTCTCAAGACTTTCAATTTCTGATCCAAAGTTTCACTTGTATGTACAATAGTTATGCGGAATAGGATATCATACTATTCTTAATGGTGCTGATAAACTTTTTGGTAATAAACTGCTTTTATTATGTTTTAGGTGCTTTAGTATGTTTAAATGTGAGTTACAATTGAAGCACCAGAGGATGCCTGATGACGGGTAAAGGGGGAAAAACATAAGCAGAGAATTAAGTGCAGCTGATAGTCACTCACTGTCCTTGTTGCTTGTTCGAATGACGCGAAGGCCAAGTCAGAAAACCCAGTAGCCCTAGTAGCTTCCCCCCACGCAAAACTGTAAATTCCTCCTCAGTCGTCAGTGATTGCTACTGCACTACAAGTGAACAGAAAGACGAGAATGTCAGATGCCAAACATTTTCCTGAGGAAATATGGACAGAGGTGCTTGCAAGACTCCCGGTGAAATCTTTGTTGAGGTTCAGGTGTGTTTCCAAATTTTGGTGCAATATCATCGATAATCCAAAATTCATTCCTATGCATCGAAGTCTTTACAAGAACAATCATGAAAAGAATTACTTGCTTTTTTTGGAAACCAAACGATTCCGGGGCTTGAAGCTGACAATATATCCTAGTGACACATTTACAATAGGAGAACCTGCTCAAGTTCTGGAGCTTTCCCAGCCAAACAAGTGTTACATAGTTCGGGCTTGTGTTGATGGGTTGGTATTGATGTATCTCTTTAGTAGCGAGAGTTTGCAAATGAGCTTCATGCTTTGGAATCCTTCAATGCAGAGATCGTTGATACTTCCCCCCTTGCCTCTCAATTCCCAAACAAGGGTTGATGTTACATGTGCTCTTGGATTTTCCCTTTCAACTAATGATTATAAGGTACTCGCATTTGAGTATGACAATCACTCGAAAATGTCTCATTTTATGTTTTCATTTGCTGTTTATGTGTTGAGTGATGGCATATGGAGGACCAATGCTCACAATATCAATGCCTCACCTTGGAAACTACATTTTCGATGTCTTTGCTCGAAAGGGGCCGCGCAGTGGTTAGCGAGAGATCCAAATCGTTCTTCCAGTGGGGACAGGTACACCCATATGCTTTCATTTGACTTTGATGCCGAAGAATTTAGCTTTGCGGAACTGCCAGAGGATTGGAAAGAAATGCTTTTGTTTCCCTTCCTCCTTGGTGTATCTTTTGCTATTTTAGGTATTCTCCCTGGAAAAAGTTGCATATGGGTAATGAATGAGCATGGTGGAAAGGAGCAATGGACTAAATGGTTTTCTGGAAATATATGTTTTAATAACTACCTGTTCTTCTACCATTGCAACAACTCAGAACCAAACGTGAACATTTTGTATGTTGAGAAGAGTGGTGTTTTTTTGATAAGGATACACGAAGAGTTAAAGTCATACGAAATTAGACATGATCAAATGCAAGAGCTGCTGGTACACGGTAGACATCAATTGTATACTTATGTGGAGAGCTTGTTGTTGTCCAGAGGGTTTGAAGGACAAAATTTGACATCCTTCCCATGAAGAGGGAAACAGATATGAAAAACGTATCTTCTTGGAAGAACACAGGTAAATACTGTACAAATCAACTTATGAATTTGTTTGTGACATTTAATAATTTGTATTTTTATTTGAACTTCAGAAGCAAGTTTACATAAATGGGGTTGTAATTCTATTTGTTGCTCTTCAGTCATTATTCAGTTTAGTTCATTTTGAATGTGTATTTCATTTTAGTCTTTGGATAAAGGGTCTTCAGTTAATCTGTCTGACAGTCTGAGAAGGTTAAGAAAGGTCAGTATTTAGTTGTACACTTGAACACCAGCAACTAAGCCATGACACACTCCAATTCCTACTGCGCATCGGGTCTAGCATATAGTTGTTCATTTATGACTGATAGTTCCTGCTTGAACTATTCATCAGCATTTGACAAGCATTTGACATTTGATAGGTTGAATTAGCAAGGGGTTTGTTGGAGTGATTTTCAGGCAGTGATATTTTATTTTTTTTTGAGTTCAAGGATATGTTTGTGGGCTGATATACTGATATTCATGCTGATATATACTCATCAATGAGAAAGCTTCAAGTTGGGCTTCTCCTTTACTGATTTCTGAAATTATCCCGTCAAGATGAAGCCCATTGGGCTAAAGCTCACAAAAAAATTAACCTGGCCTGTACGTAACCCAAAAACGGGTTTCTTCATTTAAATGAAGCCCATTGGGCTAGAGTGCTCTAAAATACTTTAAGATGAAGCCCATTGGGCTGTAGTGCTTTATTTATATTATTATTTATCTTCTATAAATGTTTTACGTCTGCTTAACGGCGTTTTATATCCCAAGATTCCCAACAAGAATTGCTGACATCAGCATATAACATCTTGTACGTTGTATGTACCAAGTTGCAAAACCCAGGCCAACATATCTAAAACCCTTGATTAGTTGGTTGCCAGTTTTTGCTGTCCTGATAATTAAGCAGTGAAGACGATGAAGATACCTTCAGCAAAACCAGAATCCTATTATTTATCAACGGAGATATTGACAGATATGCTTGCAAGACTCCCAGCAAAATCTTTGTTGAGGTTCATATGCGCTTCAAGAAACTGGCAGAATATCATCAATGACCCGAATTTCATTTATAGGCATCTACATTCTTACAAGAACAACCATGAAAAGACTCACATTTTTGTTCTACAAACAAAAGCAAAAGAGGGTTTAAATCTTACTATCCGAATTCTTGATGATTTCAAGGCCAAATCTGTTGAAGTCATAAAGGTTGAGGACAAATGGGTGTACCTATTTTGCTCTATTGTTGATGGGTTGATCTTGATGCAGCAAGTTAATGACTGGAAGAAACAAGAATTGAAGGCATTGATACTGTGGAATCCTTCGATTCGGAATTCGTTACAGCTTCCTTTATATCCTTTTAAGCCTACTATGTTTAACCGTATTACATATGTTCTAGGATTTGCATGTTCAAGTAATGGTTACAAGGTACTGGCTTTCCAACATTCCCATAGGTCTAAGTCTAATAAGCAATCAATAGCAGTTTATGCATTGGCTGATGGTCTTTGGAGG
Organism: Tetragonia tetragonoides; assembly: GCA_038025085.1. Taxonomy (NCBI): domain Eukaryota; kingdom Viridiplantae; phylum Streptophyta; class Magnoliopsida; order Caryophyllales; family Aizoaceae; genus Tetragonia; species Tetragonia tetragonoides. Next base: position 5,134,087 of record CM076139.1, read on the forward strand.
ACCAAGAGTATTGATGTCAAAGTCGATGATGGCCCTTCTTGGTGGCACTGGCAATTACATTCTGTGTTTCTCGTGTCTGATGGGGCTGCACATTGGTTAGCAGGCGATCCAGTTGGGGACCTGTATACTCATATTCTTACGTTCGACTTTGATGCTGAGGAATTCAGCCATGTAGAACTACCAGATGAGGTAGGGAAGGAGAAGATGCTAGTGTTTCTTTTCCTCCTTGGTAAATCTGTTTCACTTTTCAGTATTTCTAGTGTAAGTAGCTCCATATGGGTAATGAACAAGAAAGATGGTGAAAACAGGCCTTGGACGAAAGTGTATAGTGGAATAAAATCTTGTTCGGAGAGCTTCAAGTTTTTCCAAGATTGGAACAATCATTCTGATTCCAACCTTTTGTATGTTGAGAACAGGGGTTCATTCTTGTTAAAGGATCTGAAGACGCTGTACTTGTTCGACATTCATGATAGTAAAATAATAGAGAAGAAATATCTCTTGGGGTATTACTTAGATGTTTACATCGAGAGTCTGGTGTTGTCAGGAGGATTTGAAGGGCCAACTTTGACATCCCTACCATGAAGAGGCGTGAGGCGAATATACTGTAGGAAATGAAATGAGTACAATTTAGAAGAACACAGGTATGATTATTTGAATAGAAGCTGGTTTTCCTTTTGATGAATTCTATTAATAACCTGTATTTTACTGGGTTAAGAGGATGTTAATTGCTACTGTACTTATTAATCAAGTGACGAAAATTCTATGATGGCATTGATGTTTGTTCAATTTAAAGTCTAAAACCTAATCTCGGACGACCTCTTTTGCAATCGCATCAAATGTAAGTCATTCTTTCTCATTTAATCAATTGAACTATATAATCGATGGCTTATCTTAGTTTATCTCCGTTTGTTTGTTTAATCATTTGGCTTTCCAATTAATCTTCTGTTCGAGATTGATCAACTTGGTTTCTGACTTTGTAAAGAGATGCGAAGCCTTGTTCTTATTTTATTTTGGATATGTTGCACCTCATTTGAATTTTTGTAATGTTTGAGATGGTTAATTAATTTTAAATAAATATAGTAAAAATACTCCTACTAATGCAAGTGAAAGGCAAGATAACTGGTATACCTATATTCAATGCAACATCATATGACTACTGGGTGTTGTGGAATATGGTCCTCAAATTTCATAGGGCATAGCTAGATTCTGATACACCAATAGAAAAGTGATACACATCGGACATGCTTTATTTTTGTTTCAAAAGTTTTGTGCAAGAAATTTCTGGCTTTGACATTCTCAATTTGTTTTGAATCACTGCAGTGTACGCAGTTAATAATACTGCTGATTTCAGGGGAGAAATGGAGAAACTAGCACTACATAATGCTGATTTCCTTGCGCAAAAGCGCCTCGCAACTGGCCTAACCCTGAATCATCCTGAAGCTGTGGCACTCATTGCAACCCAGGTGGACAACAGTACACTTTTTGCTTCTCTGCAAACTCATACTGTAGTCATTTTTTATTTATGTCTTTATTGCTTGAGCATTATGTTTTGGCTTACTCAATGCTCATATGGAGTTGTAGCGATTTTGGTTCTAAGCAAAGGAAAGCTTTTAGATGCATTTCACTACTGTCATTTTAGCTTGGGGGAGTGACTTTTTTGTCTATAATTTGCAGAAGGTTTCTTGTGTTTTTGTATCTCCATTCACCAAGTTGTTGATATAAATTTCCGTGCCCTACATGGCTACATAGCCTCTTGACTATTGACCCTGGTTTCTTCCCCCTTCCCTTGTGGTCATGCTACCTCTAGATTGAGTCTAGTAGTAAGTTAGAAATCCCTCTGTGGGGAATTCTTGAAATTGCTAAATGGCATAATACTTAATAGCTATAGGAATATATTATGTGATGCTGTCTTTTGTCTGTCCCTCCAGTGAGGGGAGATTCTGGAACTAATTCCTTGTGATAATTGATTCGTTTTCCTTTTCTATCATGGAGCTATGAGTTGCATAAACCCAGAAGGTTGATATATTTTCACTTGTGTCTTTTTATAGCTTTTGTGTTTGGTTCGTGATGGTAACAAGACCATGGTAGAACCATGAACATCAGGATGCAGCTTTTAGGAAGGTACAGTTGAGATTTCAGTCATTTTTGTGCTTAATTGTTCTCTCTCTTGTTTCTGCAAGTAGCCCTTTTTATTTGAAATGACTCAAATGTAACGCGGGACATAATGAACTTTCCTGTTAATGATAAATTTTGGAAATGCAGCTGTGGTGGGAAGTAAACATGCAACTTCTTTGGATATAATCATCATTTGTTCTCTTAGTTTGATCAATCGATAACCCAGCTCAGGTTTATTCAAGATGATGGGATTTTGTATCCTTCACCACTCCAATCGGTTAACTGATCTCCTGTCAACCCTTCAAAAAGCTGCAAGTTTCCGAACTAGCCTAGGTATCATGTGGTAGATGTTCAGATAGTGTCCTTGAATGTAGAACATTTTCTGGAGGGAATGGAATTCATTTTTGTGGCTTTTGCTCTGGCATACTGTTTCAATATTTTCTAAGTGATATTGATAGGCATCTATAAGACTATAACACACATATTATAACATTCATACAATTTTTCCAGCGCCTTTCACGAGGCTCTCTTAGCTTGAGATGATAGAGGGTTTATTTGCACCTTGATTTGATGTTCCATTGATTATGGGCTGTGGCTAATTCGCAACAAATAAAAGACACAGAACAGTCTAGTCAACCATTTGGTATTGTCCATTATAATCTGAAGCTGAAAACTTGGTTAATAGTGACTTATTTACCTGCATAGCTAATGAACATAAGTGTTTCCTAACGTGAACATTGAGATGCTAAACTCATATCTTGTTGTGTTGACAACAGACACGTGCTTCCAGCTGTTTTCTACCTTTTGCATACAGTCCAGGTAGAATGGCCTTTATAAATTTCATAGTTTATTATCCTCTACTAACAATTATTAAACATCCGTATGAGTAATCCATTGATTAATATGATTTGCATAGAGCCAAGCTTTTCCTGATATTTTATTACTGATCACCCAGAAATTTTCATCTCTGCTTGTATCATCACGTGCTTTGACAGCTAAGCTTCAGTCATGAGCTCTCCTGAAGGGAAGTTTATTTGTTATGACTTATGAGTGTAGCTGTAAGCGTCTAAGCAAGTGCTCCGTTTAGGGGTTAAGACTACATTCTTATTGAATATTGCAAACATTACAAGTATGTTCTGATGTTCGATTGTTTAGGTCGAAGGGACCTTTCCAAATGGGAAAAAGCTGATCACCATCCATAATCCTATAGCTTGTGAAAGTGGAAATCTGGAGCTACTAGCTCTCCAAGGTTCCTTCCTTCCAGGTAACAATATGCACTTAGGGGTGTTAACATTGCTTTATTTTGGTGAGTTGTCAGTGGGATAGTATTGGCACCATGACGAAGCTTTATATACTCTTAAGTGCTGACAAGAAGCTTGACTTTGCAGTTCCCTCACTGGATAAATTTCTGAAGATAGAAGACAAGAATATCCCTGGTGAACTAAGGTTCAGGGTTGGAAAAATATCCATCAATAATGGAAGGAGATCAGTGATTCTCAAAATTATTAACACAGGAGATAGACCTGTTCAGGTGCATCACAGTTTCTAAGCTGCTCTATTTACTTATTTTGTCCTGCATCAATTTTTCTATCTTTTGCCGATCACAATTATGAGTTCCAGAATCCATCTTAGGAATCAATTATTACATAATTCAAAAAGTGGGATTCATATATTTGATTTTCTCTGTTTCAACCTTAAGTTTTCATGTGATCGAAGATTAGGGTTAGTTTTTTTTTGTTTTTTTTTTTTTTGGTATTTTAAGTTACAGAATGAATGATTTGGCATTCTGATTACAATTAGTTTGTTTGGTCCTTGGTAAAACTTGCGTGGGACTTGGAGTGCTTCAACTAGCTAATCAAATTGATTTCACGAACTTTCCCATATTTGCTAATAGTGTTCCTTGTTAGCACCATTGACTGGTATGCGACTCACATTTTTTTCGTTGTTTTTAGCCAGTGTATATTTGCTATTTTTTATATGCTTTGATCAATGTTTCTGGAAATCTGAAGTGAACTGTTTCTATGCCCAATGATTTCTTGAGCTGCAAAAATTACTACTTTTGATGTATTGGCACAAATTTTGGTGAACTATTTGTAGTAGTCTGGTGCTGGTTGTCAATTAGTTTGATTAGTGGCATTTAATAGTCATTGCTGTGGCTCAGCTTGCTGCACAGTTACAAGTCGGTTCAGACTTCAGAGTTGGTCTCTTCAATGTTGGGTTTATGGCTTGGAACATTGGTATGACATCTATATAATTAAATTAAAACGCAATGATTAAACTAGAGCTCGCCACATCATCTGCTGAATTGCCAAGTGTCATGTGACTAATGGCCAGTAAAAAAACGAAAAATTAGAGAAAGTAGCAACAATCAGACGTTACAAAATCATAATTGAGTTTAATGACTCCTTCATCCCCTTCCCTTCATTTTCACAAGTTGTCAGATGTTACAAATCCAAGAAAAAGAAATTGAATAGTAGCTAATTTCTCTCACATATTGATGAGCCAAAAAAAAAAAAACAAAAAAAAAAACCAATTCCTCTCTCATGAATAGATGATGGAACCACACACCATCAATTCATCTCCTACCTTCCCATATGTTCAACGTTCATATCTGGATCTCATCGCCGTCGTCCGCCATCTTTCCGACATTGTGTACAACCAATCCCCAATTTGGTAAGGTTCATCGTATTTCTCTTTGCGATTGCTAATAGGCATTCGATATCAACACCTCCTCTCTTTGCAAGATAACCCCTCCAACTTGATTAAACTTAGTACCATATATTGCTTTACTTTGTTTTCTCTGAATAGTTATACTAACTTAATGTTTTAAAATTATTTTAATTTAATTTTTACTTAAAAAGTTACGCTGAAAAATAGAAAAAATATCAAAAAAATAATTGGAAATCGCTTCAAAAGAATTGGGAAAAATTATGAGACCTCACTATAATAGTAGAGAGGGCGTGGGGGTTAAGTTTGGTGGCACGGGGTGGTGGGGAGTCATGCTCGATACCCAATGACCATGGAGTAGACATGCCCAATGCATAACTTTCATAATGGTAGGTGCTTCATGTCGTGTCGCTTGCCTTCATTTGCCCACAAGCCCTCTCTCAAGCAACTACCCACTAAAGAGTCTTATAAGGTTTAGTGGTTCTAATAACAAGAGTAGACATGCCCAATGCATACTGGGGTTTTTGACAGTTTGAAGAATTATTTTCCAAAGTTCCACCTCAAACTTTCAAGTATATTATAAAGTTACGGAAAAACTATTTTTCTTTTCACAGATTGTAGCTATTTAATTTAATTTTTAATTAAAAATACACCGAAAAATAGAAAACAAAAATAGAAAATACTTCAAAAAAATTGGAAAAAAATTATGAGACCTCATTATAATAGTAGAGAGGTCTTGGGATAGGTTTGACGGCACGGGGTGGTGGAGATCCATGCTCGGTACCCAAAAACCGTGGATTAGCCTCCAATGTCCAGTAAGAGGCCCTTCAAGCCTACCAAGGACCTGATAACCTACACCGGGGGGCTCCCATGTCCCCTAGGGATGTCCGTGCGACGTGGTGCAAAAATATCCACCTTCGTTTCGGGACCTCCCCGAACCTCAAAAAACGTGGATTATAGCCTTCATTTTCGGCTTCCCGGGGCTCGGGTGTCATTTTTGCCCAAACTTCTCCGGGGGGTCTATCATGACCTTACGGGGACCCTCGGTGCCCCAAGAGGGTCATTTGGATCGTTGAACTTCGATATCACCCATGCCTTGGTGTTTCGACTCTTGAAAAAGTGTCCCGTAAAACGCCCTTCCAAGTCTATCAGGGATCAGATAAGCGACCCCAAGGGCCTCCCATGTCCCCTAGGAGTATTCCATGCGATGTGGTGCAAAAATATACACATTCGTTTCGGGGCCTCCGATCCTGTAAGCCCAAAAAACGTGGGTTAGACTTCGTTTTCGGCTTCCCTGGGCCCTGGTGTCATTTTTGTCCAAACTTTTTCGGGGGGGCTATCATGACTCTAGAGTACCTGGGTATCCCGGAAGGGTCATCCGGATCCCCGAACTTTGATATCACTCATGCCTTTGGTGTTCCAAATCTTACACACCATTGTGCCGTAAAACGCCCTTCCAAGCCTATCAAGGTCCGGATAAGCAACCCCGAGGGCTTCACATGTCCCCTAGAGGTGTTCAGTACGATGTGGTGCGAAAATATGCACATTCGTTTCGGTGCCTCATGGAAGCCCAAAATAACGTGGATTATATAGCCTTCGTTTTCGGCTTCCGGGGTCCGGGTGTCATTTTTTCCCAAAATTTATCGGGGTGTCTATCATGACCCTATAAGATCCTCGGTACTCCGGAAGGGTCATTCGAATCCCCGAACTTCGAAATCACCCATGCCTTCGGTGTTCTGACCCTTACATTGGTGTCCCGTAAAAACACCCTTACAAGCTTATCAGGGACCCGATAACGGAACTCGGGGGCCTCTTATGTTCCCTAAGGGCATCCCTTGAGATGTCGTGCGAAAATATCCACCTTCGTTCCGGGGCCTCTCGGAAACAATGTTGTCCCGAATACTTTAGTTTTTTAAACAAGAGGCCATCAACCAATATGCAGACCCTTTGGTAGAAATAATCCTAGAACTCATATACCAATCCTCCCAATCGAGCACATCCATACTCTTGGTGCTCCTTCGCCAACAGCTATCACTGAGTCTATAAACCTCGTACCCCGGCCCAGAGTTGTTCAAACTACTAGTTTTATGAAATTGTAGAGCAACCACCTTATAGTCATTACTCGAAGCATCAAATCCGATTGCATATTCGCAGCAAAACCTCGGAGTAGACATGTGATTAGGAGGAATTACTAAAGATTTTCTAATTGAAGGGTTCAACATAGTAGCCCATCGACATTCAGATAATAAGATCAAACCATCCGCACTTGCTCGATGAGCATAAGTATCTGAAATCTTAAAAAGTGGACCACATCTACTCAATGTCTCGCTACAACGAGTTATGAAACTAATTTCCTTGCCTTTTTCCTCACTTTCTAAGGTTAAAAAGTGACAATACTTTTGATCTTGACCATTGTACTTCATATTATTACTCTTACAGTGATTGAGATGCATAGACATGAAATTCGCGTTATCAATTAAATCGCGCCAAAGTTGGAAACGCACCTGAACCTTAATAGGGATTTCACGGGGGGATTGGAGAGCACCTCTGTCAAAATTTCTGTCGGAAAATACCCCTTGATCATTGATGTTACATGCGTCGTCGAATTCCTCTTCCGCTTCTTCATTGCGACGAGACTAATTAATGCGGTAATGCGTAATGCGTAATGCGTAATGGTACCAGTGGCGACGATTGCAGCCAAAAAGAAGGAACGCTGCTGTTTTTTTTGGCGTTTGCAATTTCAATGGCTAATAAGAGTTGCTTCAATTGCACGAGTTGGCAACTGACGAGTTCATTATTGATGTCAGGTAGATCCTTAATATATAGACTTAAACAACTCCTTCTCCAATACAACTATTATTACCCTTTAATGCTCTCAAAAAAATAAAAATAAATTAATATCTCTAAGTGGCAGTTGCACTTGATGTTGGACAGTTAGAGTTTTTTTTTTTTTTTTTTTTTTTTTGAGGAAAGACGGTTAGAGTTTTGGAGATAGGGAAAGTGATCAATATCTCAAAATAGAAATAAAGGAAAGAAACGAAGAAAATTCTTACTTAGAATACGTTCTTTAGAGTTTATCCGATCAAGTCAGTTTAATTTAAATTTAGGGGTATTGTGTCGATTCAATGATTTTCAATTCATATAATTGAGGTTTAGTTCGGTGGTGTTAAGTTTAGAAACATACTTTTTGTCTCACATATCAAGTTTTGTTCATTTAATGATGTCCAGTTCAGTTCAGTGGTGTCCAGTTCAGTTCATTTCAATGGTGTTAAATTCAATTCAGTTTATCATCAGTTCAGTTCAGTTCATATATAAGTTCAGCCCTAAAGAACACACCCTTATAATCTAGGGGTCTGTTCTCCCCAACTTATTTTTCTTTATTTCAGCAAACTTCAACAAAAATCTGTAGAATAAACAAAATTCAGTAGAATAAACAAAATTAAACAAAATTTTACAAACTAGTTATAAAGAACATTTCAATCAACAAAAATAAACAAAGTTCAACAAAATTCTGTAGGATAAACAAATTTCAACAATATTCGGTAGAATAAACAAAATTCAACAAAGTTCAACAACAGTCAACAAAGTTCAACAAAATTTAACAAAAATAAATATTCAACAATAAATATAAACAAAAATAAGTTGTGAGAACAAACCTTAGGTTGCACCAATACCTTGCCCAGATACAGTATCCCATATCTGTTACGTGTTGGGTACGGATATGCGTCAGATACGTAACGAATACGTCCTATTTTTTTTATTTCTTTTTTGTTGAAAAATTAGGGATAAATACATACATTTTGGATACTCTCGGGATACGCCATCTCACCACTTTCTCAAACAAAAATATTCAGTCAGACCCAAATCACAACTAAAGAGATGTTCTTTTCAATTGTTTTCCAATTGCCTCCCAACTTGCCATCGGTTCTCCCCAATTTTCCCCAGTTATCCTTGGTTTGACCTACTTTTTCCCAATTTTGTATTTTTGAGTAACTTTTAATAATAATAATTATTATTGTTATTATTTTTATAATAATAATAATAATAAATTATTATTATTATTATTATTATTATTATTATTATTATTATTATTATTATTATTATTATTATTATTATTAACACTCAAAAATACAAATTTCCAATTTCTCTCAGTTACCTCCAATTACACTCAATTGTCCCCAATTACCGGTTACACTTTTAAATTGTCTCTCGTTATTCTTAGTTGTTCCCACCCCATTATCAATTTTCAGTTGAAAAGAAGGTGCACTAAACTCCTTTCGTTACAATTAGTATTACCTTTTACCCTTAAAAAAAGTATTACCCTTAAAAAGAATTACAACTTCTATTCTTTCCGGAGTACGTGTCACCTGAGACAGAAAAGGGAAGAGAGACGATAATACTCGATCAGTCGAACAATGTAGGTGGTGCGGCAGCGCGACCGACCGTCGTCTTCAATATGAGCCTTAGAGGTAAATTCATTTTGAAACTCGAATATGAGACCCTATGTACTGTAATTTGCTACTTCCATTTGAGAATTCAAAGTTATCTTTTCGTTTTCGTACTATCTTTTCGATCAAAGATTAAACCATTAGTTGAAGTTCATTTTAGTTAGGTTAGGGTTTCATTGAATTACATGAATACTACCATTGAACTTATGTTGAAATTGCTTATATTTGTTCATTAATTAGTAGTATTACGTTGAAAAGAATTGAAATTTCAATTCAAATAGTTGCTGAAATTGATGGACGAAAGTACAGCTTGATTATTTTGGCAGTGAATAGTAGCATTTCTCAAAACTTTCATTTTCTGATCCAAAGTTTCACTTGTATGTACAGCTGATAAACTTTTTGGTAATAAAATTAGGTGCTTAAAGTATGTTTAAATGTGAGTTACAATTGAAGCACCAGAGGATGCCTGATGATGGGTAAAGGGGGAAAACATGAAGTAGAAGTTACCAGAAAAATGAAGCAAAGAGGATTACTGGTATAAGGCTTTTAAGCAGAGAATTAAGTGCAGCTGATAGTCACTCACTGTCCTTGTTGCTTGTTCGAATGACGCGAAGGCCAAGTCAGAAAACCCAGCAGCCCTAGTAGCTTCCCCCCACGCGAAACTGTAAAATCCTCCTCAGTCGCCACCAGTGACGCTACTGCACTACAAGTGAACAGAAAGACGAGAATGTCAGATGCCAAACATTTTCCTGAGGAAATATGGACAGAGGTGCTTGCAAGACTCCCGGTGAAATCTTTGTTGAGGTTCATGTGTGTTTCCAAATTTTGGTGCAATATCATCGATAATCCAAAATTCATTCCTATGCATCGAAGTCCTTACAAGAACAATCATGAAAAGAATTACTTGCTTTTTTTGGAAACCAAATGATTCCAGGGCTTGAAAATGACAATATATCCTACTGACACATTTACAATAGGAGAACCTGCTCAAGTTCTGGAGTTTTCCCAGCCAAACAAGTGTTACATAGTTCGGGCTTGTGTTGATGGGTTGGTATTGATGTATGAAATTAGAAATGATCAAATGCAAGAGTTGCGGGTACACGGTAGACATCAATTGTATACTAATGTGGAGAGCTTGTTGTTGTTAAGAGGGTTTGAAGGACAAATTTTGACATACTTCCCATGAGAAGTGAAACAGATAAGGAAAATGTATCTTCTTGGAAGAACACAGGTAAATACTGAACAAATCAACTTATGAGTTTGTTTGTGACATTTAATAATTTGTACGTATTGTTATTTGAACTTCAGAAGCAAGTTTACATAAATGGGGTTGTTTTGCTATTTTTTGCTCTTCAGTCACTATTCAGTTTTGCTCATTTTGAATGTGTATTCATTTTAGTCTTTGGATAAAGGGTCTTCAGTAACACCAGACAACTAAGCCATGACACACTCCAATTCCTACTGGGCATCGGGTCTAGCATATAGTTGTTCATTTATGACTGATAGTTCCTGCTTGAACTATTCATCAGCATTTGACATTTGATAGGTTGAATTAGCAAGGGGTTTGTTGGAGTGATTTTCAGGCAGTGATAATTTATTATTATTTTTCTTTTTTTTTTTAGTTCAAGGATATGTTTGTGGGCTGATATACTGATATGATGCTGATATATACTCTTCTTTGATAGCTTTAAGTTGGGCGTCTCCTTACTGATTTCTGAAATTATGCCGTCAAGATGAAGCCCATTAGGCTAGAGCTCACAAGAAAGCTAAACTGGCCTGTACCTAACCGAAAAACGGGTTTCTTTATTTAAATAAAGCCCATTGGGCTAGAGTGCTCTAAAATACTATAAGATGAAGCCCATTGGGCTGTAGTGCTTTATTTTATATTATTATTTATCTTCTATAAATGTTTTACGTTTGTTTAGCTCCGTTTTATATCCCAAGATTCCCAACAAGTGCTGCAACAAACACCAAATCGCCTCAAAAAAAAAAAAAAAACAAGATTCCCAATAAGAAGTGTTGACATCAGCATATAACCATCTTGTACGTTGTTTGTACCAAAGTTACAAAACCCAGCATATCTAAAGCCCTTGATTAGTTGGTTGTATGAAGACGATGAAGATAACTTCAGCAAAACCAGAATCCTATTATATACCAACGGAGATATTGACAGATATGCTTTCAAGACTCCCAACAAAATCTTTGTTGAGGTTCAAACGTGTTTCAAGAAACTATCAGAATATCATCAATGACCCAAACTTCATTTATAGGCATCTACATTCTTACAAGAACAACCGTGAAAAGACTCACATTTTTGTTCTGCAAACAAAAGCAACAGGGGGGTTTGAACCTTAATATCATAATTCTTGATGATTTCAAGCCAGACAAAATCAGACTTCAATGTGTTTACGCGCTACATCAGATTTATTTTGAACTCTGATCATTTTTCTTTAACATTAGTTTTCATACATTGCAAGGATGGCTTCTCACTTCTTTTTTTTTCAGCATGGTCCAAATTGATTCAAAACCCAATTTTTATGGTTTATAAAATCATTCAGAAAAAACAAACACTCGTTCAATTTTTTCAAATTTTGTCATTTTGTGCTTTGAAGATAGCATATTGCTGAAACAGAGTCAGGATTCAACTGACTCGATGCCTTGAAGTCTTCTATCTGTGGGTTATGTTATAGTAGGTTATGTTATGATATGGTGGTATTGGACATGAATCAGACAATGATTGGTTGTGGTTTACATTTGATGGGGATTCAATTGGAATTTTGGGAGTTTCTTTGAACAAAATAGCACTTTGGGTTTGGAAAAGAATGAGATGAGAGGAATCTTACATTGTCCAATTATCTCATAATTTACTGCGGTTTTTTAAAGTGGTGAGAGTTTTTTAACAGTGAGAGTTTGCAATTGAGTTTGATGCTTTGGAACCCTTCAATTCAGAGATCGTTGATACTGCCCCCTGGGCTCTCAATTCTCAAACAAGGGCTGGTGTTACATGTGCTCTTGGATTTGCCCTTTCAACTAATGATTATAACGTACTCGCATTTCAGTATGACAATCACTCGAAAATGTCTCATTTTATGTCTTCATTTGCTGTTTATGTGCTGAGTGATGGCATATGGAGGGCCAAGGCTAACAATATTAATGTCTCACCTTGGAAACTACATTTTCGATTTCTTTGCTCGAAAGGGGCCGCGCAGTGGTTAGCAAGAGATCCAAATCGTTCTCCCAGTGGGGACAAGTACACTCATATGCTTTTATTTGACTTTGATGCCGAAGATTTTAGCTTTGCAGAACTGCCAGATGATTGGAAAGAAATGCTTTTGTTTCCCTTCCTCCTTGGTGAATCTTTTGCTATTTTAGGTATTCTCCCTGGAAAAAGTTGCATATGGGTAATGGACAAGCATGGTGGAATGGAGCAATGGACTAAATGGTTTTCTGGAAATATATGTTTTAATAACTACCTGTTCTTCCACCATTGCAACAACTCAGAACCAAATGTGAACTTTTTGTATGTTGAGAAGAGTGGTGCTCTTTTGATAAGATACACGAAGAATTAAGGTCTTTTGAAATTAGAAATGATCAAATGCAAGAGCTGATGGTACATAGTAGACATCAATTTTATAGTTACATGGAGAGCTTGTTGTTGTTAAGAGGGTTTGAAGGACAAATTTTGACATCCTTCCCATGAGAAGGGAAACAGATTTATATGAAAAACGTATCTTCTTGGAAGAACATAGGTAAATACTGTACAAATCAACTTATGAGTTTGTTTGTGACATTTAATAATTTGTATAGTTATTTGAACTTCAGAAGCAAGTTTACATAAATCGGGTTGTATTGCTATTTGCTGCTCTTCAGTCACTATTCAGTTCTGCTCATTTTGAATGTGTATCCATTTTAGTCTTTGGATAAAGGGTCTTCGGTAACACCAGCAACTAAGCCATCACACACTTCAATTCCTACAGCGCATCGGTCTAGCATATAGTTGTTCATTTATGACTGATAGTTCCTGCTTGAACTATTCATCAGCATTTGACGAGCATTGGACATTTGATAGAAGGGGTTTGTTGGAGTGATTTTCAGACAGTGATTTTTTATTATTAGTATTTATTTTTTTTGAGTTCAAGGATATATTTGTGGGCTTATATGCTGATATGTACTCTTCAATAATAGCTTCAAGTTGGGCTTCTCCTTTACTGATTTCTGAAATTATCTCGTCAAGATGAAGCCCATTGGGCTAGAGCTCACAAAAAAATTGACATGGCCCGTACCTTACCCAAAAATGGGTTTCTTTATTTAATTGAAGCCCATTGGGCTAGAGTGCTCTAACAAACTATGAGATGAAGCCCATTGGGCTGTAGGCCTGGAGTGCTTTATTTTATATTATTATTTATCTTCTATTAAATGTTTTACCTCTGCTCAACATCGTTTTATATCCCAAGATTCTCAACAAGAAGTGCTGCAACAAACACCAAATTGCCTAAAAAAAAAAATCCCAAGATTCCCAACAAGAAGTGCTGACATCAGCATATAACCATTTTGTACGTTGTTTGTACCTAAGTTGCAAAACCCAGCATATCTAAAACCCTTGATTAGTTGGTTGCCAATTTTTTGCTGCCCTGATAATTAAGTAATGAAGACGATGAAGATACCTTCAGCAAAACCAGAATCCTATTATTTACCATCGGAGATATTGACAGATATGCTTTCAAGACTCCCAACAAAATCTTTGTTGAGGTTCAAACGCGCTTCAAGAAACTGACAGAATATCATCAATGACCCAAACTTCATTTATAGGCATCTACATTCTTACAAGAACAACCGTGACTCACATTTTTGTTCTGCAAACAAAAACAAAAGGGGGTTTGAACCTTAATATCAGAATTCTTGATGATTTCAAGGCCAAATCTGTTGAAGTCATAAAGGTTGAGGACAAATGGGTGTATCTATTTTGCTCTAGTGTTGATGGGTTGATCTTGATGCAGAAAGTTAATGGCTGGAAGAAACAAGAATTGAAGGCATTGATACTGTGGAATCCTTCGATTCGGAAATCGTTTCGGCTTCCTTTATGCCCTTTTAAGCCTACTATGTCTAACCGTATTACATATGTTCTAGGATTTGCACGTTCAAGTAATGGTTACAAGGTGCTGGCTTTCCAACATTCCCATAGGTCTAAGCAGTCTAAGCAATCAATAGCAGTTTATGCATTGGCTGATGGTCTTTGGAGGACCAAGAGTATTGATGTTAAAGTTGATGATGGCCCTTCTTGGTGGCACGTGCAATTACATTCTGTGTTTCTCGTGTCTGATGGGGCTGCACATTGGTTAGCAGGCGATCCACTTGTGGACCTGTATACTCATATTCTTACGTTCGACTTTGATGCCGAGGAATTCAGCCATGTAGAACTACCAGATGAGGTAGGGAAGGAGAAGATGCTAGTGTTTCTTTTCCTCCTCGGTAAATCTGTTTCACTTTTCGTTATTTCTAGTGTAAGTAGCTCCATATGGGTAATGAACAAGAAAGATGGTGAAAACAGGCCTTGGACGAAAGTGTATAGCGGAATAAAATCTTGTACGAAGAGCTTCAAGTTTTTCCAAGATTGGAACAATCATTCTGATTCCAACCTTTTATATGTTGAGAACAGGGGTTCATTCTTGTTAAAGGATATGAAGACGCTGTACTTGTTCAACATTCATGATAGTAAAATAATAGAGAAGAAATATCTCTTGGGGTATTACATAGATGTTCACATCGAGAGTCTGGTGTTGTCAAGTGGATTTGAAGGGCCAACTTTGACATCCCTGCCATGAAGAGGCGTGAGGCGAATATACTGTAGGAAATGAAATGAGTACAATTTAGAAGAACACAGGTAAACATCATACTGTATTTGAATAGGAGTTGGTTTTCTTTTTGATGAATTCTATTAATAACCTGTATTTTATTGGGTTAAGAGGATGTTAATTACTACAGTACTTGATAAAGTGACGAAATTTCTATGATGGCATTGATGTTTGTTCAATTTAAAGTCTATGCAATTGATTGTTCAAAGGTAGCATTCCTGAGTTTTGTATCCTTTTCTTTAGCCCCATACCAGATACGCCTCTGATCGGCGGTGTAGCCTACCAAAGGAAGTAATCTTTTGTTGCATTTCCTGTGTTAGAAACAGTTTGTGAGATACATCCACGAGTTTCTGAGAAGAATAATAGTTATGACAGCAATAGTTAACCAGTATCGAAATATTACAAATCAATACTGTCTAAAGGGTCGTTTCCTACTTAGATGGAGGTGACACAAGCCAAGCTGGTGCTACACTCAAGTTACAAAGATCGATATACATTCAAAATTTAGGCAAATAGAACCCTGGTACAATCTATTTTTCATTTATTTTAGTTAAAAAGTTGCGCTGACAAATAGAAAAAATATCAAAAAATAAATAAAAAGGAAATCGCTTCAAAAAAAAATTGGAAAAATTATGAGACCTCACTATAATAGTAGAGAGGGCGTGGGGGTAGGTTTGGTGGCACGGGGTGGTGGAGAGCCATGTTCTGCATCCAAAAACCATGGAGTAGACATGCCCAATGCATAACTTTCATAATGGTAGGTGCTTCATGTCGCGTCGCTTGATTTCATTCGCCCACAAGCCCTCTCTCAAGCAACTACCCACTAAAGAGTTTTATAAGGTTTAGTAGTTCTAATAACAAGAGTAGACATGCCCAATGCATATCTTTCATACTAGGATTTGGACAGTTTGAAGAAATATTTTCCGAAGTTTCACCTCAAACTTTGAAGTATATTATTAAGTTAGGGAAAAATAATTTTTTTATTTTCACAGATTGTAGCTATTTTATTTTATTTTTAAATTTTAAAAAAAATATGTTGAAAAATAGAAAAAATATCAAAAAAAATTAGAAAAATAATTCAGGTGGCAAATATTTTTCGTCCCGTGATATCATTAGTCTCGGACCCATATTCTTACGCATTCTGGCGATGGTCTCCATCTTTGGTTGAAAAATCCAACAAAAAAAAAAAACCCCAAAGGGTGTTTTGTGGGTGAAGAATCCCAAACCTGTTTTGTGGAGCTCAAAGGAACTCAGAGAGACAAAGACGAACGCTATTTGGCCTATTTTAGAGTCGTAGTGTAACAAAAAAGGAAAGTAATCCCTAACCTATATAGATTAGAGTTAGATAGATACGTATACAAGTTTCCAAAAGTGCCTAAAATTTTTGGGGTGTTACTAAATGCCGCCCCTAAATTACTAGCTACCGCCTCCCAAAATTTCAATTTTGCCCTTTATTAATTTTTCACTCATCCTCTCCCTCTCTAACTCTCACACCAATTCTCCCTCTCTTTCTCCCACTCTACCACCCACTCTCGTACCCAACCTTCATCAACACTCAAGCAACCCGCGGATGTCTGCCGGCGACCGGGAAGTGCCGTCGACGGTGGCGGAGGTAAATTTTTTTTTTTGCGCATTTTTTTTGCACGGTCGTCTAAGATTTTCGACCGCGAACGGTGACCCACCCAAGGGCGAGTCGCCTGTGGATCTCGACTCCCCCAGGCTGAGTCGTCTGCTACAGGCGACTCACCCAAGGGCGAGTCGAGATCAATAGACGACTCACCCTTGGGTGGGTCGCCGGTGGCGGACGACTCACCCTTGGGTGAGTCGAGATCGACGACCGACAGACACAAAAAAAATTATTATTATTATTATTTATTATTATTATTATTATTATTATTATTATTATTATTATTATTATTATTTATTGTTATTATTATTATTATTATTATTATTATTATTATTATTATTATTATTATTATTATTATTATTATTATTTATTGTTATTATTAATATTGTTTGAATTTAAGATTAAGCTAACATTGTTTTCGTTGTTTTCGTTAGGTTCCTTTGGAGCGGTTCGGTGGTGATGGTGTTGATTACAGTACGCATTTCGTCACTGATGAGTTATTTGATAGTGATACAGATGCAATTAATTGGGCAAAACAAATTGCCCTTACTATCGGGTTTGAGTTGATAATTTCGTCACACAAGAAGAATGGGAGCGTAAAATTGTTAAAATGCAATCGAGGTGAACGCTACAGAGGGGAATTAAGAGACTTAGATACTGCTGCTCGGAAGAAATCGAAAACAAAGGCTTGTAAATGTACGTTCCAGTTAAGAGCTCGGCAAGTGTATGGGTCCAATAGTTGGATGATTGTCACATTGCCTGGGCTTAGGGGTACGCACAACCATGACTTTGCTGTGTTTCCTGAGGGATATCGTCAGATGAGTGGTCTTAGTCCTGGGTCAAAGAAACTCGTTCGTGACATGACTTCGGCACAAACAAAGCCATGTGCTATCTTGGCCGCTATTCAGGAGAAAGCAAGCAAACAGCATGGAATTTTACCACAATATATCACATCTATTAACCATTTAACCAATTACAACATTCTAGATTTTTGCATGCCCTTGCACTTTCAACCAAAAACTGCAAAGAAAGGGGAAAAAACCTCCAAAACATTACTCCTTTATACCTCCTAAATAAAATTAATGACATGATATACACACTAGATACATCATACATGGTAACCATGAATTGTATAGATATAGAACTTCAACCCCCACAGTCTTTGAACATTTGCCAAAAATAACTAGTCTTTTTTGGCATGCTCATTATTATTTGGGATCTATATCATTAACATGTCTTACTGGGTTCTACATAACTACTACAGTACTACTCCATATTATCAACCAAAATATATATAAAAAAAAGGAAAAAGAAAAAAAAAAAAAAAAAAGCCATAACACCATCTCTTAAGAGGTTCATAACATTTCTTAAAAAACAAAACAAAAAAAAAACGAAGAGCAATAATGTTTGCAAAAAGAAAAAACCCAAAAAACATTTCTTTAAAAATTTAAAAAAGCAAAAACAGAACATGTGTAAAGAAGATAGTGATATATACCTGAATAAGCTCCATCAAGAAGTGGATGTCTTTAGTATAGAGTTCAGCTGAAAGGCTAGTAACCGCATGATGAAGATCTTGGGTAAGAGGGTTTGGTTGTTTAGCTCCAATTGAAAACTTTTTTGTTCTTATTTCTTCAATATGTTCCCTTGGCGTCAATCTTTTATTAGCTGGTGTCTCTGCTTCACTACTCATCACCTTATTGCTTTCGTTGTTGATTTCTATCTTCATTTGGGTTCTTATTGATTTATATGTTTATGAAAATTAAGGCGGTTTTGCTGTGTGTTGTGTTGGGTATGTTTTAGGCTTGTTACTTGTGAGTTGTGATTTGTGAAGAATGATCAAACTAGAGGAGAGAGAAAGAAGGAGAGTGGAAAGAATTATACAATTAGATGTTTGGTAAATAATGATAAAAGTATCTGCATGACATGAATGACGTTTCGATGCAATAATACTGATATTAATTAGCACAGTAGCCATTGAGTGTTAAGTTGGACTTAAGGCGATGAGGGTAGAAAGATTTGATTTGACAGTTCCCTGCCCTGTCTTTCACAAAATCACAGTGCTAATTTTTTATTTTTTGTAGGGGGGTAACTGCAACTTCAATAAGAACTAAAATAAATTGGTAAGAATATAGACGTTTTTTTTTTTGGGATTAAAATTGTGTAGTTAAACTAAATTATGTCAGGATTCATCTAAAACGTGGAGTTTCTGATAAGTCTCGGTAAGAATAGACGTTTAGGTATGTACTTTTTCACTTATTGGGTTTTATCTAATCAGTGAAAATAAGTAGTAAAATCTTAAAGGATGAGTGCGAATCAGGAGTTAGATTTTATTGAATCAGTGACAATCAGCGGCAAGATCTTACGTAATCAGTGAAAATCAGTGGCATGATCAGTAATTAATTAAACAATAATCAGTAATAATAATATTAATAATAATAACAATAAATAATAATAATAATAAATAATAATAATAATATTTTTTTTGCACAGTCGTCTGAAATTTCCGACTCACCCTTGGGTGAGTTGTATGCGACCGGCGACTCACCCAAGGGTGAGTCGAAAATTTCAGACGACTGTGAAAAAAAAATGCGCAAAAAAAATTTTACCGGTGGTGGTTGTGCCGTGAGTGGTGGTGGTTGCCGGTGTGATGGTGTGGTGGTGAGGATGAGTGAGAGTGAGTGAGGAAGAGAGGATGAGTGAGAGTGAGTGAGGAAGAGAGGATGAGTGAGAGTGAGTGAGGAAAAGGGGTGAGGGTAAAATTGGAAATTGAGGGAGCGGTAGCTAGTAAAAAGAGGCGGTATTTAGCAATTCACAATTTTTGACATGTAAAGCTCAACTATCTCTCGTTTCTCAAATTTGTCTCAGGGATGGCGTGGTGCAGTGGTGGTACCGACGTTTAAATTTTTTGATTTCAATTTCAATTTTAATTTACGGGCTTTTAGGGAGTTGGATTTGAATCATCATAGTTAAGTTGGGCCCAACCCAAAAGGATGTGTTGGCTTGAATGGGCCGAGAATAAGTGAAAGCAATGGAGGCGGAGTAATTGAAATAACCAAGCAAGTAACGAAGGCACGTAGCACTGCTTTTAGTCCCACATCGGAAAGTAGCAAAGAGATATTCATGCCTAGCGTTATAAAAACC
The DNA here is from genome assembly GCA_038025085.1 of Tetragonia tetragonoides. Lineage (NCBI taxonomy): Eukaryota > Viridiplantae > Streptophyta > Magnoliopsida > Caryophyllales > Aizoaceae > Tetragonia > Tetragonia tetragonoides. The sequence continues at coordinate 5,153,937 of CM076139.1, forward strand.
ATCTTTGCTCATATTGATTACTCACGCAGCCACGCAGTGAGCACAAAGCGAGCTATTCTTTCGCCTTTTACTAAAGATTACCGTGTGCTCGCTACATTGAGTGACATACGTTTATTTTTGGAGGAAGCTTCACTTGGGAGCTTCTATCAAATTTAGATCAATATTTATTAAATCTATATTATCTTCATTCATAATTATGATCAGTTGCGAAATTCATTTATGAATACTGATGGAGAGTTTTTTGTGTTATTTGGAGATTTCAAGAAGGTAGAGAGTGGCTCCTGATCAAGTTTCAACAACTTCAATTGCCATGTTACTCAAGTTTTTCAGCAGTATCAATTATTATGTATTATATGTATAATTTACCTGGTTTCTTGATAGTTAATTTGCTCAATTAAGATAATCTCTCATTTGTAAAGCTCTTCACTCTTTCCTTATTACTTCCTCCGTTTTACGAAGATGTTTATATTTGCTTTTTCACGGTCTTCAATGCACCACTTTGACCGTAAATAATTGTAGTGGTATGCATATATGAATTATAAAATTATAGTTTTTTAAAAGTATTTTTTAAAAGGAATCTAATAAAAGCATTTTTACATTATAAATCTTTGTATTTTTTCACTAATTCATGGTCAAAATTTGTGAACTTTGACCTTGAAAAATGAAGTGTAAACATTTTGGATAAACGGAGGGAGTATTATTGTAACTTTTCTCACGAATGGCGTGGTGCAGAGAGACGCCTCAAGGCCCACAAGGCCACAACCATGGAGCTACCAACTTTTTTATTTAAGTTAATTAACTTACAGGCTTTTAGGCAGTTGAATTTAACCATCACAACTTCTTTAACTTTTTAAATTTAAGTTAATTTAATTCACAGGCTTTAGGCAGTTGAATTTAACCATCATATTTACCGCACTTGTAGACTGCAGTTCTCCATTCTCACATCATAATTCATAAGCAAACCACAAGAGTTGTAAAGCTTATCAAAGAATTATTTGGATGACAAAAATTTACGTTCATTGAAGAGGGGATGCATACCAAAATGAAAATATTATGTATGATGGTTAAATTCAACTGACATTTGTATCAGTTTAAGCAAGTGTAAGATAACTTATTAACATTAGTATCAGTTTAAGCAAGTGTAAGATTTTGTTATGTGTCCCACATGGGGGAAATAAGAAAATAGGAACACACCAGTTTAGTATATAAGGAGAGGGAAGATTATTCAATTACTTATCTTTGCGCTTGGGGCAATGACGCAGCTAGTGAGGTAATAACCGAGGCGCGTCAATTGCTGGTTGAAAACTATTTCCAAACCCCCTCTTCGGCCTGGGCTTGACCTTGGCTGTCGAGAATTTCTGGAAGGGCTTCCTCTCCGAGGGAAAAGCCCTACAAATCAGTCCAATTGTTCTTCTTACAGTTCATATAGCTAGCCTGAGGTTCTGCAGTAATTTCATCTCATTTTCACCCTAAATAATGTCATCAAGATTCTGCAGGTCAAGCCAAATCCATAGATTGTTGATGCTATTGAACTGCCTCTCTACCATTTTGTTTCTTTCTTTTATTATTATTGGGTTCCCTGGTCAGCCTGATTAGCTTCATTTTCATGGGATTAAAAAAAACAAAAGACAGATGGAGTAAATCTTACCACATAGACTTTGATGTTTTCTTTTTGGTGATAAGTACATAGACCTCGAGGTTTACAAGTAATTGTAGCATAGATAGATGATGGTATAGTTTATGTTTAATGAGAGTTGAAAGCAATATAATTATTCTTGCCCTGTTGGAAATTCTACAGATATCATAGGATAACACCATTAAAAAGTAAAAAGAAGGATGAAGAAGCGAAAAGAGAGAAAGCAACCAGAAGTTTGACTTTATACCTTGGAGATGTCCATCTCAAGATATATATTCCCTGCTTTTCCTTCCCAAGACATTCACATATACACCAAAGAGAGCTAAAATTAAAATCTGGCAAAGTACCAGGGATGGAAACAGTAACAGTAAGCTCTATTTTGATTTCACTAATCTGTGTAATTGTAGTCACAGGTGTAGTTAAAGCAGTGAACTGGGTGTGGCTGAGACCGAAGAAGTTGGAGAGGTTGTTGCGACAGCAAGGTATTCCTGGGAGTTCTTATAAGCTCTTGTTTGGGGATATGAGAGACTTCTCCTTAATGCGCTCACAGGCCTTACAAGAACCGATTAGCGGCTTCTCCAATGATTATCTCCCCCGGATTGATCCTCTCCGTCATCAGCCCCTGACCAAGTTCGGTATGTAATCTTAAAAAAGGGTTGATATTGATACAGGTTTAGCTACTGCTGCCATAAGTATTTTTCTTCTAAGAAACTCGTCGATGTATCTGAATTGAACACAGGAAATGCAACAAAAGATTACTTCCATTGGTTGGGCCCTACACCGGTTGTGACCATCTCAACACCTGAATTGATTAGGGAGGCCACAACAAAGATGCAGGAATTTCAGAAGCCTAAGTTGAATCCCATTGCTCAGAAGCTTTTCCCCGGGCTTTTCAGCTATGAAGGCGAGAAATGGGCCAAACACCGGAAGATAATAAACACTGCTTTTCATGTCGAGAAGTTGAAGGTCATTCCCTCAAACTCCACCTCCCCAGAACAAAAAACAAAGGAAAAGAAAAGAAGAAGAAAAAGATGAGAAAGAAGCAAACATTTGAACTAGATATTGGCTTTTGCTAGCCTTGATTATTCTTTTTTCTTTCTTGCTAGGAGTTAATCAGATAAATTAGGCTCTGTAAGAGACAATAAGACACATTGGCTCCTCATTTATAAAAAAAAAAAAAAAAAAAAGTTGAAGAATCATCTCCTAAAATAGCTGGAAATAGTTAGTGTAAACGATAAAGCAATGAAATCAAGATCTCAGGCTCAAGTACAACATAATGCTTCATGAAATTGATCCCAGTTTACCTGTATATAAGAAGCTAATCTTATCACTATAAGATTAATCCTCACTCCAAGCTTACTTTGGTGTTTGTTGCAGCTTATGCTACCAGCATTCTATGACAGTTGTGCTGAAATGATCAGTAAATGGGAGAAGGTAGTTGCTGAAAAAGGTGCTACTGAGCTACATTTATTGCCATATCTCAAGAAACTCTCTGCAGATGTCATTTCTAGAGCAGCATTTGGTAGTAGCTATGAAGAAGGACAAATGATATTTGAACTTCTCAAAGAGCAAACTGATTTGATTCGTCCTGTTCTGGGATCAGTTTACATCCCAGGAATGAGGTAATATCTGACTATATTCTGACCCCCCCTCTTTCACTCCCCACTCCATGGAAGTTGAGGCCAGTAATAACTAAACCATAGTTTTTTGTAAGGAAGGTGGTCAAGTTGATCTTCAGCTACATATCGGATAGTCAATATCCCTACTTATATAGCAAACTTAGTTTACTCATGCTGATTATGTGCACAGATACATTCCAACGTCGAGAAATAGGAGGTGCAAGGGAGCTGAAGATCAAATACATACTTTACTGAAAGGAATCATCAACAAGAGGAGGGAGGCAATCAAGGCTGGAAAACCAGCCAACTCTGACTTGTTGGGTATACTCTTGGATTCCAATTTAAAAGAGATACAACAAGGCGCAGGTGATAACAATAACCGACAGGCTGGGATGAGTCTGCAAGAGGTAATTGATGAGTGCAAGCTATTCTACTTGGCTGGACAAGAGACTACTTCAATATTGCTAGTATGGACATTGATTTTGTTGAGCAAGCACCAGGAGTGGCAGGTACGAGCACGAGAAGAAGTGTTGCAGACATTTGGGGATAATGTACCAGGCTTTGAAGGTTTAAACTATCTGAAGACAGTAAGTGTGTCTGCTTGTTTTATGTTTCATGAATTTAAAGTAAGCCAGACCCTAATATCAAGTGTATGTAACATTATCTATATCCTACAAATAATGATTTTAACTTTAGCTTCAACTATATACATTTGTTATAGGTGACAATGATACTATATGAGGTTCTCAGACTGTACCCACCAGTGACTGTATTCGGACGAAGGGTTCAAAAGGACACAAAACTCAGTATGTTGTCTCTTCCTGCTGGTGTGTCGATTAGTTTGCCAGTACTCTTGGTTCACCACGACAAGAAACTCTGGGGTGATGATGCAGAAGAATTCAAGCCAGCAAGGTTCTCTGAAGGGATTTTCAAGGCAACAGGAGGGAATACCATATTCTTTCCCTTCGGATGGGGACCAAGAATGTGCATAGGGGAAAAATTCGCCTTCACAGAAGCTAAAATGGCTTTGGCTATGATTCTACAACGCTTTTCTATAGATCTTTCGCCATCCTATGTACACGAGCCCATGACGGTTATTTTTCTCCAGCCTCAACATGGTGCTCAGATCATTTTACACAGGATTTGAATACATGTACGCAAAGTATTAGTGTTCATACTTTCTAGTTTCTATAGGCTTGCTGCTTGAGTTTCACCTTTTTCATAGCTTCATGGAGTCTTTGATCCCTTGTCATCGAGCTTAGGCTGTCTTCTATAGTTCCATTCTATAAGAATGGTGGTTTGTCAAATATGAAGGAATTATAGAAAAAAAGGTATTGTCCCTTCATATATCAGAATGATTATGCATCATATTCCTTGTTTGGGGTGTCTCAAATCTATTACAATTACAAATTAATGCACTACTGCTCTAATCATTTAAGGTCTGACACTCTGACTTGGTGGGTGTTCATCTTGATTACCACTGTCTCGAGCTTATATCAAGGCATTGAGCCTCCATAGCACCTCCTCGGGCCTAAGTTTCTGAGTGGGTTTCCAGTGACACGAATCATCACTTTACAGAAGGATGTTTAATCAACTAGTCTCTGCTTAAATCAACAAAAACAGTTGGGCAGCTAATGAACAGTCCTCATATTACCATGCTCCAGAGGATTCTATTTGATAACAATCAATCCTAAACAAAGAGGGTGGCGTGGAGGTGATTGAAGGGTGTCTAATTTAATACAAACCATGTAAGAGTGTGCATTATATAGGAGTAAACCTGATAAACGCTAGAATAAGCAAAAGGCGATTCAAGCAATTACAAACAAGCAAGCATCTACTCTTGATCAGAAACTCAATTGACAGTCTCAAGGCGCACAGAGCTACAGATAAACAAAACCAAGAAGTTACCAATTAGGAGTTCAGCGAACTTGACCAGCATGGAGTAGACAATGAAACCAAAATATTGTAGATATTGGTTAGACACTTGGATTATTCTAACAAATAGTAACAATGGTACCCCATGACAAATATTGGTGGGAAAATAAAGTATATAAACGCTTAAACAGCATATGGTAATCTTCAGACAGAAGACATGCGAAGATCAACTCCCAGAAACCTGAAACAGAGCCAACTTACAGTAAAATTCAGTACTCCTGTGAATTAAGTTCTTTGGCTCCATAAACACGACCAACGGATATTCTGTTGAAGCATCCAGTCTTTCTGTGAAGAAACTAATGAATCCAGTGATTCTGTCAAAGTTTGGCATTCAAATACATTGGATAACACCAAGCTCTCCACATAAGTATCCATCAACTTTAACTCATACAGGAGCCTATGATCCATCTGATCATTAATTACTAACATACAAAGAACCCATTGTAGTTGGAGTCTCAAATAAAGTACATACCACCTTTCTCAACATAGATGCAGAGGCAATCACCGACTGTCATTGATAAATGCACATCCCTTGAGCACCATTCCGTCCAAAGCTGGCTCCCGTCAGTCTCTTCCATGATCCATATGCATTGTTTCCTACTACAAGCATCATAATGAAGTGCCACTGCTTCTCCAAGAATGAAAAGGTGTTTTCTCGCCCTCCCCTTAGTACGATCATCAAAGTGAAATTCAAAGGGCGGCAAAACTTTATAGCTCAACGTCTCACTACTACAATCGAAGGAAATAGCAAGATTGCTTGGTTTATCGATCCAATGTACAGCTCCTTTCGAACAAACACGCTTCCCATTTAATTTTACACCTTGGACGAATTTTATGCTCTTAGTTCGCCAACAACCCTTGCTAAGGTCATAAATCACAGCTCGCGACTCCTCAGGTTCGAATATCACTACCTTATAATCATTACTTAAGGGATCAAACCCTAAAAGAGTCCTACCAAATACCAATAAATCATCATCACCAACATCATGATCATCAGGTCTAGGTGGTGGAAGTGTGAATGATTTTCGTATCGAAGGGTTCCACAACATTAAATCTCCTTGGGCGCTCAAAATTAACATTAAACCATTCACATAGCTGTTAATTTGACAAGAAGTTGATTCGGGAAACGTGACTATTTCCTCGTACTCGCAATTGTTATCAGATGTTAATCTATCGACACGCAATGATTTGAGTACCAAATCTCGACCTAATAAAATAGTATGAAGCTTTTCACGATTGTTCTTAGAAAGAGTTAGATGCATTGTAATGAAATCTGGGCTATCAATCAAAGAGTGCCAAAATTTACAGACGCACCTGAATCGAACAAGGGTTTTGACTGGGAGTCTTGTCAGAACCTGTCCACGATTCTGGTAGCAATTCAATTTGTACCTGTTTCATTTCGAGGCACAACATCCAACAACAGAAGGTGAGAGAGAGAGATGACGAGGGAGGGTTTTGCAATGCCAGGGTTTTGGGAGGGTTTGAGACTTTGAGGCGAAGGCGGTGAAGGAGCCCTTAAATTTGCAACTCCAGAAGGGGCATTTTCGTCCAAACAGTACAAAACAATTTTTATTGTTACTCCTATTATAAAAAAATTATGGTAGAAAGCTAAAAATTCCAAATCACCCAAAAGAGGCACGTAGTTCCAATATTTGGTAAATAGCCAAATCGGAAATAATGCTCTTTTTTTTAATTATTTATTTATGATATTGATAATTAATGATTCTATCAACGTCTTACATTTCTAAGCTAACTTGCTTTCGGCATAAATTTCAACAATGTGATTTAACAAAAAAAAAAAAAAAAAAAAAACGAGGATTTGTATTGATTAGTATATGTCATTAATTTGTATATATGTTACGTCCTATCCAATTCCTTTTTATTTTTTTATATGGTGCAGATGAATAGTTCAAACTTAAATTACAGAACCAGCGTATCAAGGGAAATAAGCTCCCTTAAAGTCCGACTTAAACGCGGCCATAACAATACTACAAGGATAGTCAAGTTCGACAAGATTCCTCAAAACATTAGGATTCCTATTAGCTTCATTTGCAAAAAGATCAGCGACTTGATTCCCCTCTCACATAGTGTGTTGGATTTGCACCTCCTCCATCTTGGCAGTCAGGTCCCTGCTGCATTGTAATACAACATTAGTGACATAGGCTATGTTTGATTCACCTTAATTTTACTTAAATTCAGTTCAGTTAAGTCCAGTTCATGCATAACTTTAGCACTCATTTAACTTTTTATTCCGAAATAATTTCATGATGATAATTATGTCATCGGAAAGATCTCAAAGCATACTTTCAAATGAGTCCAATATTGACTATGTTTGGACAAATTTTAAATGGTTAACGGTTAAGTTTAAAAAATCAATTCAGTTCAGATCAATTTTATCCAGGTGAATCAAACGAAGCCATAATCTTCTCCATCCTTTATTGACAGCAATTTGGATTTCAGTCATGGTTTCCCACAACTCAGCCTGAAGGGCATCCATTCTTCCAATCCATTTTTGAAAACTCAGTACCCCTGCGCAAGCAGCACTCCTAGATTCCTCGTAAAAGGAGCCATCAGTATTGAGTTTGAGCCAACCTGGATCATCACTTTACTACTCTTATCTTGGAAGAATATGGATTATGGAACTAAAAGGATGCTTAATCAACCAATCTAATCTCTGCTTAAATCAACAGAAGCAGTTGGGCAGCCAATGATAATTTTCATATTACCAGGCCCCAAAGGATTCAATTTGATGACTTGACTACCATGACCAGAGTAGACAATGAAATCAAACCATTGTAAATTTCTCACTTGGACTATAATAACATGGTACGACATGACTAGAGCTGGGCAAATAGGCGGATCGGAGCGGGTCGGCCCACTTAATAAATGGGGCGGGTCGAGGCGGGTCGAGCATTTTGTGAGTACGGGTCGGGTCAAGTCGGCCCGTTTGAAATCTAAAAGTGATTTTTTAGTAAAAAAAAGTTAAATGTGTCGGCCCATTTACGACCCACAATGACCCGCTTAACTTTTAATTGGGCCGGCCCATTTTGACCCGCCCATTTATGATAGTAAGCGGGTCATGACCCGCTAATGGGGCGGGTCGGGGCAGTTCGGTTAGAGGGTCCCCGCCCACTTGCCCAGCTCTAGACATGACACAGATTGGTTGGAAAATCAAGTATATTTACAGCATACAGTAATCTTCATCAGAAGACGAGCATACAGTAAAATGTAATATATTACCAAAAGTTCTTCGACACCATAAAAGAAATAGCCGCAACAACCAGCAGTATTCTGTCACAGCATTCACAGCAGATGGTAAGAGGTGCATGGACCTACTGTGCCAAAACAGATGATATTTTCGAGAAATTGTCAAGCTAGAATCATCGTGAAAACTTAAAACAAAAGAAGATGAAAAATTGCTTGCAGCTTGATGACTTTGGCACTCTGAGCACCATGCTCTTGTAAGATAGCTGCAACATCTCGATGCGTCATTTTCTCAGCTGTATCGAGGACGGGTTTCACCAACCCAGTTAAAAGCCGTTGCATGCGTTCCATTTTTTGCCACCTATCTCTTAACAATCTGCACATGAAAATATGTATCAGGTTGCGCGTCATATTTTCTAGAACCGATGCAGATTCGTTCAGCATCTAGGAATAATACGAGATTTCATACAGAGAAAGATTGTCATATTCTTTTATCTACTGCATTAGAAAATAAACCAAGGGTAGCTGATTACACATAGATCATCCATAGCTGTAACTGTAAGCATTTACTGCCTGCTGTTATTTGATAATCTGACATTGCCACACAAGCATGAGTCTATCTCACGAATATTCCAAGTTCAGAGTGAGCAAAATGTTCCTCATGTAACCAACAACATAAAATAGACAGCTGTCATCTAGGACATGCAAACAGTGTTTGCAAGTCAAAGCCAGATGCTAGGTGATATTATCTTCTAATTCTTTTCTTCAAAGTTCAAAACAAAAGGAGCTTAAAAGGTTTTCTGTTCAGGACCCAGTCCTAACTTAAAGTTCTGTGAATATCCCATACTAAACTTTCAGTTGCCAACTTGCCAATCACAACAACAAAATCAGTGCACAACCTATGTAATGGCCAGGCGTAACGACTAATGCACTGTAGATATAGGCCACAGGAGGTGGACGGCCTATGTTCACTTACTTTGAGAGCCAGCTAGACAGCATTATAATCCCCAAACCTTAGGTTCAGCACACTGGGAGGCCCATTACAGTTTCCCGTTAACTATGTCGCAAGGTGTTTCAGGGCCTCCTAAACCTCGGTGCAGCTATAGTTTAGTGCAAGATGCACCACCACTGTTCAAGTACAATGAGGCATTGATAATGGAAGGTTTGCCTTGGGCTCTCTTTAAACCTTGAGACAATAGCTCCATCCAATACAGCATTGGATACCCCCAGATGCTTGAACTCTAAATTTTGACCCCAGAGGCCCAGATTCACATATGATCAACACATCTTGGCTCAACGGCCCTGATTTTAAAATAAAGCCAAGTTATTGCCACATGATGCCAAATTTCCCTACGTGAGCTCAGGACTGCAGCACGAGTTTCCTTGGCACATCAGAGTCACATAATCATACATTGTGACCTGTGAAGATTACTCTAGGGCAACCAAATACGGTCCATATCAACTATCAACAAAGTTAGGCATCAACATTTCCTTCCAATGATTCCACCAAAGCAACAGCCTTGACAGAAAGAGAACCGTGCAAACTCTTTGCCTAATCAGACCAATAGGCTTTATCACATACTAATCCAAAATTTACTTAAGAAAAAAGAAAACAGGAAGAGCTCTAATGCCCTAACTGTTAATCTTACATAAACCCAAGTAAGGTCACATACCAGTGAATTTCTTCCTCCAAAAGTGAGAAACATCCTCTGGATTTTGAGATTCTTCTATTTTAATTCGATTCTTCAATTTGCTGTAAAATCCTGGCTTCCAAAAAAAAAAAATCCCCATAGTAAGTGACGATTATCCAACTTGCATAATATAATAAAGCCTCTAAGAAAATATAAAGAACAACAGTGCTGGTAGTATTTGGCAAAAAAAAGAGCACTAATAGTCGGTAACACACCAAGCTAAGCAAGAACATGTCAGCCAGGGAAGCCCCAAAAGTTTTTTGTAAGTTTCTGTGTGTACAGCCTGCAAAGAAGAACAATGGAAAACCCATTACCGGAAGGGAGGAGGGGAACAACCATCTTTATCGCTACTAACCAACAAAAATCTGATATGATAACAACTGCAAAAGGACAAAAGGAACTTACAGAGGTTGCTTGGTCATCCTCAAACAAGTCCAATGGTTTTTCATAGATTCAGTTAGCCTGGAGGACAAAGCAGGGTTTAGATTAAATACATGGTATGGTATATGTAAGGCGTACTACAAAACATAATACGAGTAGCTCTTAAACAGAGCATGAGAAGATGAAAAATATTAAAAAACATTTCTCTATCCATATTTCCAGCAAGGCATACGATAATGCTAACCTCATCAACCTTCTTTTGCAGGCTATTAGAGCACATGTTTCATCATATGTGATTTTTTTGCTAGCATTGCCTTTGTTCGCTCATTCCATGAAGTTAGCAGATAGGTCTCAAATGGCTTGCCAGGGCTTGAAGAACTGTCTTCTGATCATCCATACCTGCAGTGATGTTATACCATATATCAATCATGATAATTGATAACAGATAATAATCATAACGATAATGTACAAAGGTACATTGCTAACCTTGCTCTTCAGACTCGAACCCAGAGTCAAAATCTTGTTAACCATCCAAACTTCTGGAGGAGCACCAACACTGTCCTCTTTTGAATTTTTGAATGTTTTAATATATATATATATATATATATATATATATATATATATATATATATATATATATATATATATATATATATATATATATATATATATATATATATATATATATATATATATATATATATATATATATATATATATATATATATATATATATATATATATTTTTTTTTTTTTTTTTGTGTGACTTTGAACATGTGATACTGATTTGTCCTTGCCCTTTCTCTGGTTTTTCTGAGTCTTGGTAGGCATATGTTCTTCATTATAGAGATCACTTTAAGCAGCAGCACTCCTAGTATTCCTGCAAGAATTTGCTTTCTTCTTTGAACCTTTCTCTACGCCTGATCTACTTACACTCTCAATACTGGTATCATTTGACTAAGATAACCTACCTAAATAGTTTCCTACTTAGGTATGCATCTCCTTCTCCAGTCTAGTGAAATCTGTCAAATCAGCAGCGCTTTTCAGTAACTTATCATGTACTAAAGCTTGCATAGAATGAAAGAGCTTGTGTAGCTCAAAAACTCAAACAAATAAAGACAAATTCTTTTCACAGAGTTCATATTTCATACCTTGACAAAGCCATCGTTAAGCACAAAGGACTCTCCGACAAGCTCTGTTGGATTGAAGACCAACAATCACAATCCAATAACATGAATAATGATAAGACATGTGATAGACAGCAAGGACCGCAAGCTGTCATCACAAGTGCTGACTGAACAGATGGGCACCGCCTCACTGGGATATAATCTTCGATGCATCTTGAGACCCAAATAATGTGGGCAGAGTTGTGATGGAGTCAGTCCTGTAAACATTCACTAATCAGAAGAAAGGACAAAGAAGAAACAAACAAGTTAAGCATCAGAGAAACAACATCTTCACATATGCGTTCCTCTTTAGTATGCTCTCAAAAGAAATGTGCAAAGATTCACTATACAGGTAAAATTGACATGCAAAATGAACTTTGAAAAAAAGGTAGAAGAGCAACGGAAATATGGAAGTCATCTAATAAACTGAGGTGTACCATTGCCCACTTTCAAGTGTGCCTTTTATCCACACAACCAACATGAACAGAAAATAGCAAGAATCAGTTAAAGTTGTCACCAAAACCAGCACACTGGGCCTTTATTAAAGAACACTAGTGTGCATACTCGTGCGATGCACGGGATGTTTCAGCTCTTTTGATTTTTTTTTTTAAAATTTAATGTTTTCTGATGTTTTAGCCTTACTACTAACTTTGTTATAATTATTTTGTTTTTATTTTTTGGTGCTAATTTTGTGATTAAGGGTCTGTTCTCCCAACTTATTTTCGTTTATGTTTATTGTTGAATTTTTATTTTTGTTGAACTTTGTTGATTGTTGTTGAACTTTATTTATTTTTGTTGAATCTTGTCGATTAAAGTGTTTTTTATAACTAGTTTGTATATTGGTTTGTTGAATTTTGTTTAACTTTATTGAACTTTGTTGAAGTTTGCTGAAATAAACAGAAATAAGCTGGGGAGAATAGACCTTAACTGGTAAATAAAACTAAAACAACACTAAGGCGGGATTTGAGGAGGTTCATCCGCAACCTAACTCTTAATTTGTTTAGGGCAAATATTAAAATGTTGGGGTGTGGGGGGGGGGGTTTGCCCTCAAATCATTGGTAATAGTCATCCAGTGACCGTGTATTAGGCTTTTGACAAAAGTCATTCATTGGGTTGTGGTGCCTCTATAAAAACTAGAGGTATCTACCCCTAAATGACATTGCTTGTTGCATTATAGTTTTACTTATTATGATTAGTCATACTGTAAACATTGATCTATATTTGATCGAGTGCTTAGAAAATGATTATTAACCTTTTATTAACAAACTTGAGAATACTTTTTTATAAAAATTTTCTACCAAAGATTCTCATAGTAGACAATGGATCGAATGAACTAAGTACATCAAAAAATATTAAAACAAAATCTAGGTGGCCCATGTCCCAACGCCCAGCGAGCGCCATGTCTCACGTCCCAACGTCCCAAGTCTCACGGGTGAAATCGGAGTTCGGAGATGCGGATGACCTTCCTGAACACCGGAGGTCCTCTAGGGTGACGATAGACCCCCCGGAGAAGTTTGGTAAAAACGAAAACCGGGCCGGGAAGTTGAAAATCAAAGACTATAATCCACTTTTTGCACTTCTGGGAGGCCCCGGAACGAAGGTGGATATTTCGCTCCACATCGCACGGGACACACTAAGGAGCATAAGAGGCCCCCGGGGTCCGTTATCGGGTTCCTGATAGGCTGGTAAGGGTGTTTTACGGGACACCAATGTAAGAGTCGGAACACCGAATACATGGATGATATCGAAGTTCGGGGATTTGGATGACCCTCCCAGTGCACCGAGGGTCCTCTAGGGTCATAATAGACCCCTCGGAGAATTTTGGGCAAAAATGACACCCTGACCCCAAAAGCCGAAAACGAAGGCTATTATCCACGTTTTTTGGGCTTCCGAGAGGCCCCAGAACGAAGGTGGATATTTTCGCACGACATCTCAAGGGATGCCCTTAGGGAACATAAGAGGCCCCCGAGTTCCGTTATCGGGTCCCTGATAAGCTTGTAAGGGTGTTTTTACGGGACACCAATGTAAGGGTCAGAACACCGAAGGCATGGGTGATTTCGAAGTTCGGGGATTCGAATGACCCTTCCGGAGTACCGAGGATCTTATAGGGTCATGATAGACACCCCGATAAATTTTGGGAAAAAATGACACCCGGACCCCGGAAGCCGAAAACGAAGGCTATATAATCCACGTTATTTTGGGCTTCCATGAGGCGCCGAAACGAATGTGCATATTTTCGCACCACATCGTACTGAACACCTCTAGGGGACATGTGAAGCCCTCGGGGTTGCTTATCCGGACCTTGATAGGCTTGGAAGGGCGTTTTACGGCACAATGGTGTGTAAGATTTGGAACACCAAAGGCATGAGTGATATCAAAGTTCGGGGATCCGGATGACCCTTCCGGGATACCCAGGTACTCTAGAGTCATGATAGCCCCCCCGAAAAAGTTTGGACAAAAATGACACCAGGGCCCAGGGAAGCCGAAAACGAAGTCTAACCCACGTTTTTTGGGCTTACAGGAGGCCCCGAAACGAATGTGTATATTTTTGCACCACATCGCATGGAATACTCCTAGGGGACATGGGAGGCCCTTGGGGTCGCTTATCTGATCCCTGATAGACTTGGAAGGGCGTTTTACGGGACACTTTTCCAAGAGTCGGAACACCAAGGCATGGGTGATATCGAAGTTCAACGATCCGAATGACCCTCTTGGGGCACCGAGGGTCCCCGTAAGGTCATGATAGACCCCCCGGAGAAGTTTGAGCAAAAATGACACCCGAGCCCCGGGAAGCCGAAAATGAAGGCTATAATCCACGTTTTTTGAGGCGGGAGGTCCCGAAACGAAGGTGGATATTTTTGCACCACGTCACACGGACATCCCTAGGGGACATGGGAGCCCCCCGGTGTAGGTTATCAGGTCCTTGGTAGGCTTGAAGGGCCTCTTACTGGACATTGGAGGCTAATCCACGGTTTTTGGGTACCGAGCATGGATCTCTACCACCCTGTGCCGCCAAACCCTTGGTTTTAAAAAGCGCGCCTCAAGCGCGCTTAAGCGCGAGGCGCAGTCAGGCGACCACGCCATCGCTTCAGACAAGCCAAGGCGCAGCGATTACAAGAGGCGCACGAAAGCGGCCACCTCCGGCCGCTTTAATTGAAGCGTGAGGCGCATCGATTTTCTCGCTTTATGGATGAAGGAAAAAAAAAAAGAGGGAAGAGAGAGAAATATTGTTCGATCTTGAGAAACAAAGCTCGATCTCCATTGATGGCCTGAGATTCTTACTCCAAAACAGTAAGGCGCACATCATGTGCCCAGCTAAAAAAAAAAAAAAAAAAAAAAGCACGTGACCAGCAGATTAAAACGAAGCACGAAGAGAGAGAAAACGAAGAAAGAGAATACGGAGAAAACGAAGAAAGAGAAGAAAACGAAGGAAGAGAAGACGGAGAAAACGAAGAGAGAGAAAGAGAAGAAAACCATTCCTTTTCAACTCCTATGGCAATCATCTCCACTGCTGTCCTCAGATTCTTTCCATAAATCAACCCAATCAAAAAATTTGAGAACAAATCGAGACCCAAATTCAATTTAGGGTTTGATCTCAAAACCCTAGAACCTAGATCTGCGAATTGAAGAGCTGAGAGAAGAAGTTAAGAATGAAAGGTTAGGGCTTGTGATCGACTTGGAGAGGCGAGCCCCTCGGCACGATCCCGGCGTGAGGTGCTCGGCTGCCGGCTGCCGGAGATCTCTGTTCGTTCTTCTCTGTCTTCGTCTTCTCTCTCTTCTCTCTCTTCGTTCTTCTCTGTCTTCGTCTTCTCTCTTCGTCTTCTCTCTCTTCGTTCTTCTCTGTCTTCGTCTTCTCTCTCTTCTCTCTTCGTCTTCTCTCTCTTCTCTCTTCTCTCTCTTCGTTCTTCTCTCCTGGCCAGCACTAGTCAACTATGGAGTATTTATATTGACCATTAAGTTTATTGACCCAAAACTTATTATTACTTTTCCCTCTTAAAATTTATAAATTGTCACTACCATTTATTAAAAAACACATTTTTTGGTTTCCTTTTTAAGGAATATATTCAGAAAGTTAAATAAAATTTTAAAAAATGTTGTTTTAAGTAGAAAATATTATGTAAAAATATAGTTAAAAATTAAAATATTTATTTAAAGATGTTCGCTTCGCATACCTGCAGTAATACCAAATACCCATATCGTATTACTGTTAAACACTTAAATCTGTGCTCCTACACCATCAAATGACTCACATATTTTAATTTTTATAATTTATGTCTATTTCTTATATTAAATTTGTAGAATAAATATAAAATAAATGATAAAAGTTATTTAAAATGTGTTTTGTGAAGAAAAAAATGTGTAAAAATTAATTTATAAATTATAAAATTTATTTAAATAAAAATGCGCCTCGCATACGTGAGGCGTGCGCTTTCGCTTCGCGCTTCTCGCCTCGTCGCTTCGGCCCCCTTGCGCGTCGGTGCGCCTCGCGCTTTTTAAAACCAAGGCCAAACCTATCCCAAGACCTCTCTACTATTATAATGAGGTCTCATAATTTTTTCCAATTTTTTTGAAGTATTTTCTATTTTTGTTTTCTATTTTTCGGCGTATTTTTAATTAAAAATTAAATTAAATAGCTACAATCTGTGAAAAGAAAAATAGTTTTTCCGTAACTTTATAATATACTTGAAAGTTTGAGGTGGAACTTTGGAAAATAATTCTTCAAACTGTCAAAAACCCCAGTATGCATTGGGCATGTCTACTCTTGTTATTAGAACCACTAAACCTTATAAGACTCTTTAGTGGGTAGTTGCTTGAGAGAGGGCTTGTGGGCGAATGAAGGCAAGCGACACGACATGAAGCACCTACCATTATGAAAGTTATGCATTGGGCATGTCTACTCCATGGTCATTGGGTATCGAGCATGGCTCCCCACCACCCCGTGCCACCAAACTTACCCCCACGCCCTCTCTACTATTATAGTGAGGTCTCATAATTTTTCCCAATTCTTTTGAAGCGATTTCCAATTATGTTTTTGATATTTTTTTCTATTTTTCAGCGTAACTTTTTAAGTAAAAATTAAATTAAAATAATTTTAAACATTAAGTTAGTATAACTATTCAGAGAAAACAAAGTAAAGCAATATATGGTACTAAGTTTAATCAAGTTGGAGGGGTTATCTTGCAAAGAGAGGAGGTGTTGATATCGAATGCCTATTAGCAATCGCAAAGAGAAATACGATGAACCTTACCAAATTGGGGATTGGTTGTACACGATGTCGGAAAGATGGCGGACGACGGCGATGAGATCCAGATATGAACGTTCAACATATGGGAAGGTAGGAGATGAATTGACGGTGTGTGGTTCCATCATCTATTCATGAGAGAGGAATTGTTTTTTTTTTTTTTTTTTTTTTTGGCTCATCAATATGTGAGAGAAATTAGCTACTATTCAATTTCTTTTTCTTGGATTTGTAACATCTGACAACTTGTGAAAATGAAGGGAAGGGGATGAAGGAGTCATTAAACTCAATTATGATTTTGTAACGTCTGATTGTTGCTACTTTCTCTAATTTTTCGTTTTTTTTACTGGCCATTAGTCACATGACACTTGGCAATTCAGCAGATGATGTGGCGAGCTCTAGTTTAATCATTGCGTTTTAATTTAATTATATAGATGTCATACCAATGTTCCAAGCCATGAACCCAACATTGAAGAGACCAACTCTGAAGTCTGAACCGACTTGTAACTGTGCAGCAAGCTGAGCCACAGCAATGACTATTAAATGCCACTAATCAAACTAATTGACAACCAGCACCAGACTACTACAAATAGTTCACCAAAATTTGTGCCAATACATCAAAAGTAGTAATTTTTGCAGCTCAAGAAATCATTGGGCATAGAAACAGTTCACTTCAGATTTCCAGAAACATTGATCAAAGCATATAAAAAATAGCAAATATACACTGGCTAAAAACAACGAAAAAAATGTGAGTCGCATACCAGTCAATGGTGCTAACAAGGAACACTATTAGCAAATATGGGAAAGTTCGTGAAATCAATTTGATTAGCTAGTTGAAGCACTCCAAGTCCCACGCAAGTTTTACCAAGGACCAAACAAACTAATTGTAATCAGAATGCCAAATCATTCATTCTGTAACTTAAAATACAAAAAAAAAAAAAAAAAAAAAAAAAAGAAAGAAACTAACCCTAATCTTCGATCACATGAAAACTTAAGGTTGAAACAGAGAAAATCAAATATATGAATCCCACTTTTTGAATTATGTAATAATTGATTCCTAAGATGGATTCTGGAACTCATAATTGTCATCGGCAAAAGATAGAAAAATTGATGCAGGACAAAATAAGTAAATAGAGCAGCTTAGAAACTGTGATGCACCTGAACAGGTCTATCTCCTGTGTTAATAATTTTGAGAATCACTGATCTCCTTCCATTATTGATGGATATTTTTCCAACCCTGAACCTTAGTTCACCAGGGATATTCTTGTCTTCTATCTTCAGAAATTTATCCAGTGAGGGAACTGCAAAGTCAAGCTTCTTGTCAGCACTTAAGAGTATATAAAGCTTCGTCATGGTGCCAATACTATCCCACTGACAACTCACCAAAATAAAGCAATGTTAACACCCCTAAGTGCATATTGTTACCTGGAAGGAAGGAACCTTGGAGAGCTAGTAGCTCCAGATTTCCACTTTCACAAGCTATAGGATTATGGATGGTGATCAGCTTTTTCCCATTTGGAAAGGTCCCTTCGACCTAAACAATCGAACATCAGAACATACTTGTAATGTTTGCAATATTTATTAAGAATGTAGTCTTAACCCCTAAACGGAGCACTTGCTTAGACGCTTACAGCTACACTCATAAGTCATAACAAATAAACTTCCCTTCAGGAGAGCTCATGACTGAAGCTTAGCTGTCAAAGCACGTGATGATACAAGCAGAGATGAAAATTTCTGGGTGATCAGTAATAAAATATCAGGAAAAGCTTGGCTCTATGCAAATCATATTAATCAATGGATTACTCATACGGATGTTTAATAATTGTTAGTAGAGGATAATAAACTATGAAATTTATAAAGGCCATTCTACCTGGACTGTATGCAAAAGGTAGAAAACAGCTGGAAGCACATGTCTGTTGTCAACACAACAAGATATGAGTTTAGCATCTCAATGTTCACGTTAGGAAACACTTATTTTCATTAGATATGCAGGTAAATAAGTCACTATTAACCAAGTTTTCAGCTTCAGATTATAATGGACAATACCAAATGGTTGACTAGACTGTTCTGTGTCTTTTATTTGTTGCGAATTAGCCACAGCCCATAATCAATGGAACATCAAATCAAGGTGCAAATAAACCCTCTATCATCTCAAGCTAAGAGAGCCTCGTGAAAGGCGCTGGAAAAATTGTATGAATGTTATAATATGTGTGTTATAGTCTTATAGATGCCTATCAATATCACTTAGAAAATATTGAAACAGTATGCCAGAGCAAAAGCCACAAAAATGAATTCCATTCCCTCCAGAAAATGTTCTACATTCAAGGACACTATCTGAACATCTACCACATGATACCTAGGCTAGTTCGGAAACTTGCAGCTTTTTGAAGGGTTGACAGGAGATCAGTTAACCGATTGGAGTGGTGAAGGATACAAAATCCCATCATCTTGAATAAACCTGAGCTGGGTTATCGATTGATCAAACTAAGAGAACAAATGATGATTATATCCAAAGAAGTTGCATGTTTACTTCCCACCACAGCTGCATTTCCAAAATTTATCATTAACAGGAAAGTTCATTATGTCCCGCGTTACATTTGAGTCATTTCAAATAAAAAGGGCTACTTGCAGAAACAAGAGAGAGAACAATTAAGCACAAAAATGACTGAAATCTCAACTGTACCTTCCTAAAAGCTGCATCCTGATGTTCATGGTTCTACCATGGTCTTGTTACCATCACGAACCAAACACAAAAGCTATAAAAAGACACAAGTGAAAATATATCAACCTTCTGGGTTTATGCAACTCATAGCTCCATGATAGAAAAGGAAAACGAATCAATTATCACAAGGAATTAGTTCCAGAATCTCCCCTCACTGGAGGGACAGACAAAAGACAGCATCACATAATATATTCCTATAGCTATTAAGTATTATGCCATTTAGCAATTTCAAGAATTCCCCACAGAGGGATTTCTAACTTACTACTAGACTCAATCTAGAGGTAGCATGACCACAAGGGAAGGGGGAAGAAACCAGGGTCAATAGTCAAGAGGCTATGTAGCCATGTAGGGCACGGAAATTTATATCAACAACTTGGTGAATGGAGATACAAAAACACAAGAAACCTTCTGCAAATTATAGACAAAAAAGTCACTCCCCCAAGCTAAAATGACAGTAGTGAAATGCATCTAAAAGCTTTCCTTTGCTTAGAACCAAAATCGCTACAACTCCATATGAGCATTGAGTAAGCCAAAACATAATGCTCAAGCAATAAAGACATAAATAAAAAATGACTACAGTATGAGTTTGCAGAGAAGCAAAAAGTGTACTGTTGTCCACCTGGGTTGCAATGAGTGCCACAGCTTCAGGATGATTCAGGGTTAGGCCAGTTGCGAGGCGCTTTTGCGCAAGGAAATCAGCATTATGAAGTGCTAGTTTCTCCATTTCTCCCCTGAAATCAGCAGTATTATTAACTGCGTACACTGCAGTGATTCAAAACAAATTGAGAATGTCAAAGCCAGAAATTTCTTGCACAAAACTTTTGAAACAAAAATAAAGCATGTCCGATGTGTATCACTTTTCTATTGGTGTATCAGAATCTAGCTATGCCCTATGAAATTTGAGGACCATATTCCACAACACCCAGTAGTCATATGATGTTGCATTGAATATAGGTATACCAGTTATCTTGCCTTTCACTTGCATTAGTAGGAGTATTTTTACTATATTTATTTAAAATTAATTAACCATCTCAAACATTACAAAAATTCAAATGAGGTGCAACATATCCAAAATAAAATAAGAACAAGGCTTCGCATCTCTTTACAAAGTCAGAAACCAAGTTGATCAATCTCGAACAGAAGATTAATTGGAAAGCCAAATGATTAAACAAACAAACGGAGATAAACTAAGATAAGCCATCGATTATATAGTTCAATTGATTAAATGAGAAAGAATGACTTACATTTGATGCGATTGCAAAAGAGGTCGTCCGAGATTAGGTTTTAGACTTTAAATTGAACAAACATCAATGCCATCATAGAATTTTCGTCACTTGATTAATAAGTACAGTAGTAATTAACATCCTCTTAACCCAGTAAAATACAGGTTATTAATAGAATTCATCAAAAGGAAAACCAGCTTCTATTCAAATAATCATACCTGTGTTCTTCTAAATTGTACTCATTTCATTTCCTACAGTATATTCGCCTCACGCCTCTTCATGGTAGGGATGTCAAAGTTGGCCCTTCAAATCCTCCTGACAACACCAGACTCTCGATGTAAACATCTAAGTAATACCCCAAGAGATATTTCTTCTCTATTATTTTACTATCATGAATGTCGAACAAGTACAGCGTCTTCAGATCCTTTAACAAGAATGAACCCCTGTTCTCAACATACAAAAGGTTGGAATCAGAATGATTGTTCCAATCTTGGAAAAACTTGAAGCTCTCCGAACAAGATTTTATTCCACTATACACTTTCGTCCAAGGCCTGTTTTCACCATCTTTCTTGTTCATTACCCATATGGAGCTACTTACACTAGAAATACTGAAAAGTGAAACAGATTTACCAAGGAGGAAAAGAAACACTAGCATCTTCTCCTTCCCTACCTCATCTGGTAGTTCTACATGGCTGAATTCCTCAGCATCAAAGTCGAACGTAAGAATATGAGTATACAGGTCCCCAACTGGATCGCCTGCTAACCAATGTGCAGCCCCATCAGACACGAGAAACACAGAATGTAATTGCCAGTGCCACCAAGAAGGGCCATCATCGACTTTGACATCAATACTCTTGGTCCTCCAAAGACCATCAGCCAATGCATAAACTGCTATTGATTGCTTATTAGACTTAGACCTATGGGAATGTTGGAAAGCCAGTACCTTGTAACCATTACTTGAACATGCAAATCCTAGAACATATGTAATACGGTTAAACATAGTAGGCTTAAAAGGATATAAAGGAAGCTGTAACGAATTCCGAATCGAAGGATTCCACAGTATCAATGCCTTCAATTCTTGTTTCTTCCAGTCATTAACTTGCTGCATCAAGATCAACCCATCAACAATAGAGCAAAATAGGTACACCCATTTGTCCTCAACCTTTATGACTTCAACAGATTTGGCCTTGAAATCATCAAGAATTCGGATAGTAAGATTTAAACCCTCTTTTGCTTTTGTTTGTAGAACAAAAATGTGAGTCTTTTCATGGTTGTTCTTGTAAGAATGTAGATGCCTATAAATGAAATTCGGGTCATTGATGATATTCTGCCAGTTTCTTGAAGCGCATATGAACCTCAACAAAGATTTTGCTGGGAGTCTTGCAAGCATATCTGTCAATATCTCCGTTGATAAATAATAGGATTCTGGTTTTGCTGAAGGTATCTTCATCGTCTTCACTGCTTAATTATCAGGACAGCAAAAACTGGCAACCAACTAATCAAGGGTTTTAGATATGTTGGCCTGGGTTTTGCAACTTGGTACATACAACGTACAAGATGTTATATGCTGATGTCAGCAATTCTTGTTGGGAATCTTGGGATATAAAACGCCGTTAAGCAGACGTAAAACATTTATAGAAGATAAATAATAATATAAATAAAGCACTACAGCCCAATGGGCTTCATCTTAAAGTATTTTAGAGCACTCTAGCCCAATGGGCTTCATTTAAATGAAGAAACCCGTTTTTGGGTTACGTACAGGCCAGGTTAATTTTTTTGTGAGCTTTAGCCCAATGGGCTTCATCTTGACGGGATAATTTCAGAAATCAGTAAAGGAGAAGCCCAACTTGAAGCTTTCTCATTGATGAGTATATATCAGCATGAATATCAGTATATCAGCCCACAAACATATCCTTGAACTCAAAAAAAAATAAAATATCACTGCCTGAAAATCACTCCAACAAACCCCTTGCTAATTCAACCTATCAAATGTCAAATGCTTGTCAAATGCTGATGAATAGTTCAAGCAGGAACTATCAGTCATAAATGAACAACTATATGCTAGACCCGATGCGCAGTAGGAATTGGAGTGTGTCATGGCTTAGTTGCTGGTGTTCAAGTGTACAACTAAATACTGACCTTTCTTAACCTTCTCAGACTGTCAGACAGATTAACTGAAGACCCTTTATCCAAAGACTAAAATGAAATACACATTCAAAATGAACTAAACTGAATAATGACTGAAGAGCAACAAATAGAATTACAACCCCATTTATGTAAACTTGCTTCTGAAGTTCAAATAAAAATACAAATTATTAAATGTCACAAACAAATTCATAAGTTGATTTGTACAGTATTTACCTGTGTTCTTCCAAGAAGATACGTTTTTCATATCTGTTTCCCTCTTCATGGGAAGGATGTCAAATTTTGTCCTTCAAACCCTCTGGACAACAACAAGCTCTCCACATAAGTATACAATTGATGTCTACCGTGTACCAGCAGCTCTTGCATTTGATCATGTCTAATTTCGTATGACTTTAACTCTTCGTGTATCCTTATCAAAAAAACACCACTCTTCTCAACATACAAAATGTTCACGTTTGGTTCTGAGTTGTTGCAATGGTAGAAGAACAGGTAGTTATTAAAACATATATTTCCAGAAAACCATTTAGTCCATTGCTCCTTTCCACCATGCTCATTCATTACCCATATGCAACTTTTTCCAGGGAGAATACCTAAAATAGCAAAAGATACACCAAGGAGGAAGGGAAACAAAAGCATTTCTTTCCAATCCTCTGGCAGTTCCGCAAAGCTAAATTCTTCGGCATCAAAGTCAAATGAAAGCATATGGGTGTACCTGTCCCCACTGGAAGAACGATTTGGATCTCTCGCTAACCACTGCGCGGCCCCTTTCGAGCAAAGACATCGAAAATGTAGTTTCCAAGGTGAGGCATTGATATTGTGAGCATTGGTCCTCCATATGCCATCACTCAACACATAAACAGCAAATGAAAACATAAAATGAGACATTTTCGAGTGATTGTCATACTCAAATGCGAGTACCTTATAATCATTAGTTGAAAGGGAAAATCCAAGAGCACATGTAACATCAACCCTTGTTTGGGAATTGAGAGGCAAGGGGGGAAGTATCAACGATCTCTGCATTGAAGGATTCCAAAGCATGAAGCTCATTTGCAAACTCTCGCTACTAAAGAGATACATCAATACCAACCCATCAACACAAGCCCGAACTATGTAACACTTGTTTGGCTGGGAAAGCTCCAGAACTTGAGCAGGTTCTCCTATTGTAAATGTGTCACTAGGATATATTGTCAGCTTCAAGCCCCGGAATCGTTTGGTTTCCAAAAAAAGCAAGTAATTCTTTTCATGATTGTTCTTGTAAAGACTTCGATGCATAGGAATGAATTTTGGATTATCGATGATATTGCACCAAAATTTGGAAACACACCTGAACCTCAACAAAGATTTCACCGGGAGTCTTGCAAGCACCTCTGTCCATATTTCCTCAGGAAAATGTTTGGCATCTGACATTCTCGTCTTTCTGTTCACTTGTAGTGCAGTAGCAATCACTGACGACTGAGGAGGAATTTACAGTTTTGCGTGGGGGGAAGCTACTAGGGCTACTGGGTTTTCTGACTTGGCCTTCGCGTCATTCGAACAAGCAACAAGGACAGTGAGTGACTATCAGCTGCACTTAATTCTCTGCTTATGTTTTTCCCCCTTTACCCGTCATCAGGCATCCTCTGGTGCTTCAATTGTAACTCACATTTAAACATACTAAAGCACCTAAAACATAATAAAAGCAGTTTATTACCAAAAAGTTTATCAGCACCATTAAGAATAGTATGATATCCTATTCCGCATAACTATTGTACATACAAGTGAAACTTTGGATCAGAAATTGAAAGTCTTGAGAAATGCTACTATTCACTGCCAAAATAATCAAGTTGTATTTTCGTTCATCAATTTCAGCAACTATTTGAATTGAAATTTCAGTTCTTTTCACCGTAATACTACTAATTCATGAACAAATATAACCAATTTCAAGATAAGTTCAATGGTAGTATTCATCTAATTCAATGAAACCCTAACCTAACTAAAATGAACTTCAACTAATGGTTTAATCTTTGATCGAAAAGATACTATGAAAACGAAAAGATAACTTTAAGTTCTCAAATTGAAGTTGCAAATTACAGTACATAGGGTCTCATATTCGAATTTCAAAATTGAAATTACCTCTAAGGCTCATATTGAAGACGACGGTCGGTCGCGCTGCCGCAGCACCTCCATTGTTCGACTGATCGAGTTTTATCGTCTCTCCTCTTTTCTGTCTCACGTGACGCGTACTCCGGAAAGAATACAAGTTGTAATTTTTTTTTAAGGGTAAAACTTTTTTTTAGGGCGTTAAAAGGTAATACTAATTGTACGGAAGGAGTTTAGGGCACTTTTTTTTCAACTGAAAATTAGTAACTGTTAATGGGGTAATTGGGGACAGCGAGGAATAGTTGGAGACAATTTGAAAGTTTAACTGGTAAATAGGGACAATTGGGAATAACTGGGACCAACTGGGAGAAACTGAAAACAATTAGTGAAATTGAAAATTTTGTATTTTTTAGTGTTAATAATAATAATAATAACAATAATAATAATAATAATAATAATAATAATAATAATAATAATAATAATAATAATAACAACAATTATAATAAAAAATTATTATTAAAAAGATACTCAAAAATACAAAATTGGGAAAAAGTGGGTCAAACCGAGGACAACTGGGGACAATTGAAAAGTCTAACTAGTAACGGGGACAACTAGGGACAATTGGGGACAACTGAAAAACAATTGAAAAGAATATTCCCTTAGTCGGGATCTGGGTCTGATTGAATATTTTTGTTTTGAGAAATTGGTGAGATGGTGTATCCCGAAAGTATCCAAAATGTATGTATCCCTAATTTTTCAAACCAAAAAGAAATAATAAAAATATAGGACGTATTCATTACGTATCAGACGCATATTCATACAATCATACCCAACACGTATCAGATACGGAATACTGTATTTGGGCAAGGTCTTGGTGCAACCTAGCTAAGGTCTGTTCTCCCAATTTTTTATTTTTTTTTTTAAGAGCATTAAAGGGTAATACTAGTTGTACTTGGAGAACCCTCAAAAAAAAATAAAAGTTAGTAGTTAGTACTTGGAGAAGGAGTTTAAGTCTTAAAGTCTATATATTAAGGATCCATCCGACATCAATAATGAACCCGTCAGTTGCTATACTTGCCAACTTGTGCAATTGAACCAACTCTTATTAGCCATTGAAATTGCAAACGCCAGAAAAAAAAACAAGAAGCGTATTAGTTGTTCCTTCGTTTTGGCTGCAATCGTCGCCACTGGTAGCATTACATACGCATTAGTCTCGTCGCAATGAAGAAGCGGAAGAGGAATTCGACGACGCATGTAACATCAATGATCAAGGGGTATTTTCCGACAGAAATTTTGACAGAGGTGCTCTCCAATCTTCCCGTGAAATCCCTATTAAGGTTCAGGTGCGTTTCCAACTTTGGCGCGATTTAATTGATAACGCGAATTTCATGTCTATGCATCTCAATCACTGTAAGAGTAATAATATGAAGTACAATGGCCAAGATCAAAAGTATTGTCACTTTTTAACCTTAGAAAGTGAGGAAAAAGGCAAGGAAATTAGTTTCATAACTCGTTGTAGCGAGACATTGAGTAGATGTGGTCCACTTTTTAAGATTTCAGATACTTATGCTCATCGAGCAAGTGCGGATGGTTTGATCTTATTATCTGAATGTCGATGGGACTGTAACCAGCTACTATGTTGAACCCTTCAATTAGAAAATCTTTAGTAATTCCTCCTAATCACATGTCTACTCCGAGGTTTTGCTGCGAATATGCAATCGGATTTGATGCTTCGAGTAATGACTATAAGGTGGTTGCTCTACAATTTCATAAAACTAGTAATTTGAACAACTCTGGGCCGGGGTACGAGGTTTATAGACTCAGTGATAGCTGTTGGCGAAGGAGCACCAAGAGTATGGATGTGCTCGATTGGGAGGATTGGTATATGAGTTCTAGGATTATTTCTACCAAAGGGTCTGCATATTGGTTGATGGCCTCTTGTTTAAAAAACTAAAGTATTCGGGACGACATTGTTTCCTTTGACTTCGGTTCTGAAGAATTGAGCCTTTTGGAACTCCCACATGAATATGATCCTAATCTTGATGTGAAGAAACTTTTCGTGTTGGGTGAATAGATTGCAGTGTTGGGTGTTTCCCCGATCAGTCTGTGCATATGGGTTATGGACAAGGATGAAGAGAAAGATCCATGGACCAAATGGTATTCAGGGGATATAACTGTGGCTGAATACAACTTCTTCAAAAGTAGCGGAGTTAAGGAAACGTTGTTTTTTGAGAAGAACTGTATATTTTGGATGATTTCGCTTGGGAAAGTGATGTCGTACAGCATTACAAGTCATGAAATACGGCAGGTAGCAAAATCTCCCCCTCTATACGACATGTTTATATATGTTGAGAGTTTACTGTTGTGTAGAGGATTCCAAGCCCAAAGTTTGACATCTTTCCCTTGAAGGCAGCAGGACCCATCTTTCATTCCCGTATTATTACTGTATTAACATGCTTAGAAAGTATCAAAATTTTATACTAAGAGATCTTTTTTTTTCTAAAATTTCATATAGGAGGCCGGCTCATAAATTTACATGCACTTATATAAGATTCCATTACGCTTTTCTTTAGAGCTCTCGCCAGTTGCCATCCTATGCCCATGCCACATGACTGTTTATGTCTCTAAAGAGTCAAGCCCCAAGATGATGTTCAGAACATTTTACTCAGGCTAAGAAAATGAATACATATAATCAAGTTTTCATAGTGTTTATAGACTTGCAGCTTGAGCTTTAGCTCTTCGAGGCATATAGAGTTTTGGTTCCCTTGACATTTCAAGCTTAGGCTCTATTCCATACAAGTAAGGTTTATAGACAGTTGTCTGTAGGTTAATCTTGACTTTGAACTTATGTTGAGGCATCGGGCATTTGTGCTTCCACGATCCCTCAATGGGCCAAATTTAACAGGTGGGTGTTGTTGAAACTGATCCTCAGAAGAATTGCAGTCTCATGCCACCTGAATCATTCGAAGAATCCACGAAGTTTCTATAGAAAAATCCTTTTAAGTTCCTGTAATTCGTTCACTATAATCAACCATAATTCTATGCTTCCTAATTGTTTTAGCTATCTAAACAGAAAATCTATTTCTTAATGTTCCGCGCTACACCTGTCAAAACTACAGCTCAAGAGATTTAGGAGTACAAACAACGAAAATCTAGTGCAAGGAAGCAAAGCAGATAAGCACTAAGGAAGACTGAAGCAGTTACAAACTAGGCATTCACTCTGGATCAAAAATTACTCACCCGAACTCTCTGATTAACAAGTTATCAAACAAGGATTTGGAGTGAAACTAAACTACTATGACCGTGGGCAATGAAATCAAAATATTGTAGATTGGTTCGATACTTGGAATATAAGTCTATAACTAATAACAATGGTACATTATGACAAAGATTGCTAAAACGAAAACAAAGTCTAATACTAGTAATTTATATGTACAGAGCAACTTACAGTAAAGTCTAATAATGAAAAGAAACAGCCACCACAACCCAGTGTCCAGTGATAATAAAAGATGAAGCTAATCAGGCTGACCAGGGAACCCAATAATAATAAAAGACAGAAAAAGGTAGAGAGGCAGTTCAATAGCATCACCAATAACCTATGGATTTAAGAGGATGTAGCAGCAGTTGGCTTTGCGTGGGAAGATTGTCAGGCAGTGATAAATTTAAGGGAGTAAAACGCAACCTGCTATTCTGCTGGTGGGTTGGACCTGATGACATTATTTAGAATGATACTACAGCAGAACTTCAGGTTACCCAATGAACTATAAGAAAAAAAAAATTGGACTGATTTGTAGGGCTTTTCCCTCTGAGAGGGAGCCCTTCCAGAAATTCTCAACGGCCAAGGTCAAGCCCAGGCCGAAGAGGGGGTTTGGAAATAGTTTTCAACCAGCAATTGACGCGCCTCGGTTATTACCTCACTAGCTGCGTCATTGCCCCAAGCGCAAAGATGAGTAATTGGGTAATCCTACTTCTCATTTTATACAAAGCTGGGTGTTCCTATTTCCTTATTTCCCCAATGTGGGACACATAACAAGATCTTACACTTGCATAAACTGACACTAATGTTTGCATTCACGAATGTTTAAAGTAAATTCCGCCAGTAGTACAATTGTTAGCTCTGAAAGCATTTGCCGCATAGCTCCTTTCATTTTTCTTTGACTTTTATTATCAAAGATCTATCATCATAGCCCTTCAGTTTCCCAAGTACATTAGCCATATCCTTTACAAGTTACAAATTCTCTCAATCTGTAATAGGGGGCAAATTTATCTCAAGATTGAACTCTGCACAGGCCAAATATCATTATGTTTTGCACACTGGGAGATTTAACAAATTTGAATAGTCCTTACATTATCAAGGTCCCATGTTACCGCACTTTTAGACTAACATATTATCGGTAGGAGCTCCCTCAGGTAGCTTCCTTTTAAAATAAACGTAGGATGGTTAATTCAACTGCCTGTAAATTAAACTAAAAAATAAGAAGTGATGGTTAAATTCAACTGCTTAAAAGTGACTACCCATCCCGCTATAGGCTATAAACATTGATCTAAATTTGGTAGAAGCTCCCAAAAGAGAGCTTCCTCCAAAAATAAACGTATGCCACTCAATGCAGCGAGCACACGGTATTCTTTAGTAAAAGGCGAAAGAATAGTTCGCTCTGTGCTCACTGCGTAGCTGCGTGAGTAATTAAGGGGAGGAAAGATGGTTTTTATAAAGCTGGGCATGAAAATATGTTTGTTATCTGTCGATGTGGGACTGTAAGCAGTGCTCCGTGCCTCCGTTGCTGGCTTGTTTCTTTCCCTTACTCGGTTGCTTTCGATGGACTTATTCAGGCCCATTCAAGTCAACACATGTTTTGGGTTGGGCCCAACTTAGCTATGATGATTAAAATCCAACTGCCTCAATGCCGGTAAATTAATTCAAAAAATTTAAACGTCGGTATTAGCACCACGCCATCCCTGAGACTAATTAGAGAAACGAGAGATAGAAGAAACCAGCTTTCCATATGAAATATTTACGGCTTATTTTCGGTAGAATCCGGGTTGGTTTTAGGCAGTTTGGAAACTTGTATACGTATCTAACTCTAATGTCTAATCTATATAGGTTAGGGATTACTTTCCTTTTTTGTTACACTACGTACGACTATAAAATAAGCCAAATAGCGTTCTTCTTTGTTCATACAAAGAATTCCTTTGAGCTCCACAAATACAGATTTGGGATTCTTCACCAACAAAACAGCCTTTGTTTTTATTTCTTTTTGTTGGATTTCACGTAAGAATATGGGTCCGAGACTAATGATATCACAGGACCAAAAATATTTGCCACCGGAATTATTGACACCGATCCTCGCAAGACTTCCTGTGTCCACCCTTCTGAGATTCCGGTGTGTATGCAAATTATGGTGCTCTATCATCGACAGTACTGATTTTGCTTCTTTGCATCTTACTCTTTTTAAGAACAACCGTGACAAGAGTCACCTATTAATGGTTGTAAGACAAGTTGTGGAAGGTGAGAATTTGGAAATAATAAAAGTTTGTCATAATTGTGAGTTGAGGAAGTCTCCTAGTGACACAAGGAAATTAAGTTATTGCTGGGAGAAAGTGATTGGTTACACTCACGGTGTGTTACTGATTAGGCGATCTTTTAACCACTTGGAATTGTGGAACCCGTTATTGAAAACTTCGTTTGTGTCCCCTAGATGCCCGATTCATATCGAAAATTCGGGTCACAATGTTGGTGTTGGCTTGGACCCTTCAACTAACGATGTTAAGGTTGTGGTCATTGCGGATTTTGATCAAGTGCATAGTCTTGCGATTTATGCAACAAGCAATGGGGTTTGGAGGACCAAGAGCATTTTTGATCTAAAGGGTGCATGGTGGTTTAACCATAAACCCCTTTTCTCCAATGGGGCTCTGCACTGGCTAATGTCCGATAGTGACGAGGTAGTAGGGGATACTCACATTGTTTCGTTTCACTTGGGGAGTGAGACATTGAACTCGGTTGTAAAATTGCCTGATAATGATGGTGGTGCAGAAAATGTTAGATTTCCTTTCCTTTTTGGTAATTCAGTAGCGATCTTGGACGTTTCTTCTTTGCGTAGCTGCATAAGAGTATTGGACGAGCATGGTGGAAAATATCCATGGGTGACTAAATGGTATTTGAAAGGTTCATCCCCAAGTGCGTGCAGGTTTTAAAAGAGTTATGACCATCTTTTCACGTTGAACATGTTTTATGATGAGGAGAATAGTAAAAATTTTAAGTTGCTTTGCGGCAATGATCTCAAGTCCTATGACCTTGAGACTCAGCAAATAGAGGAATTGGGAACATCATTCTCTTCCGATATAATTACCTACATTGAACCATATGTTGAGAGTTTGGTGTTACATGCACAAAAGGACAGGGGAAAAATGATGAGCTCAAAGAGTGTTTTTGAAATTGGTTTGACAGTCGAAAGTACAGTTAATTAGATGATGAATAAGAATATAGTTCATTTAGACAATCTCTAATTCTCTAGTGATAATCTGTTTTGCCCCGTCAAGATGTGCTTCTACAAAAGTGACATGTAGTACAGTTCATGTGCCAAAAGATGTTGTATGCTATAGTTTGCTGTCAAAGACTGACTAAAGACAATAAGTAGACTTTTCAGAATTCAGATTGTCTGCAGCGATTTCTTATCCTACGCATGGCTGTGTAATGTTCTGATGGAAGACACCTTTGTACTTCAGATGCAGTAGGGTTCAATCTATATTACTTGCTGTTTTGAGGTGGCTCAATTTCTATACTCCTTGTTCTGATATGTCGAACATTCTTAGATGGGTCAGAAGAAGATGTTGCAAATTTCAGAAAGATGTGTATGCTGTTGCTACCATTGTTCACCAAGTGCTGAGATCAGAGGGTCATTATGCTATTAACATCGAGTTACAGGCAAGGACACAATACTGTGTGCAGCAGAAAAATGAATTATCCTCTGCAGGCAGGGAGGGAGCTTCTAGCTATTATTCTGTAAATAGTTTGCAGTAAGACAACTGATCAACTCGATCGAGAACCATCCCTAGAAGGCGCTCTACCTCCTTACTGCCAGTAGGTTGTATTTTCTTCTGCTTGTTTGGTTTGCTACAGCTTATGCAATTACTTGTCTAAGGTTTGGCATGTTTTGCTACTTTCATTACGCTTATCATTGTGCTATAATGGATGAACTTCATTCTAGCTATATTTCGGTTCCCAAATTAGTTATCTACATACAACTGCTCAAATTTGATTTTACTTTTCCCCCTTTTGGTGATAAGTGAGGTCTGATGAGCGCATTGCTCTACTGCTAATTTTGCTTTTGAAGGCGCAAAAAGAACAGAACCTCATGTCTTTACTTTGATCTGTCACAGTGTCACCTTGTGAACGTCAAATTGTGAAATGTCCGCTGCACCATATGGGTTATGGACAAGGATGAAGAGAAAGATCCATGGACCAAATGGTATTCAGGGGATATAACTGTGGCTGAATACAACTTCTTCAAAAGTAGCGGAGTTATGGAAACGTTGTTTTTTGAGAAGAACTGTATATTTTGGATGATTTCGCTTGGGAAAGTGATGTCGTACAGCATTACAAGTCATGAAATACGGCAGGTAGCAAAATCTCCCCCTCTATACGACATGTTTATATATGTTGAGAGTTTACTGTTGTGTAGAGGATTCCAAGCCCAAAGTTTGACATCTTTCCCTTGAAGGCAGCAGGACCCATCTTTCATTCCCGTATTATTATTGTATTAACATGCTTAGAAAATATCAAAATTTTATACTAAGAGATATCTTTTTTTTCTTCTAAAATTTCATATATGGGTTGTGTCATCATACTTTTCCATTACCCATATGCAGCATTCTCCTTCATCGACATCAAAGTTCAAACTCAAAGAGTGCCACTGATTTTTGGATTGAAGGGTTCCACAGCATTATATCCCCTCACAGTGGCTCAAAATTAATATTAACTCATTGACATAGCCCTTAATCAATGAATAATTTAGGGAAAATCTAATTATTTCCCCAGTTTTTTAAAATGTTGGATCAATACGAAAAGTTTGTTGCACCAGTTCTCGCCTATCCCAACCAATGACATCCTCGAGTGATAAAATTTGAGGATTTTCACGATTATACTTGGAAAGAGCAAAATTCATAGAAATGAAACTAGGGTTCTCAATGAGAGATAGGGATGTAAATGGATCGGATTTGGATCCGGTGGAGCATCATCCGCTCCATCCGCGAAATCCATCTAATCAATCCGCTTCATCCGTCATCCGCGAACCATCCAATCCATATCCAATCCGTCCGTCATCTGCGGATTAGTGGATGGATCGGGTGCTTAACGGTTTATGTACTAAAAACAATAAATAGACCCAACTATAATAAAATTGTTAGTAGTCAAACAAAACTTCAACTCATATACGATCGTTTTACCTTCTAACAATAAAAATAACACAATTTAGTTTAAATAATAACAATACAAATTAGAAAACAAATAAAATTAAACTAAGATGTAAATATAACATATGTTTGATATCTTTTTTATATTATTCTTTTACACTTTAATATCTAAAAGGGTGATGGATGGATTCGCGGATCGGGTTAGCGGATGAGAAATCTCATCCATCATCCGCTCCATCCGCTATCCAATCCATCCGTCATCCGCTCCATCATCCATTTAATCGGGTTTTAATCCATATATTCGGTTCGGATGGAGCGGGTATCCGCGGATCATGAATCCATTTACATCCCTAATGAGAGAGCGCCAAGATTTACGAACACACCTGAATCGAAGGAGGGTTTTCACTAGGAGTCTTGCGAGTATCTCCGTCCATAATTTTGGTGGCAATTCATCTTCTAACGGTCTATTACTACTCAGCTCTCCCGTCATCTGATATCGAATTCGACGAGCAACAAGAGACAGTAGCAAGTTTCAGATTTTGAGGCAAATGAGATAGAGAGTGTGGTTTTGGCGGGAAGTTGGGAATTGGTAAGGTTTTGAACCCCTTCATTTTAATACGAAAATGCTACCGAAGAAGGAGCATTTTCGTCCAACTCTACTTTACCGTTGCAAATTGAAGCTATTTACTCATAGAATCATATTTTTTTATTTTTTTTTTTTGAAAATTTGATAAAAATAATCCGAAGTTTCACTCATCCGACAATAAAAAATCCCAACATTCCCAAAATAGAAAATCTACGTCACTAATTCGAAGTTTATATACGTCCCACAATTTTGCTAGTAACGGTGTTAAATTTCACTCGTTTGTTTGATGAGGTGGCAATACTTAGATAAAAAAACGTTCTTTTAATTTCTCTAATTTCTTCCTAATCCTTCTTCTTCATCTTCATGACCGTGTTTCTCTCTCCCTTGTTCTTCATCTTCTCCGGTCATTTTTTTTCCCTTTCCAGTTTCCACCATTACCAAACCACCAAAGACCAATCTCACTAAAGTCACACCAGGCACCCCTATGGGTTTATACCCCCAAATTCCTTCCATCTTCAGTCACTCTCCAATGGCTTTTTGCCTCTCTCTTTTTCTCCCTTTTCTATTCCCACATCTCAATACTCAATTTCTCCATTCAAACCTCTAACTTTCCATTCACCATTAGTATATTTACACTGGCAAATCGCAAACACCCAAATACCTTACCCAAATCAACAAACAGAAAAACTAAGCAAATTCAAGCTCAGATCAGCAAAATGATAATACAGTACAATCAAAGGAACATCGATCTTTAACGTCCAAAAGGAACAGCGCTGAAGCTGCTTGATAAAATATATTAGGCTTATAATATTGGTTCTTGTTATTGACCGTGAACTGAGAAGACCCCATATTTATAGGCTATAATAACTTGTTCCCCAAGCTCTACTAGTATCCTAATAATACTAGTTTCCAAATTACATAAGATCTCTATAATATATTAACCATATAATATCTTAATCATATAATCTAATATATCTTATTTTCTATGTATATGGGGAAAATATATTCTCATAATATTTTCCCGATATCATATCTCTAACACCCTCCCGCAATCGTAGCGGCAGGGCATCACGAACGCTACGATTGGAACAATACAATACGTAGTGTCCTCATCTTCGGTGAGTCCTCGATCTGCACGTCGAGTCTTCACAAGTCCTTGGTTGGTGAGTACTCGATCTGCACGCCGAGTCTTCACAAATAATTAATTGGTGAATTTTCGATCAGTCCGTCGAATCTTCACATATCATCAAGTAGGGAGAAGTCAACTTCTTGTCGCTACCTCCAATACTTCAAATCGGCGTCATCCATGGTCGTCAATCAATTTCATTATCATCAAGGTGATCTTGTATATAACATGAACACCTTTTTTTTATTTTTTTTTATCTACTGTTGCAAAAACGGGCAGTAGCTCCGCCATCTTTTGAAGCCCACTTCGTGCGAGTCTTCATTCATCTTAACCATTAATTAGTCATATTGGATCACTGTAGATCCGTCAATAGTGCCGTGGAAGGTCATCATATCAAAGGGAATTTTTTTTTAAAATCAAGTAGGTTGGTCTTGGGATGTTTGGGTTGTCCGGTGGCGGACTGTTGTTCGTCCGCCACCGACATAGCGGAAGCTTTTGTGTTTAGGTTCTCAGGATCGAACAAGCTCTGATACCATGATAAAATATATTAGGCTTATAATATTGGTTCTTGTTATTGCCCGTGAACTGAGAAGACCCCATATTTATAGGCTACAATAACTTGTTCCCCAAGCTCTACTAGTATCCTAATAATACTAATTTCCTAATTACATAAGATCTCTATAATATATTAACCATATAATATCGTAATCATATAATCTAATATATCTTATTTTCTATGTATATGGGGAAAATATATTCTCATAATATTTTCCCGATATCATATCTCTAACACTGCTCTTGACATTTCGCAAATCACCGAAATTCGGTCAAACCCTAGAAATTCTTCTATCCCTCTGTCTCTCGATGATAATCAGAGAATTGGGGATCACTGATGAATATGATGAGTAAGAGAGAAGTGACATCTGAGGGGGAAGTTATTGGGTGCTGGGAAATAAAAATGAATGAATTTTGGCGGTGCTACAATTATGGGATTTGAGATTTGAGACTCCAGTTTTATTTTTACTCCATCAGAAAGCAAAACAAAGTACGGTGCCATTGCCCATTGGGGAGAGAGAATAGTTTTCTAAGTATTTAATCATAATTATTAATGATGATTATATCACTAAACAACAAAATTAATGGAAGGTTGACAGTGTTAGCTGTTGGATCAATATTATGGGATCGATGTCAACTTAAGATTAATGACATAGATTTTCCATCTCGGAATTATTATTGTCGGATTGATGAAAAAACTTCGAATTATTTTTATTAAATTATCTTTTTTTTTTAGTGAAGAATCATATTCTTTTTTGGGCATTTGGACAAGTATAGAATCATATTCACTTACATATCAATTATCATCAGCACTAAATAGGACCTTTAGCAAAGTCAAGATTAAAATACAAAAAAAATGGAGTTAGGTCAAACACCAATGACAAAGGATGCTATCTCTGAACAATCCATGAATCCATTGTATAAGTGAAAATATAACAAAAATCAATGCCATCATAGGAATTGTAAATTTTGATCGCTTTAAGTAATAAAAATGCATGCTTTTAACTTTTAACTCGGTAAAATACATGCTTATTATTAACAAAATAATCAACAAGAAAACAAATTTCTAATAGGGCATCATTATCTCTAGTCTTGTGAGTCTTAAAATTTGAGAGTCTCAAAAATCTTATGAGTCTTGTGCCATTGTGGTGGGCAAAAAAAATAGGAATTTTAAGATGTGTCTTTGATATTTTAAGACTCTCTTTGAGACTCAATAATAGACCCCCTACTACTCAATAACTCAAACAAAACTATTGGTGGACCCTGCGAATAAAAAAAAAAAGAAAAAGTTGAAATGATGTAAAGATAGAGTCTCAAAAGTCTTGTAAGCAATGTGGTGACAAATTTGAAGAGACTAGTGTGAGTCTTAAAAACCAAAAAGATAGTGAAAAGATGATGTGGCAAGTCTTAAGAGCATCTCCAATGCAAGGTTTTTGGAGAGGTTTGTGAAGTGAAAAACCCTCCCAAAAAACCTCTACCCATAGTGACAAACCTATAAACCTCTTTTTTTTACAAACCACTTTGTCTAGACAAACCAGGTTGCATAATCTATTTCTAAATTGAGTCCCTCACCTAGAGGTTTTTTGAGGTTTATACCATTGGGAGGAAGGAATTAAGTAAAGAGGATTTTTTGCAATGATGATGTGGCACAAGTAAAAATCCACTTAGAGCTTTGTAGCATTGAAGACGCTCTAAGAGTTTTAAAAGTCTTTAGCAATGTGGATGCCCAAATAGAGTATGATTTTATTTATTTTTCCAATAATTGAATATTTTATTAAAATTGGGGAGAAAAAAAAAAGAAGTCAAGCTTGGACTACACATATTTGAAACGTTATAAGACTTATAACACCTACACGAACATATGATGAAACTCGTACACTCCTTAAAAAATCACCAATGTAATCAAAGCCTATGATAGTGGATAACCAATTTCTAGAATTACCAATTGAAGTCT
The DNA here is from genome assembly GCA_038025085.1 of Tetragonia tetragonoides. Taxonomy (NCBI): domain Eukaryota; kingdom Viridiplantae; phylum Streptophyta; class Magnoliopsida; order Caryophyllales; family Aizoaceae; genus Tetragonia; species Tetragonia tetragonoides. The sequence continues at coordinate 5,191,607 of CM076139.1, forward strand.
AGAATTACCAATTGAAGACAAGACCTGTTTCATGTCTTTAGTTGAAACATAATTATGTATCCTCCTTTGTTGCAATCCTTTCTGATCAAAATGCAAAAGCCTTTTGTAATGGAAATCATACCCCCCATTGATGATGCAAATCGCATTGTATTTAATCTCCTTCTAATACTTTAATCACGCAACCACAATACCACTCCTTTTTCTCCCTTTTCAAAAACCACAAGCAACACCAAATCAAATAGAGTGTGATCCTTTTACTTGTGTTCTTCATAACTTTTTCATTTGTGCATTATATTCACCTTTTCATGGTAGGGATGTCTTTCCCTTCAAATCCTCTCTACGACACCGGACTCTCAATGTAAACTAGTATGTAATATCCCAAGAGATATTTCTAGATGAACTCAACGGGAAACAAAAATTGGAAAAAACTAAAGCAACCCAGCACCCAGTTTCAGTTGCATTGTGTGGACTGTGGTCATAAGTGGTTGTATAACTACATTGGTCCATCAAATATCTATACTCTCAAATATTCATGATTGGAGGGCTTGTAAACATACTACCCACGTGACCCAATATCCACAAAGGCCCAATACCCACAGCCCAAGACCCCCACTAACCTAAGGACACATGACTATAAATACTAGAGACATAACTAAAGTAACTTTTTCATTCATTATAACATTTACTCCCTCAACTACATTAGACTCACTACCAAGCACGTTTACTGCTCCTACTTGATATTGAATTGCAAGATCTCAATCCAATCTTGTTGAACATCTTGCTACAATGCTTTTACATCAATCTTTTAGCCCTAAATTTCGATCATTTATAATTAAAGAGGTCTTCATTTGAACTCATCAAAAAAAATAAAATTAATAAGATCATCTAATAATTAATAAGAGAAGATAGATGCTGAAAGAAATATTTTTTAAGTTATAGTACAAAATACTCTTATGAGATTTATAGAGAAACATTTAACCAATTGTGAAATGAGATGAGACGAATAAAGTATGAAAATCTGAATCACCAAAAAATCTTGCTAGTTCTTACATTACAATGAACAGTTAAATCCCCGTATTGTGAAGAATGCAATTGTACATGCACAATTATAGACAATTGCACATTGTGAGATTTCTCCCGTCTCCTTCTTTTCCAAACCCAAAGGGCTATTTTGTTTAAAAAAACTCCCAAAATTCCAATTGAATCCCCATTTAATGTAAATCACAATCAATCATTGTCTGACTCATCTCCAATATCAGGCAGCTCTATCAACCTGCACATTGTGAGATTCCTCCCATCTCCTTCTTTTCCAAACCCAAAGGGCTATTTTGTTTAAAGAAACTCCCAAAATTCCAATTGAATCCCCATTTAATGTAAATCACAATCAATCATTGTCTGACTCATCTCCAATATCAGGCAGCTCTATCAACCTGAATTTTTCTAATTGCACTTCATAATAATTTATTCTTGTAAACCCAACTCCTTTGATCAACCAATAAAAGGCTCCAAAGCCTGAGACAATGTTTGATTGTACGTGTCATTCTATATTTATGGACAAGATTCTCCAAGAATTTCGATTAGCAGAGTAAATCGAAAAGTTCAATTTGTTGATGATATAACAATACAATCGCTATTGATTAATCCAACGACATTGAAGTTCTCCTCCCACCTACCATATCATAACATACAGTAACATAACATAACCCGCAGATAGAAGACTTCAAGGTATCGGCCAACAATTAGTCTTGTTTAAGGGTAAATCTTGTATGAGACCAATTCATAATAAAATGATATCACTATTAACAAATATTGGGATCACTTTTTGTCTTTTTATGAACAATAACCATTGTTTCACTTAAACGTGACCTTTGTCGATCTCACCAAAAGTTACGTCTTAACCGTCTTATAGAAGTTTTTAGACTTGTTGAATCCTGACTCTGTTTCATCAGTATGATACCTTCAAAGGATGCAGAAGATATGAAAAAGTTTGATGAATGATGTGTTTTTTCTAAATGATTTTATAGGTTAAAAGGAGGGATTTCGACCGGAGAGATTCAATTGTGGGGTTGTTTTCATGATCATAAAAAAAACTTTCTTTGCCCTCTTTATTATGGTTGAGATGTTCAACCATATAATATTCATTTTGGACCATGATCTCGATATACTTTGAAGTTTAATCATCATTTAACATGGAAGCTTGATCAATATCTTATGTTGCAGCAGCTCTGGTAGGAGAGGTAAGAGAGGTGCTGGGTATGTTTGATGAGAGTAAGGAAAAGTGAGGAAGAGTGGAGAAAGAATTCCCACTCATAAGTTTTTATTTTTGATTTGACATGTGCTAACTGCTACAGCCCTAGAAATTCTTGGATTTCTTGCTTGAAAGTTATATAAAATATATATATATATATATATATATATATATATATATATATATATATATATATATATATATATATATATATATATATATATATATATATATATATATATATATATATAAGGGAAATGAGGGTAGAATGCTTTTGGTATTTAAAAAATAACATTAAAATCAGTTACTTTAAAGTCTATTATCTATTATTTGATAAAATTTCAAAGCCCATTTCTTTAAGTGCATGTTCTTTTCAACTGGTTATCAATTTTGACCATTTTTGCCCAGTTATCTCCAGTTTTTTCCAATTTTCATCAGTTACCAGTTATAAAAATACAATTCCCCCCAAGTTTGCCCAATTTTTCTCAATTTGACATAATTTTGCCTAGTTTCGCTATTTTGACATATTAACAAAATAATAATATATCAGAATATAAAACTAAATATAGATATATTGACTTTGTATTTAAACATGTGTAAAAAGTCATTGTTATAATAATAATAATAGTAATACTAATAATAACAATAATTATAATAATAATAAATTATTATTATTATTATTATTATTATTATTATTATTATTATTATTATTATTATTACACACTTATTACTATTTTTATTTTATTAATTTTACACTCCTATTGTTCTTATTGTTAATTTATTATTATTAATAATTATTATTATTTTTTTTTTGTTAAGTAAACATTTAAATATACAACATTTTAAGTTTTTCCATAAATTTCCCCATTTTTCTAATGAATGATGCTAGCTGTAGCCTCACTATGAGGTTGCAAATTGCAGCATGGCCTCCAGAAACTGACATGTGTAAAAAATTATCATTTTTAAAAATTAATTCACTTTCTCTTTTTCCTTTTCTTTTTCCTTTTGGGGTTCACTCTTCCAATCTTAGGGTTTTCTTTTGGGGGTTTTGGGGTTCATCCTTCCCGTTTTAGGATTTTCTTTTTTATTTTGGGGTTTTGGGGGTTCACCCTTCCCATCTTAGGTTTTTTTTTGGGGTTTTGGGGTTCACCCTTCCCATCTTAGGGTTTTTATTTTGGATTTTGGGGGTTTTGAGGTTCACCCTTCCCATCTTAATGCTTTATTTTGTAGAATTCCTACGGCGAAGCCGTCGGAATTAATGGTGGTAGTCGTTGGTAATAATAATTGATCAAATTTCGGTTAAATAAACATGAATATTGAGGAGATAGGGTGAATTTATTGTAAAAAGTCACAAAATTTGAGGAACTTTTTTTTTTTTTTTTGGTTACATGGAAGGCGTTAAACGCCCAAAAAATAAAACCAAAACAAACTAAATGCTAATCATTCTAGGTTTCGCGAACCCGACAAGGTCTTCGAAAAGCACTGACATCATACTAGTAATAGGACTCTCATACTCGGCCCAGACTTCGGGTACTTGAAACTGTAGTTCGCAAGCCAGTCAGCTGCTGCGTTGACCTCCCTGTAAACATGCTTGAGCTTGATTCTCCAAGGTGTGTTGCTTATGATATTTTTGCACTGCTGAATTATGAAATAGTAAGGGCTGAACTGTGGAGTTGGGGCACGAAGCATGCTGAGGGAAATCTCTGAGTTCGATTCTAACTCCAGTTGCATGATTTGAAGATGTCGAGCAGGTCGGAGTCCATGGAGTATGGCCATTAATTCTGCCATGAGAGCAGTTCCATGACCCAACTTGGCTGTAAATGCACGAATAAACGCACCATTATTCGACCTGAATACGCCACCACCACCCGTTGAGCCCGGGTTGCCTTTAGCTGCCCCATCAGTGTTTAACTTGACCCAGCCAATAGCTGGAGTTGACCAGCGAAAGTACACCTCAGTTTTGCTGCGAGTTGTGCTACCAAGGCTTGATTTTTTTTTTCGATTCAGCTACTAAATACTCCTCACCCTTAGCCAAAGCAAAGTGCCCGCGATTAGGTGGAATATCCTTCGGGTCACCAAGAACTCGAGAATTACGCCAGCGCCATAGCCACCATAGTGTCATGGAAAAAATTGTGGCCCATTTATCATTTGCTTTCATATTATTATCTACCCAATCCATTAGGGATGAATGAAAGAAGGCCGGTTGGAGATGGGAGGGGAGAATATCAAGCCAAACCTCATTTGCTTTTGGGCAATCTCGAAGGATGTGAAATCCAGTTTCCTCAAAGTGCCCACAGCTCGAGCACGAGGCATCCGTAGCTATTCTCCTACGGACCCTATTGAAGGGTAAGCCATAGGAAGCCACGAACTCTTTGGGACGCTGACACCCTCCAAATATTCTTCCACCTTTGTTCTTCATCCCCATTCAAGTTCAAGCGAATGATCTCAAGAGCTGATCGGACCGAGAAGTCCCTTGAACCCGTCTTGCTCCAACACAGCCGATCACGGGCATCAAGAGAGTTTGTGACCTGCGTTGCGGCGATGAGATTGAGGGTCTCTTGCAGAAGTAGGTGTGAAAACTCATCCCACTTCCACCTCTCCCCGTCCCAAAACTCGGCCACGGTCTTACCCAGTGCTTCATCATCGAGAGGTTGAAGCGCTTCGTTCTCAAGTGGACTATCCTTGACCCAGTGATGAAGCCAAAAAAAAGTACTTTTGCCATCCCCAATCACCGACTTAACCCCTGCTCGTAATGTCGAGGCCGAAGAGACAACCCCCTTCCAGGTATTGGACATGTTCCTTTGGGGTTGAAACATATCAATATCACAACGACCCGCACAATATTTACTTCTCACAACTCTCGACCAAAGGCTATTGGGTTCAGTCAAAGTTCGCCAACCAAGTTTTGTGAGGAAAGTCGCGTTGGCTTGTCGCATCGACCTCAACCCTAACCCACCAGCCGACTTGGGTTGTGTGACAGTTTGCCAATTTGAGGAACTTTACAAATGTCAGCTTGTAAGGGTGAGGCTGCAGCTAACAACCCTCTTTTCTAATTAATCTTTATTTTCATTAGTTTGACCCAATTTTTCCCAGTTTCTCCCCATTGTCACACGTTTCTCCCACTTACCGATTAGACTTTTCAGTTTTCACCATTTTTCACCAATTTTCACAAATTTTCACCAATTTTGCCGAATTTCTCCATTAAAACCAGTTCTTTCAAAGCCTATTAATTCTCTCGTTTTATGACAGATGGCTTTTTCCAATTACTGATTTGCGAAATTGGCCAAGTGGGTTTTTGGGGTTGAGGTTTATTTTTTCCATTTATCCTAATTTGTGGAGAATTTAATGATTGAATACGATAGTTGGTGTTGTGTTTGACTGTTTGATGCTTCATTTGTGAAATTGGTGGGTTGGGTTCCTTTTTTTTTTTTTTTTTTTTTTTTGGCTATGCAAGAGAATTCAATTAGTATTAAGTAGTGGAACTGGATACAGAGTTGGTTACACTAGCTGGCATCTCAGAGTGGTTTAAACAACCACAGAAGCTAGTAGAGAATGCCCAAGCAGCAAAGTTGTGTTTGGTCTTCGTTTCACTTGAGGTTCCTAAAGGTCAGTGAATCAATCTTGAAATGACCTAATTTTGGTAATTGCATGTTTTATTTTTTGGTTGTTGTTTCTTATTTTGTAGGAGTATTAAATTGATTGGAGCAATTGCATGATTATTCGATTTTAGTTGTAATTGTGGAGTTGGAAAGGTGTTTTAAGAGAAGAAATGATATCATATAATGTCTACAAATTATTTCATGTTATGTGAACTACATCATAGATTCATATCAGAGCTAATAGTTTGAAAGTTTATCCTATTTTATTGTATTAATCTCACTTTTTTCTACTTTTGACACCATCAACAGTAGATTATTAAATTTATAATGGACAACGGTGGCTATGGTGAAATTCCTGAAAATGCCAATGAGCGTGAGTTCCCTCTTATATCGAATTAGTTTCTTATTTTCTTAATCATCCTCAAATGTTGAAGTTCCAAATTTGTTAGTTTGAGTTTGACTCTGCCCGTAGACTATTTAGGGTGTTAAATACCTAAAAAACTTTGCTTTTTTTGTTTTTGGATTTATTTAGATTGCCTAGGACCTCAATCTGACTCTGCTGGAAAGTCAGATTCATGTGAAGGCTGCCCTAATCAACAAATTTGCGCCACCGCACCAAAAGGCCCTGACCCAGGTAACTTGGGGAACTTTTTTGATTTTATTTTAGAACGCTTCACATATCTATTACTCTCTAGTTAGTAGCCTGCAAACTTGTTTTCTTTGGCATCTCCAGCTATGCAACACAATTGTGTTGGTGGTCCGCTGATATTCATTGCAATGCTATGTAACAGGATAGTTCATTGGGAATTGTGATAAATATAAGTTTATAAGGCTTATCAAAGGTTTTGTCTTCTTGTCTCTTTTCAATGAATTTTATCAATCGACGGATTGGAAGCAAATCGATTGTTATGTACTTATCATTCGAGCTCTTACATACAATCTCGTAGTTGCTGCCGTGGCTTCTGATCCTTCATCTTGGAGTTAGTTGGCTGTGTAAGCTAAGACGGATAAATTTTGGCAGTATTGCACATTAACGGATACCTGATAGTACTTTGGTTGGGAAGCTTTCAATGTTATGCTGGCAGCAGAACACGTTATAAATAGTTTAGCTTGTTTGTTGTCTATTCTCTATTGAGTTACTCGGAACATTTAGGAAGGTTAAGCCCTTATAGTTGTTCTTTGGTGGAGCAATTTTTGTATGTCCCGTCTTTTAAGGTTACAACTCTAGACATAGACCATCCTCCATAAACTCCTGATTGTTCTAGTTTACTCTTCTTAGCTATATGGCTACTCGGAAGAGGAATACTAGACAAGTTGTATCTTGTTATTTCGCTTCTTGGTTGCTCATCTACTAAGCAACAAAGGTTGTTTGATCTTCTGTTAATAACAAATGGGTTTGTTGAATGTTATTGTCGTTATAGGAACACCCATTTGTTGAGAGAAATTCTTAAGAAAAACAAAAAGTTGTTACACTTTGGTTAGGATCTGCAGAGAAGCTATGAATTTGGTCTTCGAGCTGGAAATGTCGAGGATGTGATGTGCTGTGTGCAAATTTTTCAGAAACATTTGTAGTAATTAGAGTAAGTAGTTACTACGCTTTGCTTAGGCTCCACAGAAGCTATGAAATCTATGAGCTGGGAATATAAAGGAAGTGCAAATTCTTCAGAAAAGTTTGTACATTCGGACTCCAGCAATTGGGAAATGTGGTGGTTTCTCTACCATCATGGTAAGCATATACCATCTACTTGTCATGCTTCGACACTTTGATTATCCAACATGTCCTCCTTTCTAGAGAGAGTCTTAGACGGAGGTAGTTTGTTTTGCCATATGGCAAAACTTATAGGTGTAAAGTTGTAAGGTGGCATATTTTTCAGGGGGCGGGGTGGTGGTGGTTGGAGGGTGAGTGGTTATGTCTAGGGGATATATTACACTTTGTTGGTAAGTATTTTGTAGGCACTTTTTTGTTTTATCTATATAGGGTTTTGGCTTCTGTTGTTTTCTTATGTTGATATTTGGTAATAGAACTTGCAAAGATTAGGCAAGTCCTTGAGGGATTTGAATTCAGTCAAGACATGTTCTTTGTTTTATTTTGTTTTTTCTTCTTTCTGTTTTTGCTATTCTGTTATTCATCTAGCCACAAAGCTTTCTTAAAGAATATCCAGCTTTGTGACCCGAATCATTTGATGGCACACATCATATGAAAGTTAGGAACTTTCAAGCATTTGGAAGTTTGGTACATAGTTTGCTGCAATTGTGGATATCGTAATTCATACCCACACCAGTTTTCTTTGGGGGAAAAAAAGGGATGAAACAAATCCGTGTAAAACAAGTAGTTCAGGAATATAGGATATGGGTATGTTATGAACTTATGACTTAACGATATTCTTTTGGGATCCTTGGAGCTCAGTTGTGCTAGGACTAGGATTATTGTTGCATAAGTGTGGGTCTGGTCCCTCCTCGTATTATCTATTTTACCAAGTTACTACCATTATTCTCTATATGCTGAGATGTCTGGTTCGTTACAAAATGTTTGCCTGGCTGGCTCTGGCAAAACCTTTTATGATGGTTAAATTGTTGGCCTCTTGCAGACTTGGTTCAGATTGCAGAGAGAATGGCAACAGTGAAGCACAAAATACTGATTTTGTCTGGAAAGGGTGGGGTTGGGAAGAGCACATTCTCTGCTCAACTGTCATTCGCATTAGCAGCCATGGATTATCAGGTTGGACTACTCGACATAGACATTTGTGGCCCAAGTATTCCCAAAATGTGCGGCCTAGAAGGCCAAGACATCCATCAGAGCAACCTTGGCTGGTCTCCTGTGTATGTTGAGTCCAACCTTGGTGTCATGTCCATTGGCTTCATGCTTCCTAACCCAGATGATGCCATGATCTGGCGGGGCCCATGGAAGACCGGTCTTATCAAGCAGTTTCTCAAAGATGTTTATTGGGGGGAGCTTGATTACCTCGTGGTTGATGCTCCACCGGGCACTTCAGATGAGCACATCTCAATAGTCCAATGCCTCCAGGCAACTGACATTGACGGCGCCATCATTGTCACAACCCCACAACAAGTCTCATTGATTGATGTCCATAAAGAAGTGAGCTTCTGCCAAAAGGTTGGCATAAAAGTCCTTGGGGTTGTCGAGAACATGAGCGGCTTGTACCAACCACTGGCAGATGTCAAGTTCTCGAAGCCTTTAGAGACTGGGAAACATACTGATGTCACTGAATGAACTTTGCAGTATATTAGGGAAAATGCACCAGAGTTGCTGAATTTGGTAGCCTACAGCGAAGTCTTTGACAGTAGTGGTGGTGGTGCCATGAAAATGTGTCAGGAAATCGGGGTTCCTTTTCTTGGGAAAGTACCATTGGATCCCAAACTATGCAAGGCGGCTGAAGAAGGTAGATCCTGCTTTGAGGATAAGAAATGCAGTGCGAGCGCTCCTGCGCTGAAGAGCATTATAGAGAACCTAATACCCAGAAGAGCAGCAGAGTAGAATCAAATAAGTGACACAGAATGTGAGTTATGTGACGTTGTTCGATCCCTCGATACTCTATAGACCTACTCCTGACCCCTGTTGTCAGCAGTTGTAAAAAAAATTTAATTTAATTTTTTAAAACAGGATATCTTTTTAACGGAAAATTGCAAGCCCTCCTACTCACCTGAAGTTTGTATACTCCCTCACTCTTGTTATCCGAGATAAACATTGAAATTTCCAAAATTTACTGACTTCATAAAATTTTATTAATCAATTACCTCCCTGGCTTCCAATTATTAAATTAATGGGGCTTGGGGAATTTGATAATCGGTCAGTTTTTTTTTAAGTGTCAGTTTTTTTTTGTCATAATTTAATCATGGATTTGTGAATTTTTATTTTATTTTATTCATATTATATATATATTTTTTTGTTGGATTCATATTGGAAAACACTTTCATAATACTCCTATGTAGTTTTCATAATTTTAATTTAAATAGTTTGATCAAAAGTTGCAAATCGAGAAATGAATGGAGTACCACATATGGAGTAGAAGACAGAGGAAGTATCTTTGTAGTGTTATCATTCAAAATGAGAGATAGTGTCGTGATGAACTCTGCAGCTAAGAAGTTTAATTTTTTTTAAAAATTCTTACCCAAATTGTTGACTTTTCATCCTACCATGATCCTGATTCCTGTCAATCATTCCACTGCCTTTCCTTCCCCATATTCGCACTACTATAAATATAAGTAAAGCACAGGAGAGTTGGGAATCAGATTGAGATTCGGATGGATAGAAGTTAGAAACCCAGAAATGGAAGCTCTAACAGCAAACTCTATTCTGATTTCATTAGTCTGTATAGTTGTTGTAACAGGGTTAGCTAAAGCTCTGAACTGGGTATGGCTGAGGCCAAAGAAACTCGAGAAAATGCTCAAACAGCAGGGCATCCATGGCAATCCTTACAGGTTCTTGGTCGGCGATATGAAAGATTTCAGCTCCATGCGCTTTAAGGCATTGGAAAAACCAATGACCGGTTTTTCCAATGATTATCTCCCACGTATCGAACCTTTCCACCATCACCTCTTCACAAACTTTGGTAAGTAAATCTTCACTCAAGGTTTGATCATTGCTTCAAGTTTTCGCTTTTGAACTTTTGCTGCTGAATTCTAGCTTTACAGTGTCACCCTCAAGTATGCACAACTAGGACTATGTATCATATTTAGATTTGATAAACACCCTCTTTCTGTAATTAAAAGTAACTTTATATAGGGTAATTTGAACTGGTAGTCTAGCTACTAACTCTGGAGTGAATCATGGAAGGAGTATTGACTATTGAGTGGTGAACATCATTTCATCCTTTGGTACTAATGCAGGAAAAAATTGTTTGATGTGGGTTGGCCCTACACCCAAGATAAACATCTCAAAGCCTGAGTTGATTAGAGAAGTCTTAACAAAGATGCACGAATTTCAGAAGCCGAAGTTGAATCCCATTGCAGGAAAGCTCTTTCGGGGGTTTTTGAATTATGAAGGCGAAAAATGGGCAAAACACAGAAAGATGATCAACCCTGCTTTCCATGTGGAGAAGTTAAAGGTCATTCCTCAAGCTCTCCCACCACTCCTTTTTTCTTTGGTCCCATAAAATTATATAACTAGGAGTGATGAATAGTTTCTGAAGGAAATAAAGAACCAGATCGTCACGTAAGCCTGTTAGAATCAGATAATAGGCAGCAATTAAGCCATATGCAAGACATTTTAAATAGCTAATATTAAGACGGTCTAGTCAGTGCATGAATTCATTTACATCTATATCTTTTGACAGTTGAACTCAAGTGTACTGATTTGGTTGTAACATTTGTGCTTAAATTTTGTTTTGTGTTTCTTACAGCTTATGTTGCTAGCTTTCTTCGACAGTTGTACTGATATGATCAGCAAATGGGAAAAGATAATCTCTGAAACAGGTTCCAATGAACTAGACGTGTGGCCGCATCTTACGACACTCTCTGCTGATGTAATATCTAGAGCAGCATTTGGTAGCAGCTATGAGGAGGGACAAAGAATCTTTGAGCTCTTGAGGGAGCAAATTCATTTAGGACTTAGTATGCTACAATCAGTTTATATACCAGGAACGAGGTGATTTGCATCCTACTGACATTCTTCTTACTTAACTATCCAGCAATGTAAGGCCTAATTACTGATACTGATTGATGACTGTTCAGCCATATTCCAACAGTAAAAAATAGGAGGTTTAAGGAAATCGACAGTCAACTACACACTTTATTGGGAGGAATCATTAATAAGAGAATAGAAACAATCAAGTCTGGAGAAGCTACCAAGGCTGACTTGTTGGGCATACTCATGGATTCCAACTTGAAAGAAATCCAGCAAGATACTAACACTGTAAAGAATGAGAAGCTTGGGATGAGTCTTCAAGAGGTGATCGATGAGTGCAAGCTCTTCTACTTGGCCGGACAAGAGACCACTTCGGTATTGCTAGTGTGGACATTAATCTTATTGAGTGAGCACCACGATTGGCAAGCAAGAGCACAAGAAGTCTTTCAAACGTTTGGAAACAACGCACCTGACTTTGAAGGCTTAAACCGTCTAAAGACAGTAAGTTGTCTATAATTCTTATTCTGATCTGAATTTGCGAGTTTGCATATTAAACGCGTACTTCGATGATATATGTTGCTTTAGGTAACCATGATATTATATGAGGTTCTCAGACTGTATCCACCAGCTACTCAACTTAGCCGAAGCATTTACAAGGACACAAAAATAGGAGACTTGTCACTTCCTGCTGGTGCATTGGTAAATATCCAAATCATCTTTGTTCACAGGGACAAGGAAATCTGGGGTGATGATGCAGAGGAATTCAAGCCAGATAGGTTTTCTGAAGGGATCTCCAAGGCAACAGGAGGGGTTGCCTCGTTCTTCCCCTTTGGTTGGGGACCAAGAACGTGCATAGGAGAAAAGTTTGCCATAACCGAAGCTAAAATGGCTCTGTCAATGATTCTCCAACGGGTCTCTTTCAAGCTTTCTCCATCCTACTCTCATGCACCGATGACTGTTTTCCTCCTTCAACCCCAGCATGGAGCTCAGATCGTTTTGCGGAGGCTCTGAATACTAAATGAGAGAAATTCAGATATACATACTGATTATAAACCATATAGCTTATATTTCAAGAGCTCAAAGTGTATGCCGTTTGGCTTCCTTAGACTTTTTGCTCTGTTCTATTGATGTAGAATACTTCCTCATATATCCAACATGAAAGTTTGATCCAACAAAAATGGATGTACATGGAAATTTGGCTCTGTTTTCTTCATATCTTTATCGACATACTCTATATTTTTTATCCTTAAATATAATTGCAACCTTCAAAAAACTCACGGCTATCTTAACCTTAAACTCCAAAATACTATTGATAAAGCCTGAAGAACCAAAGCAAAAAAAAAAAAAGAAAAAAAGCAACTACTACTTATTCTTTGTCGAACAAATAGAGGTTGCAGAATGTAAATTTGTTGAAAACAAGTCAGGATACACTAGGTCCCAAGTTTGAGTCCATATATATAAATTGTATCGGCCTTTGTAAAAAGAATGAGGTGTGAGAGGGAAAGTACATTATTTTATTTAAAATTTATGAATAAGAATATATACTCTATATCTCCATAAAAAACAAAAAAAATAAAAATATATTCCATATCTTTTGTAGGGTAGGGGGTCTTGTAAGAGACTTATTGAAAGTAAAACACGAAAGAGAACATCCATAGATTTGGAAAGTATTATTGATATAAATATCAAAAGCACCTTATATTACACGCATGATTGATTACTTTAGGGCTTTGGTGAGCTATGGGAAAGAGAAGAAGGAGATCACAAAAGGGAAAGACAAGAAAGACAAGTACGCAGGTCCAATACTTGCCGCTGGAACTATTGACGGAGATACTCGCAAGACTCCCGGTCAGAACTCTTGTCAAATTCAGGTGCGTATCTAAATCATGGCGCTCGGTGATTGATGACGTTGGTTTTGCTTCTATGCATCTATCAATCTTCAACAATAATAATAACCGTAACAACAATAATAACAATCAGTTGCTAACTAGTGAAACAGGCTATTCAAAGAAAGGTATTGGCATTGGGAAAATGATAAAACTTCATAGCAGCATTGATAAGTTCGCCACATCTGCTAACGAAATAAATGGATTAACCAGAAAATGCAATGTGATTGATTTTGTCAGTGGTGTGCTATTGATTGAGCTTGGGGGCTGTGGCACGCCGCCACTTAGCTTTATGTTGTGGAATCCATCCATAAGACATTCTCTCATCCTCCCAGTATGCCCCATTGTGGCGGCTCTTAATACTGAACTTTGGGTTAACGATGATGTTGGTGTTGGTTTTGACCCTTCAAGCAATGAAGTTAAGGTAGTGGTACTTGCAAGTTCTTCTTCGTCGTCGACTTTAACTCCGGTTCATAATTTGGCAATATACGCTTTAAGCACCGGAGTTTGGAGGACCAAGAGCGTGCTTATAGAAGGCTTGCGCTGTTTTGAAAGGAAGTCGCCTCTTTTCTCTAGAGGTGTTCAGTATTGGCTAGCAACTTATAATGAGACCACGGCAGACCAAAATATTGGTAAGTATCTTGATTTCGGAACAAAATCTACCCATATGGTTTCATTTCACTTAGGAAGTGAGACGTTTAATGCTGTCAAATTGCCGGCTTACTATGATGGAATAGAAGGGTTGGTTAGATTTTCTTTCCTTCTTGGTGAATCAATAGCGATTTTTGATTTTTCAGCTGTACATAGCTGCATATGGGTTATGAACGAGCATCATGATACTCAACAACCATGGACCAAATGGGATTCAAGAGAGTCACCACCCTCAAGGGATTACACGCTTTTTCGAGATTGTATAAACCATACGTATCCAGGACTATTTCACATCAAGGAAACTTGTAATAAACTTTTGCTTAAGCGGCCTAAGACTACAGCAAGATGGCCATGGGAGACGACGATAAGTCAACCAGGAGTGAGCTATGTTTATTACTCGTATGACCTAAAGAGTCATGAGCTACAGAAAATGGGAGAAACAAATTCTACACAATTAGATTTCATGGTTCCTTTTGTGGAAAGCTTGGTATTGCTCAATTGTCAAAAGCCCCAAAAGAATAAGGAAACAAGAAACTGTACTTGATCACAAAGGATATGGTGCACTGGACTTTATTGTCGCTTGCTGAAGCAGAATATGATAGAAAGTGATATCAATGAGCGTGATACAGCAAATGGCTTCAGATTGTCCGACTACTTTCGAGCAAAAGCTTGCTCATCGTTTAGGTTGGTCTAGTATTATTTTTGTAGTCGGATAATTTAGTTTTATGGATGGTATGTTTGAAATTTCTACTAGCAATAGTCTAACATTATGTAAATTTGAACTGTCTACATCAGATATCAAGCTCCTTGAACAGTTTAGAAACAAGACATAATGCTGAGAATTGAGATGGCATACTAAAATACTGTATCTAAATTCTAAAGTTTTCTAACTTTACCAACTTTAGTTGGGATTTGATATTTTGGTGTTATCTTTCAACAAAAAACAGCGAGTATTGTCTTCATTGTCAAACGAAAATGACATTTTATCGTATCCCAGGACCCAGTCAATCCTCAGTTTCCTCTGTCTTTCCTCTCCTATATGCTCCATTAAGTATGATAAGAACTACTAGTAAATCACAGAAGAGTGGGAAATCAGATTGGTAAAAAGAAAAAGAAAAAAGAAAAGAAAAGAAATGGAAGCAGTAACAACAAACTCTATTTTGATTTCATTAGTGTGTATAGTTGTTGTAGCAGGGGTAGTTAAAGTTCTGAACTGGGTATGGCTAAGGCCAAAGAAACTGGAAAAAATGTTGAAACGGCAAGGCATCCATGGAAATTCTTACAGGTTCTTGCTCGGGGATTTGAAAGATTTTAGCTCCATGCGATCTAAGGCATTGGAAAAACCAATGACTGGTTTCTCCAATGATTATCTCGCACGTATCGAACCTCTCCACCATCAGCTCTTCACCAACTTTGGTATGTAAATCTGTACTCACTTTTGTGTTGTGGAGTTTGTATGTTCATGTTTCATAACATCAACTTTTATGCCTGGATTAGATAGTGCTCAGTATTAGGTCTTGAGTATTTATGTGTGGTGATTGGTGAACATAATTTAATTTTTGGGTACTAATGCAGGAAAAGATCATTTCATGTGGTTTGGCCCTATACCCATGATAAACATCTCAAAGCCTGGGTTGATTAGAGAGGCCTTAACAAAGATGCATGAATTTCAGAAGGTGAAGATGCATCCCATTGCAGACAAGCTCTTCCAAGGAATTGTGAGCTATGAAGGCGAGAAGTGGGCAAAACATCGGAAGTTGATCAACCCTGCTTTCCATGTAGAAAAGTTGAAGGTCATTCCCCCCAAAACTCTAGCCCCATCCTTTTTCTGAATTTCTCCCCTGAAGTTGAATAGCCAGTAATGATCTGTGACGAAAGTTACGGCTTCGGCTCAGGGATAAGATGTTTGGTTGTGATTTGTGTCAATTGTCCTCGAATTTGGTTGTGTTTGAGGGAATGACCTTCAACATTTCTAATTAATTTCCCGATAATTGGTTGTGAAAAATCTGACAATTGTCCTTGAATTTGGTTTTGTGTTTGTTACAGCTTATGTTGCCAGCTTTCTGTGGCAGTTGTACTGACATGATAAACAAATGGGAAGACATAGTTGCTGAAACTGAAACAGGTTCTAATGAGCTAGACGTGTGGCCGCATCTTACAGCACTTTCTGCTGATGTGATATCTAGAGCAGCATTTGGTAGCAGCTATGAGGAGGGACAAAAGATCTTTGAGCTTCTTGTTGGAGTATCCCTCCTACATGGAGGAAGAACCCAATTAATTTGGGATATATTTGCTTACCATATGGGTTATCCATATGATGTTTAAGTGAAGGGCAATTTCGTATATTCACTCACAAGTGGCTTCCCTTATAAGCCAAAAGGTTAGAAGGGCTGAGGGCAAGAGAGAGAAAGCCTAGACACTCAAAAATTCAGGAGAAAAGTCTAGAAGAGAAGAGGAGAGAGAGAAGAGGAGCCACCCACGAATTTTGGTGCTGGCAGCCCAGAAATCCGCCCCGATCGACGACCAAACGAACTCCGATCGTCGCGAGATTTTAGCACGTTGTTCCTGACATCCCCCTCTTCAAATCCAACGGTCAGAATTTCATTTGGAGCTCTCTAACTCAGTTTTCTAAATTCAGCTCTTATTTTATACGAAATTGTATTTCCACTCTTTTTGGGTGATGATTTGGGAGACTTGTTGTGCCAAGGTTGATCCTTGATGATTGTGAATACCTCTAGTTGATCTAGGGAAGAACTATTGTTGTACCCACTTGTTAATTTGTTGATTAGTGGAGGTTTTGGCACCGTTTGTTAACGGTCCCGTGGTTTTTTCCCCACATCGGGGTTTCCACGTAAATCCTTGCGTCTCCTTGTTTATTTACTGTTTTTGGGCTGATTTATAGTTCCATTTGCTGCTGTCATTTTGGTTCAATATTGTTTGGTTGCTTGAATTGGTTATTGCTCATATTTGCATCACAACCGGGGAAAAAGTCTTTGTTGCTTCCGCTTGTGTATTTGTGTGCTTTCCCCAACATAGTGGTATCAGAGCTTTGGTTAGAGTCATTGTGAATTTGTTGTGTTGTTAAAGATGGATGAAAAATCTGGTGTGCACGGAATGATTAGTTTGAATTCTGGAAATTACTCCGTGTGGAAAACTAAAATGGAGGATATCCTTTATGTGAAGGATTTGTATGAACCAATTTTAAATGCAACCATACCAACTGGTGTTGTTGAAAGTGAGTGGAAAATATTGAACCGTAAAGCCGTTGGAACAATTAGACAATTTGTTGATATGAGTGTCCTCCAACATATTGCCAATGACACGAATGCTTATACTCTTTGGAAGAAACTTGAGACCATGTATGAAAGGAAGAATGCCTTGAGTAAAGCGTCATTGATTAGAAAACTTGTGAAACTGGAATATAAAGATGGTGATAGCATAGTAGTTCACTTGAATGAATTTCAAAGTTTGATTAACAAGTTGTCTGCAATGAAGATGAATTTAGATGATGAGCTGCAGGCATTGCTACTACTTTGCTCATTGCCAGAAAGTTGGGACACTCTATTTGTATCACTTAGCAACTCCGCACCAGAGGGCACGCTGACAATGGAAATTGTCAAAGCTAGTTTGTTGAATGAAGAAACTAGAAGGAAGGAAATGAGTTCCTCCACACAACCAGAGGCTAATGTGACACAAGAATCAAGCAGGGGAAGAAGTAAGACTCGATATCCCCAGCATAGAGACAAGTCCAGGGGGAGATCAAAATCAAAGGGTAAGATCATTTGCCACTATTGTGATAAGCCAGGCCACATTCAAAAACATTGCAGGAAAATGAAGAGAGACAAGTCCAGAGAAAGGAAAGAAAAGGGTGAGACATTCGGGCAACAACAAGAAGAGAAAGATAACAACACCACTGCAGTTGCAACAAGTGATGAATTATTTTTTATTGGTGACCATTGCCTAAATCTAGATAGTGATGATTGTACTTGGGTGATTGACACGGGTGCTTCGTTTCATCTAACCTCGCACCAAGATTACTTCTCATCTTACACCAGCGGTGACTTTGGCTATGTAAAGATGGGGAATGATGGCTCATCCAAGATTGTAGGCATGGGTACAGTGTGTTTGGAGACATCCACAGGTTGCAGTTTGGTGTTGAGAGATGTCCGACATGTTCCAGACATTCGGCTGAATTTGATATCTCCTGGGTTGCTCGATGATGCTGGTTACTCCAGCAACTTTGGTGGTGGAAAGTGCAAGCTTATCAAAGGAAGTTTGATTGTGGCTCGTGGGAGCAAGCAGAGATCCTTGTATGTGATGCAAGCTAAGTTGTGCAAAGGAGAAGTACACGCAGTTGATGATTCCTCCAGCGAGTTATGGCACAAGAGACTTGGTCACTTGAGTGAAAGAGGTATGCAAATGCTTGCTAAGAAGCAACTCCTTCCTGATGTTCAAGGTATGTCCTTGAAACCCTGTGTTGATTGTTTAGCTGGAAAACAACATAGGGCAGCATTTCATACTCGTCCCCCATCTAGAAGAAAACATGCATTAGATCTTGTTCACACTGATGTATGTTCTATGGATACTAAGTCACATAGCGGTGCACTTTATTTTGTTACTTTTATTGATGATTATTCTAGAAAACTGTGGGCTTTTGTGTTGAAAACCAAAGACCAGGTACTACAGTTTTTCAAGCAGTTCCAGGCCAGAGTTGAGAGAGAAACAGGCCGGAAGCTCAAGTGTGTTAGAGCTGACAATGGTGGAGAGTACAGGGGTCCATTTGAAGAGTATTGCAAAGTACAGGGCATCAGGCTTGAGAAGACAGTTCCCAAGACACCTCAGCTGAATGGACTTGCAGAGAGAATGAACAGAACAATTGAAGAAAGAATTCGATGTATGCTCTCTCATGCGAAGCTGCCTAGGATTTTTTGGGCCGAGGCAATGTTTACAGCAGTGTACCTCATCAACCGGTCACCTTCAGTTCCTCTTAATGGAGATGTTCCGCAGAGAGTATGGACTGGTAAAGAGGTATCATTCAGCCACCTGAGAGTCTTTGGGTGCCT
Source organism: Tetragonia tetragonoides (assembly GCA_038025085.1). Lineage (NCBI taxonomy): Eukaryota > Viridiplantae > Streptophyta > Magnoliopsida > Caryophyllales > Aizoaceae > Tetragonia > Tetragonia tetragonoides. Next base: position 5,210,638 of record CM076139.1, read on the forward strand.
TGCATATGTTCATATTCCCAGAGATGAGAGGTCCAAGCTTGATAGCAAGACAAAGCCATGCATCTTCCTAGGGTACTCAGAGGATGAGTTTGGGTACAGATTGTGGAATCCAGTTAGCAGGAAAGTGATTAGAAGCAGAGATGTAGTGTTCTTTGAAGACAAAACCTTTGCAGATTGTGAGAAGAAGAAACAACCAGAGCCTTCTCCTAGTGACAGCGCCAACTCAGATCCAATATTTCCTGAAGTAACTCCTAGAGTTCAAGGGGGAGAACAACAGGAAGATGGCAATGATGATCATAACAGTGATGATGGTGATGATGTTCAGCCACCACCAGATCATACACATGAAGAAGAACCCCATGTACAACCAGAACCACAGTTGAGAAGATCCACCAGAGAGAGACAGCCTACCTCTAAATATCCAGCAGATGAGTATGTGTTGATGACCGACGGGGGAGAACCTGAAAGCTACGAGGAGGCTATGTCACATGAGCACTGCAAGGAGTGGTATAATGCCATGCAAGATGAGATGAAATCCTTGCATGAGAACCACACATATGACTTAGTGGAGTTGCCTAAGGGCAAGAGAGCACTCAAGAACAAATGGGTGTACAGACTGAAAACTGGAGAAGATGGTTCACCACCTAGGTACAAGGCACGTTTGGTGGTGAAAGGCTCAGGTCAAAAGAAAGGCATAGACTTTGAAGAGATTTTCTCTCCAGTTGTAAAGATGTCTTCTGTTAGAGTTGTTCTTGGCTTAGCTGCTAGCATGGATTTGGAGTTGGAACAACTTGATGTGAAGACTGCTTTCCTCCATGGTGACTTAGAGGAGGAAATCTACATGGAGCAACCAGAAGGTTTCCAAGAGAAGGGAAGTGAGAAGCTTGTATGCCGTTTGAAAAAGAGTTTATATGGCTTGAAACAAGCACCTCGACAATGGTACAAGAAGTTTGAGTCTTTCATGAAAGACCACAGTTTCCACAAGACACATGCAGATTCATGTGTGTTTGTGAAGCATTACGCCGGAGGTGATTTTCTCATTCTCTTACTTTATGTGGATGACATGTTGATTGTTGGACAGGATAAGGAGAAGATTGCCAACCTGAAGAGTGCCTTGAGCAAGTCCTTTGCAATGAAGGACCTTGGCCCTGCAAAGCAAATTTTGGGCATGCGTATCTCTCGTGATAGGAAGAACAAGAAGATATGGCTATCACAAGAGAGTTACATCCAGAAGCTGCTAGAGAGGTTCAAGATGGACAAAGCTAAACCCGTGAGCTCGCCACTTGCAGGTCACATGAAGCTAAGCTCCAGCCAGTGTCCTACAAGTGAGAATGACAAGAAAGAGATGATGACGGTGCCTTATGCATCCGCCGTGGGGAGTTTGATGTATGCCATGGTATGCACTAGGCCAGACATTGCACATGCCATTGGGGTTGTTAGCAGGTTCATGTCTAATCCTGGTAAGGAGCATTGGGAAGCAGTAAAGTGGATCATGCGGTATCTCAGAGGTACTTCTAGAGTGTGTTTATGCTTTGGTCCCGGACAACCTGTGTTAGATGGCTACACAGATGCTGATTTGTCGGGTGATATTGATGCTAGTAAGTCTACCTCCGGATACTTGATGACAATTGCAGGGGGAGCTGTTTCATGGCAATCAAAATTGCAAAAGTGTGTTGCTCTGTCTACCACAGAATCTGAGTATATGGCAGCGGTTGAAGCTGGCAAGGAGTTTATTTGGATGAGAGATTTTCTAGAGGAGTTGGGTTTGAAACAAGACAAGTACCCTCTTTATTGTGATAGTCAAAGTGCCATCCACCTTGCCAAGAATGCAGCCTACCATTCCCGAACCAAACACATACGGAGGAGGTATCATTGGATTCGAGAAGCGGTAGAAGACAAGTCATTTGAGCTTGTGAAGATTCACACCGATCTCAACGGATCGGACATGTTGACGAAGGCCTTGCCTAAGGAGAAACTTCTTGTTTGTAGAAAGATTGCGGGCTTGGTCGAGCCCCCCATGTAGGAGTGAGGGGGAGATTTGTTGGAGTATCCCTCCTACATGGAGGAAGAACCCAATTAATTTGGGATATATTTGCTTACCATATGGGTTATCCATATGATGTTTAAGTGAAGGGCAATTTCGTATATTCACTCACAAGTGGCTTCCCTTATAAGCCAAAAGGTTAGAAGGGCTGAGGGCAAGAGAGAGAAAGCCTAGACACTCAAAAATTCAGGAGAAAAGTCTAGAAGAGAAGAGGAGAGAGAGAAGAGGAGCCACCCACGAATTTTGGTGCTGGCAGCCCAGAAATCCGCCCCGATCGACGACCAAACGAACTCCGATCGTCGCGAGATTTTAGCACGTTGTTCCTGACATCCCCCTCTTCAAATCCAACGGTCAGAATTTCATTTGGAGCTCTCTAACTCAGTTTTCTAAATTCAGCTCTTATTTTATACGAAATTGTATTTCCACTCTTTTTGGGTGATGATTTGGGAGACTTGTTGTGCCAAGGTTGATCCTTGATGATTGTGAATACCTCTAGTTGATCTAGGGAAGAACTATTGTTGTACCCACTTGTTAATTTGTTGATTAGTGGAGGTTTTGGCACCGTTTGTTAACGGTCCCGTGGTTTTTTCCCCACATCGGGGTTTCCACGTAAATCCTTGCGTCTCCTTGTTTATTTACTGTTTTTGGGCTGATTTATAGTTCCATTTGCTGCTGTCATTTTGGTTCAATATTGTTTGGTTGCTTGAATTGGTTATTGCTCATATTTGCATCACAACCGGGGAAAAAGTCTTTGTTGCTTCCGCTTGTGTATTTGTGTGCTTTCCCCAACACTTCTAAAGGAGCAAATTCGTTTAGCTCTTTCTATGCTACAATCAGTTTACATACCAGGATCGAGGTGATTCACTGATTTGCATCCTACTTACTGTTCCCTACTAATCAAGCAGTTTAAGGCCTACTCATACTGATTAATGATTATGTTCAGGCATATCCCAACAGCGAAAAATAGGAGGTTTAAGGAGATTGACAATCAAATACACCTTTTATTGAAAGGAATCATCAATAAAAGGAAAGAGGCAATGGAAGCGGGAGAGGCTACAAAGGATGATTTGTTGGGCATACTCATGGATTCCAATTTCAAAGAAACACAGCAAGCTACTAGAAATAAAAAGAATGAGAAGCTTGGGATGAGTCTTCAGGAGGTGATTGATGAGTGCAAGCTATTCTACTTGGGCGGACAAGAGTCTACTTCTGTATTGCTAGTATGGACGTTAATCTTGTTGAGCAAGCACCAAGATTGGCAAGCACGAGCACGAGAAGAAGTCTTGCAAACATTTGGGAACAATGCACCCAATTTTGAAGGCTTGAACCATTTAAAGACGGTAAGCTGTCTATTCTTCTAATGCTGGCATGAATAACTTTATGCATAACCTGTACTTAGCTTCAACTATCTATGTTGCTTAGGTTACCATGATACTGTATGAGGTTCTCAGACTATATCCGCCAGCAACTCGATTTAGTCGAAGGATTTCTAAGGACACAAAGCTAGGACAGTCATCACTTCCCACTGGTGCATTGGTCAATGTCCAAATTGCCTTTGTTCATCGGGACAAGAACACCTGGGGTGATGATGCAGAGGAATTCAGGCCTGATAGGTTTTCTGAAGGAATATCCAAGGCAACAGGAGGGGTTGCCTCATTTTTTCCCTTTGGTTGGGGACCGCGAACGTGCATAGGAGAAAAGTTTGCCATAACTGAAGCTAAAATAGCTTTATCCATGATTCTCCAGCGGTTTTCCTTCAAGCTTTCTCCGTCATATTCTCATGCACCGATGACTGTTTTTTTCCTTGAACCCCAGCATGGTGCTCATATCATTTTACAACGGCTTCGAATGCAAAGTGTATGAGTAATTCAGATGTTCAAACTAGTTATAAACCCACAACTTATGCTTCAACTGCTCAAAATGTATGACATTTGGCTTCCATTGCGCTTTGTTCCACTGTAGTAAAAGTCTTTCTCAAATTCCAAAAGAAATAAGATGATATATACTGATGTTGTTGGACCGCAGAGTATCCCTTATATCTATATTGACATACAAATTGTTCGAATTCAACTATAATTGCAACCTTTGAGAAACTTACATCAATCTTAACCTTAGCCCACATCTATTCTCCATTAACCACATGCAGCTACTTCAAGAGAATAATAGAAACAACAGGTAATTTTATATGCTCTGACAGTCTCAAAAACGAAAGGAAACTATCAAAGCTAATTTACAAGGTCAAGTGCTCTGCTCCCCAAGTGGAACCAACAATATGGATAGGGTATTGTTGATGTGTTTGCTTCAACCCACATGAACTTTAAGTCAGAATCTGTTGATGTGTTTGCTTCATCTATACCCTCCCATCAACAGGCAATAGCCAGTGCAGAGTCAAACTGCAATTATGGTATTTCCAGGATTATCTGAACTGCTCAAGTGGTAGAGGCGTAGAGCGAATGCATCCTTGACATTAGTCATAAGAGGGGTTCCACTGTTGTTATTCTCGTCTTTGCCAACCATCCTTGGTTTAAGAAGAAAGATACAATTGCACCAGCCAATTTCTTTTTTCAATCATTAAAAAAAAGAGTTTGGCCTTCTATTACTCTGCACAACAGCATGCCCGCAACAGTTACATTACAATACATTTGTATCTACGTGAATAAAAGAGGGATTATAATTTGCCAGATGCCATATTTCATGATTACTAAGTTCTAATGCTGGATGAAGTCAGCTTCTATGCTACATCTATGAAAATTTGTACCACTTTTCTAGATACAAAATCTCTATGAACATGTAGTTAACCGATTGCTGAATAACTTGTAGCCATCAAAGCTAGAAACCTACTCTCACTATTCCTTATTCTTCTTTCCGTTTGACTTGTTTCCAAGACGATACTTTGACCATAGATAGTTATAGTTCTATGCTATAAAAGTTACAGAAAGATAACATTATTACAAGTTGCAATATTTTACTACCTGTGGTCTTTGAAACCAGCCAGCTTCTACTGCTCTTTTCACGGGAATGATGTCAATGTTTGGGCTTCCAGTCCTTTGTGCAATAGCAAGCTCTCAACATGTGTATAAGCTAGAGTTGGAACAGATTCCGCCAGATGACAGGTCTCATGACTTCTAATGTTGTATGACATCAGTTCCCCACGTACATCTAGAAAGAACACACCACTCTCATTCACATACAAAATCTTGATATCTGCATAACAATCTCCACAATCTGAGAAGAAAGTATACTCATCGGAATTAGAATCCCCCGAATACCATTTACTCCAGGGATCCCGCCCTCCATCTTTGTCCATTACCCATATGCACGTACTTACACGAGAAACACCCATAAGTGCAAGAGATTCACCAAGGAGAAAAATCGACCTGTTCAATTCACCCCCATCACCTGGGAGTTCCAGAAGGCTGAATTCCTCGGTATCAAAGTCAAAGGAAACAAGACATTTGCCATCACCAATAGAGTCATCTAAAGTACTAACCATAACCAGTGTGCAGCCCCTTTGGTGCAAATGGGCTTAAAGGTTACTAATTCACCGGGTGGCCAATTGAACCCACTTATAACACTGATGCTCCTTCGCCAACAGTTATCATTGAGACCAAAAACCGCAAACTCGGGGCCAGATGAATTATTGTTATTGTTATTCCCAGTGAAAGAAGATTGAGTCACAACCACCTTATAATCATTACTCAAAGGGGCATATCCTAGAGCAAATACATCACCATTTCCAGATAATTCTGGAAAAGCAGGAAGTAGTAATGATTTTCTAATTGAAGGGTTCCACAATCGCAATAGATAGGGTTCTTTCCTTTGAGTGCAAATATCAGAGAATAAGATCAACCCATCAACAGTAGCGCGACAAATAAGGAAACAAGGTCCAGAAATCTTGATAAGTTTAGCAGATTTCAATCTCCAAAATGTGTAACTAAGACGTGTTGTGAACACAAGTTCATATTTTTATGTGTTGGGGAAAACTACGGTATTTACCCACAATCACAATAACAGATAATCGGAAAAATAAAGTGCAAGAACCCAAAAAACAACACAAACAATTTTACGTGGGAAACTCCTCTCTATTAGGGGAAAAACCACGGTGCGGCTCTCCACGCACTAAAATAAGATTCACTATAGTAATCAAGAGTACAATCGGCAACAATCACAAGATCAATCAACAAGTAAACAATCTATCTTTGGTACTAGTACAAATTGATAAACTCTAACTCAATTTGGTACTCCCACAAACCAAAGATACACCCACAAAAACCTGTCGATGACCGATCCGAATACTCCGATTATCTTTACCCGAACAAACCGAATCAACCGTGAAGTGGAACAAACCTCTTTGGAGAAATACCCATTTTCTCTCACTCTCTGTTTGTCTCTCTCACTAGCTCTTCTTGTTTGTTTGCTTCGGCTGTTATATTCTCTCACACCCTTCTGACAAAAAATGCAGTGCACCCCTTTGTTTGTCTCTGGCTGTTCTTTTTATAGTCAATCAAAGGCTTTTGCCTTTCCAATCATCAACTATCTTCTTTCAATACTAAAGAAAACCAAAAGGCTAAGACCTTTTGTTTTCCCAACCTTTTGACTTCTTTTCTTTTTCTTTTGTTTTTCTTTTCTTTACAAAACTAAAATGAAATAAAACACAACTAAATATTATTTGGTATTTGGGGCGTTACCTCAACAAATCCTCCCTCGACCCAAATCACCAAATACCTCCACCTTGTCCGAAAAACGGACCTTCTTCTTCACGGTCTTGCTCCTTCCTACGCAATGACCCTCAACATAGCACAAGTTGTTCTCCGCCTTCCTCCCTTGCACAATCAAAGTAGCACCACGATACACTTTGCACCACCTTCCCGTACCAATGTATCTACACCCTTGCGATGTCAACTCACCCAACGAAATCACGTTGACACGAGCATCGGGTACATACCTCACATTGTGGAAGGTTCTAGTCACACCACCATGGAGCTCAATGCGGATGCTTCCCATCCCTTTGGCCTTCAACTTACCACTCCCCATGTTGATGTCACCATACTCTCCATCTTGGCACAAAGTATCAAACATAGCATGGTCTCTACAAATGTGAACCGAAGCGCCAGAGTCCAACACCCAACTCTCTTTGCTTTCTTTCCCCTCATTGTTACTAGCCAAGAACAACTCCTTATTACCATCACAAGACATAATTACATTAGAGGAACCGCTATCATCATCAATTTTGGTCTTACCCATCTTCTCTTGCAGCTGCTTGAAACTCTTCAAATCATCTCTCATCTTTGGGCAACGACTCTGAATATGACCCTTCTCACCACAATAGTAACACTCCACGTTACTAAAGTCTCTCGCGCGCGACTTCGACCTACTTCTCGGGCCACCACCTCTTCTCTCATGATTCCTCCCTCTTTCGGACACCTCCGCAGCTAGTACTCTATCTCCTCCATCACTAGGAGATACACCATCAACCTGCAACATCATCCGATCATTCTCTCTCAACACTGTCATTGCTTCATCTAGTGTAATCACTGTCCTCCCTACAAGTAATGTCTGCACAATTGGCCTGTAGGACTTAGGTAGTGAAGCCAACAATAACAATGCCTCCTCTTGATCGGAGATCTTCTCATCTGCATTTCTCAACTGACATACTAGCTGGTTAAAACTGTTAATGTGGTCCTGCAACGCTGTACCTTGCTCCATCTTCAGCTGGTACAACTCATATCTCAAACAAAGCTTGTTAGTCAGTGACTTTGATGCATATACACTCTGGAGCTTATCCAACAACTTCTTTGGATCTGTCTCAGTCAAGTAATTATACTTGATCTCCGGAGCCATAGCTAATCTAATAGTACTGACAGCTTTCTTCTTTTTCGATATCCATTGGGCATCGGTCACCTCACTAGGCTTTGTCTCATCTAAAGCCTCATCTAAATTTTGTTGAACCAACAAATCCTCAACCGTACTCTTCCACACAGTAAAATTAATTTTACCATCAAACAAAGGGATTTCAAATTTGGGCACACTACCAAACATGTTACTTGCACAAAATAATTCCCCCTTCAACAAATACAGTAATTTTCCCACCACCGATCCTACAACCAAAAGCTCTGATACCACTGTTGGGGAAAACTACGGTATTTACCCACAATCACAATAACAGATAATCGGAAAAATAAAGTGCAAGAACCCAAAAAACAACACAAACAATTTTACGTGGGAAACCCCTCTCTATTAGGGGAAAAACCACGGTGCGGCTCTCCACGCACTAAAATAAGATTCACTATAGTAATCAAGAGTACAATCGGCAACAATCACAAGATCAATCAACAAGTAAACAATCTATCTTTGGTACTAGTACAAATTGATAAACTCTAACTCAATTTGGTACTCCCACAAACCAAATATACACCCACAAAAACCTGTCGATGACCGATCCGAATACTCCGATTATCTTCACCCGAACAAACCGAATCAACCGTGAACTGGAACAAACCTCTTTGGAGAAATACCCAATTTCTCTCACTCTCTGTTTGTCTCTCTCACTAGCTCTTCTTGTTTGTTTGCTTCGGCTGTTATATTCTCTCACACCCTTCTGACAAAAAATGCCGTGCACTTCCTATTTATTTGCTTCGGCTACTGCACTCACTTGCCGTGCACCCCTTTGTTTGTCTCTGGCTGTTCTTTTTATAGTCAATCAAAGGCTTTTGCCTTTCCAATCATCAACTATCTTCTTTCAATACTAAAGAAAACCAAAAGGCTAAGACCTTTTGTTTTCCCAACCTTTTGACTTCTTTTCTTTTTCTTTTGTTTTTCTTTTCTTTACAAAACTAAAATGAAATAAAACACAACTAAATATTATTTGGTATTTGGGGCGTTACCTCAACATTATGTTCATCATAATCAAAATGCAAGGTTAAAATTTGACAATGACTTTTATAGCGATTCATATGCTTAGAGATGAAATTTGGGTCGTCAATTATGTCACGCCATATTTTGGAAACGCACCTGAATCTTAATAGGGATTTCGCAGGGAGCCTGGCCAAAATCTCCGGAAGTAATTCCGCTGGAAAGGGATATTATTCATTTCGACAACACCACCAATTGGATTTTGGTGCCAAAAGGACTGGAAAAAGTTTGAGCTTTACTTTGGAAAAAGTTTTAAGTGTATATCTCTTTGTGCTCTAAAATTGCCCATTTGGCTTCACTCTACTGGTATCGCTCTCCCTTTGGCTTTCTTTTTCATGCTCTACTGTTGCAAAGACTTTGAAGTGGAGTCTAGTTACCGTTTCCTTGAATTAAACTACCTAGGCCGCCACTTATGTTAGGCACACTCTTTTGCGGCCTGGGCGATGTCCTCTAAGTTTTTTGCGAGGTGTGATTCATAGGTTGTATGTTTGTGTTTTTTGTTCTCTTTTAATACAAACAAGCAACCTTTTGACGAGCAAAAGAAAAATAAAAGAATTAAACTATCTTAGGCCTCCAATTATAATTGGACTCAGGTGTAAGTACACCTGAAAGCACATAAAAATTTGCGGGTTTGATAATGTTCTTTCAATAAATCTTGTATGAAGCCGTCTCAGGTGAGGCTACCTCTTATATACGAGCATGACGTCAACATGACATCATACTTGTATGAGAGACCTCACTTTGAGACCGCCTCATATGAGATTTTGTGCTAACCTTTTCAACCCAACTAAACTGAATAGTAACTAATGGTAATTGGTATGGTGGAAATAAACATAAACCACACTAGATTCTTTAAACTAATTTTAAAAGCAGGATATTGCAATTGAGTTTTTCTTTTCTTTTCCCCGATAGAAAAACTAGGAAAATAATTAATTATAGGTCCTAACTCCTATGGTATCTTACTTGATAACGAATTTGATACTATAGAGATCTGAAGACATCGAGTATATAACATTCAATTGATAAAAAGGTATTTAGAGATGTAGATTCAATGTGACAAATCTAAAGGATTCTTTTTAATCACTAATTTCATATTAGAACATTTTTACTCAGACCCTTTCTCTTCAAAACCATACTCGTAAGTCGTAAGGACAAGCCTAGACAGAAAAGAACAGAACCAAACCAATCAAGTGGTTGGTCCGCAATCCGCATTAACACCCAAAAGAACGTTATCGTAAGCAAATTAGGCAAAAGCAGGAGCAAACAAGAAGGTACGCCTGAGTTCAACTGTTTCAAAAGCATGATTTGCTATGGAGTGAGCAAGAGTATTAGCTTCTCTTCTACTGTGAAGAAGCTCAATCTTCCAGATCTTCTGCAGGAGACGCGACTACTCCAAGCTCATGATTTATGACAGCAGTGGGGACCATTAACTAGATCAAGGATGGCTTCGTCATCAATTTCAACTAGGAGATTGTTCATATTCCTGTTCCAGGCACTTTGCAAGGCATGCAAGCTTTTACAAAGACTCATCAACTCACTTGTTGGCTTGTTGCAGCACCTGTAGCATTGAACTTGACAAAGAACCCAAATTTCCAAAACCGCATCCATCACAAATAACACCCACCAGCAGCCCTTAAAGGATTCTTGCAAAAAGCTCCATCAGGGTAGATAATTGATAATAAGTTGTCGTAATGCTGCAACTTCAGACAGGTTAACTCCAGCCCAATGTAATATTGCAATCCGCTTCTCCATTTGTTCCTGTTTCAAAGGCCATGAAGGGGAGATGCCAATAATATTAGATGGTGGCACACCTCTTTTACATTAAATATCCGTCTGACAATGACATTGAGATGCTTCTCCAGTAAACTTAAGTAGTTGCAAGAGCAAACTTCAGTCTGGTGATGGAAGTAGTAGGACCTTAGCTAACTAGTAATTTAGCTCTTAAGAGGTTAAGCCTGCAGAGGTGGCGAGGTGCACAACCACTAGATCAGACTTTCGTTGTTTCAATTTTCTGCTAGATGAGTCATTGAGTGTGGACTATGTGTAAAGGGATGGTATTTGTATCCTAGGTTTTCACTAATAAGGGATTTTACTTTGACTAAATTTCTTGAAGGTTCATCTAAAGTTTCATGTTATGGAAATATGCTCAAGATCTGGCAAAGGTTTGTTTGTGACGATTAGAGACCAGAAATTTTCAAATCGATTCGCCAATGCAAGGGCGACCTATACAACTGCCAGCTACAAGGACACCATGTGAACTGTTACACCATATATAAAAGTTCTACCTGGGTACCGCTTACAATTTTCCAAATATGTTTCTCTTACATTACATACCATCTAGAGGCACTAAAGCACTTCTATGTTACATTGCCTCATCAAAGAAAACTAAAACAAGCATAAAATTCATCAGCTAGAAGCTTCAATTTGTAAAGACCATCCTAGCAGATCCAAATAATATGATAGGAGTTGGTTTCTCTTAGCTAGTATCTGCTGCTTAATTTGAAGAAACAATAGGGAAAGCAATGCCAACTATAATAGCATCCGAAGCAAAGAATCCCAAAATTACCCAATGATAAGGAGGCTAAAATGCAGCAGTTCTATTACATAATGAGTCTTGCCAAGTAACGAACCATAAAACCACAACCATGGAGGAGAACGGATGATAAAGCAGACTGCAAAAACAAGCTTATCCACTCTACGGTCTACCTTTGATATTCCTATAAAATTGATCAGACACAGGCTAGAGCACTACAAATATCATCACACACAGATAGATACCAGGTCTCAAGGTCCTTTCATCTTGTAGCTTTAGTCTAGTCTAGTATATGGAGTATATAGATTCCATCTAGGCATCTACAAGTGAAAAGTCAGCAAGTTGGAATGTCAAGTTTGTTCATTACCAACTCGTTGGAGTACGAGTATCTCTTTGAAAATAAAGTAGAGAGAATTGTGAAAATAGAGGAGAGAGATATATACAATAAGGGTGTAGTTTGTCAATTCAGTGGGTGGATATATCAATTTTCTTTCGAAAAAACCTTTAACATTTATTTTTTGAAGGTAACTTTGACTATTTATGAAAAAAAAAAAGATATACGTTATAAAAATATTACAATTAGATTCATTTTAAATAGTACTTTTGAAAAATTATATTTTTTTTATAATTTATATACTCATATAAATTCAATTATTTAAGATCAAAGTGGTGCATTGTAGACCGTGCAAAAGTACATGTTAAGATTTTTCTAAAACGGAGGGAGTACTTATTATGAAACCGTTTTCAAATGTGTTGAACTCTTGTAATTCTAAAGAATGTTGTATCCGAAGATGGTGGTAATGAACAAACTTGACATTCCAACGAGTTGAAACTTTGTAAGCGATACTATTCTTAAAGTTCAAGGGTAACATGCTACTGTGAATCTGTGATAGAATGTTAAATTGTGAAATTTGAACCTCAATTGATAAAAGCAGAAATTCCAAAATCCATTCCATACCTATGTTGAACCTATACCAGCTTTCAGTGATAGTTGTACTGCGATGATCAACTAGTGGGAGAAAATAGTGACTGCATCAGGTTGTAGTGACCTAGGTGTGTGGCTGTATGTATGTATAGGTAACAACCACACCTGGATCACGTACTGCAGGTGTGGATGTTACCAAGATTGGCAAGCCAAGCACAAGAGAATATCTCGCAAACTGCAAACATTTAGGGTCAATGTACCCGACTTTGAAGGCTTAAACCATTTGAAGACAGTAAGTTACCTATTCATCTAAGAAGACAGTAAGTTATCTATTCATCTAATGTTGACATCCAAGGAGGTAAATCTCAGATTAACATACACTGGCCTGCAACTATATATGTTGCTTTAGGCGAACATGAAACTACGAGTTTCTCAGCTTATATCGACCAGTAACTTATACTCCTATTACTCAAAGGATTAATAAGGAAACAAAACTAGGAGAAATATTACTTCTGGCACGTGGTCGGTTAATTTCCAAGTACTCTTCAGTCTTCAGTCACTGGGACAAGGAAATCTGGGGTAATGCTGTGGAAGAAGGGGTTTCCAAGGCAGCATAAGGTTATATCTCATTCTTTCCCTTCAGGTGGCGACCAAGAGTGTGCATTTTGCCAGAACTCAAGTAACAATGACTTTATCCATGATTTTACAATGATAATCTTGTGCTTATACACCCATAAGTTAATAATCTCCAGCCCCGAGAAGGTGCTCAAATCATTTCGAACAGGTGTTGAAGATATTTAATGAATCAGTAAGTTAAGTGTTCCTATTACTGATAGATTTGGAGCTTTACATCAATTCTTGTTGGGGAACAGAGTATAAGCCATTGCTTTATATATACATCATCGTCGCAAGCTTTATGCAGAGAATTTTCATAGACAACAATCAGTTTAATTGGCATCACTTTCCTAACAATATCTTCCAGAAGGTAGTGCTTAATTCACGAAATTAATCCCAGAATCAGGGTTTAAATTGGATTGACAGTCCAACTTCTAGTTTTTGCATTTGTGTTTGTATTTGGTGCCCACATCCCACCTTCAATCCAAGAATAAAATTAAGAACAGATATAGGCTGACCAAAATTTAAGGTCCGCCTGTGATTTCCAATTTCATGAGCTCAAACCCCCACCCCTCAAAAGAGTAGAAAGAATAACAGAAAAGAAGATCAAAGTGCAACATATAGAAACACCGTCAGTACCCCCATCCTTAAACCATCAATCCTGCAACTGGAAGAATATAGAATACTGAAGTCTGATCATCACTAGTGGTGCTTTCAATGAAGCCTACCAAAAGCTCAATATTTCATCACTGTGCTCATATGTCTAGACCAAATCACTCCGAAAATTAACACAGAATTGAAGGGCAACCTATTCTAGTGAATTATTCACAGCATATAAAGTACAAAGACCACGACATTATACCAAGTAATATTCATACTAATTACCAATAGTACTTGCAAAATGCAGACTCCTTAGTAGAATTGATACAACAATGGGAATCTCTTACTTAGAGCACTACTCTGTTACATAATACTTCCAAGAATATAAACACCCTGCTGCTTTAACCACAGGGAGATTCACCTTCAACAGCTGGCATCAAATTATAGTGTGCATCCTGCCAGAGACAAGTAACATAATAGGAGTGAGTTTCTCTTAGCTAGTTTCTCTTAGCCAAAGACAGAATAATGAACCATTGAAAACCGCAACCATGTAGGAGAACCGATGATGATGACAATTGCCAAGACAAGTTCACACACACCCCACATTTCTATGAAACTGCTCCAAATTTCTTCATAAACAAATAATAGATCTCAGCGAGCTTATGCTCCTTCTTCCATTTAATAAAACGGACTACTAACTACAAAACTGATACGATAAAAATAAATAAAAAATAAAAACAGCTAATAGGTATCAGAGTTTATTTTATTTTATTTTTTTATTGTTTTGTTTTATCTAATAGGTTCTACTGTATACGTTCCAGTCTTTGCATTTAAAAACAGTGGGTATTGAAATTTGCATAATGCATTTTGTAAGTATCCAATTAATTACAAACATAACAACATTATTTGACAATTTATTGAACTTAGAAATGTAAGTGTTCATACTCATTGTCTTCTTTACCTGTCATCTTCATAATCATCCATCTTCATGGGAAAGATGTCAAAGCTTCGGCTTTAAATCCTCCGGAGAACAACAAGCTCTCTACATGGAAGTACATGTCAGCTACATAGGTAGATTTTGCCACATGCCGTATTTCATGACTTCTAAAGTTGTAACACATCAGTTTTCCATTCCAACTTAGCAAAAACATACTACTCTTCTCAAGAAACAAAATTTTTCCATGTACATGCCTCTGGAAGAAGGTGTGCCCAGCTAAAGTTGAATCCCCTGAATACCACTGATTCCAGAACTCTTTCCCTCCATCCTTGTTCATTACCCATATGCAGGTACGTAGAGGTGAAATACCTAAAACTGCAACCGATTCACCAAAGAGGAAAAGCAACCTCAATAAGTCTTCGTCTCCCCCACCATCTGGGAGCTCTAGAAAACAGAATTCTTCTGTACATAAGTCGAAGGAAATAATCGGTCCCTGCGAAAGTCATCTATATAAGAAAACCTTATCCAGTATAAAGCTCCATTGGTGGAAAGACAGTCATCCTTTTGGATTGTGCTGCACGACCATTTGAAAATATCCATGCCCCTGGTGCTTTTTCGCCAACAGCCATCGTTCAGTCCATAAACCGCAAAAGACGGCTCGTATCTCACACTTTCATAACCACCACGTCGAAAGGAAACTGCCTCATTAAGTTTAAAAGCAACCACCTTATAGTCATTTATCGAAGGGACAAATCCTACACCATACAATGGGTAGAGCCCAAGGTGCAATGGGCAAGGTGGAATTTGTAAGGATTTTCTAATTGAAGGATTCGACAATTGCATATGACCTGTTGAGTCAGACACCAGTAAGATCAACCCATCAACGCCAGCCCAAGCTATGTATGGTTCGGAAATGTTGAAAAGTTGAACAGATTTCCTAAATGTGTCACTTCCGCGGATTGAGAAATTGAGTCTCTTGAATGTCGCTTTGTCTAGGGTTAAGAGGTGAAATTTTTCACGGAGGTTTTTCTTATTATAGTCAATCACATGCTTATAAATGAATTCAGGGTTGTCAATGATGTTGGCCAAGTTTTGGAAACGCACCTGAACCTTAACAGGGTTTTCATGGGGAGCCCAGCAAACACTTCCATCCATAATTCCGCAGGAAAATACCCATCGACATCGAATGATATGATAAAATTCCTCCCCTTCATTCCCTCAACTCTCAAGACCTCTCTAACACTACTGCTTCTAGGGTTTCAAATCGTATTGCAAGGCTTTTCCACATTCAGCTATGACGTCCTGGGTCTTCTGGCCATAAAAATGTACCTAATAAATTAAATTTTCAGAAGTTAGGCCTATTTTGTTTTTCCTTTTCCTTTGGTATTTCCTTGTCAAACATTGACTAATTGTAAAGTAATAGGAGCAGTAGTTTAGTAAATTAGCACTTACAAGGAATGTGGCAAGACAGCATCCTTTCATGGGGTGGCCTCAACTCAAGTGCAGAAACTACCCATTCAGACAGTGTTCTGAATTGGCAATGACAAAAAAGGTACCAAATTTCACTTGGGCATTTCTTCAAACAGTTGGTGTGCAAAGTATATTTGAGCTGCATTTAAATGATAAGAAGCCTCTATGACCTCAACAGTATAAACAAAATCCATCACTAGTAGTAGTATCTCTCATTCTCTCTCATGAGTCATGAGCACGAGAGGCAAACAGCATACAAGGTAGAAGAAATTTAATTTGCTTATCAAAGATATGGTGGTTACTGAAAAGGAGTTTTAGTGACTTTCAAACTTCAATGGCGCTCGGCTGCTTTATAATTTGAACACGTGGCTTCAATGGTATCCTACGGCTGAGATAATACTCGCTATTTTTCAAAAAGTTACCTCACCAAATACATTTACCGCCAACGGTTCATTTGGCGCCTAAGTTTTTGACTTTTTGGCGCACTTATGTCTTATTCCACCGTCTGGTCTGTCTATCTTCCTTCTCAAGCGAATATTATAGTATTTTATTTTTTAGATAATATGGGGGTTCAAGTTTTACTTGACCGCGAGTGTCATAAGACATGTCCCATGTCCATGAGCCCAGCGAGCGCCATGTTCATTCCCATGTTCATGTCCCAGCACATAGCGAGCGCTATGTCCAGCGCCTCATGTCTCAGCGCACAACGAGTGCCATGTCCCAGCGCCTCATGTCTCATCTCCCAGTGCTTCATGGGTGAAATAAGAGTTCGAGAACCCGGATGATCATCCAAGGGTACCAGAGGTCCTCTGGAGTGATGATAGACCTCTCGAATAAGTTTGGGCAAAAAAGACACCCGGGTCCCAGGAAGCTGAAAACGTAGGCATCCACGTTTTTCTGACTCTTGGAAGGCCCGGAACGAAGGTGACTATTTTCGCACCACATCGCAAAGGACACCCATAGAGAACATGAGAGGCCATTGGTATCCGCTATCTGGTCCTTGATAGGCTTGTAAGGGCGTGTTTACGGAACACCAATGTAAGGGCTCGAACAACGAAATCATGGGTGATATCGAAGTTCGGGGATCCTAATGACTCTCCCGGGGGACCGAGGGTACTCCAAGGTCATGATAGACTCCTCGAAGAAATATGGGAATAAATGACACCCAAGCCCCGGGAAGCCGAAAACGTAAGTTATAATCCACGTTTTTTTGAGCTTTTGGGAGCCCCAGAACGAAGGTGGATATTTTTCGCAGCACATGGCACAGAACACCCCTAGGGGACATGGAAGTCACCCCGAGTCGCTTATCCGGTCCCTGATAGGCTTGGAAAAGAGTTTTATGGGACACTAGTGTAAGAGCTGAACACCGAAGACATGAATGATATCGAAGTTCGGTGACCTGATGACCCTAACGAGGCACCGAGGGTCCTCTAGGTTCATGATAGACCGCTCGGATAAATTTGGGCAAAAACGACAATTTGACCCCATGAAGCCAAAAACGAAGACTATAATCCACGTTTTTCGGGCTTTCGAGATGCCCCAGAACAATGGATTATATTTTTGCACCACATGAAATTGGACACCCCTAGGGGACATAGGCGACCCCCGGGATAGGTTATCGGGTCCTTGGTAGGATTGGAAGGGCTTCTTACGGGACATCGGAGGGTAATCCACGGATTTTTGGTACCGAGCATGGCTCCCCACCGCTACTCCGTGCCACCAAACCTACCCCAAGCCCTTTCTACTATTATAGTGAGGTCTCATAATTTTTCGCAAATTTTTTGAAGTTGAATTCTATTTTTTTTTTCTTATTTTTCAAGGTATTTTTCCTATTAAAAATTTAATTAAATAGTTATCTTGTGTGA
The DNA here is from genome assembly GCA_038025085.1 of Tetragonia tetragonoides. Classification (NCBI taxonomy): domain Eukaryota; kingdom Viridiplantae; phylum Streptophyta; class Magnoliopsida; order Caryophyllales; family Aizoaceae; genus Tetragonia; species Tetragonia tetragonoides. The sequence goes on from CM076139.1 coordinate 5,228,539, forward strand.
AAAAATTTAAAAAATATATTTCCATAATTTAATAATATACTTGAAAAGTTTGAATTGGAATTTTCGAAAAATAATTTTCCAAATTCTTAAAAACCCTAATTTAAAAATTATGCACTAATCTCATGAACGCGAATATTATATTTTATTCACATTCATGATTCATTCAACTCTCACTCTTTTGTTCTTTTTATCAAATGGTTCTTGACTTCTTGAGTGGACACCATCATCTACGATGCTCCAAGTTTTAAACAAATAGGCTAGACTTGTTTGTTGTAACTCGTAAAAGGCTTGATGTAATTATTTTACTGCCTAATTTATTGAGTCAGTAAATATTTTTAAAACTTCAAACTGGAAACCTACTTGAACGCTAAACTACTAGTTTCAAAAATGCAGTGCACCCTACCGGAAGTCCGGAACAACTACCGGAATTCTTGTAGCAGCCACATACCCTCCACTTTATATAAAGAATATACTTAATGGAAAATGAGTTATCTCTAGATGAAGCAAGTGCACCAAGCATGCAATTTTGGGTAAAATTTCCAAGATAAAGAGCCCAAAATTGCAAGTGTTCCATCACATAACAAATCTTGCAAAATTGGAACCATCAAAGAGCAACCATTTCATTCCAAAAAGAAAAAAAAAAAAAGAGCAACCATGAAGGAGATTAGGAGAACTAATTAGGGTCTGTTCTCCTCAACTTCCCCTTGAAGTATTCAGTAAAATTCAGTTCAGTTAAGTAAAAAGAAGTTCAGTTAAGTAAAAAGAAGTTCAGTTCAGAAAAATTCAGTAGAGTTCGGTAAACCAAAGAACAAATTTACTCTTCGTAATTGTACATTTAGTAAAAATAAGTTCAGTTCAGTAAAATTCAGTTCAGTTAAGTAAATTTCAGTTCAGTTCACTATTTTGCAAATAAGTTCAGTAAAAAGAAGGTGAATAGAACATGCCCTTAATGTTACACCAGGCCAGCTGTAAAATTACTATGAAATAGCAGATACAGGGGCTATAGATATAACACTTCAACTTCCTCCACAAATTGATAGCAACTCACAACATCTTCTAATCTAGTAAAGTTTATTCTATAGATTCCATTCTCTCCAAGCCAAAATTCAGCAAAATTGAAGTTAAACAACATTATCAAAAAAATGGGTATTCTTGCATAATTCATTGTGCAAGTAGCATATAAAAATTACTCTAATACAAACACTATCGCGTCGTTTGACAACTTAAGGAACTTCATGCAAGTGTTAATACATCTAATCATCTTTGTTCTTACCTGTGATGTTTAATACTGTATCATCCATCTTCTACTATTCCCCTCTTATCATGGGAAGGAGGTTAAAATTTGGGCCTCCATTCCTTTGTGCAATAGCAAGGTCTCTGCATGTACATCCATGTACAGTAGAGAACGGCGAGATTTTTGTAGATGACGGATCACATTACTTCTAAAGTTGTATGCTACTACTTCCCCATCTACAATCATCAAAAGTACATCGCTGCTCTTCACACACAAAATCTTACAAATTTGATTCCTTTTATCAAAGAAAAACGTGTAGTTATCAGAACTAGAATTCCCTGAATACCATTTTATCCATGGCTCCTTGCCTCCATTTACGTCGTCCATTACCCATATGTTGGCAGTAACCGGAGAAATACCAAAAACAGCAATCGAATCTCCAAGGACGAAAAACAACCTCAACATTTCTCCTCCATCACCTGGGAGTTTCAGTCTGGTGAATTCTTCGATATCAAAGTCAAATGAAATAATATGGGTGTAAAGGCCAGAAGGCTCCCTTACGTGACTTACTAGCCAGTGTGCAACCCCTTTGGTGGTAAGACACTGCGAAATCTTTGAGCTGCGCCACCAGTTAACCACATTCATATCCCTGTCATTGCTCCTCCGCCAATGACTATCTCTAAGTCCACAAACCGCAAAGATCTGACTACAATAAGAAGCAATGAGAAGCACCTTATAGTCATTACTTGAAGGACTAAACCCTACCGCACATACATGATGGGTTCCAAAGGACCAAAAACATGGAGGAAGTACTAATAATTTTCTAATTGAAGGGTTCCATAATAGCAGACGACGATCTTCCGAGTTAGATTGACCACGGTACAATAAGATCAACCCATCAACGCTACCACGAGGCTGGTAAGCTTTTGGAACATTGATAAGCCGAGAGCAACTCTTCAATGTGTCACTTCGACGGGTTGTGAAATTCCAGTGCGCTGTTTTTTCAAGGGCTGAAATATGACAATGTATTTCATGATTTTTGTTATTATAGCAATTCAAGTGCTTATGAACAAAATCAGGGTCTTCAATTATGTAGCTGCCAAGTTTTGGATACACAACTAAACCTTAGAAGGGATTTTACCAGAAATCTGACCAGCACCTCTGTTAATAATTCTAGCGGAAAATAGCCGGAGAATGATGTTGAATTCCTCCTCGTCAACTTTGTATTGATAATTTTCCTCCTCCTCTTCATTGGAGCCTAAAGAAAACAGAGACGCCGCTCCTTCTAGGGTTTTAATTTTAAGATCTTTTTATTGCGAGACTTTTTTTTGAGAGAGAAACATTATAACCAGGCCTTTTGATGTTACAGAATTTTACTTATGTACAAAGAGATCAAATAAGTTTTTCTCAAAAAAAAAAAAAAAAAAGAGATCAAATAAGTAAGTTTTTTTTTGAAGGAAAATAAATAAGAGGTTGAAAGTCAAACGAACTTAGGTAACTAAACAGAGTTGTGGTTCTTCAGTTCTCCTTGCACTTTTTTTTTTTTTTTTTTTTTTTTAGGTAAGGGCTGTCTCTTACACTCTTACAGCAAAAGGGCTCTTTTTCTCTTTTAATAATCCATGAAGTCTAAAACATTAATATTCTTGCACCAAAAAAAAAAAAAAGAGCATTAATATTATTACTTACCAAGAACAAGTCACCCCAGTGGTTAACTGGTTACAACATCAGCTCGAAACGACCCAGAAAGTGAAATAGAAACACAGCAAGTTTAGACGCAAGCCCTTTGGTCTTTATGCTTTTTAAATGTGTTGTAAGGCTTGTTACTATCAAATGACAATAAAACAAACTCAGTTATTCTTCACCATGCTCATCTGTCTATGTCAAACTCCTGATCAGAAACTTAGGAGTGCAGACACAAACCAACCATGATCACTTTCATATTACAGATAGTATAGGATGCAAAAACTATACTAATTTACTAAGAGTTAAGAAAATTATAGTAATGACTAAGATGAAGCAGCCTATACTCCTATTACATAAAGAAACTTGCAAAATTATGAATCATCCAAACCGCAGGTCCGCAACCCCGGGGTAGAATTGATCATAAAGCCAATGGCAAAAACGAGCTCACACAGTGGCACAGTCTACATTCCAACGCAAACTCTCAGGATCTTTTAATCTTATAGGTACTTAATAGATTCCAGCCTAATAGTAATGGAAAATTTTGAAGTTTAACAGCATTAACAATAATTGGCTATCCTTGAACATTTGCGCTTTGCAAGACTAACATCATTTGACAATTTATGAAACTTGGAAATGTGAGATAGAGTTCACTACCCGAATTCCTCATTTCACATCAAGTTCCCATATCCGATCGATCCTTAACTCTCCGACATAGGTATGGACACTTGGCTCTTCAGTTAAGGCCAAAACAAGCATACTCTTGAGAAAATGACGAATATTTTAGTTGGACACTTGCAAGAGTCCAAGTAGCATAGGTTCTAAATCAGTGTTTTTCGAAATTTAACTGCCATCTTCAAAATCAACCATCTTCTACTGGTTCACCTTTTTCACTGGGAGAGATGTCATAGTTTGAGCATCCAATGTTGTTGACAAAAGCAAGCTCTCTACGTGAGTATATACATCACATGCTTCAGTATAAGTTGTCATCATAGGCCGTCTTTCTAGACTTCTAATATTGAACCATGACAGATTCCAATGAAACTTCGTAATCAAAAATTCACCACTTTTCTCAAAATACAAAATCTTTGAATCTCTATGATCTTGGAAGTAGGTGTAAACAGCCAAACTTGAATCCCCTGAATACCATTGATTCCACGGCCTCTTCCCTCCATCCTTGTCCATCACCCATATGCACAAACGTACAGGTGAAATACCAAAAACCGCAATCAACTCACCAAGAACGAAAGGAACCCACAACATTTCCCCCTCATCACCTGGAAGTTCCACAACACTAAATTCTTCAGCATCAAATTCAAAGGTAACAATATGGGTGTAAGTGTAACCATCCCCATTCATAGGGTCCTTTTTATATCCTATTAACCAGTGTGCAGCCCCTTTGGTTACAACACACTCGCGTTGTACTGAGCAGCACGACCAATCAATCACATCCATACCCTTAGTCCTCCTCCTCCATTTCCCATCACTAAGTCCATAAACCGCAAACGCCGGCCCAAACTTCCCATACGTCCGAAATTGAAAAGCAACCACCTTATAATCATTCATCAAAGGGGCAAACCCTACAGTATACACTGATTCGTGCCCGCGAATCAACGGAGGAACGGGAAGTTGCAAGGATTTTCTAATTGAAGGGTTACACAATTCCAAGTGACAATTAGGGTCAGACAACAGTAAGATCAAGCCATCAAAACCAGCTTTAGGCCAAAAAGTTTCGAAATTGACACGATCAGTACATCTTCTAGTGACCATATGTTGACCACATTTCCTAAATGTATCCCATCGACGGGTTCTGAAAATGAGTCTCATGAATGTTGACTTTTCTACAGTTAACAAGTGAAAATTTTCATGCTTGTTCTTCTTATTATACTCAATCATATGCTTATTGTATATGAAATCATGATTGTCGATTAAATCACGCCAATTTTTGGAAACGCACCTGAACCTTAATAGGGATTTTACAGGGAGTTTGGCGAGTACCTCTGGAAATAATTCCACCGGAAAATAGCCGGAGAATGCTGATGTTATCTGGGTCGGCTTCTTTTTCCTCTTCATTTTCATGAGATTATCCTCAAAAAAAAAAGCGCCAATTTCAGCCAAAAGCGGAATTTGTATTGCTAAGTTCTAGGGTTCTAGGATTTTGATTAGAGACAGACAAAGAACTGAGAAGTTGAACAGTTGAGTAAAACTTGAGGTTTTTATCGTTTGGGCTTTTGATGCTCCAATTGGGGTGACATTAATAAAGTTTATTGTACTATTGCACTGATGTAGGTAGGGTAAACATTCTAGGTTCGGCCCATATATATCCGTTTACTTCTTGTAAATATCTTCCCTCTCAAAAAAAAAAAAAACAAAAAAAACAAGAACATTTATTTCCTCTAGAAAAAATAAAATAAAAAAATGTGATTCACAACTCACGAGCTAGGTTGCACCGATATCTGACCCAACAGCAGTATCCCGTATACGATACGTTTTGAATATCGATACTTTTAGGATACACGCCTGATACTTGGAAATACGCACCCGATACGTATCTGAGAAGTATCCAATTTTTTCGTATTAGTTTTTTCCCAAAAACAATACGGATACACGGTGGATACTTTAAGGATACACCATATCAGCAAACACTTCAATTAATTATATTTTTTGCAACAAAGATTAAGTATTTCTTTAAATATATCACTATACAACCCAAAAGAAATGACATTTCTCTCTCATCGTAGCCTCCCAGCAACTAATTAGTCATCAACTTGCTCACGCGTTTTTCATCTCAGATCTTGTATTCTTAATGGAGAATGGTATATAGATGTTAACAATGCCAGTAAAGGTCATAAATTGATATGTGATTAAGCTTCTTTTTTTCTTAAAGTTATTATATTATATATTTTATATTCTATTTTTGTCGTACCCGTATCCTAGAAAATTTAGAATTGCAGTATCCCGCACCCGTATCCGTATCGTATCCGTATCCGTATCCGTATCCGCGCAACCTAGTTCACGAGTGTACTTTCTGTAAACCAAAAATGAGGAGGAGAAAAGTTCAGTTTGATGAACAATTGTCAATTTTAAACATGGCATTGCGTTGTGAAATGAGAAAATGAATATGACCCATGTAAACTTTTATTACCAGTAAGGCAGTAAGTTCATATCTGCACAGCTGCACAGCTGCACAGCTGCACTTACCCATATGTTGGCAGTAACCGGGGAAATACCAAAAACAGCAATCGAATCTCCAAGGACGAAAAATAACCTCAACATTATTTCTCCTTCATCAGCTGGGAGTTTCAGTCTGGTGAATTCTTCGATATCAAAGTCAAATGAAATAATATGGGTGTAAACTGTAAAGGCCAGAAGGCTCCCTTACATAACTTACTAGCTAGTGTGCAGCCCCCTTTGGTGGTAAGACACTGCGAAATCTTTGAGCTGCGCCACCAGTTATTCTTACACCTGCTGCCGGTGGTATGCAAATACTTGATCCTCTAAGAACAGTATTGATTTCTGATTATCACTGACACCGCTCAAGAATGCTAACAGTTTACAAATTCATTACAGATATATTTTGTTTAGGCTAGCCAGAAATTATTTTTTTTTAGGCTAGCCAGATATATTTTTCTTTTTTTTTTGGCTAAAAGAGATGTGACCCTCCATTTAAAAACGGAAACAAACAAAGATAAGTGAGACCAGCATCCTCCTTGTCCTCTATGATATACTGTGGCAGATTGTCAATTGTCATGGCAAAAATGATGAAGAAACAGAGAACTCCATTACTAGTGCTTAAAAGCATAACAACTGTTTCTCATACAAGGGAGAAAGTTACGATTTACCAAAATGACCCCATCAACAAACTAGGGTGATACTGGAAAAATTGTCAAGTATGATAACAGTGCTGGAAATAATGCTGACTCCTAAGTTAAATTGATCGAGAAATCTATATAAGAACATAAACATCCTTGCTGCCTCATAAACGAAAAACCAAAATGAGCATCACCTTCATGAGCTACAAGCTTTCCAATTGGTAACTGCATCCTGCCAAAGCCAAATAACATGATAGGAGTGAGTTTCTATTAGTATTCTCCACTTTACATGAAGAAACAATGGAAAACGAAGCTAACTCTACATAAATCACCTGCTGCAACAGCACTACAGAATACAATGATATACTAAGATCTCCAAGACAAACAAGAAGGCTGAATAGCAACATCATTCCATAAAGAACTAAGGATAAACCCAAATGCAAAGACAAGCTCACGCACTCAAAAATCCTACCAAACTGCTCAAAATCTCGACCAGAACAGTCACAAGCTCAGCTCTTGTGACTTCTATTTATGTATGTAGTAAATTTATGTCGCGCAATTCGGCAATGCTGAAATTGAACAGCGTGAACAAAAAGCTGGTTTCCATCCCGATCTCATCATACATTAATTGTATAAGTTGCAATTAAAGATGACAAATACTACAAGACTAACATCACTCGATACTTTATCAAACTTAATTGAAATGTTGAGTGTTTACCTGTTATCTCGAAATTAACCATCTTTTACTTCTCTCCTCTTTCAAGGGTAAGATTTCAAAGTTCGGGTGTCCAATCCTTTGTGCAATAGTAAACTCTCTACATGTGTATACATATGAGTTAGAGACCGAATAGATTTCGCCAGATGATGAATCTCATGACTTCTAATGTTGTATGACTTCACTTCCCCACGTACATTTATCAAAAACACACCGTTCCTGCTCTCCACATATAAAATATTCCCAAATGGATAGGACTCGTTCCAAGTTAAGAAGAAGTTGTATTCGACTATACTCGAATGCCCTGAATACTGTTTGATCCAGTGAACCTTTCTTCCAACCTTATACATTACCCATATGCAGACTCTTGCACGAGCAATACCCAAAACTGCAACCGATTCTCTGTTGAGGAAAAGCGAACTCACCATTTCTGTGCCATCACTTGGGAGTATCAGAAAGCTGAATTCTTCGGCATCAAAGTCAAAGGTAAGAACATGGGTGAAATTGTTGCCCCTAGGCTCCCTACTCGGCTTCCTTATAAGCCAGTGTGCCGCCCCTTTGAGAGAAAGGGGCTCACAACTCATTCTGCAACGCGACCAGTCGACAGCATCCATACCCTTGGTGCTGTCCCTCCAACAGCCTTCCTTGAGTCCACAGACTGAAAAGGACGGCTTGGAGGCCATTGTCTTAACAACATGATCATATTGAAACACAAGCACCTTATAATCATTACTCAAAGTGGAAAATCCTACGGCGTATAGATTATTGGACCAAGACAAATGTCGAAAAGGTCCAAATTCGGGAAGTACTAAGGATTTTCTTATTGAAGGTTCCATAATCGCTAACAATCGCTATGATCAACCAGTGAGATCAACCCATCAACGCTAGCCAAATGCTTGGGAGTTCCATCAATGGTGACAATTTGAGCAGATTTAGATTTCCTAAATGTGTCACTTTCACGGATTGTGAAATTGAGTCTGTTACGTGCCACAGTTTCAAGGGTTGAAATGTAAGAGTGGTTTTCATGATTCTTGTTCTTTATATTGTTATAATGATTCATATGCTTAGAAACGAAATCAGGGTTGTCGATTATGTTGAGCCAAGTTTTGGACACACACCTGAACCTTAATAGAGACTTTACAGGAAGTCCGACGAATACGTCCGTCAATAATTCCGTCGGGAAATAGCCAGAGAATGCCGTCGATGATGTTAAATGCGTCGGTTTCTTTCTCCTCGTCATTTTGGTGAGACTAGGAACAGAGACTCAGAGAGAGAGAGAGAGAGAGAGAGAGAGGGGGGGTTTAGGGTTCCACTCACTTCAATGTTCTAGTGATTCGAAAATTTTCATCTTCAATTTTCAAAAGACCTTTTCCCTCAAACGTTTTGGACTTCTGGGCTTTGTATGAGGTATATATATCTGAACCTATTCGGTAGAGTAAAAATGTGTGGAATGGGCTGACCCACATATGGGTAAAGTCTTTCCACTGAGGTATGTTTCCATTCATATTTCAGGTCAAGGATACCCATCTGAGGTCTGTTTCCATTCATATTTTCGAAATTGCAAGAGGGCCCACGTTATTGTTGCATTTTATTTTATTTTTTCCTATTGAAGGATAATGATACTCGATTCCAACCTTCCAGCCAGGTCATTGCTGAAGACGAGTGAGATATGCACCACTGTCCACTGCGCTATCCACCCAAGCTCCGAGTCAATATTATATTTGTGGGTTTTCGGGTTTTTTTTTCCTTTTGTTGATAGGACTCCATAGGAGTATTGGTTGTACACTTGTAGAGGAGTATTTATTATTTAGTGCATATTCAATTCTCATTACTTTGAGATATAGATATACCGTGACTGTAACAGCTAACGAGGCACTCACAAGTCACATAGTCACATATACTAGTTCATATATGAAACTTCACACTTTCATGGAGTAGAAAAGATTTTTCATACCCTTTGACAAGACAAAAGTGGAACGTACGAAACGAGCGAGAGGGAAAATGGGTTGGTGCAGGAATCACCAAATGTGCTTGACCCTACTTTCTACTACTATGGAGTATGTTAATTTCAGCACAGCTGATAGACGCATGGACTGTGGCTGTAACCGGTGTAACAATTGCTATTGCTGTTTCCTTGATTCTCTCTCACTTCTTGAGGAAATTAGATCATATTCTAAAGACAGGTGTTATTCACATTACAAATGATCTGAAGAAATCTGTCATTTTGAGTTGTAGATCAACACACACAGATTTGGGGAATCACCATATGAAAGCAAGAGTTACATACACTCATAAATTCGTTGACATTAATCCAACTTCTCCACTAATATTATGCGACTTTCAGTGGGAAAAAGTGCCTGGAAGGCGAGTTTTGCGGAGATCATAAAGGCCGCAAAACTCGTACTGCTTTGTCATTAGGGAGATCATAAGGCTCGTTTCTTAACAGAGATGCAGAAATTTCAGAAGCCATGTTGAACCCCATTGGAAACGGTCCTAACACTGAAAGATGATAAACCCAGCTTTCCATATGGAACACTTCCGAGTTCATTTGATCATTTCCTCAAGCTTCTTTGCTCAGTTGTAATGAATAACCAAGCTTAGCGTTAGAAGCTGATAAAAGATAGTTTCAAAAGTTCACTGAACAACAAGATATTGGCCACTAATGGCCTTTACTTACACAGATGGCTCATGAATTGAGATGATCTATTCTGATAGGAACAAATGAAAGGAGGCAAATAGATCATCAAGCAAGCTCTGAAATACACCGTCCACAAAAGGTTGCAGAGGAGATAGCAGTTGATTTTGCTTTGGCTTCGATAATTAAGATGGGGGGATATTAAACCTCAGTCATTAGTTGAGTTGAGATGGCTGGAGAAACAGAACAGTGACAAAAGAAAATATGTGTCTCAATCTTACTAGCATTCTTTTATGGAATCTGGAATGATAGCAACTGCAGAATGTTCAGAAACAAAGCTAGATCGTGTTGACAGATTGTTTTGCAGATTAATATTTTGGTTAGTTTCAGAATGTTGGCAGGAACTTGGTATACATTCAGTAACTGATAACCATGTCTACAACTTTTTTTGAAAGTGCTAATTCTGCTTCTTTATGAGCAGTAATCAAAAGTTTGGTTCAACGCTGTGCTCATCTGATTTAACGTTCAACCAATTCTATAAGAATTTCAGCACACAACACATATTTGCCACAGCTTTATACCAAGAGAACTCATTGACAATATATAGAAGTTTCCATAACACAGACTCATTGACAACACATATGTTAATAGCAATGGCACTTGATAGTTGATACTAGCTCTACATCACCCATTACAATAGCATAGGATGTAGAAAATTAGGCTGTCCAAGCTAAAGAACAAGCTAAAACATTAATTACGTTATGAATTTTGCTTAATGACAAACCACTAAAAGCTCAATCATGGAGAACTGATGATAAAGCCAACTGTGAAAACAAGCTCACAAACTCCACATTCAAATATAACTACTGAGGTAGGGGTAATGGCACTCCAAAATTCTCCACCAACAGACACCAGCTCGCCCTGAGGGTCTACTTATCTAGTATGTTCACTCTTTTGATTCCAGCCTCTACATGTTAAAAGTCCGCTAGATTAAAATCAAACAGCATAAACAGTAAGTGGGGAATACTTGACCAGTGCATTTAGCATTTTGCAAGATACAAGCAGAAATTACAAACATAGTAACATCAATTGACAATATATGGAACTTATAATGTGAGTACTTATTATACCTGTGACGGCTGTGATCTTCGAAATCATCCATCTTCTCACGATCCTCTTTCATGGAAAAGTTGTCAAAGTTTGCCCATCCAATCCTTTGTGCAACAGCAAGCTCTCTACAAGTGTATTCAAGTCATTTACATTCCGAGAAGATTTTGCCAGATGCCGTATCTCATGACTTGTAATGTTGTATGACATCAGTTGCCTTGCTTTAATTAAGAAAATAACATCACTGTTCTTGATATACAGTACAGGATATTCCATGTGATCCTGAGCATCCTTTGAAGAAGGTATATACATCTGCACTTGAATCCCCTGAATACCATTTGATCCACGACTCCTTTTCCCATCCTTGTCCATTACCCTTACGCATGGACTTACATCAGAAACACCCAAAACTGCAACCGATCCATCAAGGACAAAAATCAACTTAACCATTTTTTCTCCTCCAACATCTGGAAGCTTGATAGTGATAACATCCATGAAAGTTTATAGAACTTAGAAATGTGAGTAACTATTGATGCATTAAGATCCATTGTATATCCTACCTGTGGTCTTCAAAACTATCCATATCGTACTGTTGTCCCTCCGCTTTTCACGGGAAAGATGTCAAAGTTTGGCCTTCCAATCCTCTGCACAACAGCAAACTCTCTACATGTGTAAACATATCAGCTGGACAGATGGATTTTGCCACATGCGTATTTCATGACTTCTAATGCTGTATGACATCACTTTCCCAAAATTAATTATCCAAAATAAACTGTGCTTCTCAACAAACAATATTTTCTTATTATCCTGGCTTTTGAAGAACTTGTATTCAGCCTCACTTATATTCCCTGAATACCAATTTGTCCATCGATCCTTCTCTTCATCCTTGTCCATTACCCATATGCAGATACTGAGACAGGAAACACACAAAATTGCAACCGATTCACCCAGCAGGAAAAGAAACCTAACTATTTCTTCTCCCCAACCATCTGGCAGTTCTAGAACGCTGAATTCTTCAGTACTGAAGTCGAACGAAACAATGAATTCCCGATCAACTAAGCCATCTAAACGAGAACCCATCAACCAATATGCAGCCCCTTTGGTAGAAAGACGTTCAGATCCCCAATAGAAATTCCCCCAATCGAGGACATCCATGCCCCGGGTGCTACTCCGCCAACAGCCATCACTGAGTCCATAAACTGCAAATGACGGCTCACAGTTCTTGGTACCAAATTGAAAACATACCACCTTATAATCATTACTCGAAGCCGAAAATCCTACTACATATATATCATTAATATTGGACATGGGATAAGCAGGGATTACTAAAGATTTTCTAATTGAAGGGTTCCATAATCGCAGGTTATCTCTCCAATGAAGCTGACGTAGCAAGATCAAACCATCAACACTTTCTCGAGGGTAGTAAGTTTCCGAAACCTTAATAAGTTGGCTAATTCTCCTAAATTTTTGACTACTACGCGTTGTAAAACTAAATCCCTGGCGTCCTGACCATTGAAGCCCTTAAATGCGACAGTTCTTGTGATTGTTGTTATCATTATAGTGATTGAGATGCATAGAAATGAAATTAGGGTTATCGATTAAATCGCGCCAAAATTTGGAAACGCACCTGAACCTTAATAGGGATATCACGGGGAGATTTGCGAGCACCTCTGCTAATATTTCTGCCGGTAAATAACCATTGAATGTCGTCGGTGTTATCTGTGTTGAATCTCTCTTTCGCTTCATTTGGACAGGAGATCACTGAGATAGTAGGGACGATTGCAATTTTTTTTTTCTAGGGTTTGCAATTTCAACTGTTAATAAGAGTACTGGCTTCAATTAGACGAACAATTGGAATGAGAAATTGAAACTTGGATTTCAATGTTGATAACTGTTTCCCCAAACCACCTCACTCCTTTCTTTCCTTTTAAAATTGCATGAATGCTGCTCTCTTGGACCTAATTTGGTAGAGAGGAAATAAGAGAAAAAAAAAAAAAGAAAAAAAAAAAAGAAATCTATTATAGTTTTCATGTTTGGTTTTATGAATACTCCTTCCTTTCTAAATTTTCTCTCCACTTTTTACATTCTCATCAAATTCTTCTACCCACTATCTAGTAAAATTTTGATGGGTAAAAGACATTCCAATCAATACTAACCCACTACCCACTACCCACACACTCTTTCTCATGTTAAAGTAAAGGAGAAGTGGGTAGGAGATTTAGGAACTGAGGGAGTAAAAGGAAGTGAGAGAAAGGGAAAGGAAATGATGGGAAAATTTTTCTACGAAATCCTCTATTTTCTTTCCTCCCAAATTGGTGGGATTTGGACAGAATGGGAGTTTAAAATTGTAATTTCTTTCCTTTCCTTCCAAATCACATTAACCAAACAATGCAAAATATTATTTTCCTTTTAATTCCTTCTTAGGCAACCAAGCGTAGAAAACATTGAGGAGAGAAAACTGAGGAGAGAGAGGCAATGGGAAGGAGGTGGCAGGTTAGGATTTGGGTTCAGATGGTGGCTTTATTGGTGGGTGAGAGTGACGAGAGGTGGCGGTGATGATTTTGTGGGGTGGTGGTCGGTCAGCGGTGGTTTCTGGTGAGGTGGTGGTCGGTCAACGGTGGTTTTTGGTCGGTCTTCGGGGTCGAAAAAGGTGGATGGGGTGGTATGATTTGTGGTGTTTCAATGACTTGGGAGGAATGAGAAACTAGATTTAGGGGTATATTCGTCCAAATAGTGTAGCTGGAAACATTAAAAAAAATAACCAACGCGATTTCATGCCATGTCACAACTTAACGGAAAAGTTTTTTTAACAGAATTTGTGCTTTTAGGACATGGACTAAACTGATTAAAAAGTAAAAGGGTAATAACTGGATTTCAAATAATTTTTAGGGTACGTGGAAAAGACAAAAGTGGGGGTACAAAGTGGAAGTTTCCTTTTTAATATTGTTATTTTGTTAATATGTCAACATATCAAAACTAGACAAAAATTGGAGAAATTGGGCAAAATTATGTCAAATTGGGAGAAATTGGGCAAATTTGAAAAAAAATTGAATTTTGTAACTTGTAACTAGTCAAAATTGAAAAAATTGGAGATAACTGAGCAAAACTGGTCAAAATTGGAAACCGAACATGGCCATAGGCTTTGAAGTCTTATCAAATAACAGACAATAATGCTTTAAAGTAACTGGTTTTAATATTAATTTTTGAATACTAAAATCATCCTGTCCTCATTTCCCTTCATGTCAAATCAAAAATAAAAACTTTCGCGTGACACTTCGTTCTCCCCTCTTTCTCACTTTCTCTTACTCTCCTTAAATATACCCAACAGTCGACACTCTCTCTTAACTCTCATACAAGATTTACACTTCAACAAGACTAGTTGTTGGCGGATGCCTTGAATTCTTCTATTTGCGGGTTATGTTATGTTATTGTATGTTATGGTATGGTAGGTGGCCCAATCTAATTAGGAGTATGGGTTAGGAAATTGCATCTATTATAACACTAATGTTATGGAATCATACATACAGAATATCATCTATTTCCGATGTGCCCCCGCAAACCTCAGGAAAATGTAAAAGGAGAACTTCAATGTTGTTGGATTAACCAAGAGTGATTGTATTGTTCTATTAATCGTTGGAAAATCTTGCCCATAAATATAGAATAACACATATAATCAACCATTGTCTCAGGTATTGGAGCCTTTTATTGATTGATCAAGGAAGCGACGGCTAGTGATCTTACTAAAGTTTGCTGCTTTGAAGTGCAATCAGATAATCAATGATTGATTGTGGTTTACATTAAATGGAGAATCAATTGGAATTTTGCTAGTTTCTTTAAACAAAATAGCCCTTTAGGTTTGGAAAAGAATGAGATGGGAGGAATCTCAATAGTGTGTAATCGTCTCATAATTGTACAGGTATAATTGTATTGTCCACGATATTAGGATTTAACTGTTCATCATAACGTAAAAACTGGCCAGACTTTTTAGTGATTCAGTTTTTCATATTTTGTTCGTCTTATCTCATTTCACCACTGCTTAAATGTTTCTCTGCAGATCTCATCAGAGTATTTTGTACTAGAGCTTAAAAAATATATGTTTTAGCAGCTATATTCTCTTATTGATTATTAGATGATCTTTGAGGATAAAAGTTTAAATGAAGACGTCTTCAATTATAAATGACCGAAATTTAGGGATAAAAATATCAATTTAAGTAATTCGGCGTATTTAGGTACCATTCCGGTGGGTCCGTTGTCAGAGAGCACTAAACGGGCTTGGTAGTGAGTCTAATGCAGTTGAGAGAGTAAATGTTACGAGTATAATGGATGAAGAAGTTACCTTTGGTTATGTCTCTAGTACTTATAGAGTTATAGTCCCGTAACATCAGGTAAGTGGGATTTTGGGTTGTGTGTATTGGGCCTTTGTGGATATTCGGTTACGGGGATCAGTATGTTTACAAGTCTTCCAATGAGAATATACTATATTTGATGGACCAATGTAGTTATCCAACAACCTATGACCACAGTGCACACGATGCAATTGCTCCCGGGTGCTGGGTTGCTTTAATTTTTTCCAATTTTTGTTTCCCAGTTGAGTTATTAGTTCATCTAGAAATATCTCTTGGAATATTAGATAGATGTTTACATCGAGAGACCGGTGTTGTAGAGAGTATTTGAAGGGAAAATTTTACATACCTACCATGAAAAGGTGAATATAATGCACAAATGAAAAATTTATGAAGAACACAGGTAAAAAGATCACACTCTATTTGAGTTGGTGCTGCTTGTGGTTTTTGAAAAGGGAGAAAAAGAAGTGGTATTGTGATTGTGTGATTAAGTATTAGAAGGAGATTAGATACAATGCGATTTGTACCATTAATGGGGTATGATGTCCATTACAAAAGGGTTTTGCATTTTGATCAGAAAGGGTTGCAACAAAAGGAGGATGCAAAATTATGTTTCAACTGAAGGCAAGAAATAGGTATTATCTTCAATTGGTAGTTCTAGAAATTGGTTATCCACTATCATAATGAAGACCTCTTTAATTATAGATGATCAAATTTTCAGAGAATAAATCGGATTCAAAGGGCTAAAAGATTGATGTAGAAGCATTCTAATGAGACTCGATCTCAATTGTTAGATTTATTACGAGTGAGGGATGCATCGCTATATTATTTGCCCCAAACTCTGAGTCAATGTTATTTATTTATAGTTTTCATAAATGACAAAAAATTATATGAGGTGTTCTCATGCATTAAGTATGATACATGTAAGCAAAAAGTGGTACTATCGTACATAAAAAGTGATATTTCCACACACAAAAAAATGATATATGGTACATGAAAATTGAAAAGTGATATCTCTCCACAAAAAAGTGATACATCATTTATGAGGTCATATCATAAGAAAATTTAAATGTTTTTTTTTCCCTCTATATATGTGCCCGATGTGGTTGAGCTTAAGCTCTTTTTTTCACAGGATGGGTAATTTCATGAGTTTTGGGTTTTTGGTATCTAGCTCGTCTTGTGTGGACTTAGTCTATCGTGGACCAAAGGGTGAATCAAGAACGTAGTCCAAATCTCTTAGGGACACGAGAGGTATTTTTTAAAAAATTTTGATTTTTGATCCACCGTAAACTAAGTCCACACAAGATATTGTATTTGGTAGGAGAGACCTTCGACAAGTCTGATCCGATCTCAAGTGATCCACAATCACGAAAAGAATTTTACCTGATCTTAATTCTTAATACTCGTATTGCTGGAAACTGCAAATATTTGGGTGCCCACTTTGTTTAGTAGGTGAAATCCACTTATTTTAGATTATCAAAAAAAAAGAAAAAAATCCACTTATTTTAAAACCCACACATAATTTTACAAAATTAATGTACTCAAGTGGGTACACTACACATGGGAGTATTCACAATACATTGGGTGATTATAGGAATAATTTATATACACTCATTAAATTTATACTTGGCACCACTCCTACTCCATCTGAAACCACCCTCCTACTTTACCTGGAGTTACCCCTTACTTCACCTGGAGTTACCCCACAAAATTATTTAAAATTACTTCACCTGGAGCCACTCTCTTACTTTACCTGGAGTCACCCCCCCCTACTTCACCTAGAACAACCTCTCAAAATTACTTGGTCCATGATGAACTAAGTCCACACAAAACATACTGGTAATTCATAAGGTCCCTTTCTTAACAAAAATGCAGAAATTTTAGAAGCCTAAGTTGAACCCCAATGGAAACGGGCCAAACACTGTAAGAAGATAAACCCAGCTTTCCATAAGGAACACTCTTCGAGTTCATTTGATCATTCCCTCAAGCTTCTTTGCTTAGTTGTAGTTGAATAACCAAGCTCTAGCATGTTCTTTTCAACTGGTTTCCAGTTTTGTCCAGTTACTAGTTTTAAAATTTAGATTAACAACAACAACAACAACAACAACAACAACAACAACAACAACAACAACAACAACAACAACAACAACAACAACAACAACAACAACAACAACAACAACAACAACAACAACAACAACAACAACAACAACAACAACAACAACAACAACAACAACAACAACAACAACAACAACAACAACAACAACAACAACAACAACAACAACAACAACAACAACAACAACAACAACAACAACAACAACAACAACAACAACAACAACAACAACAACAACAACAACAACAACAACAACAACAACAACAACAACAACAACAACAACAACAACAACAACAACAACAACAACAACAACAACAACAACAACAACAACAACAACAACAACAACAACAACAACAACAACAACAACAACAACAACAACAACAACAACAACAACAACAACAACAACAACAACAACAACAACAACAACAACAACAACAACAACAACAACAACAACAACAACAACAACAACAACAACAACAACAACAACAACAACAACAACAACAACAACAACAACAACAACAACAACAACAACAACAACAACAACAACAACAACAACAACAACAACAACAACAACAACAACAACAACAACAACAACAACAACAACAACAACAACAACAACAACAACAACAACAACAACAACAACAATAATAATAATAATAATAATTAATAATTAATAATAATATAATAATGATAATAATAATAATATGTATTGATAATAATAAAAATATTTTTATTTTTATTTTTATTACAATTATTAATACGTATTATTATTATTATTATTATTATTATTATTATTATTATTATTATTATTATTATTATTATTATTATTATTATTATTAACAATTTTCAGTTTTTCCCAATTTTTCCCAGTTTCTTCCAGTTTTCCCCAGTTTCTCCCCGTTATTAGTTAAACTTTCCAGTTTTCACCAGTTTTGTCCAGTTTCTCTCAGTTACCAGTTTCAGTTGAAAAGAACGAGCCCTTAGTGTTAGAAGCTGATAAAAGATAGTTTCAAAAGTTCACTGAGCAACTAGATATTGGCCGTTAATGCCCTTTACTTACACAGATGCCTGAATTGAGATGATCTGGGCTGATAGGAGGCAATTGGATCAATCAGGCTCCAAAATACATCATTAAAGCTAGTGCACAAAAGGTTGCAGAGGAGATTTAGAAGTTGATTTTGGTTTGGCTTGATTATGATTTTTATGAAGATGGGGGGTATTAAACCTCAGTCATTAATTGAGTTGAGATCGCTGCAGAAACGTAACAGTGACAAAAGAAGGAAATATTTGCCTTAGCATTCTTTTACAACGCTGTTACGAGTCTTTCGGGAAGACAAGAAAATCGTCTTCCAAAATCTATGTGGCAGCCAAAAAATTTGTACTAGAACTGAGTCATCAATAAAAGTAATAGATTAAAGGGAACCAAAAACCCTTTCTTACCCCTGTCAAAACATAAATTATTTTCCTTTAATTAAATCACTCAAAACACTCACTCACTCAAAACACCATTACCACTCATTCCTCACTCCTCACTTCTCACTCTCTCTCTTCGTACAACACATTCCCACTCATTTTCTCTCTCATCCGCACCACCGTTTCTCATCCAAGGAAACCAGATTCACCACCGCTTCTCTCACCGCACCACCGATGCTCTCACCGCACCACCACTGCTCTCCCTTCCCCCCCCCCCCTCTTAAAAACCCCTCATTCTCCTCCCACCGCTCTTTCTCTATTCGAAGAACACCCAAATCGACCAATGCTCTCCATCTACGAAGAACCCCCCCCCCCCAATCCTCATTTTCTCTCATAAAAACCCTCATTGTCCTCCCTAATTTTCTTACCACCGCGGAAAACCAGGCAAGACAGCCAATTCTTCATCTCAATTCAAATACTATGGCTTGTTTAGCTTTGTTATTCAGATACTATGACTTGATCAGGTGTTTTGAATGATGTTGGTTTCCATTAGTTTGTGCAAGTTGTTGCTTTTGTTTTTCTTTACATATGCCTTATGACATTTTCCACAACCTCTAATGCCTTAATCATGACCCCCTAATGGTTGATTTCATGACCTCTAGTGGACTTAATCATCACCTCCTAATGACCCTAATCATTACCTTAATGGTATCATTCAAGACCTGATAATGGTATCCTCATTCAAGACCTGCAAATGGTATCATTCAAGACCTGCTAAGGGCATTAATCACGAGCTGCTTATGGAATTATCCACGACGTGGTCATGAAATCAACCACCAAGTGATCATGGATTAAACCTCCACCTGGTCATGACTTTAACCTCTACCTGGTCATGGCTTTAACCACTATCTGCTTTAACCACTAATTGCACTTAACATTATCCACCACCTATCATTCAAGATCATTTCATGTACCAGATTATCCATCAATTGCTCGTGGTTTAAACCACTAGTAATATTCAATATACATCAATGTAAGTAAATCACACATTTAGATTTACTCAATAACACCAACATCAATCAATTTCACTTATCATTCAACTACTGATTAATTGAATGTAAGTAGTACAATTTAAATTAAAATTGTACAAATAACATCATTGTAGTACAAATAAATCTAACATAGTACAATTTTATCTGAACCTATTACAAATTTGATCATATTTTCGACCAATACTTATTACTAAATATTATGCCGGTTGACTATGTGTAGCTTGTTTGACCACCTATGCTTTCATTTTCTCTTGTACGACCCTTGTATGCTTTATCAGATAAAGTGCTTTTGAACCTTTATTCTTCCTACATAAATACTTTTTACGTGAGGATGAGATTTAGCCAATTCGGGAAATCATCCTCTTTGGTATAATAACGAAGAAGTTAGTACATTTGTTTTAGGCTTTGTACAAACGATTTGCAACTTTGTATTTTTATCTCTTATTCTAGTGCATTGATACTTTAATAGTAAAGACAACGAAATCAAATACTATTTGTATGCTCCTTCCCAACATCAATGTAATCAGTGAATTGTCTCCATCAACATTAATAAATAATAATTATTGGGACAAGTGTTTAGTACAAATTTTCACTATTTAGTATAATGGACAAATATGCATATTGTGGACATAATTTTTTTAGTACAATTGATAAAGTTTTAGTATATACTCAGTTAGTTGAAGTAGATGAGTAGTAAATGATGATGTATTTGTCACGTTTTGAAATAGAGAATTAAAAGTGTTTTTTTTTTTTTTTGTTAACATAGAGAATTAAAAGTTTAATCAAACCGTGTTACTTAGAATATTTGTTGTTGTAATTAATAACACGTCCACTTAATTTACATGTTCAGTTAGTACAATTTTTTTATAGTCAATACAATACATTGTGATATATAATTTCTTATAAACACCAAGTTCTTAGTAACACCATCATCAATTTAAATTCAATAATTGACCCTAGTTAAATGATGGAAATAAAACATATTTAAATAGAATTTGAAATACATTAGTATGAGTTATGTATTATTAATCATAATAAGTGAAAAAAAATTTTTAAAAGTATATTAGACTAGTCCGGCTCTAATTAGACGTTATTGGCCATTATAGTGATAATCAGTCTTAATGGTGGTAATGGTGAAATGAAACATTTGAAATAGAATTTGAAATACATTAGTGACACTTATATATTAAATCTCATAATAAGTGATAAAAAGCAATTTCAGTATTAACTTACACTATTCCGGCTCTAATTAGACATTGTTGGCCATTATAGTGATAATCAGTCTTAATGGTGGTAATGGTGGAATGAAACATTTATAATAGAATTTGAAATAATTTAATAACACTTATGTATTAAATCTCATAGTAAGTGATAAAAAGTTTTCAATAGTATATTAGAGTAGTCTGGTTCTAATTAGACGTTATTGACCATTATAGTGATAATCACTCTTAATGGTGGTAATGGTGAAATGAAACATTTGAAATAGAATTTGAAATACATTAGTGACACTTATGTATTAAATCTCATAATAAGTGATAAAAAGCAATTTCAGTATTAACTTACACTATTCCGGCTCTAATTAGACGTTGTTGGCCATTATAGTGATAATCAGTCTTAATGGTGGTAATGGTGAAAATGAAACATTTATAATAGAATTTAAAATAATTTAATAACACTTATGTATTAAATCTCATAATAAGTGATAAAAAATAATTTCAATAGTACATTAGACTAGTCCGGCTCGAATTATACGTTATTGGCCATTATAGTGATAATGAGTCTTAATGGTGGTAATGGTGGAAATAAAACATCTTTAAATAGAATTTGAAAAACATTAGTAACACTTATCTATTAGTAAACATTAGTACTAATTATATATAATTTTTGATGTACCATTTAAGGTTTATTATTTCAGTATTAATGGTAATATGATAATGATGCATGATTAACGGTTAGCCCATGATAATGATGGTGATAACGGTTACATCATTGAAGGCTTATTAATTCGGTAACTAGCATTAGTTTTTGGGCTTGTTTTGACCCCCACCTATAGTTTGGGTGCAACTTTCAATGTTCTCTATAGTTAGTACCTTTAAGAATAAAATTGGTACAATTCTAGTGGCCTTAGTACAATTTTTATAGCAGTTTGTATATTACAATCCCTTATAGTAGGGGTGTTCATGGTAGGTTAACCGAACCGAAAGGTTGACTCGGTTCGGTTAACTGATATTTTCGGTTCGCCAATTTCATGAACTATAACCTTAACCGAAAATACAGGTTAACCGACTTTCGGTTAACCGTTTTTCCGGTTCGGTTATAAGGTTAACCGAAAACCGTATTTATATGATTTTTATAGTATAATTAGCTACTTTTAGACATATTTAAAAAAAAGATAAGCTAAATTTACAATTTAGATTCGATAAAACATAGTCAAAATAATAAAGAAATATAAAAAGTATGAATTCTTAGTTGTTAAACATTACATACCAACTTTATATTTAAAATTTGTATTAAAAACATTATAAAATATAAATAAAAAAGATTAAAATATACTTTTCGGTTTTTCGGTTAACCGAAATCTCTAAAATCGTGAACCTAAACCGAACCGAGAAATCGAACCGCTTTAAACGAAAAAATAGGTTCGGTTAACCGAATTTTCGGTACGGTTTTTCGGTTTTACGGTTCGGTTTTTCGGTTACGGATTTTTTGGACAACCCTACCTTATAGGACATATATATAGTTCTTCTAGTACAAATTTCATAAGATAGGCGGAACTTTCAATGTTGTTTGTAGTTACTTTTAACGAAAAAGTTGGTATAATTGTAGTGGTCTTAGTACAAATTTATAGCAGTTTGTATATTATAGTCCAGTATAGTACATATATAGTTATTGTAGTACAATTTTCATTGAGTTAATTTTATATGTACATTTTGAAATTTCGAAAACCACCCATTGACGTGTACCTCCTAAGAACCGACTAGAACTAGCAAATACCTATGCAAATGTTTCTTTTTTAATTTTTCACTCACTAAACCACCGCCATTCTCCACTTCGTTCATGACCTGTCAATAACCTTATTCATGACCTGCCAATGGCCTCATTCATGACCTGCCAATGACCTCCGTTCATGACCTGCCAATGGCCTCATTCATGACTTGCCAATGGACTTAATCATGACCTGTCAATGGCCTTGGTTCATGACCTATCAATAACCTTATTCATGACCTCCCAATAGCCTTATTCATAACCGGCTAATGGCCTTCGTTCATGACTTGACAATGGCTTCATTCATGACTTGCCAATGGCCTTATTCATGATCGACGGTAGTGGAGGGTGAGTGAGAGTTTGTGGGGTGACTGAGAGTTAGTGGGTGAGAGAAGGAGAACGAGGGTTTAGACGTTTAGTTGCTTATGAATTACCCACTTTGCCCCTAATTTATTTTAGCACATCATCAATGCTAAATTGTACTAAAGGTGAGTTGTCATGCCAAATATGCTTCGGAAGACGTTTTTCTTGTCTTCCCGAAAGACTCCAAGCATTTGGGTTCTTTTATGGAATCTGGAATGAGAGCAACTGCAGAATGTTCAGAAACAAAGCGTCGCGGCAACAGATTCTTGGTTAGTTTTAGAATGTAAGCGGAACCTCAACCAATTCTAAAGGAGAATTTCAGCACATATATAAGTATAACGCATATTTGCCACAGCATTATACCAAAAGAAGCAGAGAACTAATTGATCAGCAATACATAAAAACTTCCATAACAAAGACTCTTTTAAGTAAATTTGATACAAGCAGAGGAGTTATGATTCTTACATGCCATCTACTGCGCCGCTACAATGTTAAATGTTACACCAAACTCAAACAAATACAAACACCCCAGCTGCCTAGTCAGTAGTCACAACAATAAACCACAAGGAGAGTCACATTCATCAGCTGTAACGTGCATCCTGCCAAAGCAAATAATAATGAGATTATATAGGTGAATATCAGTATCCGCCATTTTATATAGAGAACCAATGAAGCACTTGACTCAGAAAATTAGGATGTCCAAGCCAAAGAACAAGGCTAAAATGCAACAGTCCTATTAATTATGTAATGAATTGCAAACCACCAAAAGTGCGCAATCATGGAGGGGAACTGACGATAAAGCCTACTGCGAAAACAAGCTCTTATACTCCACGTTCAAATAACTACTGGGGCAGGGGTAATGGCCCTCCAAAATTTCTCCACAAACATATACTAGCTCACTCTAAGAGTCTACTTATCTAAGAGTCTACTTATCTAGTATGTTTGTGTACTCAGTACTCTTTAGATTCCAGCCTCTACATGTTAAAAGTCTGCTAGATTAAAATCAAACAACATATACAATAAGGGGAATCCTTGACCATTGCATAATGCATTGTGCAAGATGCAAAGCAGAAATCACAAACATGGTTACATAATTTAACAATACATAGAACTTAGAATGTAAGTATTTATTATACCTGTGAATGATCTTCGAAATCATCCATCTTCTCAGGATCCTCTTCATGGGAAAGTTGTCAAAGTTTGCCCTTCCAATCCTTTGTGCAACAGCAAGCTCTCTACATGTGTATTCAAGTAATTTACATTCCGAGAAGATTTTGCCAGATGACGTATCTCATGACTTCTAATGTTGTATGACATCAGTTGCCTTTTCTTTAATTAAGAAAATAACATCACTGTTCTTGATATACAAAATATTCCCATGTGAATCTGAGCAACTTTTGAAGAAGGTATATACATCTGCACTTGAATCCCCTGAATACCATTTGATCCACGACTCCTTTTTCCCATCCTTGTCCATTACCCATACGCAGGGACTTCCATCAGAAACACCCAAAACTGCAACCGATCCATCAAGGGCAAAAAGCAACTTAACCATTTTTTTCCTCCAATATCTGGAAGCTCCTGATGGTATAGCTCCTCCATATCCAAATGGGTCACTATCTCTTAAACACCCAACATCCACAGACAAGAAGAATCCAAACAAACATTCTGATGGGAGCAAGAACCTAAATGGAAGAGCAGAACCGCTTAAAGCTCCAAGCAAAGCGAGAAGACCTAATGTTGTTGTAATCTCAAGCAGGGAAATAAGACTGATCAAACATCATGTATGCAACGACAAAGAACGTCTACTTTGAATTTTGCTTTTTTTTCTTTCTTTTAATTAGTGCCTCAAAAGAAAAGACATCAGCTTCAAGGGAAAGATGTGAAAGCTTGGAGTTGGAATCCTCTGCACAATAGTAAACTCTCTTCATATATATACATGTCGTATATAGGGAGAGATTTTGCTACCATCCGTATTTCATGACTTGTAATGCAGTAGGACATGAGTTTCTGACGCGAAAGCAGCCAAAATACACAGCTCTTGTCAAAAAAACGTTTTAATTGCCTTACTTGAGAGGAACTTGTATTCAGCCACAGTTATATCCCCTGAATACCATTTGGTCCATGGATCCTTGTTATCATCCTTTTCCATTACCCATATGCACATACTGACCGGGGAAACACCCAACACTGCAATCGATTCACCCAACACGAAAAGTTTCCTCACATTAAGATTAGGGTCATATTCATGTGGGAGTTCCAAAAGGCTCAATTCTTCGGAACCAAAGTCAAAGCAAACAAGAAAGTCCCGAATAGTTGAGGTTTTTAAACGAGAGCCCGCCAGCCAATATGCAGCCCCTTTGGTAGAAATAATCATAGATCTCCTACCCCAATTCTCGGCATCCAGCGCATCCACACACTTATTCGTGCTCTCTCGCCAACAGCCCTCACTGAGTCTATAAACCTCGTACATAGGCCTAGAGTTCAAACTAGTTTTATGAAATTGAAAAGCAACCACCTTATAGTCATTACTCGAAGCATCAAAACCCATTGCATATTCGAAGTAAAACATCTCAGGAGTCATGAGATTAGGAGGTATTACTAAAGATTTCCTAATTGAAGGGTTCCACAATAGCTTGCTAGGGTTCCTTCCACATTCAGATAATAAGATCAAACCATCCCCGCTTGCTCGAGGAGTAGCATAATCCTGTGAAATCTTAAAAAGTGGACCACATCTACTCAATGTCTCGCTACAACGAGTTGTGAAACTAAATTCCATTTCCTGGTCTTCTTCCACGCTTTCTAAGGTTAAAAAGTGACTATACTTTTCATCTCCACCATTGTACTTCATATTATTATTACTCTTACACTGATTGAGATGCATAGACATGAAACACGGGCTATCAATTAAATCGCGCCAAGTTTTGGAAACGCACCTGAACCTTAATAGGGATTTCACGGGAAGATTTGCGAGCACGTCTGTTAATATTTCTACCGGAAAATAATACCCCGTTACCTGCGAATTACTCTTCTGCTTCATCGCGACCAGCCTAATATGCTGCACGAGTTGGCAACTGACGAGGTTAATTTGACGAGTTCATTGTTGATGTCGGATAGATCCTTAATATATAGACTTACAACTCCTTTTCCAAGTACAACCAGTATTACCCTTACCCCCTTTATGCCAAAGTAATCAATATAGGAAAGTACTCTTTGCACCAAAAAAAAAAATAAAAAAATAGGAAAGTATTCTAGAAATAAAGGAAAGCAACGACCAAAATTCCTAGTTATTCTCCAATAATTACTTTAAGTTAATAATATCCTTGGGCCCTGTTTGACAATTGGCTGCTGACATTAGCTGTTTGCTGATGGCTGGTGGTCGATGGCTGGTATTATTAGCTGATAACCAAGAACTTGTAACTTGCAACCACCCCGAACTCTTTGATTTATAAAATCGTAATTATTGATATAAAATTATTTTAACTTGGTTAATTGACATGCAATGCTCAAAGGGGGTTTATACATGTTCTTAAGTTATTTAAGAGTTCACTGTCAAAGGACAAATACCAAACGTACCACTACATCGAAACATGAATTTCGACTCCGAGAAAAGTCAATCTTTGTCTGTTGAAAGATTGAAATAAGTCTAAAATAACCCCTTAAATGGAATATTTCTTGCAACAACTTTTATGAGTTTTTCAACTTTCAAACCACCACAGTCCACACCAGGCCATTTTTCAGATCAGTCAAATTTACAAAGCCCCTATATTTGATAACCTTTGTCTGAAAAAAAAATTAATTAGGAGCAAAACAGTCATTTTTCCAAAATTTGGACAAAAATGGTTTAGAAATGTGATTTAAAAGTTAAAACCTCATAAAAGGTGGTTATTTAATAAAAATAATTTATAAGGTAGAAAAAAGTTGTGTGTGAGGTTGGGTACCAAAAAATTTTAAGGAACCATTGTAACTTTTTGCCATGTTTTTACGAGCGCACATAGAGATGATCTGTAAATTTTCCAAGTTGTTTACTGCAACACGAGCAAATCCCAACGTCAGCCTATAAAATTACAATCACAGATTGTGCACTGCAACTCAAAATACAACTGACTCGTACCAAAAATGTGAGGACTCATTCCTACCTCCTCATCAAAAGCTAGCTAAAGAGAAATGAGGACGATGAAAAAACATGATTTCGGCCTTGGAATAGGGCACTGAGATAAAGCACCATCGACTAGTATATTGTTAGCCTTCCAAGTTTACAAATTACCAATTACAGGTATGGCAAGTTTATATCAACTTCAATCCAATGTAGTACACATTCAACCTTGTAATAGACACTGCCTTTTCACCAAGAAATTGCACCTTTCGACCTGTTGCCTGGTAATTAAGTTGCCTTCCTAGTATTCCCAAAATTGAGAATGCTACTTTTGACCTTTTGCAGCATTAGCTAATGCCTGGTATCGCAAGGAAAACATCCAAGGGAAATGGGAAATTCAAACTCCATGATCATGTTTTAAGATCATCAGACATTGCAGAAGGTATACAGTGTGTCGTTAGAATATCTACGGTTGCAGCCTTGGCAGTCTTTGTCCGAAGAACAACTATCTGCAAACAAAAACACAATCAAATGCAAAACTGCTATAATTGGAATGCTCTCACATACAAGCTGTTCAACCTCGTGTCTGCAAGTACATGAAGGATAGAAGAGAGAGAGGTCAGAGACAAGGAAGAAAAACAGACCTGATCATAATCTAGATCAAACTTCATAAATTCATCCTTGCAGGACTCCACCATACTGGCTAAGCTCTTCAGGTTCTTCACTGGATTGCCATTGAAAGCAAGAACCTGACATATAATAATGCAAGAGGTCATATGCTATTCAACCACGCCAACCACCCAATCTCCAACTCCAAGATAGGAAGGAGACCAGCAGAGCTAAGGATAAGTGGACAACTCCTAAGACAGGGGACTTCAAATGAACTAAAGTATTTCTAATAAACAACCAAAGTTTTACCTGAGTGTTTACAATCTCTTCATAACCAATATTGATATCAGCCACAAGAACCTACAAATGACAAGGAAACAGATGAGCAACATCCATGAAAGTTTAAGCCTGTAACTTAGAGATATGTTTACTTTCTCTTATTTTTTAAATTCTAGCAAGGTGCTGGGAAAATAGAGAACCTGAGACACAACAACAAGCTCTTCATCTACTGTTTGTGGCATTGCATGCAAAAGCTTGTCCAGAAGCTTCACAGGAGCCTCGAACTCATAGTCTTTTCCATACTGTAACAGGTTCAAACGGCAAAAGTTCACAAATCAGAATACAGAACGAAAAAATCGTGATTCCCACAAGCATGCACTCTTATCAGTCATTTCACCCCCACCCTCAAGCAACCTGAACCAGGAGGCAGCTGACGTTTAGGGGCTGCGGTTGCCAGAAGAGGTGAAACAATCAATGTAGTAATTAGGTAGCTAATATACTGTTGACCAGAAATTGTGAAAACTCATGGTTATCCAGTTAAACCGTACATATCTAGATCTATCATATTGACATCACCAGTCCAGGACAAGCTGATTATGTAATTCTTTCCCTTTCAGAAACAAGGCATTCCAGAGATCGCATTCAAATCAAGCCTCTTCTCATCCCACAACACCGCCCAAAGCAGTATGGAGAAGACAAAGAAATGATATGATCCTGATAAGACACGGATATTTCCTTGAAAATAGAAATTTTGGAACCTCATATAAGCAGGAAATGATCATTTTCAAAGGAAGTCCCAGGGAGCTTCAGAAGCTAAGAAATGTGTACATCAAGCAAAAGAGCCATGGTAATTAGATGAACATTCATCCTTTCGGGCAGAAGTGGGGGCAGGGGCAAGAGATTGAAGTCAAACCTCGGAACGGAGATATGGAACCGAAACAGTTGAGAAGACAAATCCTGCAACTATGTAATATGATGGAGGTCTACCCTTGCTATGTGATGGAATGAGCCTCCTGTGACTACCCAGTTTGATATTGAATATATGCATCACTGAACCACGTAACACTTTCATTTCCGCATTATCCCCAGTATATTTCTGGGATATAAGGTAACTGAAACCTATACGCTCTCCATGCCTGAAAGGAACTGATAGTTTTAAAGAGCAGCATGTTAACAACAGACCTAGATTCAATACACAGTCCAATGCTTGCCATGCAAACTACAACATATACCCCCTCCCAAGAGTAAGCTTTTCAACAAACATGGTGAATTTATGATAACAGCATCAAACTTTATCAGCAGCATTTATCAGAAGACTAGAAAAGCAGGCATCCAAAAAGTAATTTAAGACATCAGTATCAACACGTTCAGCTAAATGGAAATTGTTATTGTAGATATTTAGACATTCAACTGGCATATTTCATACTATCTTGCACCGACATTGGATAACATAATTGTTTCGGCCAAAACGGTCTCTGACCAGTGACCAAATGGCTCTCAAATGGATAACACTTGTAGTCATAAATTTATCTTGAGTGCAACAATTGCTTAAGGCACACAAAAATGTAAACATGAAGCACAGAACCAGCAAGTTAGCTTGAATGAATCCACAAGAAGAAAAAATGGAAAGAGCAAAGGAATTAATGAATCCACCCAACATGTGTGAGCTATTCAACCAAGAATACCACATATAGCAACAATTTAATACTGGCATTGATCCTAAAAGAGGACATAATTAATTCTAAAAAAGTAAAGCCATTACCTGTTCCATCATTTGCAATATCAACCCCATCAAAGCTGAGGATAACATCTGATGGCTGCAAAACCTTGGACTCAGGAGCAGTAGGATCAACACGTCTGACACGTACACCCTTCTGGTCAGGTTTCATCCCCATCGCCAAACGTAAATCAGGATTTTCCATCTTTTGCCACTCAACCCCAAGAATCGGGAACCCTAAAAAGACAACCGATATGACACGTCTCAGATGGAACTCAATAAGACACGATTAGAAAACTAACAACCATAGTCGGGCATTTTTCAGACAAAAGCCCCAGCACCATAAGCAAAAGAGTCAAATTTGTGACTGAACCAACCAGTATAAGCTCCATTCTTTTCATAATCCCGAATAAAGTGCATGATGACAGGTGTAGGTATAACATAGCCAATATTCTCCGCATCTTCATGTTTCAGCGACTGAAATGCAATGCCCACGCAATTGCCTTTGTCGTTGAAGGCTGGACCACCAGAATTTCCGGAGTTTATGGCAGCATCTATCTAAATATAGCATTAACAGAGAGAGAATCGATTTATAATGACAGAAAGGGCCAACAGTAACAACGAATACTGGAATTCTCCTCACCTGTAACCCCAGTAGCTCGGTGGATCCGTGAACGTAAGACAGGATCTCTATGCGTGAGACAACTCCACTGGTCACAGAGATTGTATCTCCACCTATTGGGTATCCGACAACAGTCACAGCATCTTGAAGTGCAGGCAACTCCCCAAACTCAAGCGGGGAAACCCCTTCCCAGAACTCACCATCACTGACCGTGAGCAAAGCTGCAAAATCACATGTACAAAATTTATCCCAAAAATTCTGAGACCAACGACCAGTGTCAAGTACCATCATCAAAGCCTCCTTAGAACCAGATCAACATATCGCAGAAAGCATTAGCCAAAACAAGTTTAAATGAGATATTCCATGTTGCAGGCCATTTAATGAACAACGGCTAGAAAGGAGTCTTCTATCCATCTCAAACATATAATCAAACATATACCATAGCCCAATAGCTAAGAAAATAAATGGAGAACAAACATGAAACATAAATCCTACCCGCCACCATTCATTATCGAAGTAAACAAGATATTAACAACTCTCCTCTAACACCCAGTAAAAAAATCTTCCGATTCTGATCATCCGTATCCCTTCCCAATGCCACAATTACTCATGATCGCTATTTTCAACCTCTGAAACTAAGGGTTCTCTTGGCAGATATCCTATTCTTTTTTTAAAAGAAAAGTTCACTAAATTACTCATGATCGCTATTTTCAACCATTGAAACTAAGGGTTCTCTTAGTAGATAACCTGTTCTTTTTTATAAGAAAAAGGTCACTAAATTTTATATAGTAACTACATACATATACAGAAACACCAATCATCATATACACTTACACAATCTCCTCCAAACCAAACAAAATAAACAAATAGTATAATTACCAAATAAAAATAAACAAATAAATTATAAGATCATAACCTCCAAATACAGTACTTCAGAACTACATAGCGTACTTCAGAAATACACACAAAACTATCAACAAGATCATAATTACTTGTACAGAACGGTAAGCCTACGAACTATACAAGTAATCCAATTTATACTCTATGTGCAATTCCTTCTCAACATATATGCATTCCAGTAACATAAGGAAGTTTTTTCAATGGCTCAAATTCCCACGTAATGGCTCCTTACCATTCAAACCTACCCGACCCACCACCCGTCACTCTAGAGTTGGGAAAATTGCTTTTCTCTTTTACTTTCTCCACCTCTAAATAGGGGTGTTAATAAGGCAGAAAAATACTACCTTGTTTGACTAAACCTCCCACTTTACATATATTATTATTCAGGGCTCATATGCATTGTCTAAATAATGGGCCTAAAAGGAAACAAGCTGAAAAAGGAGCTTCTTAAATGGACACAAACAAAGTTTCATGCACTAGGTGTTCACGTATATAACTGAAGAGGGCTATGGTAACATTCTGGTTGTTTATTTAATTAGATCAGCTTTGGAAGTCATTCATGCTCGAAATTTGTAACAAACATAAACTTCACCAAGCTCGAGACCAGGAGATCACTTGTAACCCTGTCTCTCAGATATCCATCATTATCCTCAGCAATAAATAAAACCATTGAAGCTCCAAAAGAGTCACAAATTTGACCTCAAAGATCATCAATGCTCTCTATGTTAAATGCTAGGAGAAATTCCTCTCCCTTGTCACTCTCCATATGGGGAATTGAGAACGCAGGATACAGACACGCTTCTTGACTCTTGAGCTCTAGAGCATGTAAGTACAATGGACGATAAAATTACCACCAAGAATCTTCAAGGAAAGTCAGCTTAGCATCCGAATGCTAAAGCTCTAACAACCCAATCTATGATCAAAAATTTCCAGTGTCCACATGAAGAAACTATATAATACAAGCCATTTCTTAATCATCACTCTATAACGTTGAAAGAGGTTAGAGCTTCACTCCAACACCAGAGGGTCTTTTTCCTTAAATACTTTCTTTCCTCACTCTCTTTGAATACTGAGAATTCACCCATTCTCCCTCAAGTTCCCCCCTAATTTCTACAAATCAACATTCCAAATATACACTCATTACATGTTCGTTCTCCCACCAACTCCAATACTTACTACTTAGGGCTCGTTTACTTGGATGCAATGCTGATTACACAGTAATGCACCATTTCATAATGTAAAGGTGGGGTGCAAAAGGGAGGAGGGGAAGAAAGAGATGGGAAGAGTGGATTGACTACACCATCTTAAGTAATCACTGTTACTCAACTTTAGCCCAGGTAAAGGTTATTACATCTCTCTCTTCCCCGTCCTTCCTTTTTCACCCCACTTAACTCTAGAAAATGGGCATTACCTTGTACTCCCTATTGCAGCCAAGTAAACACGACCTTAGTGTGTATATTAAATTATTAATGTCATTCAAACTTTAAACAATCACTCTATGTTCACTCCTACACGCTAGGGGGAACCATATTACTATTAGTGCTTCAATAATCCAAACTATCTGTCAAATCATAAAATCATAACAAAAAGGTAAACCTTAATGTTTGCATGACATAGTAATTAGAAAGCAATTCACAAATGTAGCCATTAAACCCTTGAATGAGCACCCAAAAGAATATAACAGACTAGTCCGAATGTAATAATCATCATCAACAACAACAACAACAACAATGGACAAAAACAAATAAAATACGATAAATCATACCAATATCACACTCAGTGCCAATAGCAAGAACAGTAGCCAAATACTTGGTATCAGACCCTCTTTTCTTGAGCTTAACTTGAGTATAATGCTCAACAGAATGCGCATTAGTCAAAACCCTTCTCCCACCAATGATAAACCCACTGCTTGACGAGCTATACTGTCTCTTTCTCTGCCATGGAAGAGAGAAATTCGGCTCGGTGTGCACACAGAACACCTTCACCACAGCGTCCATCGAAGGCACAACCCGAGCTGATACGACAGCCGGTGAGGGGTCCCACAGCTCGGCGGAGGCGCCGTTGTTGTTTCGGCGAGGAGAGAGAGTCGCGGTGGCGGCTGTGTTGGTGGTGGTGTCGGAAGAGTGGTGGTTATTAGGGTTTGGAGATTTGCGAGGGCGGCCACGTTGGCGGCGGCTGTTGTTGGGTTCGACGAGCTCGACGTTTGCGACGGAGAATACGACGTCGTTTGGATCGAATGCGGTGGTTGTGGCGGTGGTTGGTGCGGTGGTGGTGGTGGTGTTGTCTTGGGTTTCGGGATTAGAGGCTTTAGGTTTACGGCCGCGTTTGCGTTTCCTTTCGTCGCCCATTGTTTTTGTTTTTGTTAACGGAGAGAGAGAGAGAAATGATGGAATGGAGGACCGGAGAACGGTCTTGTTGGACTTGTGTTTTTCTTACCGGAGTATTATAAGTTGGCACTAAGGATTATGAAATGTTGGTCAAATTAGGAAATCAATCTCCACTGATACAGTGATACTAGTGTGATTCTAGAAGAACGTTTCCTATTAGGGTAATTGTATTTATGAAATTGTGCGGAACGGAATGGTTCTGAACGGAATGAACAAAATTTGTAGCATGAAATAAAATGGATAGGAAAATGGTACAAACTGTTTGACAAAATGAAATATAGAAAAATGCAACGAGATATCGCGAATGGAATGGAAATGTGTACAATTGCTATAATGACACGTGTGCATTCATATAAGCTTCTAAATCATTATAATATGCCACATGTAAATGATGTCATACTCTAATTTATTACATTCACACTTTGGTTTAATGTATCTTGACCACCTTAGTTGTACATTTATTACTAATGCATTCATCGGATTTAGGCGGTATGATGGATAATAGATAGATAAAGTAAAACAATTTAATTTATGAACTTGGTAGATTTATGATCATTTACGAATTTATGTCCTTATTGTAGATGAATAATGATATGATAACATACTTAATTATTGAAAAAGATTTTTCTGATTGTTTCATGCATATATAGGCTATAAATTAATATAGTATGGTACAAAGTTCGGACATCACACGGGCCATGCAACTAGAATTAAACAGAAAAACAATAGAGTTGATTTGAGTATAGAAAGGGAGAGGTCCATGCATTAGGAATGAAGTAGCAAGATGAGACAAAGGCGAAAAATTTGTTGCAAATTTGTACTAATGAAAATGCATTAGTTGTTATAAACAAACAAACCGTGCATCGCACGGGGATGTAACTAGTTTTATACTAGAAATGAAGGCTACCGTTTCCTAAATCGGGGATTAGATCTTCTTCTCTCTTTTGCTTGTTTGTATTTCATACAAGAAAGAAGGAGATCCAACCTTCCATTTAGGAAATGAAAGCCTCCATTTCTTGTATAAAATGGAGAGGATCTCAACTCGAAAAGAAAATTGTCTTTGTTATTCACGTATAAAATTCGCCTTAAGTCCTAAACCTTGAATCCGAATAGTAATATAGCTCTAATTTTTTTTTAGTTGGGATAATAGTTTCTAGGATGGATTCAATATTTCTACCGGGGATTATATATGACTTAATATCCTTAAAAAAAAATTAAATATTGTTTAGTGTACAGATCATAGATTGAACAAAAAAACCTTGTTTAGTCTTGTATTAGGTAAGAATTGTGAAATGAATCAAAATGCTACCGCAGAGTTTAAAATTCAACAAATTTATAAATATAATGGGTATTTTGCAATTTATACTGACAGGCAATAATATTAAAGGGGAATTTTTCAATTGTTGAATTTTACAATGAAAATTATGGTTTCGGTTTCATTTCTGAATGCGAATATTCATTGGTTTTCGAATACCCAGGTTTGGAATTGGTTTACACTAGGTTCCCAATCGATCCCAACATCCAAAAGTCAGGAAATAAAATTGAAATTGGTTGGTACCAGTTCTTGTTTTTGGGAACCGGAATTAGAATTGGTTTGACCGATTCCGATTCCACAATCATCGATTCCAATTCTAAAACCTAGTACCCGAATTTTCTGCTCACCCCAAGTTAAAACCCTTTTTTTCCTGATTTAAGAATGATTGGACCATTATGTTTTGTGTGGACTTGATTCACCGTGGATCAAGAACACTAATACTATAATATTTTGAAACATAGAAGATATTTTTAAAAGGATTTAGGCTCCGTTTGATTCACCTTGATAAAAATGATCTGAATTGAACTGAACTGACCTGAACTTAACTGAACTGAATTGATTTTTTAAACTTGATCGTTAACCATTTAAAATTTGTCCAAACATAGTCAATACTAGGTGGATGCCCGTAAGTATGCCCGTGCGCTGCACAAACTGTAATTATATAATAAAACTAATATAACGTGGTTATTAATCTCATCGAAAAATCAAAGTGTAATTGTCACTTATGAAAAACTATTAGTAATATATGGATAAATATTTATATAATCCATTTAATATCATGAATGCCATATCATAAGATTACTATGAGTTTATAGGGAATCTTATCTAATTTAAACTCTTATTATCAATTCAATTAACTATTAATTAACTTATTCCATATGCTACATGATCCAAGAGGTAATAGTTTTAAAGTCTTTCTATACTTAATGTTGGTACGCCAATACTCTTATGCTGATATGAGTGCATAACTAACATTCCAAAGATATGATCCTTCTTTTATGGTAAAATCAGTTTAAATGTCTAATGTATACATAACCACTTTTCAAAAAATAAAGAAGTTTTAGACGTAAACCTGAGAATAGCAAAACATATTTCAATGCTTGCTTGTTTTTTCAAAGCTATATGCGGTCAAAGTACTGCTTTGAAGAACGCAAAGAGTCCAATGTATTTTATTTGTTCGGAGGGAGTACATTAATAATTATAAAGTTGAAGGAAACATAAATTGGAACCCTAAAATTACATGGGGGTCAGTATATTACGTACAATTATAAAATTATACGTGATAATGGTAAAGTTTCCTATTAAAGATTGGACCTAGAATCATTTTAGATTCACCGTTTATTTCTTTATTCTACACATACTCTTTTTATTATATTTTACCCTGAGATTGTTTTTAAATTTTTATAACTAATATACATATCTTTTCTATTATTTTTACATGTAACTCTTTAGTTGTGCCAGCTTGTCAAATTATTGTTTACCTTTTTAGGTGGACGCATCTAATGTTGTAAATCAATTGAACATACTACAATTGAGTCTCATTTTAAAGGATATTTCGTACTCATTCCAATGGTGTAAGAAATTTAATTTCTTAAGCGGTGAAACTAAAGTTATATGTTTTTTAAAATCTAATAGTCTACTCTTTAATGATTTAGGAAAGTATAACTTTAGTACATATTCTAAAACCTCTAATTAATAGTGTACTCTTTAAAGATTTAGGAAAGTACAACTTTAGTATATATTCTATACCAAAACATATATTTCTATTTTATATTTATTTTAAAATTTTATTACAATGGCTCGCTTAGGTGGACGCCTCCAATGCTGTCAGAAAATACCTCTAAAATTACGCATGAACTGAACTAAACTTAACTGAATTGAACTGAATTTAAGTAAAATTAAGGTGAATCAAGCAGAGCCTTAGTCTTTTGATCTATTGTGGACCAAATCCACATAAGTTTTGTGTTTGATTATACTCCAGTCCAGAGGCCAGCCAAAGGGTCCTTGTCTTGCAATCTCCAGAGTCCAGAGCAATTGTAACTTGTAAACGGAAGCCCATCTTGTTGCCTTTTTTTTTCGGAATTGCTTAACGTAAATACTAAATTACTTAACGTAAATATTTTTGTCCAAAAATTTCCTAAAACGCCCTTTTCATGTGAATCACAACTGCCTTCCCTATTCCTTTTGCTCTCAAGTCTCTTTACCTCCTATAATTCTGTTACCTTCATCCTAACGAATTAAATTACAATCACCATAGGATACATTAAGATGGACAATATTTTAGACACAATTAATGATAGTAATCAAGTCAATTAATATTGAATTCCATTCAGTTATTCTTTTGAGTTAGGATTCACAAGTGACGGTTGCGGTGGCCGGTGGGTGTCATATGAATTACAGTGATGGCGGTTTCAGATGGGTTTGAGAGAGAGAGAGTAGAGAGAGAAGAACAACTGGAACTTCGCTGGAAGGGTTTAGGGAAGACGGGCACTCGTCGCTTAGTGGTATCAAGCTTTCAGCTAGTCAAATTTTATCACATGACATTTCACAAACACCTGGTGTGCAAATGCAAACCCATCTAATTTTTCAGAACTAAAACCCAACAATCATAATAACATAAGAATCAACAAACAAATGATTGACATAGAAAGAGAAGAAATCATTTTCTATTCAAGTCATTCTTGTATTCTTTGACTTCATCATCCATTACAGAACAACCAAGCCCCAAAACCCAAATCTTAATCCACCCAAAGTTTACACAACACTAAGCAAAACAAATCTAGTTAAAAGAAAGCTAACCCACACCCCAATTTGAACAAATCAAAGAACGCATACTTTCATTAATTTATTGTAGCAAGCAACACAAATTGCTTTCTTTACACCATTATCATCAATTCATCATCATCATTACGAAAAGGAAGGGGAGAATAGATGAATGACAGAGAGGGAGTGAAAATTGGTTGAGAGAAAAGGAAGGAAGAGAGAGAAAGGGCTGAAAATTACTTAGGGGTATTGTGGGAAGTAGGGATTTACGTTTAGTAATTTGCGATTTACGTATAGCAACCCCCTTTTTTTTTTGGTAAACTCCTCCTAAGAGCCAGTGTAATTGGATATGGGCCTGCTAAGCAATAGGAGTACAAAAAAAAGAAGGATATGGGTCTAAATTTCTCAATGTCAGGAACGTTGGAAATCTCCTAAGTACCTGATGGCGTGGTCACAATTGAGGATGGCGTGGTCACAATTGAGGATGAGGTGAGAGTATAAATAGTAAGTTTCCATTTCTTACAATTCAATAATTAGGAGTTCAAATTTTTTATTTATATAAGGAGAATAAAATCTCATCTGTTTGAGTCTGTCAGCCCATAAAAAAATGAGTTGGCTTGTCCGACGCATATGGTTTGCAGGCTATGCCATTTGTCCTTGTTGAAAAAAAATAAAGGTGTAGTCATAATAAATCGAGTCATTTGACATGGTATCCGTAATCATGATCGCTACTTAGTTATTAACCTAGCTAGTACCTATCTAATTTCAAGCTGATTATATTAACCTAATTGATAGCTTCCCACAAAAAATGTGCAAGTGGTTGATTAACATTAGTCTTATGATGAGGGTATATAACAATATTCATGATTGACATGACATTAAATTAATGTGTCTTTCTCTTTCATGATGAGCTAAGTTAGATCAAAAAAATTGCTATAGCAATTTACTTTGTAGCAACCAACAACAACCAACCCTCCCGTTCTTTTGGGTATTGACATAAACCTCAGGCTGTCCTCAGCCCTACAAACTCTTAAAATTTGTCCTTTAATTATAATGTTGCTTAATCTTTACTTATTCTAGT
Source organism: Tetragonia tetragonoides (assembly GCA_038025085.1). NCBI lineage: Eukaryota > Viridiplantae > Streptophyta > Magnoliopsida > Caryophyllales > Aizoaceae > Tetragonia > Tetragonia tetragonoides. The sequence continues at coordinate 5,267,757 of CM076139.1, forward strand.
GACCACTGGCCAAGTGACCAGTCCTTTTTAAAGCCAAACAATGATTTGAACTTGGGTTGAATTTTGTTCCCTTTCACTTGGAGGTTAGCTTTATATGACCAATTACAAAAGTGGCATTACCGACCATGCCTTTCTATCAGTTCCTCTTCTACCTAAAATCAGCATGTATGTTAGCCTCTCTATAAATCTTTTTGGGACCCCTACAATAAGCCTACATGTGTGGTATTCTAGATCCTATATTTATTTGCCTATTATTCTCTTCTTGTTTTATTTGTGTGATTATATCACTATTATGTTTGGCCAGAAATCAGTTAGGCATACAAATAAATCATTATGGTATTTCATTTTTAAGCATGCTTATGTAGTTGGATCGTGATTGATGTATAGAATCGAAGCAAAACATAATAGAGGGAAATATGAACTCCAAAAGGATAAAGAAAATAAGTCTGATTTGATGAACTCCTAAAATTAATTGGCAATAAAAACAGTAGCCCACTAAAATTATATGTTGATATATCTCTCTCAATTTTGTTGATGTGGAACATTAATGCTCGCTCACTTTAAGAAGTAATTACAAATCTGTTATGTCTTGATGTAGTTTTGTGAAATTCCACCAAACAAGCGATACTTGTTGTTAGTTGAGAATACTACTGGGTGATCATGTGCTGGGTAGGTGTAAGCTTATACCGCACCCAAGATGATAGGTAAGCGCATTGCTCTCCAACTTCAACACCAGGTACTCACTGATGTTATGATGTATCACTCTTGAGTTTGATGTATCACTCTTGAGTTTGACTCTTGGCATTACCTACAGTTCACCATCCCATCTACTTCGTATTACAGTCATACATGGTAAATATAACCGTGAAGTTGATGTAACAAACTTTTATTATATGGTTTTTTTTCCTCTTTCTAAACAATAAAATAGCCTCTAACTTTGTTGAAAATGAGACTTGAATCCAAGTAATTAGAACTCTAAACAAGTGAGAGTACGTCACTGCGCTATCCATCCCAAGCTCTTATTACATGATCGTTGAAATAATCCTGATACATTAGCATTTTTCCTCGTAACGCACGACCTCGGATATTTCACGAATTAATTCGAGTAGGTGCTTTTCAAGAGGTTTGACCCCATGACCTGGTGTACAAGTTGCAACTTGTTTATCAGTAAGCCAACACCTTTTAGGTGCTGTTGCAGAGATATATTAGCACATGTGACCATCTATAACCTTTTTGTAATGTTTATATCAAGGTCCACAAAATTAATCATCTACAGTCTACATCCTTAATCTAAATGAGACATATAATCATACATTTCACTATCAGACACATTTCTACAAACAGTCTGATCAAGAAAAATTCTACAAAACAGAATTTTTTTAAAAATGATGTGGTTTCGTGTCACCAATATAGACAAATAGATATAGACTATAGTACATTATAATAAAAAAATAAAATAAAAAAAGAACGGCCAAAAATCTAAATTTGCCGTTGCTGGAACCATGGCCCATCTCACGGATGGACCGTCCCCCATTGGCGGTGGCCCGTTTAGGTTATTAGCCGCAAACCCTCATTATCAAATATCAATTAACAATAAATACAGTGTATTATGTCGTCTCAAACAAAAATAAATATGCAAAGACATGTGCCTAATTTGTTGCGTACGTATTTAAAGCAAACCAAACATCTATCTTTGATACTTTTCTTGATTTTCTAAAGGTGGGTTTATGATTTGTTTTATTTTTTTGCTGGGCAGGTGAAGATCAGTCTTTAATTTATTTAGAGCTAACTGATCAAAGTAAAGCAAAAACGCTTTGCCAATCAACAGCTAACACAATCAAAAAGGAAAGAGAAGAAGAAGACTGTGTGTTTGTTTGTTGTTGTAGTGAATAAAAGAGTGAGATTCATGTGACCTACTACTACCTCTAATCTAATTTTCTCTCTCTTCTTCAATACACCCCTCCAAAACCAAAAAAACCAAAAAAATAAATAAATTCTGCCCACATCATTAAATTACCTATAAGAATCTGGGTTTTGTTTATTGGGATTTGGGATATCTTCTCTTTCATAATTGGATTCATATTGGGTTTCTATTTTTGGGATATCTTCTGGAATGGCTTCAAGTGTTTCAAGGTTCATCAAATGTGTGACAGTAGGGGATGGAGCTGTTGGCAAGACTTGTATGCTAATTTGTTATACTAGTAACAAATTCCCCACTGTGAGTTCCTCAGCTTTTGTTCTGCCATTCTTACCATATGATTGATATGGGTCTCTCAAATTGGATTATGTTTTTGTTTTGAGTCTTTATTTTATTGTTTCACTTTCCTTTTTTGTTTATGCCTTTCTGGGTATTGCAGCTTTTTCTGTGTTCCCCTTGATTCCTTAACCTAAAAGGTCTTATTTGTCTAAATACATAGTAATGGATGACAATTTTATGATTTTATCTTTGTCTTTATGGGGTTTTCCAGATTTTTGTGATAGTTGTTGTTGTTATTGGTATGATATCTGGGAACATTTTCGTGAAAGTAAGAATTTTGGAATTTCTACTTTCTGACAGGATTACATCCCAACAGTATTTGATAATTTTAGTGCAAATGTGGTGGTTGAAGGTATCACTGTCAACTTAGGCCTCTGGGACACAGCTGGTGAGCTTTGCGTTTGGTTCATTGACCAGTTCCATATTTTGTGGATTCCATATTTTGTGTCTTGTTATAGTGTCTGTTACTTATCTAGAATGAATTGCTGAGGTTTATGTCTTACTGAGCAAATTGGATACTGAAATTCCAAGTTGATATTCTGGTCTTGTTTTTGCTCTGTAGGACAAGAAGATTACAACAGATTGAGGCCTCTGAGCTACAGAGGAGGTGATGTTTTCGTCTTGGCTTTCTCATTGGTCAGTCGTGCCAGCTATGAGAATGTGCTAAAGAAGGTACATTTTCACTGATCATTGAGGGGTTTCTACTTTCTAGTAGTTATGGATTGGATAGATGGCTTGATGGCTTCTGGTTAGACATTGTGTTATAATCGTTTTCATGTGCTGTGCAAATCTTAACACTCAATTTTTGTTCAGTGGATCCCAGAACTCCAGCATTATGCACCTGGAATCCCAGTAGTATTGGTCGGCACCAAATTGGGTAAGGGACTGACGTTTGTAGTGAAGTTTTAGATCCATTCTACTTCATTAGTTCTATAGATTTTCGTTTCTTTGCTTGATTGATCTGATATCTGTAGTTATTTGTGAATGAACTTCAGTTGGAAATTATACTTTATAGTCTTGGAGCAAAACCAAGTTTTTACTTGCCATGGTTGCGTAAAATTTACGTGGATCGTACAGTTTGTAGGATCTTTGAACGTTTTATATATTGCTCTCTGCCTGTCTTCTCCCAAAAGTAACATCTGACATTCTACTGACATTCTACATGTGAGAGATCTGTCTACAGTAGCCTGCATACTTGGAATAATGAATCAATCATCCCTCTGCATTCTTGTAGTTGGAAATCTGCTCACCTTGTTTTCCTTTTTGTTCTTCGTGTGTGCATGTTTGGCCATGTGAGAGCATGTGTGTTGAGGTGCTGGGGTTGTCAATTGTCACTGCACAGAGGTTGAGCAATCTTTGTTTCCATAAATGTACATAGGGTAGAATTCCTTGTCTTCATTTTGTTGGAGAAATGCACATGAGGGAGAATGTCTCTTCATAGGCTTTTGGTGCCAAAGCTCTGGTCAAAGTCGATATGTAACATGTATTGATTAAACTTATGGATGCAGCAGTTCCCCCTTCCTGTTCCTTGCCCAACCATTTTATAAACTGTGATTTATTTTGTTTTTCATGGCCCATCTTTGTAACTAGGGCGTTATTTTTATTGTGCACCCAGATCTTCGAGAGGACAAACACTACTTGGCTGATCATCCTGGGTTGGTACCAGTTAGCACTTCAGAGGTATGCTCTCTTAGCGTGAGAAATTCTGCAGTAGTTGCAGCTACACTCAATTGTTTGATACTTTAATTTGACATTAGTGGCTCTGGTTTATTAGGGCGAGGAACTTCGTAAGCAGATTGGTGCTACATACTATATTGAGTGCAGCTCTAAGACTCAGCAGGTAACTATGAATTGGCTGAACACAAAGTTGCTCAAGATTTGAGTCATGTATTAGTGTCCCTGCAGTTATGTCCCATTGCCCATCCGTATGTTTTTCTTCTATTGAAAGACAAGTATTGAACTTTTGCGTTTGAGATAAGACATTAATGTTTGCACATTTGGAAGAGATTGAACATACACCAATTATGTTACTGTCTCGCACAAGACTCCTACCTAAGGCGGGGGTAAAGGGAGTAAGATTTATGCATCCTTATGGAATTACAGAGTGGCTGTTTCCATTAGACTTGATCGCAGATGCATTGATTGTCTGTCTGCTACTTCACAGCAAATAAGCACAAAATAATTTCATAAGCCATTTTGATTATCCATTATAACCAAAAAGTTTGAAAGTTGCCTATAGTGACACTTTGAGCCTTAGCAAAACAGTTCCATGAGAACAGATGATATGCTGTATAGAAAATGCAGCAGATTCCAAATGCAGACTATCTTCATCCTTTAAGTTGATCAATGCAAGTCTGATGCAATGAGACATTACAGAGGAAGTACATTGGAACTTTCTTTCTCTTCCTATACTTTGAGCATACCCCTCCCTCATGGATCACTGTGATGTACATCTTATGCTTCTTGGTAGAGATTGTTGTGTTGGCTAATCCTCCGCTTGAATGAATGCACTCCCTTTGTATGACCATCTGTTTTCTAATGAAGATAGGCCTCCATTTGATTCTTTGTTTCTTTGCGTAATTACAGAATGTGAAAGCTGTTTTCGATGCTGCGATCAGAGTAGTCATTAAGCCTCCTCAGAAACAAAAAGAGAAGAAAAAGAAGCCCAGACGAGGGTGTATATCGTAAGTGCCTCTCCATCCTGTATCTTTCCTAATTTTGTTTGCCTTTGAGGCTTCAGTGTCAATTAAGTCGGCTATATCTGACTTATCCAAAAACTGAAAGCTTTGGTGTGGCCACCACTGGAACTGCAGTCCTGTTGTTAAGTTGCTTCATAATCATATGATATAATTGCAATTCTAAGTTGGGTTTGAATCATAATAGGGGAAACGAGGTACTGAAGTGAAAGTATGTGTAATTGATGCTACCTTGGTATAATTGAGAGGTCTCACCGTCTCATCAGCAATATTGATGGAACTAAGTTCTGTATGACTCATGTAGTTCTCAGTATTTTCTTTTTTCTCTCTTCCTTAAAACTTTTGGTGTGTGGTGTCACCGTATCAGGTATGGTTTGCACTTAATTGTGATTTGTAACGGGTTGCTGCGATGTCAGCTTCATAAAAAGGAAATTAGTCAACTATAGATACATTATTCTGAAGAACTTTTCTATCTGCAGGAATATCTTTGGTGGGAGGAGCTTTGCGTGCCTCAAGTGAAAATACGTCTTGACTAGTGTAGAGTGGATCATTGCTTGTAACAGATACGTTGGCAAGCTGGTTTCTACCGGGCTACTGTCACCAGACGTCAGAAAATGTGGGCTAATATCATAGATGTTGCTGTTAATAATAGGAATTCAGCATGTTACGCTTTGTAAATTTAGTTTGTGATATTCTTTTCTAATCCATAGGTCTTCGAGGATCATGAGATGGTTGATGTTCATAGGCACCAGTACTAATTATTAGTCTTTTTTTCTATGGGATCATATATTATTTATTTCCTTCTTATTTATTTATTTGTGAATGATGATCTACATCCCCTCCAATGTTACTTAGCACTGCTTGAGATGCTTATTCAATAGTTGATGGATTTTAGAACTTCTTTAGTCACAAATTACACTACGAAACAACTGTATGCAAGTGCCTTCAGCTTGTTCTTCACTTTCGACATTGTATTTCAGGAATTTCTATATGATCTTGAAATATCTGGTTTCAGCCTAGTTTGAGACGTCTACAAAAGCAGTGAGATCCGAGATCTTCACTTGTTATTTTGGTGTGTTGGGAGGCAAAGGAATATATGCATGTTGAGTCATCTTTTGTTTCTTTCATATATTCTGCGAAATTTGATTTGCATTTTCTATGGCAGCAATTGTTAAATCCCTACTGTCATTGCTGCTAAACAGAAACAATTAGCATGGAAAGTATGATGGAAAGACTGATGGGGATTACAAGGTGTAGCTACAAATATACCAAACAAAATCAGGAAACACTATTCTTAACGGTTTGTATCATATGATCTTGTTTTCTCTTGCTTCCTATCTATTGCTCTATTCAAGCACCAACGGACACACACATTTAAACCTCCGAAACCAGGTTTATATCATGATTAACAATGGGAAAAATATGGAATAAAATAGCGTGTGATTAAATGTTAACTGATCTGAACTGAATTGTTATTATTAACCATTTAAAATTCGTCCAAACATACTCAATATTAGACTCATTTGAAAGTATGCTTTGAGATCTTTCCGATGACATAGTTATCATCATGAAATTAATTCGAAAAAATAGTTACATGGGCCTAAGTAATAGGATATGGTAGATGGATGCAACAAGTTGTCAAAAATTAAGTTTCAAAATGCTAAAGTCGAAGGGTTATTGAATTACTTGTTTACCCACCACGAAATTATTTCCCATATCACAATTTCAAATATTGAAATTTATAATACACCATTATATACTATCAGTCCAATAAATAATCAATAGTTTTGATGGATACCTAATACTCAAATCAAAATACTAATAAGAAAAAAACTAAAATTCAATGTATAAAATTATTTTTTTGTTTATGTTTTTGTTGGTACGGTAGAAAAAATGTCTGCGTATTTATTTTGTGAATTCTAATTATTACATTTGCTTGTTGAAATAAATTGTGAAGATCTTTTTTATGTGAGCTCGTGCTAGGCGCGAACCCTCCCCACTAATCAACCTCTACGAACCCATTTACCCGAGTTCAAAACCTGAGTCCCTCCATTCTTTTATTTCTTTACCCCCTTTTATCTCGTTCGTTTAATCGGTATTTAGCAGTGAACCCTAAAAATTAAACAAAATCACTCTCCATTTCTGAGTTCAGACTTTCTCCACATCGCTTCTCCCCACCCACTCACTTTCTCTCTCTCTCTCCCCTACCACCGGTTCCCCTGCGCCGTGGCGCTACCCTTAATCTCCGGCGACTAATAACACCCAAGCGCGGCCCATTTCCGGCTAGTATTTTCCCCTCTCTCTCTCTCTCTCTCTCTCTCTCTCTCTATGTCTCTCTTATTATCATTATTGGAATTTTATAGAGCCGATGGATCTGGAAATTAGGTCACCCGATCTAGATAGGAGAACAACTTTTCAGCTTTGGTTAATCGTGTTTAGCGATCCGAAATTTGTGATGGTTTGTTGTTGATTGGAATTTACGTTTTGATATGGGAGATTGAAATGTGTTTCATTGTTTGTGATTTGGTCAGAGAGGTCAGCTGTGAAATGGCTGGAGGCAGATTAATTCAGCACCTCTTGAGGAGGAAGTTTCAATCTCAATCTTCGGTTAGTTATTTGTTTTTTTTAATGTGATTTGTTATCAAATTGGAATGATTGAGCGTGAATTTGAGCTATTATTGGTGATTTTTGTATTTTGTATTCAATAGTCTGTGTTAAGGGTATTCCCATTTACGTTTTGGGTAATACCATAAAGGGCAGTTTGTTAATGATAAAGTTAGTTTTTTGTTTTGTTATTCTCTTACGCTTTTCTTTTCTGGGGTAGGATGTCAAATTATCTATGATGTAATCACGTGTATTAGGTATAAGGGTTCTCAATCTCTGTGTGTGTGATCACTAGCTGTGCGTGTCAATGCTTAAATATTGTGTTTTGTCGGGTGTGTGTGTGTGGGGGGGGGGTTTCATGGATGAGTTTGGTGATATGTTTCGTCATTCATGACACTCAAAATCGTTGGGGGTACATTTCCCTCATTCATGATATTGCTTTGGTACCGTCTAGGTGTATACGCTTTTGAAATTTAGCTCTAAGGAGTAGAGAAGCACCAACTGTTGTAGCCCTTGTCAGAAGCCGTGTTCATATATGCAGAAACAAATGGGCTGCTGTTATTGATATTTCTTAAGATCTGTCCAGCAGCTGTTGACGTAATCTCAACTGTAAAGATAATAGGTCCTTGGATTTATAGGTATCATGATTTTGTTAGTCTATTAGAGACACTTACATGACTAGAGCTTAGGCTTCGTTTGATTCAAAATATATCTTACTCTATTTTCTGGTTCTGCCAGTACATGATAGGTAGGTTAAGATTAGTCTTATTCATTTTCCTCACAGTGGGGGAAATTTTCTTCATTTTACAACAGAGGATGTTGATTCTTTTTCCACTCTTCACCTTTTCAGTATGTTCCAAACTTCATTTAGGTAGAGGAGTTATTCACCTATACCTAGTTTAAGACTTGTGTTTTGCATTTTCGCATTAGGATGCATATACCCACTGTAGATCATTTTTATTTTTCATGTTCATCATGCACGAATCACGCCATATTTCAGAAAAATCTGTGACTATAACCTTTAGATATAACAATGTCTATTTTACAAATTTCCTTGTCCGGCTAAAAGTTTGAGCATTGAAACATGTCATATGCAGTTAGAATCATTTGCAATTCTATGCACCTCATGTTGTTTAGGTGTTGCAGAATCAGACTGCCACTTCACGCCCTCTGATCGCATGCTACCGAATTTCAGTCTGTCACCTCCAACTTGTTAAGCGTGTTTGGCATAGATGTAATACTAAGGCAATGACTATAACAATGATTCCTTGCTGCTTGTCTCTATATTCTCCCCGTGTGAATGTCATTAAAAATCTCAATGTATATTGTCTGGATGCATCCTTCAACTACTATAACTCCAGTTTTAGAAATTCTGTATCAGGCGAAGCTTCTTTTCACTTAAAAAAATAACTTTAGTTTATACCCATTTAGTGATCTTTCTCTCTTGCATGCTCTTTCCCTGGATTCCTTAAGTAGCTTGTCATAAATCTCCCACCTTTATTATGATTTCGCATCCCTCGCCCATATTATGACTAGTGACTACTATATCCCCCTTCCTCCAACCACAAAAAATCATAATTACAGTTTCACTCCTTTCAAAATGTTGTTCTATTTTTTGGGAGGTCTTTTGGGAACCTCCTCTGTACTAGTAGGGGGAAAGGATGCATATATGTTGACTTCCCTAAATCTCACCAGCGATAGATTCGTAGTGGGTGGTAGTGGTGGTTGCTGCCGTTGTATCTTAGCCTGTGTTTCAAAAAGCGCTCGGCGCTCGGAGGCGACAGGGTCCAAAAACCCGAGGCACGATGCAAGAGGCGAAGGCGCACACATCTCGGACGGGAGACACACTTTTTTCACAAAAACACTTCTAAATTGGTTTTAAATTATATTTCATAAACAAAACACTCAAATACTATGTTTAAGTGCTAAAACACAACATATTTTACCACACCGCAAGTAGCCTCATAGTTTGCGATTTGAGATCGCTAAAAGGCATAAGTACAATAAACAAACAACACAAGTCCATTAAATCCAACTAAAATAGAAGCAAAATAAAAAGGAAGCATAGACGGTCTCTAATCCCTCTAAGGTCAACTACAAGTCTAGAACTTCTCATCGTCATCCTCATCATTTATCAATCACCCAATTTATTGAAGCTAAAACCACACAAATATAAACTAATTAACAGAGAAACAGTTGGTCTTATTAAAGAAAAGAAAGGAAAACAGAAAAAGAAATAAAACAGAGAGAAAACAAAAATAGAACAGAGCCATAAAATGTAAAATAATTAACAGAGACACAACAGTACACTACAGTCATTTATACAAGTTGTAGCCACACAAATGTAAAACAATTAAAAGAGAAACAGAGATGCACAACACGAAAAGGACATGAAAAAAAAACAGAGTAGAAGAAGTAATAAATAGAGAGAGACAACAGAGAAGCACATCAAAGAGAGAAGGAGAGCTGCACGAAAACATGCCACAAAAAAAAAACAGAGAAGAAGTAGAAGAAGATCGAAGACAAAAGAAGAAGAAGAAGAAGATCGAAGACAAAGAGAGAGAAAGAGGAGATCGAAGAGAGAGACTCCGGAGAGCAGCAGTTGGTCCTCCGGTGATGCTCCGGTACAACTAGGGTTTCACTTTGAGAGAAACTAGGGTTTCCAATTTTGGGGGGAAATTGAAGAGCGTGTTACTCTTCAAGTATCTTGTCTCTGAGCGTGTTATATCTCACCAAATTTAAAAGAAAATGCACATGCTCTATTTCTTCCTTTTCTCTACCTTTTTCCTTTTTTCTCTCTCATTCAGACCTAACAGTAAAATCGTCCAAAAGGCGACTGCTACTACCGCCTTGCGCCTCAGCCTAATGCGCATTGATGCGACGCCTTTTGACTTCGCAATTGTTGCGATGGCTTGTCGCATCACCTTGCCTCTTGCCTCAGGCGCGCTTTTTAAAACACAGATCTTAGCTTTCTTTATGCCTCCCAAATTTCAATGTGCATGAGATTATTAGGAATAAATTTACTCTTTTGTTGTTGGGGAATAATCATCCTACAATCATTAGTACTAGTGTGAACTATACTTGTGTTAGGTAGCCCGCATCCAATGTAGAACTTTGTAGAATTTTCCTGTATGGATTGTTGATGTTGGATTTTCTAATGGTGATCCATGTAACTGACCCTTCTTACCTTTGGAAGCCTGGACTTGGTTGTTGTCAATAATATGCTTGCAAAGAACATTCATGTAAGAAGAGGTCAGTGAGGTTCCTGCTGAAGCAGAGTCTAGGTTGCTAGTAATCCTCAAGAAACTTTGTAGGGTCATTGAGCCCCCCAACCCCCTTTCAATAAAAAGAAAAAGTGAGATAGAAATCCTTGTGTGAGTATTGTACTCTGATTCTATTACCAGATGATGTTGTTAAAGGTGATGTGCATTCCCTCTGATTCTATTACCTGATGATGTACGTCTCTCAATCGTGGAGGGGCCAAATGTTGCTGCTCCTTTTTTACTTCTCTTTCTTTTCTAATTCCTTGTTTTTGTTTTCTTCCCCAGTTCCGTGCTGTTAGCTTCTCACACTGTGTTCCATCATCCTGAATACTCACTGACACAGAATTCCTTTTTTTTTTCCTCGTCAATTCTGCGCTCCTTCAATTTATGGTAGACTTGCTAAACACATGGGAACCTTGCTAAGGCTTTAGTCTTCACTTGTCATGTGAGACAAGAATGTTAACCAAAGTTTGCACTTCCATTATTGGGACTGAATATACCCTCAGATGTGAAAACTCGTTATTCTCTGACTAGGAAGAGCCTTCTTGTCTTGCATGATGGTTGTTTGAACCAAAAAGTCAGCTTTGTGTGTCTGTTTCCTTATGTGAAACATCCACTGCTATAGGTTATCAACTACTAGAAGCTTTGCTTCCTCCTCTACGACATTTGATTAAAATTGTTTTGTGTTCTATGGTTTGCCTAGTGTTGTAATAAATATTCGTCATTCAAGACCAAGTTCTTTGTTCCTTATTTTGCTTGATGTACATGATTGTGCAGGCATTCCCAGCTTTATCATCTGCTGTGTCAAAAGATCAAGAGGGTGTAGGATCTTCTGGCAGGAAAGCCTTGAGAGCATTTGCTCTCCTTGGAGCTGGCGGTACAGGGATTTTGAGTTTTGCCTCTGTAGCATCTGCAGATGAGGCTGAACACGGTCTAGATGTTGCTAACTACCCTTGGCCTCACAATGGCATTCTTAGTTCTTACGACCATGCTGGGTGAGTTCCTATCCCTTAGTTCAAAGTAAAATGTGATCTGTTTATTATTTATTTTGTTCTTTCCTTTTGGGTGATATCTTGATAATATTTCGGCCAATTTGCAGGATTCGTCGGGGGCACCAGGTTTACCAGCAGGTTTGTGCCTCATGCCACTCAATGTCTCTGATCTCATACCGTGATTTGGTGGGTGTAGCATATACTGAGGAGGAGGTAAAAGCTATGGCTGCTGAGATTGAGGTGCCTGATGGACCAAACGAGGAGGGTGAAATGTTTACTCGTCCTGGTAAACTGAGTGACCGATTTCCAATGCCATATGCTAATGAAGAGGCTGCTAGGTTTGCTAATGGTGGGGCCTATCCTCCTGATCTAAGTCTTATTACCAAGGTATTTATTCTGGTTCTTAATACTCTCGAGTCTTGAGCTTATGAAGCCGTTGCTTGCTTGTTCATTCATGTCAATGATTACCTTTTTGACTTCCTTTCCTTGCAGGCTCGTCACAATGGTCAAAACTATGTATTTGCCCTGCTAACTGGCTACCGTGATCCACCTGCTGGTGTTGCGGTATGTACTTTTATTTTATATCATGTTCCATGTTGTGAAACTTGATGCATTTGACTAGGGGTGATATTGAGTTGAGTTGCATTGAGCTGGGTTTGTGCTCAGTGTGTGCTCGTCAAAGAACAATCAAGTTCCAGTCAGACTCAAATTGCGTATTGACTTTTTTTTTCCGAGCTCAAGTCAAGTATGTTAACGAGTGTAACTTTTTTATTTGTTTATTGAAAGGGCCCGAAACCTAGAAGATACTCCCTCCGTTTCAGATAAATGTATACATTGTTGCTTTTCGTTTGTTTCAGATAAATGTATACATTGTTCATAAAGCAAGTGGTTCCAATAACATTTTTACCACTATACCCACACACCATTACACCCACCAAATGACCCCACCTCCCTTTATTCCCCAAAAAGTAAGGGCAATGTTGGAAACTTAAATCCCCTTTTCCTTTTCTTAAAACTAGTGCAAAAACAACAATGTATACATCTATCTGAAACGGAGGGATTAATATCTAAGAATATTTTGTACTTACCATAAAAAACTATGTTCACGTTTTAACAAAAAGGAGTTGGGATTTATACAAGAATTACATTACATGAACCCATCTCAACTTGAAATTTTAGTTCCGTGTTCATTGTATAACCAAATGAGTGGAATTTACAAGCCAGTGTGATCGACGGTGGATACCCTTGGTCGTGAACCAAAAAAAAAGAAGTGGAATTTCATGAACCATATGTTTTGTTTAAGACTCTGAATTATCACAAAATGGAAGCACAACAATCACACATGCATACAAGAGAATAAGAATACCAGAACTGATGAGGAAAGCCCTTCTCTTCTCATTGAGAAAATCAATGGACCCTGAATACGTACATGGTAGACCCTCAAATTACTAATATCTCAATCTCTTCTAGCTAGTGTTTGCTGCTACCTCCACATTTGCTCAGTTTTGATGACTTCACAAATAAACTCACATATTCTTCTCTCATCCTCTTAACAAAAAAAGAAGACGTAAGCCCTTGAGTCTCGCACTTTATTTCATAACCAATCACTCTGCACTTGGCACCATCTTCTTTGTCTTCCCTCTTTTTTTTTTTGGGGGGGGGGAGGGGGATGTGTGAATTTTTTTTGGCATTAAAGGTGTGGAAATGGATTCAGACTTTCAGAGTAGTACAGATACCTAAGTCACTGGTGAATGATCCAATGACTTGGTTTTAATCCAGGATCTAATGCTAGATAGTGTGTTTTTCTCAAATTTGTTGTCTATTTCGTTTTTGTGTTTCAGTCAAAATATTGTTAGCTTGAAACTGAAAGGCCAGTGGTAAATAGTGAGCTCTGAAGAACCTAAAAGATTATAACTGATAAGTATCCTGCATGAGCTCCAAGCACGTTTAGGCTTTATGTTCTTTGTGAATACCAGAGTGATTGAGGCTGATAGATTTTTGCCTCTTCATATACTTTCTTTCATTAACATTTGCTGTTTTTGTCAGCATATAGCATTCTGCTCGAAATATGGTTTTGTTTGTTGGCCTTTCTCTATTTGCAGTTGATACCGCTTTTATTCCAGAGCTTAATTTTATCTTCATGACAGAGCCTCTGAGCCTCTATCAATTATCGTGTTATTTTGAAGTGTTCTGATGTCCTCTTGTCATGGGTGCTATAGATCCGAGAAGGGCTGCACTACAATCCTTACTTTCCTGGCGGAGCAATTGCTATGCCTAAGATGCTTAATGATGGTGCTATTGAGTATGAAGATGGTACTGTCGCAACAGAATCTCAGGTTGGTTTTTCCTTCATCCTGGAAGCTTGTTACATTTTATAAGTTGGTCTTAAACTCGTAAGATGTGTCAGTGAGCTGAAATGTTACATGAAGTGATATTATATTCTTCAATATTGGTGCAGATGGGCAAAGATGTCGTGTCATTTTTGTCATGGGCAGCAGAGCCAGAAATGGAAGAAAGGAAGCTGGTGAGTGATGCATCAAATCAGTTTCGTACTGATTGAATTGTCTTTGCATGTACTCTATTTTCTGATCTTGAAACTTCAAATGCAGATGGGATTCAAATGGATGTTTGTGCTGTCACTGGCATTACTTCAGGCTGCGTACTATCGACGCTTGAAGTGGTCTGTCATCAAGTCTCGTAAGCTGGTTCTCGATGTCGTCAACTAGAGATGGATATGAGTCTGTAGTGAATTACTACTGGATGATACAAATGGAAAATAATTATTCGTCGGATGTTATTTTGACCACCACCGTTGATTGCTTCAATCAAGTGGGCTTGAAGAGTCATATTTTGGTTTCCAAGGGAGGAATAAGCTTCCGTTTACATCGTAGATTATTCTCTATTTTTTTTCTTTCTCCTTATTGGACGATTTTGATCAACTTCTGCATGTCCAGAATGGCAATTTGTTGTTTTTTGTTCAGGTGCCATGTTTACTGAGTTGCAAGACATGCCTTCAACTTGCCTTTCGCCAAATATTGTTTTCGCTTGTTCGGGCTTGCTATAAACCAATAGAATAAAACTGAATAAGGGTTATGGACTCTTACATCCAATGCTCAAGTTTGATTTGCCCTACATGGCCTTTTGTTTTCTTTTCCATTGGTCGGATCCTTTTGCACAAAAGAACATGAGCTAAGGGTCAAGCAAAAACACTGAACAGGTTGCATACTTGCATTTTTTTAATGTAGAATTACGTCGATTGCCGTGAAAGTTACTTCCTCTTTTGTGTTAATCATCCTGATTTTTTAATTATAAATTTATGAATTATGATATGTAAATTATTGGATGCTTGAATTTTTTTGATTTGTCCCGTAAATCAAGCATAAAATTTATTTCATAAAAATCTGAGATCAATAATTTAGCGGCACAAGCGCAATACATCTCTGCTTGAGTTTCCAGCTTCTCAGCAAGTTGATGGGTAGAAATTTAGAATATATGCAGGGAACATTGATGAGAGAGAAAAAGACCCAACACAGCCAAATTGAATTCACGAAGCGGCTCTATGGAAAAACTACAAAAGGACCACAACAAACAGTGCGCGCTCTTGACACCAAGATAAAGACCCAAAGGCTGTAAATTAAAGCGCGTAAAACAAATGGGTCCATTCTCTTCTTATTATTGTCCTATTGATAACATCGTTCAGATTGCAATTCAATACAGTACAATTTACTACTACACAATACACAGTACTACAGTTAATGTAGCGAAATGCTATATGTATTGCAGAATCCGGTTATACTAGTGTTACGTTATTTTCTCAAGTTTTATCAAAGGGGTCCCAAGCTTGATACTAGTACAGTGTGTTTTTATTCAAGTTTTAATTAGGGGGTCCCATAACCTAGTATGTTTCTTCTTCAAAATTCTACTAGCCTACCAAAGCGCCCAAAAATGTACCATTTGTTTTCCAAAGACTTGTTGTTTTTAATTTTGATGTTGTCTATCCTAATGGGGCTAAACACCAAAATTATGGATGTAGACGAAGTTTAGTGACCAGTATGGCCGACCGGACGCACCGAGAGTATTATTGGGTGACAATGAAGGTCCCAAAGAAGTTTGGAACAACTTTCAACCTAGTATCGAGAAGCCGAAAATAAAGGTTGTAATCCACGTTTTTGGCCTTGCGAGGCTCATAAACAAAAGATATTACAGTATATTTACATCATTTCGCATGAGAAACCCCAGGGGGACATGGGAGGTCACGAGGCTCTCGGGGTCGCTTATCTGGTCCTTGATATGGAAGGGCGTTTTACAGGACAGGGGTATAAGAGCCAAAACACCAAAGACATGGGGGATATTAAAGTCGAGGATCCGGATGTCCCTTCCGGGGCACCGAGAGTCCTTTAGAAACATGATAGAGCCCCCGATGAAGTTTGGGCAAATATGACACCTGGGGTCTGGGATGGCGAAAACGAAGGTTATGATCTACGTTTTTTGGTTTCGAGAGACCCCACAACGAAGGTGGATATTTTTGCTCCACATTGCACGGAATACCCCTAGAGGACATGGAAGGCACTCGGGGTCGCTTATCCGGTCCTTGATAGGCTTGGAAGGACGTTTTATGGGACACTGATGTAAGAGCGAAAACACCAAAGGCGTGGGTGATATCAAAGTTCGGGAATCCGGATGTCCCTCTCGAGCCACCAAGGGTACTCTAGGGTCATTATAAACCCCACGGAAAAGTTTGAGCAAAAATGACGTTCGGGTCCCGGAAAGTCGAAAATGAAGACTATAATTCACATTTTTTGGGCTTCCAAGAGGCCCCGAAACGAAGGTGGGTATTTTCACACCACATCGTACGTAAAACCCCTAGGGGACATGGGGGGCCCTCGAGTTCGCTATATCCGGCCATGGTGGGCTTGAAAGGGAGTTTTACGCGACAAGGGTGTAAGAGCCGGAACACCAAAGGCATAGGGGATATCAAAGTTCGACGATCCGGATGTCCCTCAAGGGCATCGAGGGTCCTCAAGGAACATGATAGACCCCACGGAGATGTTTGGGCAAAAATGACACCCGAGGCCCGAGTCGAAAACAAAGGCTATTATCCACGTATTTTAGGTTCAGGGAGGCCACAAAATGAAGGTGGATATTTTTGCACCACATCTCCCAGAACACCCCTGGAGGACATGTGAGGCCCTCGGGGTCGCTTATCCGGTCCCTAATATGCTTGGAAGGGAGTTTTACAGTACACGGGTGTAAGAGCCAAAACACGAAAGGCATGGGGGATATTAAAGTTCGGGGATACGAATGTCCTTCCCAGGGCATCGAGGTTCTTTTGGAAACATGATAGAGCCCTCGAAGAAATTTAGGAAAAAATGCTTGGGGTATGGGAAGCCGAAAACGTAGGCTATAATCTACGTTTTTTGGGCTTCTGGAGGCCCGGGAAAGAAGGTGGATATTTTTGCGCCACATCACACGGAACACCCCTAGAGGACATGGGACGCCCTAGTGGTCGTTTATCCGGTCCTTGATAGGCTTGGAAGGACGTTTTACGGTACACAGGTGTAAGAGCGAAAGCACCAAAGGCGTGGGTGATATCGAAGTTCGGGGATCCAGATGTCCCTCTCGAGCCACTGAGGGTACTTTAGGGTCATTATAGACCCCCCCGAGAAGTTTTGGGCAAAAATTACATCCGGGCCTCGGGAAGCCGAAAACGAAGGCTAATAATCCACATTTTTTGGGCTTCCAGGAGGCCCCGAAACCAAGGTGGATATTTCCACACCACATCGCACGTAACACCCCTAGGGTCATGGGAGACCCTCGAGGTCGCTTATCTGGTTCATGATGGGCTTGGAAGGGCGTTTTGCAGGACACTGGTGTAAGAGCCGGAACACCAAAGGCATGGGGGATATCAAAGTTCGACAATCCGAATGTCCCTCCCGGGGCACCGAGGGTCCTCTAGGAATATGATAGACCCCACGAAGGTGTTTGGGCAAAAATGACACCCGGAGTCCGGAAAGCCGAAAACGAGGCTAGTATCCATGTTTTTTGGCTTCCGGGAGGCCCCAAAATGAAGGTGGATATTTTTGCACCAAATCTCCCGGAGCACCCCTAGAGGACCTGGAAGGCACTCGGGGTCGCTTATCAGGTTCCTGATAGGCTTGGAAGAGCGTTTTACAAGACACGGGTGTAAGAGCCAAAACACCAAAAGCATGGGGATATTAAAGTTTTGGGATCCGGATGTCCCTCCTGGGGCCCGAGGGTCCTTTAGAAACATGAAAGAGCCCCTAAAGAAGTTTGGGCAAAATGACACCTGGGGTCTGGGAAGCCAAAACGAAGGATATAATCTACGTTTTTTAGCCTTCGTGAGGCCGGGAACTAATGTGGATATTTTTGCGCCACATCACACGAAACATCCCTAGAGAACATGGGAGGCCTTTGGGGTCGCTTATCCGGTCTTTGATAGGCTTGGAACAGCGTTTTACGAGACACTGGTGTAAGAGCCGGAACACCAAAGGCATGGGGATATCAAAGTTCGACAACCCGAATGTCCCTCCCGGGGCACCGATGGTCCTCTAGGAATATGATAGACCCCAAGGAGGTGTATGGGCAAAAATGACACCCGAGGTGCGGGAAGCCGAAAACGAGGGCTAGTATCCACGTTTTTTGGGTTCCGAAACCACATCGCACGGAACATCCCTAGAGAACATGGGAGACCTTCGGGATCGCGTATCCGATCTTTGATAGGCTTGGAAGGACGTTTTACGGTACACTGGTGTAAGAGTGAAAACACCAAAGGCGTGGGTGATATCGAAGTTCGGGGATCCGGATGTCCCTCTTGAGCCACCGAGGGTACTCTAAGGTCATTATAGACCCCCCAGAGAAGTTTGGGAAAAAATGACATCCGGGCCTTGGGAAGCCGAAAACGAAGGCTAATCCACGTTTTTTAGGCTTCCAGGTTGCCCCGAAATGAAGGTGGATATTTTATGGGACACTAGTGTAAGAGCCGGAACACCAAAGACATGGGGGATATCAAAGTTCGACGATCAGAATGTCCCTCCCGGGGCATCACGGGTCCTCTACGAACATGATAGACCCCACAGACATTTTTGGCCAAAAATGACCCCCGGGGCCCGGGAAGCCGAAAACGAGGGCTATTACCACGTTTTTTGGGTCCACGCCGGCCCCAAAATGATGGTGGATATTTTCGCACCACATCTCCTGGAACACCCCTAGAGGACATAAAAGGCCCTCGGGGTCGCTTGTTCGGTCCATGATAGACTTGGAAGGGCGTTTTACAAGATACCGGTGTAAGAGCCAAAACATCTAAGGCATGGGGGATATTAATGATCGGGGATCCGGATGTCCCTCCCGGGGCACCGAGGGTCCTTTAGAAACAAGATAGAACCCCCGAAGAGGTTTGGGAAAAAATGACACCTGGGGTCTGGGAAGCTGAAAACGAAGGCTATAATCTACGTTTTTTGGGCTTCACGAGGCCCCGGAATGAAGGTTTATATTTTTGCGCCACATCACACGGAACATCCCTAGAGGACATGGGAGGCCTTCGGGGTCGCTTATCCAGTCCTTGATAGGCTGGTAAGGACGTTTTACGGTGCACGGGTGTAAGAGCAAATACACCAAAGGCGTGGGTGATATCGAAGTTCGGGGATCAGGATGTCCCTCTCGAGCCAGCGAGGGTACTCTAGGGTCATTATAGACCCCCCAAACAAGTATGGGCAAAAATGACATCCGGGTCCCGGGAAATCGAAAACGAAGACTATAATCCACGTTTTTTGGGCTTCCAAGAGGTCCTAAAATCAAGGTGGATATTTTCACATCACATCGCATGTAACACCCCTAGGGGACATGTGAGACCCTCGAGGCTCATAAACAAAAGATATTACAGTATATCCGCATCATTTCGCATGAGACACCCCAGGGAGACATGGGAGGTCACGAGGCCCTCGTGATCGCTTATCTGGTCCTTGATATGGAATGGCGTTTTACAGGACAGGGGTATAAGAGCCAAAACACCAATGCATGGGGATATCAAAGTTCGACGATCCGAATGTCCCTCCCGGTGGACCGAGGGTCCTCTAGGAACATGATAGACCCCGCGGAGATGTTTGGGAAAAAATGACACCCGGGACCCGGGAAGCCGAAAACGACGGCTATTATCAACGGTTTTTGGGTTCCGCGAGGCCACAAAATGAAGGTGGATATTTTCGCACCACATCTCCTGGAACACCCCTAGAGGACATGGAAGGCCCTCGGGGTCGCTTATTCAGTCCCTGATAGGCTTGGAAGGGCGATTTACAGGTTGGCGGGTGTAAGAGCCAAAACACCAAAGGCATGGGGGATATTAAAGTTTTGGGATCCGGATGTCCCTCCTGGGGCCCGAAGGTCCTTTAGAAACACGAAAGAGCCCCCAAAGAAGTTTGGGCAAAATGACACCTGGGGTCTGGGAAGCCAAAACGATGGATATAATCTACGTTTTTTAGCCTTCGTGAGGCCCCGGAACGAATGTGGATATTTTTGCGCCACATCGCACGGAACATCACTAGAGAACATGGGAGGCCTTTGGGGTCGCTTATCCGGTCTTTGATAGGCTTGGAAGGGCGTTTTACGGGACACTGGTGTAAGAGCCGGAACACCAAAGGCATGGGGATATCAAAGTTTGAACAATCCGAATGTCCCTCCCGGGGCACCGATGGTCTTCTAGGAATATGATAGACCACAAGGAGGTGTATGGGCAAAAATAACACCCGGGGTGCGGGAAGCCGAAAACAAGGGCTAGTATCCACGTTTTTTGGGTTCCGAAACCACATCTCCCGGAACACCCCTAGAGGACATGGAAGGCCCTCGGGGTCGCTTATAAGGTCCCTGATAGGCTTGGAAGGGCGATTTACAGGACACAAGTGTGAAAGCCAAAACACCAAAGGCATGGGGGATATTAAAGTTTTGGGATCCGGAAGTCCCTCCTGGGGCCCGAGGGTCCTTTAGAAACATGAAAGAGCCCCCGATGAAGTTTGGGCAAAAATGACACCGGGGTCTGGGAAGCCGAAAACGAAGGATATAATCTACGGTGTTTGGGCTTCGGGAGGCCCCGGAACGAAGGTGGATATTTTTGCGCCACATCGCACGGAACATCCCTAGAGAACATGGGGGGCCTTCGGGGTCGCTTATCCGATCTTTGATAGGCTTGGAAGGACGTTTTACGGTACACAGGTGTAAGAGCGAAAGCACCAAAGGCGTGGGTGATATCGAAGTTCGGGGATCCAGATGTCCCTCTCGAGCCACTGAGGGTACTTTAGGGTCATTATAGACCCCCCCGAGAAGTTTTGGTCAAAAATTACATCCGGGCCTCGGGAAGCCGAAAACGAAGGCTAATAATCCACATTTTTTGGGCTTCCAGGAGGCCCCGAAACCAAGGTGGATATTTCCACACCACATCACACGTAACACCCCTAGGGTCATGGGAGACCCTCGAGGTCGCTTATCTGGTTCATGATGGGCTTGGAAGGGCGTTTTGCAGGACACTGGTGTAAGAGCCGGAACACCAAAGGCATGGGGGATATCAAAGTTCGACAATCCGAATGTCCCTCCCGGGGCACCGAGGGTCCTCTAGGAATATGATAGACCCCACGAAGGTGTTTGGGCAAAAATGACACCCGGAGTCCGGGAAGCCGAAAACGAGGCTAGTATCCATGTTTTTTGGCTTCCGGGAGGCCCCAAAATGAAGGTGGATATTTTTGCACCAAATCTCCCGCAGCACCCCTAGAGGACCTGGAAGGCACTCGGGTCGCTTATCAGGTCCCTGATAGGCTTGGAAGAGCGTTTTACAGGACACGGGTGTAAGAGCCAAAACACCAAAAGCATGGGGATATTAAAGTTTTGGGATCCGGATGTCCCTCCTGGGGCCCGAGGGTCCTTTAGAAACATGAAAGAGCCCCCAAAGAAGTTTGGGCAAAATGACACCTGGGGTCTGGGAAGCCAAAACGAAGGATATAATCTACGTTTTTTAGCCTTCGTGAGGCCGGGAACTAATGTGGATATTTTTGCGCCACATCACACGGAACATCCCTAGAGAACATGGGAGGCCTTTGGGGTCGCTTATCCGGTCTTTGATAGGCTTGGAACAGCGTTTTACGAGACACTGGTGTAAGAGCCGGAACACCAAAGGCATGGGGATATCAAAGTTCGACAACCCGAATGTCCCTCCCGGGGCACCGATGGTCCTCTAGGAATATGATAGACCCCAAGGAGGTGTATGGGCAAAAATGACACCCGAGGTGCGGGAAGCCGAAAACGAGGGCTAGTATCCACGTTTTTTGTGTTCCGAAACCACATCGCACGGAACATCCCTAGAGAACATGGGAGGCCTTCGGGATCGCGTATCCGATCTTTGATAGGCTTGGAAGGACGTTTTACGGTACACTGGTGTAAGAGCGAAAACACCAAAGGCGTGGGTGATATCGAAGTTCGGGGATCCGGATGTCCCTCTTGAGCCACCGAGGGTACTCTAGGGTCATTATAGACCCCCCAGAGAAGTTTGGGAAAAAATGACATCCGGGCCCTGGGAAGCCGAAAGCGAAGGCTAATCCACGTTTTTTAGGCTTCCAGGTTGCCCCGAAACGAAGGTGGATATTTTAACACCACATCGCACGTAACACCCGTAGGGGACATGGGAGGCCCTTGATGTCGCTTATCCGGTCATTGATAGGCTTGGAAAGGCGTTTTACGGGACACTGGTGTAAGAGCCGGAACACCAAAGGCATGGGGGATATCAAAGTTCGACGATCCGGATGTCCCTCCCGAGGCACCGAGGGTGCTCTAGGAACATGATAGACCCCCTGGAGATGTTTGGGCAAAAATGACACCCGGGGCCCTCGAAGTCGATAACGAAGGCTAATATCCACGTTTTTTGGGTTCCGGGAGGCCCTATAATGAAGGTGGATATTTTCGCTCCACATATCCCAGAATACCTTTAGAGGACATGGGAGGCTCTCGGGGTCGCTTATCAGGTCCCTAATAGGTTGAGAAGGGCGTTTTACAGGACACGGGTGTAAGATCCAAGACACCAAAGACATGGGGGAATTAAAGTTCGGGAATCTGGATAAAAAAACAACATACAATTATAACATACACCTAAAATCTAAAACACAAAGAATTATTGGACCTTACTCAATCAATGAAAATCACTGGCAAGACCTTACTCAATCATTGGAAATCAGTGGCAAGACTTTACTGAATCAGTGAGAATCAGTGACATGATCTTATTCAATCAGTGGAAATCAGTGGCAGAACCCGCATTTTTCCTCCCAGGACTAGTGACATGACCTTATTGAATCAGTGGAAGGATCTTACCGAATCAGTGGAAATCAGTGGCAAAACCCTACCTAATCAGTGAAAATCAGTAGTAAGACCTTACTCAATCAATAAGAATCAGTAAAAATAAGTGGAGAAAAACACACCCTGAATCAAAGGAGCCTTACTATCATTATTATATATTTTGATATAAAAACAACATACAATTATAACATACACCTAAAATCTAAACCACAATGAATTAAATAGGTCATAGAAAAAACTTTGTACTAGAAACCTACCACTGCCAGAAAAACTGGAATTCAAGAAGAGAGAGAGAGAGAGAGAAGGACCATAGCAAAGAACAAAATCCTTGATCACACAGGAGGGCAGTGCAGGAACCAGGAAGGAGAGCTAAAGAATAAAAAGCAGCGTGGGATGGTCCTATTGGGCCCTCAAGGGGGACTCCTTCAAGTTTTGGGGGGTGATTTGGTTGTCGTGTCAAACTACTGAAAGCAACACCCATGTTCTGTTTCTCTGTCCTCTTCTTCACTCTGTCACTCACTACACTAGTCACTCACGAACCTCTCCTATTTCTTTAATTACACTATTATGTACGTTATGTACTATAGCATTATTGTATAATAATCATACTCTTAATTCACCCCCCCTTAATTCATTAAGACTTCATCACATTGATTTTACCAACATCCACTTTAAACATTTATTATGCAAATCTATGCCCACCACCCCCTCCTAGAAAGAATACAATTGAGGACTATTGGATTTCTATAATTTACTTTACTTTTTCTCATTGGTAAAAGAATGATCTGTGAGTATCTCATATTAAAAGAATTAGGAGACTAACATATAGTTTAGTGGGTTACTCCATCTAACGTCAATTAATTTAATTGATTTAGGATAGAAACCCAGTGAATTACTAAGTTTATGTGCATTCTACGATGCACACGGGAAAATGACGACGTCATTTATATTCCTTGACACAATAATTTAAAGTAACTTTCTCTTATTCTATTAGTTAACCTCAATAGTTATTTAGATTGTAATCTTCTCCTTGATTTTTATGGAGGACATGGGGTTGGTTGCTTTGGTGATTATAATTAATAGGGACAACTTACCTTAAGATCAGCAATTTCAAGTTGATATCCAAAAAGTGTCAGGATAAGAAAAAGAAGGGTTTGGATTCTGAAGATTAGTCCCTTTGGCTCTTTGTCCTTTTTACTACTAATTGTTTTTCTCTTGGGAATCTTTTTGTTTGCCTTTTCACCCCCTTTCACATGATGACAGACAGAGGGAGCCCAATGAGTTTTCATAATACCTAACTTGAATTCAATTCCAATTCATGAAAATGAATAATTGAAACAATCATGTTTTGTAGGAAACTAACAAACCAGGATATCATGCCACTGGTGTGTGAACTTGTACAGTCATGTAGAGATTTGATGGCTAGGTTTGGAATAGGTTCTCAACATTTATTTTACTCTGTTTTTATTGGAGTATTATAAACAAAGTATGACATTGTTGACCCTTGATTTTCACTTTTAATTTGAGATAGTTTGAAACTGCCATAATTTCAAGAAGTATTTCATTTGTTATTAGTAATAAGGCATTAACTTATTTAAAATTGGTGAACTTGGGGTTGTCTTATAGAGAGACTTGGTAATTTAAGTTAGTAAATTGGTAACCGTCATTACAATTCCATGTTTTGCTACATTGAATATAGTTGTTTAAACACTAATAAGTGATTGATATGAGTGGTCGGATACATAGCCTTTAAGTAATACTCATGTTAGATTCATACACTCGTAAATAAAGACACCCCTTTCTAGCAACATGCTTGGACTGATGTGAGACATCATCAACCAATATAGTAAATGCATGGACTGGTCGATAACATTTTTGCTTGCTTGGACTGATGTGAGACATCATCAACCAATATAGTAAATGCATGGACTGGTCGATAACATTTTTGCTTTTGCTTCCAATCAGTCTTCATATTTTAATGCTTACAGCTTGTGCCAAAGTGTTTTTGCATAAAACCAATGAGGTGTGTTTGAGTGGTAAGTAGGCCTGGCAATGGGTCGGGTTCGGGTCAGGTGGAGCATCACCCGCATCCATCCATTTAATATTTGAGCTCCACCCATCCCATCTATCACCCATGAAAAGCTCCACCCACATCCAATCCACCCATCATCCGCGGGTGAACGGGTGGTAAACGGGTGAAATTAATAAATAAAATAAATTCAGAGAAACAGACATAAAAGTACTGAGCCGATTTGCTGCTGCCATGCCTGCCAGCCATCCAGTAGCCTCTTAAAAATGCATCTGCTTGATAGTGCAATATTACACAAAAGTGGAGATGCTCATAAAGTCATAATACTCAAATTGTTACAAGTTTACAAAGAAGACAGCAACAATGCCTTCTATAATACTCAAATTTAGTAACAAAGTCTTAATTTAAAACATTACAAACTAGCAAACCAACAAAAAATAAAAAATGTCTATCTTATTTCTTAAACATTCAAAGTCCAAACAACACCCGAAACGAGAAGTAAAGACGTTGATTCAACCTCAGAGTCATTAGTGCTCTTCATTATGCACTAGTAGATGTAGTATAGCACTGCAATAATAACATAATTGCAATTAGAAGTGGAAATAATCAATCCAATTAGAAGCAAAAAAAAAAAAAAGAAAAGACAAATACTAATGTAGTGTGATAGTGTCTCAGCAAATGTGCTTAGTAAAGATGCTGTCTTTTTTTGTAGAAAAACCAATTCCAATTGGGACAATTTCATAATTATTGTGAATATAAAAGCAAAGAAATAATCTTGAAAGAAGTAACGTTGGCATAATCATCAATGAACAAAACTCTGACTTTTATGATCTAGTATTTTGTTATAATTGCATTCAGTAAAATTGGGCAAGTGCCTTAAAACTTACAATTGAATTGGGTATTACTTGACTATCTTAAAGCAGAATTGCCCGACGACCTCCTCTCACAAATTCTGAAAAGGTTGTTGCTGAAGTATGCAGCAGCTACTAGCATTCTATCAAAAATCCTTACCTCTTTACTTATCAATATCATACCAATACATACAACTCCAAAATCCCTATACAACACAACCACCACCAGTACCACAAACCCCATTGTTTTCCCTTAAGGGTCCTGCCCACAGTGGCTAATTGTGCATTTAGTTGAAGATTATGACTTCTTTTCATTCCTAATGCACTAGACACTCAAATCCACATATACCCACAAAACCCAAACATACCAACAAAATCACACTGAAACAAGACAAAGCAAAATAAGTTGGAAAACTTAAAATGCCAAAACAGAATGCATTAGGAACTCAAAATCATAAACACCCACAAAGAAAAACCAAATCAAAATCAAATTAAATCTGTATCAGAACACCCATTAACCAAATCTGTTACATAATCATCCAAAACCCTAAACCCCCAACGATGAACACCAAAATTTTCGGAAAAAAAAAACCTGAATCGCTTTTCCGATGAGAAGGTAAGGACTGAGTGGTTGCTCCGGCGAGATGGTGAAGGGTTGCTCCGGCGACGGTGGCGAGTGGCTGGTGAACTGATGTAAAGAACAATGAAGCGATTAGATGACAGAATATGAGAAAGTAAGAGGAGAGAGGAAATAGGTGGAGAGAGATGGAGACTAACCTTTACCCGCGGCGGCGAGTCGCCGTGAACTCGAGACAGTGGCGACTGGCGAGTGAGATCTGAGTGGAGACTTTGGGGAGGTTGAGAGAAAGAGAGAGAAAGACAGTGAAGTGAATTTGGTCTTAGGGAGTTGAGGAAGCGACATGACATTTGCTAGGGTTTGCTTCTTTTTTTTATTTTTTTTATTTTTTAATATATATATTAAAATATTAAACAGGTGGTGGATGGATTCGCGGGTCGGGTTTGCGGGTGAAAAATGCTCACCCGAATCTCACCCGACCCACCACCCGATCCACCCACCACAGCTAAAAAATCCATTTAATCGGGTTTTCACCCATTTATCTGGATCAGGTGGAGCGGGTATCCGTGGATGCGGGTGAGATTGCCAGGCCTAGTGGTAAGGACTCATCTATCCTTAACCAGAGGGTTTGAATCTCGCCTTGGGTATGGAGTAATTTTAAATTCCTTGGCCAACCGTCTCACTCTTACTTTTTGGTATCAGGCCAATCGTCCCACTCTTTGAGGTGCCTACAAGGCAGCACAGGGAAATAGTCACTGTGGTCGACGATGAATACCCTTAATTGTAAACAATTTTTTTTTTTTTCATACACTAAACACCACCCTAATCAAATGAGAGATGAATTGACAATTAACCCTGAAAATACTCTTAAATTCTCTTAGGTCCAATAATGGACCCTCATTTTGAAGTTTCCGTGAAATAGATGGTTAACTCCTTGATAATCATAAACATTAAAAACCAAGTATTCCCCCATCAAGAAAGGCTAACAATTGGCCAGTCCACAATTCTTAAATGCAAGAAAATTACGCTATCATTACCAAATACCATTAAATTTAACACAAAATCACATGGAGCTTGATGTTGGCCTGAGATTTAACTTGATTCTTACATTTGTCAAGTTGTATGTAAACTAGATTCATAGGCACCAACCAGTAATTAAGGGAGGAATGATTGAAGATTATGTTGCTTTTCTAGGTAAGTTTAATTAATTTTTAATTTTTATTGTATTCACATGGGCTAATTAATTTAACAATTTGTTTTTTATATTTTAGTTTTGTTAGTCGGTTTCCCACAAAATATTCTCTGTCGATGGAAAATGGTAGTACGAATTGAAGAAAGGTGCAGACACAAGGGTCAAGATTTTGCTCAATAATGTCAAATACTCGAGTTTGTTAAACATTTCTGTCAAAGGGTAAGACTGTCATTTCCAGACACTACACCACCACGGCGTCGTTTCCGCAGTAAAGCGGCGCTTTATTGGGTTTTGGCCCTTATGGGTGAAAGTGTTGGAATATACAAATTTAAATTATCGATGTTATAATTAGTAAGCTCTAAATAGTAAATTATTTAGAGCCTTGCAATATTGAATGGTTGTAATTTAAGATTAAAATGAACCACTATTTCTTAGGAGTTAGAAATAATGTATATAAGGAGAAGATTATGTAATGGAGTTAACAATGAATTAAGAGAAGATAGCCTGCAGAGTTATCATGGGTGAGCATAGCAATGCTCACCATCATTGTTCCCCCTCATTTTATATATTCACATATGTTTGATTAGTGAATATTATTATTGCTATTTAGATAAGGTTCCACTACACCTCCGCCACGCAGAAATTATAACAGAAAGTTGTCCAAAATAATCAAAATATTAAAAATGAAAAATAAAGGGAATCTAATTAGCAAATTCAGCAAAATGGGCACTAAAGAAATTGTAAAAGCAGAAGGGAAGAGAGAGAGAGGAAGAGAGAGAGAGAGAGTTTGTTTCTGAGCTCACAAGAGCTGAGAGGGAGAAACCTCCTTCAGTTGCATGTTTTCTGTGTGACATTTTCTTTGCCAGAAACAGTTTTTTCTGGGTTTTAAGAGCTTTGCATCAAAACAACTAGTAATATTGGTGAAAATCTCAGGTGGGGTACAATTAATTTTATTGACTTGCCTTTACTTTTTTCATTTCCCACTTGGTTTTGCTTCTTTAAAGTTACTAAAAAGTAGTATTAGAGCTTTACTAGTACTACATTTTTCATAATTAATTTTCACTATTTCAAGGCCATATAGCTTATCACTTTTTTTTTTTGATTTCTCGCGTCTTTTTACAGCTTTTTTCCTCCAGTGTTTGCTTTAATATTGACTCTTAAGGATTTTGGGCCAAGCTATTGTAGTGGATATACATGTGGGTTTGTTCCCTAAAACAAGTCGGTTGTCTTTTAGAGTAACTGGGTAAGAACTGGACCTTTCTGGGTAGTGAAAGTTCTGGTTTTTAGTCTTCTGGTTTCAGTTCTTGAGCTGCTTGGTTTGGTGCCTGAAAATAATATTCTGGATCTGGGTTTTGGTTAAATTTTCAATCTTTTGACTGATTTTGTCTTTTTTTTTTGGCTTTAATTGTTTTAGTGAGAGAAAGTGAGTGAGAGACACACAGTGAGAGAAAGATGGCAGGAGGAGCAGCACCAGCCAAGGCAGATGAGCCAGCGCCACACCCACCAAAGGATCAGCTACCAAATGTGTCTTATTGTATTACCAGTCCTCCCCCATGGCGTAAGTTTCCCATTTTATCTGCTGCTAACTGTTTCTATTACTGGGTACATGCTATTTTCTCAGTTGGTTTATATGGATAATATACTTATGTTAGATTTTGTCCAGGTAATTTGTAGTAGGAAGTGGTGATTAGGGGCTTGTTTCTTGCTTATTCATGGTTTATGTATCTTTTTACACTTGCTTTCCTTTTCTGCTAAAAGTGTGCTTATTTTTTTTATAAACTTTTTCTATTTTTATTTATTGATACTTTTGTTTATTTTTGGTGGATACCCTCCTCCTATTTTAAATAATCTCAAGGATAAACTATTGAAAAATAAAAAATAAAATAAAATTTAGTGCGTTTCTTTTAAGATTTGTGAATTTAGAAGATGCTAATTCATAATTATGGGTGCTTGGTTAATAAAATAAGATGAAATTTCTAGTTTTTTTTTTTTTTTGGCCTTGCTTATACTGTGTTGTAGAAGTATCAATCATCAGTTGTGGGATTTGCAACCACTTTCAAAATAATGTCTGTTCACTTTACCCGAATGATATTTGAAGTGAATTTTTTTTTTCCCCTTCTTCTGATTTCTATGAATATTTGGACTAGCTAAATAATTTAGCATTTTCAACCTTTCATTAATGTCATTACCTTGAGGTTTGAGGCCATTTGACTTCCAATCTTATTAATTCCCCCGATACTTGTTTTATCCGACATCCATAACATAAGGAACAATGTAGTTCTGCAATTCCGCTAAAGAACTTGTGTACTATTTTGCAGCTGAGGCTATCCTTCTTGGTTTCCAGCACTACATTGTGATGCTTGGTACAACAGTCCTCATCCCTACTGCTCTTGTTCCTCAGATGGGAGGAGGAAAGGTTGGTCAGTAGGATAAGTAGATGAAATGAGATAGATTCTGGATTAGACTTGCCTGCCACATAGTGCTGTGTTGATGGGTTGATATCTAACTACTCATACGTTTTTGTTTTACATTTTGTTTGTCTATTAGGAAGAGAAAGCACAAGTTATTCAGACATTGCTCTTTGTCGCTGGTTTGAACACACTACTGCAGACAACTTTTGGGACAAGATTACCAGCTGTGATTGGAGGATCCTACACTTTCGTTGCACCCACGATTTCTATAATCTTAGCTGGTCGATACAGTAATATTGTAGACCCTTTAACGGTTTGTCCACAAAGACTTATCTCTTGATTCTATTGATATGTGGTCAAACTTGCAAATTAGCACACATTGAATTAGATTTAGCAACTTATAAGGGATTGAGTTCTTGTACCAGATACTGGTTTTTACAACTCCTGAAGACCATTCTCTTGTTTTAATATAAATTGAACAAATCACATGTCAATTGTCATCGGCACTGAAGATGTTTGAAACGTTTTTCTAAATAAAATTAAAGATGTTTGAAACCTGTCTTTGTTTTTCCTTATCTGTAATTGCCAACTTGCCATTTCAAATTGTAGGCAGTGAAAATTTTATCAATGTAGGGGAAAATAAATTGGAAAGAGGGATGCATGTTGAAACAACTTGTATAATTTACGTTCAGTTTTTTTAGCATGTAGCGTGTTATTCAGGACCGCTCCTTGGCTTTAGTAAGAACTCGTTCAGTCTGTTTGATACTAATGATCTCTTATGTTGTCACTGTCACCAGAAATTCAGGAGAATTATGCGGGGAATACAGGGGGCAATGATTGTTGCTTCAACGCTTCAAATTGTCCTCGGCTTCAGTGGTCTTTGGCGTAATGTCACGAGGTGGGTTGAGTTCATGGTCAGCATTAATATCATTGAACACATTTATGCTTCTTATCTGTTAGCTTCAGTAAACCCATTGGTTGTTTATCTTTCCTCTGAAAAGTAAAATTCATTTAGTACGGAATTAACCATGTGCAAAGTGGTGTCTCGTCTGCAGTTTAGGAACCCAAAGAGTACTACAAAAGAGATATTACGTCATGTTAAATTTTTGTCTTGTATTGCAGGTGTTACTTTTCCTACTCGTATCAGGATTTTTCTTTCTTTCTCTTCTTCTTGCTGCTTGCCATATTAGGAGCCTTATTATTCTGTTCCTATGTGACCCGTGGACACAAAGATAAAAAGGGAAGCCCAGTAGTGAGCATAGAGGTAGGCACAGTTCTGAGCCATGTATGAACTAAGAAGCTTGTATCTTGCTCTTTAAATCAATTGTGTCCGGCTCAATCCTCACAGCCTTTACCAAACTCATGACGTGGATCAATATTACCCTTATCTTTGTATCCCTGTCTTGTATAGGGGCATGCATGATAGGGTTAAGATCTGCATAACTAAGTTTTAACTCGAACAGGTTGCCACTTCATTTCTTTGAGGGGACCTCTTGTTCAGTATGAATACCTCTGGAGTTCTGGTGCCTGTTGATTTTCTTCAAAGTAGCACAGCTTATTTGCAATAGAAGTAAATGCTCTGATATTTGCGATGTTTACTGTATAATGTTGTTTATTCTCCTCATTCGGTTATGTAGAAGCGTTGATGGTAGTCTTAACCGTATTTTCGTGTTTTGTAGGTTTTTGAGCCCACTATCAGTGGTTCCTTTGATATCTTTGGTTGGCTTTGGACTATATGAGCTTGGTTTTCCTGGGGTAAGTGTTGCAATTTCTTGTTTTTGGGTTATCACTGTTTTCTGGGGTTAAGTGCTTTGGTTCCCTCGAGTTGGATACAGATATATTTATTTGTTGCTTATATTGTTTGTTGCACTGTTGATTTAGGTGGCAAAGTGTGTGGAGATTGGCTTGCCTGAGCTTGTGCTTCTAATAATAATTGCAGTGGTAATACTACTGTTAAGTAGGCACAGGAATTTGGGTCATACCTGAAAATAATCTTATGACTTCTCTGTTCAAGACATTCTTCTGCTTCAATAGATTGATACCCACTATGTATTTTGCAGTATGTATCTCAAGCAACAAAATTCGGGAAGAATGTGTTTGAGCGTTTTGCTGTTCTGTTCTCAGTGGCTATAGTGTGGGTATATGCACACATTCTGACGGTGGGTGGGGCATATAATCATGCACCACCAAAGACGCAGAATACATGTCGCACAGATCGTTCTGGACTCATCAGTGGTGCCCCATGGTAACTTATTGCTCTATGTATATTGCCTTAGGTTTTTTTGAATGTTTCCCCTGATTGGTGTGCGAAGAGGACTGCTATGCTGTTTACCTCTACCCTCCCCCCCCCCCTCTCGCTTTACCTCTGGACTGTATTTCACCTTACAAGTGCCTTTGAGTTCTATCTCTCTATGCCCGAGGTTCTCGAGCCATATTAAGTATGCTATTTTTTCTTACTACCAATCCTACTTGAGTGTCTTTTCATCTCATTTATATGTATTTCATTGTCTGCAGGATTAGAGTCCCATATCCCTTTCAATGGGGAGCACCCACATTTGATGCTGGCGAAGCCTTTGCAATGATGTTTGCTTCATTGGTTGCTCTTGTAGAGGTTCGTTTTTCTTTTGTTGTGATGCTTGGAAACTACCAAAAAATAAAGAATCCTCTCTTGTTCACTTAATTTTGTTAAGAAGTAGGCTAAAAGTTTGTTTGCCTGTGGCTCTACATCATATTGTGAGGTGTGCACAATTCTCAATTTTTTTTTTGGTTGTTGTTGTGGTGAGGTGACTCTCAATCATTCTAATTGACACTGACTACTGGCCATAATTTTTTTTTTTGTGATAATTATAAAATTTTATTGATCAAAAGAGGAAATAGCTACAGAAATTCAGAGCAGCTACAAGGACACCTTAAACACAGCAATTGCCCATAAGAGCATCATTCACAACCGCACCCCCCACCTTCTAGGAAGGGTTGAGGTGGGTGTGCAATCATGTGCTAGGGCAATGCTATACAACAGACTCCAAAATCAATTTTACAGTATGACTTGTCATCAAAACGAAGCTACAAACTCAACACTCCTAGATAGTCCTTGCTTAGCTAATCCATCTGCTATTGCATTTGCACCCCTTGATTTATGAATAATAGATAGGTGAGGCCACTGAGCCAGACACAGACGAATGCGATTAAGTGCAAAGCGCTGTCTCCAAGGACCCCCACAACTTTCATTACACCATTTGACGGCATTTGAAGAATCTGACTCAATAACAACTTCAAACGCAGCCATCCACTCCTTTTCATATGTTAAATCAATAGCTCGCAGAATCGCAAGAATTTCAGCTTCATTGATCTCACTTACGTTCACTCTTTTGGAGAACACACATTTAAATGAGCCTTTCCAGTCTCTAAGTACTCCTCCTACAGCTCCAATACCGTCTTTGCTAGAGGCATCGACATTCCACTTCAAAGCTCCTTGTGGAGGGGCTTCCCACACAATTTCTTGTGTCACTGAGATTTTAGGATACCATAGTTTGACACAACCAGGGTTACGCATACCATCTTGTGGGGAATAGGGGAAGGAATCATCCCAAGCTTTCACCCACCAAGCCAATCGAAGTAGTGTAATCTCAAATATCTCATCCACTGGGCATTCTTTGCCATCAAAAATACGATTATTTCTCTCCTTCCAAACTGTCCAAACAACAACAAAAAAATAAGTCACCCAAACTCGACGAAAATGTTTACCTGGGATCATATCACACCAATCTTCGAAGAATTGCATCAAAGAACCTGGAGCACACCACTGGAGGTCCCAAATAGATAGCCATTTCTGCCATATTTGCCATGTATAGTCACAATAAATCATTAAATGATCAACACATTCAGCTTTATCATTGCATAAGCAGCATAAATCATCGTTAACACATTTGAACCCCAATTTTAGGAGGCGATCCTTCGTCTTCAATCTCCCTAAGCATGCCAACCATACAAGGACCTCGACCTTTGGAGGTGCAAGGCCTCTCCACACCCCCCTAACAGCTTGAAAATGACATTGACCACTATTTTGCACTGACAGCTTTAACTGAAAACTCTCCTCTGCTACTCGGTTGCCACACCACTCTGTCTTTTGCATCATGATGAAGATGTACCTGGTTAAGGATATTAAAGAGCTGCTCTCTTTGTTCCTCCTCCCATACGAACAAGTGTCTACGCCATCCGAAGTTCCATTGCCAAAGTAACCCATCCCAGAAGCCCATCGAACTAATAGTTGCCTGTGGATCAGTAGCAAGAGCATAAAGTCTAGGAAACTGTTCCTTGAGTGGAGAGTCCCCGATCCACACGTCAAGCCAAAATCTTGCACGGTCTCTGCTTCCAACTTCAACACGAATTCCTTTTTTCAGGCAAAAATTCTTTGTTCTTGTTAATAAAACAGCAGATATCCTTCCAAGCTCCCCCTTTTTTTAGTTTAGGAAACTCCTCAATTGTACATATTCTCTCCAACTTATACTTTTCCATAATAAACTCTTTCCAGAGACCGGAGTCCTCTGACATATATCTCCATATCCACTTTCCTAGCAATGCTGAGTTCATATCTTTTATTGACCCAACTCCCAGGCCACCAAATTTCTTGGGACGTTCAATTATATCCCAGCCCACCAGACATAAAGGTTTCGCCTCTTCTTTGTTCCCCGCCCAAAGGAAGTTCCTTTGCAATTTAATTATTCTGTTCATCACTCGGGCAGGCATCTTGTAAAGAGAGAGGTAATATATAGGGAGGCTACTAAGAGAGGATTTTATGAGCGTGAGACGGCCCCCTATCGACAAGAGCCTCCCCTTCCAAGTAGCTAGCCTTTCCTCCATGCGCTCTCCCACTGGTCTCCAAAAATCTTCATGCCGAGGGTTCGACCCTAAGGGTAGACCCAGGTATTTTATTGGCAATTTTTCTGATTTACAGCGCAAATCATTTGCTACTAACTCAGTCCATCCCTCCTCCACATTGACGCCAATAATGGAACATTTGTGGAAATTTGTCTTGAGGCCGGATGCAAGCTGGAAAGCTATAAGAATTGCCTTCATATTATCCAAGTATGACTTTTCAGCGGGACAAAATATCACAGTATCATCAGCGAATTGCAAGTGAGAGCACATTTTTCCTCCATTCGAGACACATATTCCCTTGAAATAGCCCAGTTCAACAACTTTCACAATGAGCCTATTTAGAACCTCCAGCTATGTTAAACAGAAAAGGAGATAAGGGATCTCCTTGGCGTAGCCCCTTCTCTAACTGAAAAGGTTCTGTGGGGGACCCATTCACTAAAACTGATACAAACACCGACCGAATACACCAAGACATCCATTCACACCATCTTGAAGGAAAACCCATATCTCGTAGGGTACATTCAATGAATGACCAACTGACTGAGTCGTATGCTTTGTGAAAGTCTATCTTCCAAATGCATAGCTTCTTTTTATTTGTCTTGCAGTAATCAATGATCTCATTTGCGATAAGAACCCCATCAAGTATCTGCCTACCCCCTATAAACGCAGATTGCGTTTAGCCAATAATGGAGCCTATCACTTGCTTTAATCTGTTTGACAGCAGCTTAGAGAGGATCTTGTATAAAGACTCAATCATGCTAATTGGCCTATAATCCTTAAGTTCAATAGGCTTTTCGATCTTCGGAACCAGAGTAATAAAGGCCACGTTCATGTTTGCTGGAAATCTGCCACACTCCCAAAAGTGATGAACAAAATCAATCACATCTTTTTTGATAGTATTCCAGGCTCTTTTCATGAAATTAAAGTTAAAACCATCCGGTCCGGGTGCCTTTGAACCTTCGCAGTGCCAGACCGCTGCCTTGATCTCTTCTTCATTAAACGGTGCAGTTAACATATACGCATCCTCATCTGATATTTTCATTAAACCAATATCCTCAAAGATATTTTGAATTCTGATCAATGATATTTTTATTAAATCAATGATCTCTTCTACTGGCCATAATTTGAATTCTGATATTTTCTATGACACTTATTCTTGTTGCTTAACTTCTTAAACGCCTACAGAGTAGGTTGATAAATTACAAGATTTTAACTTAATGCAGTGAGTCAACTCCAAAGTCCAAATTGCTTGAACATAATTATGGTGATTATGTCACTATATATCATGCCTCTTATTCCATGTGCAGTCCACTGGTGCGTTTATTGCTGTCTCAAGGTCTGCTAGTGCCACAATGATGCCTCCTTCTGTTCTCAGCCGCGGTGTTGGTTGGCAGGTATTAATGAAGATTTTTATTTTATTTTTCTTACCGATTATTTGAAATTTTGCTGTTTTAGAATAATGCTAAGAAGATTGGAGCGGTTAAATGTAAGGGTAGCCTTGCGGAACGATGCGGTGTCGAATTGAATTTGAGTAGATGCAGTTTCTGATGAGTTGTTATATCTGAATTGTGTTTTAACAAGGGAGGAATAAGGATCGCATCTAAGCTGAATTTTCTATCTTGACAGGGAATTGGCATTTTGTTATCTGGGTTGTTTGGAACTGTGACTGGATCCTCTGTTTCTGTGTAAGACAACTTATATTATGCTTTTGCTAGCCTGCGTCAGTGTCTTTGTAGTATAAATGTATGGTCAGCGCTGACATGGTCTGTTTACAGTGAGAATGCAGGTCTTTTAACGCTGACACGTGTTGGCAGCAGACGGGTTGTCCAAATATCAGCTGCGTTTATGTTATTCTTTTCCATCCTAGGTTTGTATGACGCATATGTGTCCAATAACATACAGATTGATTCTATGTCAGTTCTGTCCCCACAATAAATATCTGAATCACTTCACACTATATTGCAGGGAAATTTGGAGCTGTATTTGCATCAATTCCATCACCAATTATTGCTGCGTTGTACTGCCTTTTCTTTGCCTATGTTGGTAAGTCTGTAGGTAAATGATTGAAATTTTGTAAGAGTGCCATCCATTGCCGAACATTGTATTCACTTGTATATTTTTGATCATGTGCAGGTTCTGTTGGTCTAAGCTTTCTCCAATTCTGCAACCTTAACAGCTTCCGAACGAAGTTTATTTTGGGATTTTCAATTTTCTTGGGCTTGTCAATCCCACAATACTTCAACGAGTTTGAAGCAATTAATGGTTATGGCCCTGTCCATACGCCAGCAAGATGGGTAATGCGCTTGGTCTTGTTCTTTTTCTCGTAATAGTGTCCTTTTATTTATCTTGAATAATAAAATGAAGATGTTTCTGCTGTGGCTTGCTCAGAGTCAGAAACCACCTCTACTTGTCTCTATTGGATAGAGATTTTAGTAATTACATCGTAACCTCTAGTGTGTAGAGTTGTAGACACAGTCGCGTGAGGGACCGACAATGCTTAGTGTAGATAATTATACAGTATTGTAGATTACTTTTCTCTTTCTTTAATGTTGATTTGATAAAATTGTGAATTTTTTCATCTCACGCATGCTTAAATGACAGTTCAATGATATGGTCAATGTCCCATTCTCCTCTGAAGCGTTTGTCGCCTGCATTGTGGCATATTTCCTGGACAACACAGTCCACCGAAAGGATGGCACGATCCGAAAGGACCGGGGTAAGCATTGGTGGGATAAGTTCAGATCCTTCAAGGGTGATACTAGGAGTGAGGAATTCTATTCCCTTCCCTTCAACCTCAACAAATATTTCCCATCTGTGTGACTTTGCATGAGCATATATGGCTCAAGAGATCCTTTACTCATGGGCCATGGCCCTCCCTCAAGTACGATGACAGTCTTGCTCTATAGTAATCATTATTTAAGTATCTTACAACACGTTATAGTTCTGAGTATAAATTAGTTTCTTACCTTTTTTGTAGGATGGGTTTAGAACAATTATTTGCTTCTTTCTGTGTTGTAAATTTGATGTGTTGATTGTATTGAAGCGAAGCAGAAAAGGAATGACATGAGTATCAATGGTTTTGACTTTTGACTTTTCAACTTCTTTTGGATGTGCTAGTCAGAGTTAAATTCTGCTTCTGCGATTGCAGATTAAGGATGTTGAGCCTTTAGATGGTTAGATTATCTGAATGCTGTAATTTGTATATGTAAGTTTATGAAGGTGCGTGGGTGTTGGATTGCTGGAACGAATCAGCATTAATTGTTCAGTGAAAGATCAAAGAATGCATTCATCTCCTACTGTGCGCCCATCAGGCAAATGGCAATAAAGCTGAAGTGTGAGATGTAAATGGTGCTTACAGGATTCAAACTCGACGCCCCAAATCCTTATTGCTTTGGTACTAGTGAAAGAATCAATTATACACTTAGACATTTATGTAAATGACTAATTATCGACTAAACGATTATGTAGATGACAAACGGTTATCAATACGAATCACCTACCTAATGCGTCTTAAGAGGTTAGGACTAAAGAGTAAAGAGGCTCTACTTATGCTATCACATTAACATTGACATTACCCCAATCTCTTCAAATAGGCTTCCGCAATGGGAGGGGTAAGGCAGTACCAGGTATTTGCGTTTGACCCTTCATCCAAAGCACACAGACCACGGCAAATACAAACTACTATGATTCTATATGAATCATTTTGAATTAGTCCATTATAATCAAAAGCCAAATGTTACGGCCACGCTGTCCTTCCCCATATTTCATTCAGCTAGTTGCCAGACTTGCCACTTGGCAAACACGCAAAAGTGTATATATTAGTATTTAGTATGACCCGTGAAATACATAGGCTCCTTTAGAGCAAGGAGTTCTAAAGAGCATAGGACGATTTGGAGAGCATGAAATCTTGCAAAATTGCATCAATGAACAACATTGTATACAATCCCCCGGAGACAGACCTGATTGCATCAGTGCAACAGTACGATACAACTGTTTAACTGCATAAAAATATATGAGAACTAATACCGAAGTCACCAAGTTAATTTGAAGCAAAACGGCGAATAATATGTAGTCAGGAGAGATTTGAGAACTCTGAGGGACTAGGAAAAGAAAGGATATACTAAGAAAAATGCACATACAAACAGCTGCTGCTTAAAGCAGAGTAATAAATTCAACATCCATTTCTGGAAGGTTGAAAAAAGAACCAATGGCATGAAAGCTATCGAGGCTTTTGATAACAGGCATTTTTCTCCAACAGTCTCAACTATCTACAGAAGGAAACGGATCAACAGCCACCTGAGGACAGACTCACAGCATGAAAAAGCTTGCAACCCCCAAAGTTTTCTTTTTCAAGTTGAACTGATTGATACAGCAGGAGATGGTGGTCGGAGACTTATGAACAGATCAGATTACTCACTTACCAACCATCCTTTATGATATAGAGTTAGATGATGACTTCCTGGTAGTTACCCCGGGTCCATCTTCTACCAACTGAAACCACAAAAATGAAACACGAAGGGTAAGCAAAATAGTAATCAGGTCACTCAGATGTATCCACCAATCTATTGAGAAGAAAACAGATGTATCCCTTCAACTCAAGAACGGTAACAGTGACAGAAATAACTAAATGCAAGTATGCCCTGACAGTTAATGATCCTGCAGCAACATCAAATTTGACAATGCACACATTTTTCCTGCAGGTGTGAGCTCCTCAACGGCAACAACACCTTGTAGTTTCATCTGCTCACCATAAAAGTCTTCAAAACCATCATGGCACCAAAGAGTACATCCAATTCATCACTCATGGTCTCTCGCCACTCAAGTAGGCCTCTTTGCTAATAGTTGAAAACAGAAAACCAAAAAAAAAAAAAACAAAATGGTAACAAAACAGGTGCTTCCACATGCTCACAACAAAGCATCCTTTCCAGCAATAACTTTTGTAGAAAGCCTACTTGCAGCAATTGATAATAGGACAGAGTTTCAAGCTTACAGAGTGGCAAAAAATACAGGGTTGGGCAAATCAGTAACAATAATTCAATTCAATAAATCTTACAGGACGAAGAGGTTGCGGATCTCACATGCAAGGCACTGTTTAGTAAACAGAATGCTGTACTTACATACGGAAAAAAAAAGAACATGGCAAATAATAACATGGTCAACATGCTGCAAGGGGAAAAAACACGGAAAAAAGAAAGTACATGAAAAGAAGGAATAAATATCATACGTCGTCCCTAGTTGAGGTTAATTTTACACTTATCAAACAAAGAATGTACATAAGATTAGAAGGGAAACTTACATAACTAAACCAACTTCCAACCTCCAAGGGTCACTATATGGCATCCTCAAGTATTCCTATTGCCATGATGATTGCTTAAAGTTGAATTTATCCATACTCCACCCTCCGTCGAGTTCTTTCCTTTTCAGAACACCACCTGCCATGTTATACATCCTCGCTTGCTCCTCTGTAAGAGTTTGCGAATTCATTGCGGTCAGCTGTCTTGAAACTGTTGGTAGTGACTCATCTCTCCCCTCCACATCTCCACCTAAAGGACCAGAATTGAGATCTAGACCCTGCTTTCCCCATTTCTGAGTGCTTTCAACCACAGCTTTATTGCCTACATCAGGAATAGGACGTGAAACAACATATGCATGTGGATACTGGAACGGAACTGCTGCAGCAGTCCCAACCAACTGAGAAGGAATAGCAGAAATCCGCCCACCAGCAGCAGGGTCCATAAATCCAGATGACACACCTGACAAGGCAGATGTCGGAAGCGGAAAACTAGTCCCAAAGGGGAAAACTGGATATTGAAAGGGGGTTGAATGGAAAGGCATAGCAGGAGAAGATGACAACATTGATCCCCTGTAAGCATCAGGAAAAAATGACAAGCCTGAGGTTGGGGCACCCACAACACGCTGGGGACCACTTCCAATCCCAACAATAGGAAAACCTTCTCTATCAGACAATGCTGAAGGTGTCATGCCTACCGAGTAGCTGGTCCCTGGAGGATACCAAGCAAAGCAATTCCCTGTGTCAGAGCTATTATATCTAGGCCCAAAAGGTGACTGTAGAGGGACGTTGCCACGCACATGCTGGTTGTATGGTGTGTGTTCAACGGGCAATTCCTCCGTAGCAGGTCCATTATTCAAATCAAAATCCCTCCTACCACTTGCCTCACCATTAGAAAAAATATTTGATCGTGATGGTTTGATGGGAGGAGTTGGGACTTCAAGTCTCAGACCATTGCTAGCAGAGTTATGCCCCACTTCTGGAGCTTCATCAACTTTATTCAGATCAAGGTCAAGCCCCCCAGAGAAATGCAAGGATGATGTGGCCATAAGCTCATGTATAGGATTATTTCTAAAATTGGACTCCTGACCAGAAGTTTGACAGCCAATGTCCAGGAGAGTCGATTCATCTGCCACATTAAGGTCAATATCCAGAGGCAGCCGCGATTGTTTGCAAGCAGGAGCATCAGGAAGAGAGGACTTGCTTGAATCAAGAGGCGCCTCCGTGGCTTTTCTGGGCTCAGCTGGACGAAATGCGCTTGTTGCAGCTGATCCTTTCCAACCAAGTTCCCTTTTATTCCTCAACAAGTCGTCCAGTGGAACAAAGGGTCCCTTCGCAGCAGCAGCTACAGTTACTGAAGTTGGAAGACCACCAGAAGCAGAAGAAACAGGAATTTGCAAGGGGCTAATTGAACAAACACTAGGAGGGCATGGACCTGCATCCAAGTGAACAGGCTCATCACTCTTTCCATCATCCATGCTAAAACCTTCATTCAAATCAAATCCAAACTTTGTGTCAATATCTGAACCACCTGCAGCAGGTGAAAAAGCAGCATTTCCTGTAGCAGATACACTGTCCACTTTTCGCTCTCCTTCAGCAGCACTCACATCAGGTCCTTCTGTGATCCCATGTGGTTCAGCTGCCTTTGGAGCCGTAGAAGATCTAAACGGTGTAGCTGAATTACCAGACTGATATACAAGAGCCTCTTTGTTTTCCACTTTTTCATCCTTACTGCTAGTGCTCTGTTCCATATTGGCGGAAGACAATGAAGAGTCCTCTTCCCTCAGATGTGGGGATGAATTGTTCCCCTGATCTAGTCTCTTGTTTTCTCCTGGGTCTAGTCTTCTCTTTTCTTCCACCACAGCACGACCGCAAAGATCTATGCTCGAAGTTCTTTCAAACTTGACTTCATTTGATTTTTCTGCTGCCACCTCTTGACCCGTACTACAGGGAACCATTGCATTCTCCTTGGTATTCGTAGATTCAGATTTAAATGCTGCAAGTGAATGTTGCCCCGATGAGATACTAATTTGCAGCCCTTGACTTAAAGTATCTTTTTCATGATCAACATTGGATGAAGGGCATAATTTCGTGTCACCATGGGTTCTCTTCACAGATTCTTCGCTCAAAGAAGCACCCTTGTCCTTATCTTCAGCTGCCAAAGAACTTTCAAATCGTTGAGTTGCAACAGGAAGCTCATTGCAGCATTCGTCCTTAACAATCATTCTCTTCCCGTCAAGAACTTCGGTACCTGCATCACCTTCCGTTCTTTCTGTGGTACAGGTGGGAGACGCAGGAACACAAGCAACACCAACTAGTTCATCCAATTTTCCATTGCTCTTCAAGCAGCCTTCATTTTGATGTAGAATCTCACTGAAAGAGCCAGAATGTTTGCCAGCATCTGCATCATTGCGTTTAGAATCACCTGCAACAATATTACCCTCATCAGCATCAGCAATTGTAGTCGACTGACATTGTCGCAGAATGAAGTCCTTACCATTCAATGGTTTCTGATTTCCATCGTAGTTGCTACATGACTTTTCAGCAGCTGTGAAGTTTCTTCTCGGAGAGACAGCTGGCGAAGTAGTATCAGACTTGGAGATTTCTCCAGCAGCTACACTAGCAAGTAGATTCATTCCAACATCATCCCCAGCTGACATAGACGCACTAGCTTCTGAGAACTTGACACAGCTTTCAACCAATGCGTTCATGGAGTTGAAAGAAGAATCCAGTGCTTTTCTAGGCTTCATCTCGATTCTGGAGGGTGATGCAACTTTCGACACATTCAGTGGTCTCCTAGTGTCACTACTTGTCCTATTGAGTACAGCAGTTGATGAGCAATCAACCTCATTAGAGTGGTGAGGATCATGCTTTTCCCTCAAACAGGCATCTGACTGGTCATGCTTGTCTGAAAGAGCTGGAGAAGAAGCTCTACTGTTTCTGCAGGAAGAATCCTCTATTGAGCCTCCAGTTATACTTTGAAGACCACCACGACCTCGGTTAGGGATCTTAACAATAAGCTTATGGTTGTTACCTTCATGAATAGAAGCATCGATAGCATTTACATCATCTGATACTTTTTCTACAACTGGAACTCTGGCCATGGATGTGCCTCTATTTGGCGCCGCTTCTCTCTGGATGCCAGAGGTAGCAACGCCTTGCAGACCATTAACTAATTTGTGGTGCTTCGAACTGCTACCCGCAATTTTATTCAAACTCCTTGACCCAGCGGTAGAGCTCCTTGCATCCTCTTTTCCAAATGGAACCATGTTTTTAGCATGGTCACTTGAGCACTGACTATTAGTGTGTGATTGGCTTGA
This sequence comes from Tetragonia tetragonoides, assembly GCA_038025085.1. Lineage (NCBI taxonomy): Eukaryota > Viridiplantae > Streptophyta > Magnoliopsida > Caryophyllales > Aizoaceae > Tetragonia > Tetragonia tetragonoides. The sequence continues at coordinate 5,311,463 of CM076139.1, forward strand.
ACTGCTGCTTTTTTCCTCCCTCATTACTGCTTGAGGAGGTTCAGAGGTTGCAGCATTCGTAGATATCCTGGATTGACCATCCTTGTGGTTAGCAGTAGCCGAAGAAGGTGACAATGCTGATCTTCCAGCTCCAGGATACCCGGATAGAGATTTAGAAGAAGAGTCCCCTTGAACAAGTTTCAAAGAAGTGGATTTCAAGGAGGAATGATGTGTAATAGAGCTCCTAATAGCCGCCTCAGAAGATCCACTGGATGGCTTATTCCCACCATGAGAACCATCATGCCTTGATCTGCCTGGCCATGCAACAGCTTGACTTGAACCAGATTTTCCATCATTCATGTTCATCTCAGCCTCAACACGTTTCTTCCATGTGTCAACCAAACTCCTAGCTTTCTTCTGAATTTCTGTGTTTTTATGCGAGCGTAAATGATTTACAGATTTCCCAATGTTACACATCTGTAAGGCATTAAGATTAACAGGAAGCTTATCAAGAGCACGGAGTACAACCAAGAGGAAATCTTCCACAGATTTATCACCATCTTTAAGGTTTCCAGGATCACGAACTTTTCCCTTGTGAACCTCCTGAAGCCATTCATCCAATACCTGTAAACCTTTAAGTTGCACAAACTGAGTGAGGCAATCAATCTTATCTGTACCAGCAATAATACCAACGAGCATGGTCCGCCCAGCCAAGTCTCTTTTTCTCTCAGATTTCTCAAGCTGCATGAGCTGCACTAGCCTCTCCACTGCTTCAAAATCTGCAAGTCCTTTTCCGCTAATTTTTGCAATTTCTAGTTTCAATATGCTTTCTGATCTCAACTGACCAGAATCTCCGTCATCTGCTCTTATCGAACGTTCCCGTTTAATCGGCTCAGAAGACTGATCACCTCGTTCTCTCTTCTTACCCTTTGTCTGAGAAGAGAGGTTGGAGCCACTATTCTGCATGCTATCTGGACTATGTTTCAAAGGAGATGTTGCTGCTGAACCATTCATGGGTTTTGGAGAACGGGCACCTTGCTGCTGTTGTCCTGTTGTATGCATGTCAATACGCGTTTTGTGTAGCAATTTATCTATTTCTTTCTGCCGATCCTGGGGAAGCCATCACAAAACAAAAGTCAGATAGACAGGAAAGCAAGGAAGGGGCTGCTGGAGAAAGAAAGAAAACAGGAGAAACAGTCTAACCAAATTCTCAAGGGGCAATCAACACTGCAAGATACTTACATCAATGTAATCCTGATCTGTCAGCCACCACAAACACTTGTTTGTAATATCATAAACTCGCCAACACACAAATGAAGAAACCCCTGGTGGAAGTTCAACACCTTTAGGAAGAAATGCAACTTTACAAGGATGAAGTAGTGACGCAGCAGCAATCTCATCACTGTGGAAGGAGTAGAAAACTTCGTTTGGCGCAGCTTCAGGTGCAACGCCTTTCCCAAGTTTGGCTTCAGCAGGTCGATAAAGCCAATTCACACTGAGCCTTAAGCTACTTTCTTTACCTGATTTCAAAAAATTAATTATCCCTATATAAGGTGGACAGTCTTGCGAAGGCTTGAAGAGAGCACAGTCGCCAATACCAATCTTGCGACCATCCTACGATTGAAAGAACAAGGTCATATGATGCACACTGGTAGAGAAATATTACAGAGCGACAAACAGCAAAAAGTAATTCATAGCACAACTGAAGAAAAAGTTCACTCAGTAGTACATACAGATGTCCAAATTTAGCAGATAACAAGAGGACATTAAAAGAAATGATAGAAGCTGGTTATAACAGGGTATTTAATCAACAACTGATGATGAGTACATCTAAATCCATACAGGATTTTACAAGATTGGCCCACCTGAAGAACAAGTAAATCAAACTTCTGACAAAAACATGCATCAACTTCACAACAAAGGGGTAACCAAAAGCACCATTGAAAAAGCCAACTCTAATAGAAGTCAAGTCAGAGACATTGCTGAATCTCCTTGCATAAAAGGATGAGAAATAGATGCGCACAAGATACAGTAGCAATGAAAGATTTCAGCAACAAGTTACAAAACAAAAGAAAAGTAGAACCAATTGCATAAACATGAAGATACGCTATCAAGTGTATATATGACTCACTAAAAATTTGAAGTGGAACAAAATATTAATCTAATGAGCAAATCCAAACTAAGGGGTTTATGTCCTGCAAGTTTTGAAGAGGGTTGAAACTCAGATATTGATTTTTCAGGTAAGGTTCAACTCTGCGAGACTATCACAGGGGTAAGGCTGCGTACAACCGACCCCCCCTTACCCTGCCTAGGCGGGAGCCTCTTTGGAAGCACTGGGGTAATGTTAATGTTCCACAATTTCCAGAGGAGCCAAAAGCTTCTCTACTTTTTGGCTTCGGAATGTAATGGACTAAAGCAAAATGGCTTATAAAACTGTCGACACTTCTTATTTATTGTGAAGTTGCCGATGGTCGTCGCACTTCGGATCTCGGGTCAAACGGAAACAGCCTCTCTGCGAGACTCTCACAGGGGTAAGGTTGCGTACAACCGACCCCCCCTTACCCTGCCTAGGCGGGAGTCTCTTTGGAGGCACTGGGGTAATGTTGATGAATGTTGATTGATGTTCAACAGAAAGGGAAAAAAACAATGAAAAATGAAGCATCACAAAGAAACACTTCATGGATTACAAGGAAGCATGGCAAGAAAAATCTAAACTCTTAGCAGACTATTAAAGGTTTCTAAACCCATTATCTTAAGTAAATATTATGGAATGCTTTTGCTGCAACTCCAAGTATCAGTTGAAACATGATTGAAGCCAGCATAAAACATAGCGGAGTTCTACAAATGTAGCGAAAAAAGACTTCATTTCAACTAAAATTTAACATTGCAACGAAGGGGAAACGTAAATGCTTCCAACAACTAAAATAGAGGATTGTTCTTGGTGCTGGTGGCAGACACTTGAAGAGCATTGCAAGGACTTGAGGGCCTTCTCAAGAAAATAAGCAACATGAAACTACACAGCGGGTCTATATATCTTTACTGCTCTACAGAAGTCAAAATGTAGCTTCATCCATCATTAGAGAAAATAGGGATCAAATGAGCCTTGATATTTGTACCGAAGTATAGAACTGCTTAACCCAGCTTCTAAATTGGATTCTAAAGAGTACCAAAGCTGAAGAGCCCCGGGATGGAATTTGAAACGAGTAATTAAAATGAAATCAGATGAGGAGCATATGCTTCCAATAATGAAAAGTGAAGGAGAGACACATATGATATGGGGAATAACTGTAGCATTCCATTGCACAACTCCAAACCCTACATAATGAGGATGCTTCTACACCAGAAATGGTAAGAAGCAAGAGGCAAGAAACATGTATTACAAACATGCCACCACAGCAGATGAACATTGGATAAATGATAGTTATCTTATATGGGTTATGTCAGAAACTTCGAAGCAGTATCAAAGGGTTGTTGGAGTAAGCATTTTTAAAGTACTCAATTTGGAAAAATGAGGTAAGAGTCCTTGCGAACAGTTACTACATATGCAAAAGTATTGAAAACTTGTGTGACATCATCAAACCACTTATTCCTGTCCAAACACACCGAATCTGAAGAGCTGTTTTTATCTTTTCCAAGATCTTTAGGTCAAGAGTAGATTTTAGAGATTTTCTAAACAGAGAAGTCCTACATCCCTCTAGTTTGATCAATGGTTTTTGAGGGTAGATACAGAGAACTAGAGCTGGGCAACTGGCAGGTCGGCCCCTTTTTTTAATGGGCCGGGTCGGGTCACACCAAACCATAGGTGGGGCGGGTCAACCCATTCTGGCCCTATTTATTTTTTTTGACCCATAGGTCCCACATTGACATTGTATCAACAGTCCACAAATTAAAAACTCAGGAAAAAATAAAAGAGAAATATGAATCATCATGTTACATGTACACTGTTACTCTCTCCCTCTCTCTCATGCTCCTACAGTCCTTAGTCCTTCCCCACCAGTCCACTTGATTTTGTTATAAAATTCAACCCAACACTAATGTAATTTGCACTATATCTCGTGACCATTCACAAATCACAAAAGCTCTTCTTTTTTTTTGAGTGAAATCACAAAAGCTCTTCTAGTCTCTTTTCTCTCTAAGAATCTAGTAATTTGATTCGATATTCCTCAAATATCGAAAGTCGCTTTTGATTTTTATTCACCATAACCACAGAAAATTATTGTTAAATCATTAATAATAATACTACCTGTTTTTGTTCTTGTGAGATTCTGGACCTGCAAAGCAAAAGTCTCCATTTTAGTTGAGCTTATTTACCACTCGTGGGTATAAATTACTGATCTCACTTTTACTAGCAACACTCTGATCTGGGCAGATTTTGTTTCTACTTTTGCTTTCTACTCATTGAATTAATCATTTGGGCTATGAAAGAGAGTGAGAGACTGAGAGGAGACGAGGAGAGAGAGAGTGAGAGTCTGAGAGGAGAGAGAGAGAGAGGAAAAGGATGTAGCGGGTGGCGCTGCACTTTTTTTTTCTTTTGACCCGCATTTTTTTAAGTGGGTTTGGCCCATATTGACCCACTAAATGGCACATACACACTGAAAAGTGGGTCGGGTCGGGCTGGCATGAGGGTACCCGCCCAGTTGCCCAGCTCTACAGATTATGCAGCAAGTAGAAATAGTAGACCAGATAATCACAGCTACTTACCAATAATTGCCTCTTTCTCAGGTACAGCCTAGGTCATTGCTATTCTTCCATCCTTGAATTTCTATATAAGATTAGTTAAACTCCAATTTTGCAAGGAGTTTCCAAGTACACAGGTTACATTTTCTTAAGTGCCACAATCTCCTTCAATGATCCCATCTTCCATTGAAGAGCTTTACCTTTTGCTCGACCAGAATCAAATACATCTATCCTAAGTGCAACAATCTCCTTCCAAGGGTACCCAAGATGTTCTATGTTCTAACACCATATATAAAGGTGTTGGTCTTTTTCTCCTTGTTGCACCATTCACATTTGAAGATTGTTATATCTGCATACCTTAGTGAGTTCTTTGCAATAAGGCTTTAAATAGTCCTTATTCTACTCTATATCGTACTAATCCTGCTACTGTGCTCTCACACACATAGTCTACTCTAATTTCTGGCTAGTATTAATTTCCAACCATGTGTGACGCAGATCAATTTAATACACATTATGTATATTTTCTTCCATGTCCTTGTTAAAGGAATATTTTGCGTACATAGCTTGTTTAAAGTACTGTTAGAAAACAATCATTGTGCTACCAGTTCTTCGCTATTTTATAGCTTAACATTTGTCTTTCAGCAGGTACTGTGTTTAATATCATTTGAGTTCATCAATGCCTTCTCCTTGCTTTCCAAAGGACTATAAACTTAACATTTCAAATGTTCATCTATGAGTAAGGTAACATGCGAATACTAGAAGTTATGAGTACGGAATACCTATCTATATATTACCTATCTACCCTATGCCATTATGATCCAATACTTCTTATTGTTTCATTATCCAGAACTACCAAAAACAATTACGTGCACAACTAAGTACCAACAAAATGGGTATATCCACCAAGACCTAGACTAACTTGCCGAAATACGAAGAATTTCCAGTCAAATAGGCTAGAAAACTGACATAGTAATGTCAATTAGGCATGCAAAATGCCAAAGAACTAAAGCTGTTATTTATGTGCAATAATTTTAATACAGGAAGCAGGAATTCATCAGAAGCGGGCTTCTGCACTTTTGTATGGTTGCCAGCATCAGGATTTAGGAAGTAGTAGGCAATCCAACTTACTGAGGGATGTCACTTCCTACCAAACGGAGGAATCGCATTTTCTTTTCATTTTTGCCCCCCCCCCCACCACCACCACCAAAAAAAAAAGGGAAGGGAAAAGAAGTTATGAGGTAGTGGTGAAGAAGTTGAAAGTTGGAAGTGCCGGGAATTCACATTTCTCGAATTGAACCAAACAGCTTTTCCAAGGAAGTTCAGCAGGAAATCATTTCATGACAAATACAACTTCCTATATAAACTTAAACATATGAAAACCAAGCGATGCGTAACTGAATCAACAATCTGAGATCAACAGCTCGGCCCTTAATAAACTGAGATTGTTATCTACCATTTATTGTGTCTCAAACAACGAAATTGAAAACACTAACCAGCCCCAAGCAACTTTGGCCCAATTCCCAATTCAAAATCAAGTGACAACCCTCTCAAAAACCCTCTACCCACTATACAAACTAAATTGTAAAGCAATATATGAAATTGAATCCAGAATGAGATAATAGAATAATACCTTGAAGTAGTAAGTAAGTTGAGAAGCATCAGAATCAGGGGCAACTACAGTCGTCGTCGTGGTCGAAGGGACCGACAACATGTGCCGACTCCGTTTGCTATTCTCACCACCTTCCCGCCCATGCATAGCACCCTTGCATTTTCTCCCACTTCACCTTCAACCACCACCATCAATTCCAACCCTAAAAAAAAAAACCCTAATTTCCACAAATTCGACCCCCTCGAAACCTTAATACGCTTTCAATTCCTCGTTTCGGCATACTCAAATCGTTAATCGAACTCAAATCCAAAACCCTAGTTTTTCGTCGCACGGGAATTACGAGTGACCTAGGGTTAGGTTAACTTTTTGCGATAAATTGAATCGGTGAAAGTGAATTAGAGAGAGACTCGAAAGCGTAGATCCGGTGAGAGAATAGAGAGAGATTGTGTGGTAGGAGAGAGAAAATGAGAAAAATCGAAGGCGACTCTACGATCTGCCAGAGTTTGAGTTCGAGCGAAGAGAGAGAAAATACGAAGAGAGAGGAGAGAGGAGAGAGGAGAGAGAGAAAGAGCAAAACAGTGACTTGTGAGAGTATGCCACACGGCAATAGGAAAAAGTTATGCCAGGTGTGTGTATAGTTTAGCTCCTTCTTTTTGGTTTAAAGTGAGAAGCTTACAAACGAAAATCCCAAATCCTTCTGAAACTTTTTAGTACTTCCACCACGAGGGTCTACTAATGTGTACTGCACGGATAACTTTACCACTTTTTCTTTTTTCTTTTTCTTTTTCTTTTTCTTTTAACATAGATGAGACGAAGTATTAAATTACTAGTTTACTACCAGCACTAGGGGTATAAACGAGTCGAGCCGAGTACCTTGGTGCTCGTGCTAGGCTTATTTGCTAAACGAGTATCAAATTGTTATTTTGTACTCAACTCGTTTATTAACGAATGAGTTTTAACTTAATTTTAACTGAGTATGTTCGCGAGCAGATCGCGAATACACAATAGCTTGTTTGTTATTATAACCCATGATAATACTAATGAGTTGAGTATTGGGGCGCTCAACCCATTTAGTAAACAAGTATCAGATTAGTACTCGTGCTCGACTCGTTTATTTCCGAGAGAGTTTTCACCGACTTCATCCACGAACAGCTCAAGAGTGCTCTGTTTGTTTACAACCTACTACGGATCAGAGTAACATTTGGTTTCGACTTTGAAATTGATGAATTGAAATCCTCTGTGATATAAATGTTACAATAAAGAATAAACTATCTTGTATCTATTCCTAAAATTATAACTGGAAAAAATAAATCACTTGGATCGTACATTTCAAAAATGGGTAATAAAGAACTATTAAATTGTGTTTGTGATAATATTTATTTTGTTAAGTCCAAAAAATAGGTACTCAGATCTGCCTGAGCTACCGCACAATTTGTGCCGAATAGAAACTCATCTCGAAGTTCATATATGGAACATTTTCACCCCCTAATCATGAGTGTTATTAGGAAAAGTCCAATAGTTCGCTTATATTAAAGTTTAAATTACTAGTTTTACTTCATACTCTAATAGGTGTCAAAGTACCGAAACTAGTTTTGCTGGAAAAGAGAAGAGAAAGAAAATAATAGGTGAGCAATTTGTCTAGCACAACTTCAAATTTCTGACATATGAGAGAGATAAATGAGAATTGTATCCACTGGATTTCACCAAGCAATCTCATAAGAGCCATGAGTCATGTGATAATCTTATGTATGAAAGTAGTAGTGAGTAGCACAAGTCACTAATATAGAGTATGTGCTTTTATCTTCTAAAATTTATTGAAATGAAAAAATACATAAAAACTTGTGTAATGTCAATCACAATCTAACTCCACAAGTTAACACTAGTCGTATTCTTACTCACAACTCCTTAAAAGAATTCATTAGAATATTCTCTCAAGCCAATATTCCAAGTAGTATGTTGATGCAGATATAGTTTTTAACTAGTTAAGGGTTGTTCCTAATCTATCTAAATGAAGAAGGTAGTCCAACTATTCAGACGAAAAACTTGTCCAGGAAAAAAGGGAAGGTAGATTAAAGATCTTTATTGGCCATCCAATCTGCTTTTCTATTACCTTCACGAAAAACATGGCTGATAATGACCGAGTTACATCTTTTTAACATGTTGCGTGCGTCAATAATGACATTATGAATTTTCCATGTAACGATGATCTCTCTTTTTATAGCTTGAATGACAATTTGATTATCCCCTTCGACATGCATATTACTGAATCCAACATCAAGTGCCTTTTGAACTCCACCTCGCATGATCGTAGCCTCCGCAACCATCACAAATGCATGCCCTAAATTCTGTGCTCCTAGTGCGAGTAAAGTCCCGCCTTCATTACCAATAACAAATTCGGCAACAGCTGTCCCATCCTTTAAAGACCCATCAAAATTTTACTTTACATAATTTACATTGGGTGTTTCCCACTTAACCAAAAATCGTGATGCAAGTCTAGTTTTATTAACATGACCATTATTGTTGTCCATTCCTATCAACCATAGTTCTAACAAGTCATTCTTTATGGCAGGCTCGTGATGAAAAAAATTAGCAATTGTATTGAAAGTCTTGCTCTTGAATGATTTTGAGATTCCGAGAACACCAAATGCCATACAAAAGAAATGCACATTTGATTATTTTTTCTCAGACGTGTCCTCGACAGCCTGGTGGTTGTTAGTTACGTCACCATTCATTTTTCCGTTATGAAACCATTCTCTAATATAACAAAATGGAAGGTCAACCTCCAACCGGTTTTTTCTTTACCAATTTACCATACTTGACCCACACTAGGGCATTTCACAACAAGGTGATACAATGATTCCTCGCCGTTATGCATAATGGACATTCAGTGCTGATAGGTAAACCTCTTCGATTAAGTTCTTTGCGAACAATAAGAGCTGAGCGAAAAAATTGCCAAAGAAATACCTTAATCTTAGGATTAATGTCTAAATTCCAAATTCATTTATTATTCCAACTCGTTTTATTTATTTTCTCATTATAATGTGCTAACAGAATAGCAGTTTTAACATAAAAATACCGTTACCCGTCCAACCCCAACAAACTTCATCTTTTTTGTCATGAATTGGCAACGGAAAACTTCTAATTGTTTCCACCAAAAAGTTAAGAACATAGGACCTTAATTTGAAAATGTACAAGACCAATCATGATTTATATAATTTCTTTGACTTTCACAATTGGTTCACTTAAAAAAATTCGCTGAATGTGTAAAATCTTACAAATTGGTTCTTGCACACACCAATTATCCATTTATCCGTCCAAATACATAGGCTCCTTTAGAGAAGGGAGTTCTAAAGAGCATAGGACGATTTAGAGAGCATGGAATCTTGCAAAATTGCATCAGTGAGCAACATCGTATACAATCCCCCTGAGACAGACTTGATTGCATCAGTACGATACAACTGTTTAACTGCATAAAAATAGTATGAGAACTAATACCGAAGTCACCAAGTTAATTTGAAGCAGAACGGCGAATAATATGTAGTCAGGAGAGATTTGAGAACTCTGAGGGACTAGGAAAAGAATGGATATATTAAGAAAAATGCACATACATCCATTTCTGGAAGGTTGAAAAAAGAACAAATGGCGTCAAAGCTATCGAGGCTTTTGATAACAGGCAATTTTCTCCAATAGTCTCAACTATCAACAGAAGGAAACGGATCAACAGCCACCTGAGGACAAATTCACAGCATGAAAAAGGTTGCAACCCCCAAGATTTTCTTTTTCAAGTAGAACTGATTGATACAGCAGGAGACGGTGGTCGGAGACTTATGAACAGATCAGGTTACTCACTTACCGCCCATTATGATAAAGAGTTAGATGATAACTTCCTGGTAGTTACCCCGGGTCCATCTTCTACCAACTGAAACCACAAAAACGAAACACAAAGGGTAAGCAAAACAGTAATCAGGTCACTCAGGTTCCAGGCAAAGTGTGAAAAATTAGTTTTGTAAAATCTCTAGAGAAATGCACACAAACATGCCCTTCTTCTGCAAAATGGCAACATCTCTCACCATGACATAATTTCAACCTGAACTTTAGGGTGGATTCCCAACAGAATCATTCACCAGATAGCTTTGACACTTCTAATGCATAACCACTATTGGAACAGCCACCAATCTATAGAGAAGAAAACAGATTATCCCTTCAACTGAAGAACGGCAACAGTGACAGAAATAATTAAATGCAAGTGTCCTTGACAGTCAATGATCACTTCAGAGCAACATCAAATTTGGCAATGCACACATTTTTCCTGCAGGTGTGAGCTCCTCAACGGCAACAACACCTTGTAGTTTCATCTGCTCACCATAAAAGTCTTCAAAACCATCATGGCACCAAAGAGTACATCCAATTCATCTCTCGCCACTCAAGTAGGCCTCTTTGCTAATAGTTGAAAACAGAAAACAGAAGGAAAAAAAAAAAAGCAACAATGCAGGTGCCTTTACATGCTCACAAAAAGCATCCTTTTCAGCAATAACTTTTGCAGATAGCCTACTAACAGCAATTGATAATAGGAGGAGGTTCAGAGTTTCAAGCTTACAGAGTGGCAAAAATACAGGGTTGGGCAAATTATTAACAATAATTCAATTCAATAAATCTTACAGGACGAAGAGGTTGCAGATCTCACATGCAAGCCACTGTTTAGTAAAAAGAATGCTGTACTTACATTAGGAAACAAAAAAAAGACAAATTATAACATGGCCAACATGCTGCAAGGGGAAAAAACATGGAAAAAAGTAAATGAAAAGAAGGAATAAATATTATAGGTCGTCCCTAGCAGAGGTTAATTTTACACTTATCAAACACAAAGAATGTCCATAAAATAAGAAGGGAAACTTACATAACTAAACCATCCAACCTCCAAGGGTCACTATATGGCATCCTCATGTATTCCTATCGCCATGATGATTGCTTAAAGTTGAATTTATCCATACTCCACCCTCCGTCAGGTTCTTTCCTTTTCAGAACACCACCTGCCATGTTATACATCCTTGCTTGCTCCTCTGTAAGAGTTTGCGAATTCATGGCAGTCAGCTGTCTTGAAACTGTTGGCAGTGACTCGTCTCTCCCCTCCACATCTCCACCTAAGGGCCCAGAATTGAGATCTAGACCTTGCTTTCCCCATTTCTGAGTGCTTTCAACCACACCGTTATTGCCTACATCAGGAATAGGACGTGAAACAACATATGCATGTGGATATTGGAACGGAACTGCGGCAGCAGTCCCAACCAACTGAGAAGGGATAGCAGGAATCCGCCCACCAGCAGCAGGGTCCATGAATCCAGAGGACCCACCTGACAAGGCAGATGTCGGAAGCGGAAAACTAGTCCCAAAGGGGAAAACTGGATATTGAAAGGGGGTTGAATGGAAAGGCATAGCAGGAGAAGATGACAACATTGATCCCCTGTAAGCATCAGGATTAAATGACAAGCCTGAGGCTGGGGCACCCACAACACGCTGGGGACCACTTCCAATCCCAACAATAGGGAAACCATCTCTATCAGACAATGCTGAAGGTGTCATGCCTACCGAGTAGCTACTCCCTTGAGGATACCAAGCAAAGCAATTCCCTGTGTCAGAGCTATTAGATCTAGGCCCAAAAGGTGACTGTAGAGGAACGTTGCCACGCACATGCTGGTTGTATGGTGTTTGTTCAATGGGTAAATCCTCCGTAGCAGGTCCATTATTCAAATCGAAATCCCTCCTACCACTTGCTTCACCATTAGAAAAAATATTTGATTGCGATGCTTTGATGGGAGGAGTTGGGACTTCAAGTCTCAGACCATTGCTAGCAGAGTTATGTCCCACTTCTGGAGCTTCATCAACTTTATTCAGATCAAGGTCAAGCCCCCCAGAGAAATGCAAGGATGATGTGGCCATAAGCTCATGTATAGGATTATTTCTAAAATTGGATTCCTGACCAGAAGTTTGACAGCCAATGTCCAGGAGAGTCGATTCATCTGCCACATTAAGGTCAATGTCCAGAGGCAGCCGCGATTGTTTGCAAGCAGGAGCATCAGGAAGAGAGGACTTGCTTGAATCTAGAGGCGCCTCCGTGGCTTTTCTGGGCTCAGCTGGACGAAATGCGCTTGTTGCAGCTGATCCTTTCCAACCAAGTTCCCTTTTATTCCTCAACAAGTCGTCCAGTGGAACAAAGGGTCCCTTTGCAGCAGCAGCTACAGTTATTGAAGTTGGAAGACCACCAGATGCAGAAGAAACAGGAATTTGCAAGGGGCTAATTGAACAGACACTAGGAGGGCATGGACCTGCATCCAAGTGAACAGGCTCATCACTCTTTCCATCATCCATGCTAAAACCTTCATTCAAATCAAATCCAAGCTTTGTGTCAATATCTGAACCTCCTGCAGCAGGTGAAGGAGCAGCATTTCCTGTAGCAGATACACTGTCCTCTTTTCTCTCTCCTTCAGCAGCACTCACATCAGGTCCTTCTGTGATCCCATGTGGTTCAGCTGCCTTTGGAGCAACCATAGAAGAACTAACCGGGGTAGTTGAACTACCAGACTGATGTAAAAGAGCCTCTTTGTTTTCCCCTTTTACATCCTTACTGCTAGTGCTCTGTTCCATATTGGCGGAAGACAATGCAGAGTCCTCTTCTCTCTGATGTGGGGATGAATTGTTCCCCTGATCTACTCTCCTGTTTTCTCCTTGGTCAAGTCTTCTCTTTTCTTCCGCCTCAGCACGACCACAAAGATCTACGCTCAAAGATCTTTCAGACTTTACTTCATTTGATTTTTCTGCTGCCACCTCTTGACCCGTACTACAGAGAACCATTGCATTCTCCTTGGTATTCGTAGATTCAGATTTAAATGATGCAAGTGTATTTTGCTCCAATGAGACACTATTTTGCAGCCCTTGACTTAAAGTATCTTTTTCATGATCAACATTAGATGAAGGGCATACTTTCGTATCACCATGGGTTCTCTTCACAGATTCTTCGCTCAAAGAAGCACCCTTGTCCTTATCTTCAGCTGCCAAAGAACTTTCAAGTCGTTGAGTTGCAACAGGAAGCTCATTGCGGCATTCCTCCTTAACAATTATACTCTTTCCGTCAAGAACTTTGGTACCTGCATCACCTTCAATTCTTTCTGTGGCACAGTTGGGAGACACAGGAACACAAGCAACACCAACTAGTTCATCCAATTTTCCATTGCTCTTCAAGGAGCCTTCATTTTGATGTAGAATCTCACTGGAAGAGCCAGAGTGTTTGCCAGCATCTGCATCATTGCGTTTAGAATCACCTGCAACAATATTACCCTCATCAGCATCAGCAATTGTAGTCGACTGACATTGTTGCAGAATGAAGTCCTTACCATGCAATGGTTTATGATTTCCATCGTAGTTGCTACATGACTTTTCAGCAGCTGTGTAGTTTCTTCTCGGAGAGACAGCTGGCGAAATAGTATCAGACTTGGAGATTTCTCCAGCAGCTACACTAGCAAGTAGATTCATTCCAACATCATCCCCAGCTGACATAGACGCATTAGCTTCTGAGAACTTGACACAGCTTTCAACCAATGCGTTCATGGAGTTGAAAGAAGAATCCAGTGCTTTTCTAGGCTTCATCTCGATTCTGGATGGTGATGCAACTTTTGACACATTCAATGGTCTTCTAGTGTCACTACTTGTCCTATTGAGTACAGCAGCTGATGACCAATCAACCTCATTAGAGTGGTGAGGATCATGCTTTTCCCTCAAACAGGCATCTGACTGATCATGCTTGTCTGAAAGAGCTGGAGAAGAAGCTCTACTGTTTCTGCAGGAAGAATCCTCTATTGAGCCTCCAGTTATACTTTGAGGAGCACCACGACCTCGGTTAGGGATCTTAACAATAAGCTTATGGTTGTTACCTTCATGAATAGAAGCATCAATTGCATTTACATCATCTGATACTTTTTCTACAACTGGAACTCTGGCCATGGATGTGCCTTTATTTGGCGTCGCTTCTCTCTGGACACCAGAGGTAGCAGCGCCTTGCAGACCATTAACTAATTTGCGGTGCTTCGAACTGCTACCCGCAATCTTATTCAAACTCCTTGAGCCAGCGGTAGAGCTCCTTGCATCATCCTTTCCAACTGAAACCATATTTTTAGCATGGTCACTTGAGCACTGGCTATTAGTATGCGATTGGCTTGAACTGCTGCTTTTTTCCTCCCTTATCACTGCTTGAGGAGGTTCAGAGGTTGCAGCATTCGTAGATATCCTGGATTGACCATCCCTGTAGTTAACAGTAGTCGAAGAAGGTGACAATGCTGATCTTCCAGCTCCAGGATACCCGGATGGAGATTTAGAAGAAGAGTCCCCTTGAACAAGTTTCAAAGAAGTGGATTTCAAAGAGGAATGATGTGTAATAGAGCTCCTAATAGCCGCCTCAGAAGATCCACTGGATGGCTTATTCCCACCATGAGAACCATCATGCCTTGATCTGCCTGGCCAAGCAACAGCTTGACTTGAGCCAGATTTTCCATCATTCATGTTCATCTCAGCCTCAACACGTTTCTTCCATGTGTCAACCAAACTCCTAGCTTTCTTCTGAATTTCTGTGTTTTTATGTGAGCGTAAATGATTCACAGATTTCCCAATGTTACACATCTGTAAGGCATTAAGATTAACAGGAAGCTTATCAAGAGCACGGAGTACAACCAAGAGGAAATCCTCCACAGATTTATCACCATCTTTAAGGTTTCCAGGATCACGAACTTTTCCCTTGTGAACCTCCTGAAGCCATTCATCCAATACCTGTAAACCTTTAAGTTGCACAAACTGAGTGAGGCAATCAAGCTTATCTGTACCAGCAATTATACCAGCGAGCATGGACCGCCCAGTCAAGTCTCTTTTTCTCTCAGATTTCTCAAGCTGCATGAGCTGCACTAGCCTCTCCACTGCTTCAGAATCTGCAAGTCCTTTTCCACAAGTTTTTGCAGTTTCTAGTTTCAACATGCTTTCTGATCTCAACTGACCAGACTCTCCGTCATCTGCTCTTATTGAACGTTCCCGTTTAATCGGCTCAGAAGACTGATCACCTCGTTCTCTCTTCTTACCCTTTGTCTGAGAAGAGAGGTTGGAGCCACTATTCTGCATGCTATCTGGACTATGTTTCAAAGGAGATGTTGCTGCTGAACCATTCAAGGGTTTTGGAGAACGGGCACCTTGCTGCTGTTGTCCTGTTGTATGCATATCAATACGCGTTTTATGTAGCAGTTTATCTATTTCTTTCTGCCGATCCTGGGGAAGCCATCACAAAACAAAAGTCAGATAGACAGTAAAAAAAATGAAGAGGCTGCTGGAGAAAGAAAGAAAACAGGAGAAACAGTCTAAGGGGCAACCAACACTGCAAGACACTTACATCAATGTAATCCTGATCTGTCAGCCACCACAAACACTTGTTTGTAATATCATAAACTCGCCGACACACAAATGAAGAAATCCCTGGTGGAAGTTCAACACCTTTAGGAAGAAATGCAACTTTACAAGGATGAAGTAGTGACGCAGCAGCAATCTCATCACTGTGGAAGGAGTAGAAAACTTCGTTTGGCGCAGCTTCAGGTGCAACGCCTTTCCCAAGTATGGCTTCAGCAGGTCGATAAAGCCAATTCACACTGAGCCTTAAGCTACTTTCTTTACCTGATCTCAAAATATTAATTATCCCTATATAAGGTGGACAGTCTTGCGAAGGCTTGAAGAGAGCACAGTCGCCAATACCAATCTTGCGACCATCCTACGATTGAAAGAACAAGGTCATATGATGTACACATGTAGGGAAATATTACAGAGCAACTAACGCTAAAAAGTAATTCATAGCACAACTGAAGAAAAAGTTCACTCAGTAGTACATACAGATGTCCAAATTTAGCAGATAACAAGAGGCCATTAAAAGAAATGATAAAAGCTGGTTATAACAGGGTAGTTAATCAACAACTGATGATGAGTACACCTACATCCATACAGTATTTTACAAGATTGAGCCTCCTGAAGAACAAGTAAATCAAACTTCTGACAAAAACCTGCATCAACTTCACAACAAAGGGACTTAACCAAAAGCACCATTGGAAAAGCCAACTCTAATAGAAGTCAAGTCAGAAACATCGTTGAGTCTCCTTGCATAAAAGAAAAGATGCACACAAGATACAGTAGCAATGAAAGATTTCAGCAACAAGTTACAAAATCAAAGAAAATTTGTTGAACCAATTGCATAAACATGAAGATACACTATCAAGTGTATATAGGAGTCACTAAAATTTTGAAGTGGAACAAAATATTAATCTAATGAGCAAATCCAAGTTAAGGGGTTTATGTCCTGCAAGTTTTGAAGAGTGTTGAAACTCGGACATTGATTTTTAAGGTAAGGTTCAAAAAAAAAGAAGGGAAAATCCAGTTGGTGCCCTCGTGTTCTAAGCTTGTCCAGCTGGTGCCCAATCAAATTTTAAAATCCAGCAAATGTCCTTGTACTCTTGCTCGCGTCTGGTCCATGCCCTATTTTGGAGAACACGTCAATGGAGACGTTATGTTTTTAAAGAAAAAAGGCTAAATCCATATTTTATTAAAAGAAAAACAAATAATCCCCTCAAAAAAAAAAAAGGCTCCAATGCTCCCAACACACGACTCCTTCACCTTAATTGCCATGACCATTTCAAGAAAATAAGCAACACGAAACTATACAGCGGGTCTATATATCTCTAATTCTCTACTGCTCTAAAGAAGTCGAAATGTAGCTTCATCCATCATTAGAGAAAATAGGGATCAAATGAGCCTTGATATTTGTACCGAAGTATAGAACCCCTTAACACAGCTTCTAAATGGGATTCTAAAGAGTACCAAGCTGATGAGACCCGGGATGGATTTCGAAACGAGTAATTGAAATGAGGTTAGATGAGGAGCATAAGCTCCCAATAATGGAAAGTGAAGGAGAGACACAAATGATACGAGGAATAAATGTAGCATTCCATTGCACAACTCGAAACCCTACATAATGAGGATGCTTCTACACCAGAAATGCCACCACAACAGATGAACATTGCATAAATGATAGTTATATGGGTTATGTTAGAAACTTCAAAGCAGTATCAAATAGTAGGTGGAGTAAGCATTTCTACAGTACTCAATTTGGAAAAATGAGGTAAGAGTCCTTGCGAACAGTCACTACATATGAGAAGTATTGAAAACTTGTGTGGCATCATCAAACCACATATTCCTGTCCAAACACACCGAATCTGAAGAGCTGTTTTTATCTTTTCCAAGATCTTTAGGTCAAGAGAAGGTTTTAGAGATTTTCTAAACAGAGAAGTCCTATGTCCCTCTAGTTTGATCAATGGTTTTTGAGGGTAGATACAGAGAACGCAGCAAGTAGAAATAGTAGACCAGATAATCACAGCTACTTACCAAAAGTTGCCTCTTTCTCAGGTACAGCACAGGTCATTGCTATTCTTCCATCCTTGAATTACTTTATTAGATTAGCTAATCTCCAATTTTGCAAGGAGTTTCCAAGTACACAAGTTGCATTTTCTTAAGCGCCACAATCTCCTTCAATGATCCCATCTTCCATAGAAGAGCTTTACCTTTTGCTCGACCAGAACTAAATACATCTATCCTAAGTGCCACAATCTCCTTCCAAGGGTACCCAAGATGTTCCAAGTTCTAACAACATATATAAAGGTGTTGGTCTTTCTCTCCTTGTTGCACCATTCACATTTAAAGATTGTTATGTCTGCATACCTTAGTGAGTTCTTTGCAATAACGCTTTAAATAATCCTTATTCTACTCTATATCCTGCTACTGTGTACTGTGCTCTCACACACACAGTCCACTCTATTTCTGGCTAGTATTAATTTCCAACCATGTGTGATGGTGGTCATTTTAATGCACATTATGTATATTTTCTTCAATGTTCTTGTTAAAGGAATATTTTGCATATATAGCTTGTTCAAATTACTGTTAGATAACAATCTTTGTCCTACCAGTTCTTCACTATTTCATAGCTAAACATTTGTTTTTCAGCAGGTACTGTGTTTGATATCATTTAAGTTCATCAATGCCTTCTCCTTGCTTTCCAAAGGACTATAAACTTAACATTTCGAATGTTCATCTATGAGTGAGGCAACATGCGCATACTCATGCGAAGACTAGAAGTTACGAGTACGGAGTAGCTATCCATATATTACCCATCTACCCCAGTACTTCTTATTGTTTCATTATCCAGAACTACCAAAAACAATTACGTGCACAACTGAGTACCAACAAAATGGGTATTTCCACCAAGACCTAGACTAACTTGCCGAACTATGAAGATTTTCCAGTCAAATAGGCTAGAAAACTGACAAAGTAATGTCAATTAGGCATGCAAATACGCCAAAGAACTAAAGCTGTAATTTATGTGTCAATAATTTTAATAAAGGAAGCAGGAATTCATCAGAAGCGGGCTTCTGCACTCTTGTATGGTTGCCAGCATCAGGATTCAGGAAGTAGTAGGCAATCCAACTTACTGAGGGATGTCACTTCCTACAAAATGGAGGAATCGCATTTTCTTTTTATTTTTGACCCCCCCCCCCCAACCACCACCACCACCACCACCACCACCACACCAAAAAAAAAAATAGGAGGGAAAAGAAGTAATGAGGAAGTGGTGAAGAAGTTGAAAGTTGGGAGTACCGGGAATTCAAATTTCTCGAATTGAACCAAACAGCTTTTTCCAAGGAAGTTCAGCAGGAAATCATTTCATGACAAATGCAACTTCCTATATGAAAACCAAGCGATGCATAACTGAATCAACAATCTGAAATCAACAGCTCGGCCCTTAATAAACTGAGATTGTTATCTACCATTTATTGTGTCTCAAACAACGAAATTGAAAACACTAACCAGCCCAAACAACTTTGGCCCAATTTCCAATTCAAAATCAAGTGACAACACTCTCAAAAACCCTCTACCCACAAAACAAACTAAATTGTAAAGCAATACAACAAATTATGAAATTGAAACCTGAATGAGAGAATAGAATAATACCTTGAAGAAGTAAGTAAGTTGAGAAGCATTAGAATCAGGGGCAACTACAGTCGTCGTCGTGGTCGAAGGGACCGACAACATGTGCCGACTCCGTTTGCTATTCTCACCACCTTCCCGCCCATGCATAGCACCCTTGCATTTTCTCCCACTTCACCTTCAACCACCACCATCAATTCCAACCCTAAAAAAACCCTAATTTCCACAAAATCGACCCCCTCGAAACCTTAACACGCTTTCAATTCCTCGTTTCGGCATACTCCAATCGTTATCGAACTCAAATCCAAAACCCTAGCTTTTTCGTCGCACCGGAATTACGAGTGACCTAGGGTTAGGTTAACTTTTTGCGAGAAATTGAATCGGTGAAAGTAGATTTGAGAGAGACTCGAAAGCGTAGATCCGGAGAGAGAATAGATAGAGATTGTGTAATAGGAGAGAGAAAATGAGAAAAATCGAAGGCCCCTTTGGGAAAGAGCGGAATTCGACGATCTGCCAGAGTTTGAGTTCGAGCGAAGAGAGAGAAAATACGAAGTACGAAGAGAGAAGAGAGAAGAGAGAAGAGAGAAGAGAGAGAGAGAGAGAGGAGAGAGGAGAGAGGAGAGAGGAGAGAGAGTAAAACAGTGACTTGTATAATTTAGCTCGTTTTTTTGGGTTTAAAGTGAGAAGCTCACAAACGAAAATCCGACGTTTTTTTTTAGCATAAATAAGACGAAGTTTTAATTTACTACGAACGGTAGGCCAGTAGGGTGTAAAACTGTAAACGTCTAAACGAGTCGGGTCGAGTACCTCGTGCTCCTGCTTGGCTCGTTTGAAAAAACGAGTATTAAATTCATATTTATACTCTACTTGTTAATTAATGAATGACTTTTGACTTAACTTTAACTAAGTATGTTCGCGAATAACTCACGAGTCCTCTGTCTTGTTTACAACCTAGTACTCATAGTAATTATTTGGTTTTCGACATTGAAGCTAGTGAATAGAAATCCTCTCTCATATAAATGATACAATAAACTATCTTATATCTATTCTCATAATTATAATCGAAAAATATATCTCTTGGCTCTTACGATTAGAAAATGGGTAATAAAGAACTGGTAAATTGTGCTTGTGATAAATTTATTTTGTTAAGTCCACAAAATAGGTATCATAGGTCAGCCTGAGCTACCACACAATTTGTGCCGAAGAGAAACTCATCTCGAAGTTCAAATATGAAAAAAATTTCACCCCCTAATCAGGAGTGTTATTAAGAAAACTCTAATAGTTCGCTTATATTAAAGTTTAAATTATTAGTTTTGATTCACACTCCAATAGGTATCAATGTACCGAAACTAGTTTTGCTGGAAAAGAGAAGAGAAAGAAAATAGTAGGTGAGCAATTTTCTACTATTTTCTAGCACAACTTCAAATTTGTAACATATGACCGGGATAAATGAGAATTATATCTACTGAATTTCACCAAACAATCTCATAAGAGCCATCAGTCATGTAATAACCTTATATATGAAAGTAGTACTGAGTAGCACAAGTCACTGATATATGTGCTCATATCTTCTAAAATTTATTAAAATAAAACAAATAAATGAAAACTTGTGTAATGTCACTCACAGTCTAACTCCACAATTCAACACTAGTCTTATTCTTACTCACAACTTCTTAACACAAAATTCATTAGAATATTGTCTCAAACCAATCTTCCAAGTAGTATGTTGCTGCAAATATAATTTTTAACTAGTCAAAAGGTATATTTACAAGATAGTTTTGAAGGAGTTCTAACTTTTGGATGGTCAAAAGTTTTCAAGAACTTCACAAAAATTGGCGTCATTCATAATACGTCATGTAAGTGGGCAAAAAAAATCATATCATTTATACATGAAAAATGATACCTTCAGTCAAAAAAAGTAATACATCGTGCATAAAGCTGTTTTATAAGAGAATTTTTGCAAAAAGTTTGTTTGGATAGACAAACTTTTGGAAGAGCTTAACACCTTCAACAAACTTTTGGGCTAGACAAAAAGAATTGGGCAACTTGTATGATGGGACCTTAATTGCGGCTGGACATTCAGTTAAATTGGGCCAGCTTGTATGATGGGCTTGCAGGCTTTTTCGTTCCTTTGTCAGTTAAACTCCGCTGGAGATATTGGGCTTGGGAGAGGAAAGCCCAGTATTATGTATTACCCAAACTGGATCAGAGGCCCTCTTAACATTTGCGGGGACAACAAGCGAAATGGACGTAGTTCCACATTAAGTCTTTAGTAATTTAGGAGTAGTAAGGCCATGTGATCCAGACCCAAGTAACAGGAGAGAGAAGCATAGTGATTCTTTTTTTATTTTTTTTTTATTTTTTTTTTTTTGCTACAAGGACGCATGCAATAACCTGCAAACCACATATGTCGGACAAGTCAACCTATTTTGATGGGCTGACGGATTCAAGTAGAAGAGGGACCCTCCCTACAAAGAAAGATAAAGGAGATTTTATTTTTTCTACAAAGATGAGGATTCGAACTCCCGACCACTAGATTGTGAGAATGGGGCACTTACCACTTATACTCCTACAGTTCCACCTCATCCTCCGGTGAATCTTTTACTGTTTTTTTTTTTTTTTTTTTTTTAGCACCAAAAAATAGTATTTTTTTTTTTTTTGTGGATGAAGGAGTAATAAGATGGGGATAAGTAAATAACTACAACCAAAGTCCAACGTATAAAATTGTAAGTGTATGATAACAAACAAAAAATTGTAATTGTGGTTAATTTCGATTTTGCAATTTATAAGCTACGGTAAAATCTGTCAAATAATCTTCCATGAAAGGTTATAAAATTCGAATTCCATTGTACCATACCAAATCGTACCATTAACTTCTTTTTTTCTTGATCTCTCACACATTTCTATTCAATTTCATTGATGTCTTTTTCATTTCAGTTTATGGGAAAAAAACATGTTCTAAGGCTATGTTCTTCTCAACTTACTTTATGTTTAGTTCAATTTAGCCCAATTCAGTACAATTCAGTTCAGTTTGGTTCATATAAAAACTTATCCCTCAAATAATCTTGTTTCCAAAACAAACTAATGTTGATATATGTGTAATTGGATACTTTTTCAAATGAGTCCATTTTAATGTCTGTATATAAAGTTGTCGCTTTCAGGAGTATAGAGCGCTTAGGTTGCTATGTTAGCAAATATTAATAAATTAAATTTTTAGATGAAAAAAATAGAGTTTGATTTGGAATAAATGGGTGGAGGTATATAAATTTAGCGGTTCAAGCAAGACAAGCCAAACCTAGATGGTGGTGTTCGGCTCGTTTCTTATAAACGAGTATCAAATTGGTACTCGTGTTCGGTTAATTTATTATCGAGCGAGCTTTTACCAAGTTTTGATCGAGTATGTTCACGAGTAGATACCAAGTCCACTAGCTCTTTGGTTATTATAAGCTATAATAATACTAACGAGCCAAGTACTTAGGTACTAGTATTCGGCTCGTTTAGTAAACGAGTATCTAATTAGTACTCGTACTTGGCTCCGAAGTCTGAAGGCCTTATCTCTGAGACTCAAAAATTAAAAAAACCTTTATCTTATAGCCAAGTAAACTAAATAAAATTCTCTAAAATGATTCAAACATATGGAGCCAAAGCCATATATAGTATTGTGGTAGAACTCTGAAGTGTGAAGGCCTTATCTCTGAACTGATCTACTGAAGGCCCAAAAATCCTTGTCTTGAGATGATTGTCCTTGTGATGATTCTCTTGAAATCACATCAAAAGGTGGTATATATACGTGCTTCAAAAGAAAGGAACAATTTCTATAGTGATGTTCCTGCACTTGTTCACAGATTTTTTTTCTTGTCAAAGTTGTGTGATTGTATTAAAACATCTCCCAAAAACAAATAGACAACCTAGAGCCCGCATTCGGGTTCGAACTCTTCTGGGTGAAGAACACCCTCAAAAGAAGAAGAGGAAGCCCAAGATGCAAAGGAGTGTGCAAGGATATTGTTCTCCCTAGGGATAAATATTACAGAATTAGACGAAAATGAAATCAAAGCATAAATTTCTTCAAAAAGCGCTCTGGTTCGCCAAGGGAATGACGCTCCTTTGTTGAGGTCGTCCACCACCAGTTTAGCATCGCTAAAGATGCTGACATGATCCAGTCCTTCATTGGAAATTCTCCTTGCAGCGGCTAAGATAGCTCGAGTTTCAGCTTCCACCGAATTAGTTGTGGGATGCCAAGATGCACCTGCTTGAACAGTCTGCTCATTACCATTTACTTGAACCCAGGCCATATGAGATCTGGCCTGCCTCACAGCAGCATCAACATACCATCCCTTCTGTGTTGTGCTCTCTCCTTGGAGTAAGGTGGGATTCATTCTGGTATTCTTTTCCAGCTTTAAAGGATCAAATGCACTCTCTATCTCGAGCCATCTCTTGTTTATCAACTCAATTGTTACCTGCGTATCAGGTTCTTTTTCATCATGGAGCATCTGGTTTCTTGTCCACCATAAAGAGTGAATCACAACAGTGGCTTTCCTAGCAAACTCCTCACCTTTATCCTTCCCCATTGCAGCTCTCATGATTGATGAGTGAGAGAAAAGCTCTTCAAGCCATTGCATCAGTGACCAATGCGAATAAGAATCAGTTTTAAAACCCATTGTGCTGAGCCAAATTGCTCTTGCAAAGGCACAATTAAACAGGACATGAATCTCATCTTCCACTCCATTGCCACAAGTGTCACAAATGTCAACAATGGACGGTATTCTCAGTTTCAGATTGGCTTTTGTGGGTAGAGCCTTCCACGCTATCCTCCAGATAAATATGCGTTGTGGGATTTGCGAATGCCATATAACCTTCCAGAATTCAGCACCAAGGTGTTCATGAGTATTCAATCTTTCTTGTATCAGGAGTTTGTAAGCACTCTTTACAGAAAAAATCCCAGCCGCTCATAGGTCCAGAACAAAGTATCTTCATCAGGTTGTGGGGAGAGAGGGATAAGTAGGATAGCATCAGTTGTAGTTTCATCAAACTGATCTCTAACAAGTTCAACATTCCAGTGGGTTTCCATGATACAGTCACTCACTTTGAATACTATTATTTCAGCTCCTTCTCTCGCATTTGGTTTGAATCCCTGAACACTCGGGATCCATGGGCCAGTCCATAAATTAATGGATGTGCCAGTTCCCACCATATAGCAGCCACCTTGCTCAATGATATCTCGATCTTGGAGAATATCTCGCCACTGCTGCGAGTCGGATGACAGTGGGTTAACATATAAGAACCCATGTCGGTTGCAGTACTTCATCAAAAATTGCTTCACCCAGAGCCTTTTATCTTGTGAGAAACATAGCCATGCCAGTTTTGAGTGCAATGCCTTGTTGATATCCCGCATCTTCCTTAAACTCAGACCTCCGAAGCATTTTGGTGAACATATGGACCCCCAAGATTTGAGGTAGATGCCCCTTTTGTTTTCAGATTTTCCCCACCAAAAGTCTCTAATCACAACATCCATCTCTTTACACAGCACCTTGCTAATAGAGTTTGACGCCATAGCATAGCTTGGAATTGCGGTGGCCACTGCTTGAATCATGGTGGTTCTCCCAGCAAAATAGAGAGTTCTAGATTTCCATGTTTTCAGCTTTTCTTTGAGTCTATCCATTATGTACACAAATCGCTGCCTTTTACCATTGTTGCGAAAGAAGGGGAGACCCAAGTAAACAGCGTCTTTGTCCATTGAGCTCAAGTTCAACCTACCTTTAAGCCTTCCTCTAAGGGCCGGGCTGGTATTGGGGCTAAAGAAAACCCCGGATTTAGCCTTATTGGCTGCTAGGCCACTCCATTCCTCCATGATATCAAGCGCATCATTGATCGAGTCGACATTTTGCTCGTTTGCCCTTGCGAAGATGATTAGATCATCCGCAAACAGTAAGTGGGAGATCCCTTCACACCTTTTATCAATTGCAATCCCTTGTAGCTTGCCTAGCTCTTGTGCTTTGAGAAAGAGCCGAGAGGGGGCTTCCATTCCGATAACAAACAGAAAAGGGGAGAGTGGGTCGCCTTGGCGAATCCCACGTTGTGGTTTGATAAACCCATGAGGCGTACCATTCACGATGACTGACAGGGTGGAGGTTATACATTGGTTTATCATATTCACAAAATGCTCATGAAAACCCAAGTTCTTCAGAACGCACAAGAGAAAACCCCAGTCTAGCTTATCAAAAGCTTTCGCCATGTCCACTTTGAGGGCCATTAAGCCACCCTTGCCTTTTTGGTGCTTCATGGTATGCAAAATTTCTTGCACAAGGATGGTGTTGTCGGAGATAATTCTTCCTGGTACAAAGGCGGCTTGAAAGGGGCTGATGATTTTTTCTAGGAGGGGCTTTAGTCGGTTTGCCAGTATTTTGGAGAGGATTTTATAGGTGACATTGCACAATGCTATGGGCCGAAACTCTTTTACTGAGGATGCGCGTGAGGATTTTGGGACCAAGGCTATATTTGTGTGACTTTGGGCTTGGAGAAGGTACCCATTGGTAAAGAAATCCTGCACCATTTCCACTACTTCATCTTGGACAGTTTCCCAATACTCCTGAAAAAATAAAGCAGGCATTCCATCTGGGCCAGGGGCCTTTGTGGGGTGCATAAGGTGAACCACCCTCTTGATTTCCTCTCTCTTAGGGATCGCACAAAGGTTTTCATTTTCAGCAGCAGTGATGCATTCCCCAAACAATTGATGCAGATCAGCAGGGTAGGAGGGTTCTTCAGCCGTGAATAATTCATCAAAGTACTTAATGAAAGCACTATTTATTTCGTCTCCTTTTTGGGTCCAGGACCCATCGCTGAGTTTCAGAGCCTCCACAACATTTCTTCTTCCCCTAATGATTGTGGATAGATGGAAAAACTTTGTATTTAAATCACCCTCCTTCAGAAATTGCACACGGGATTTTTGTTTTGCCATTGTAGCCTCCCGTTGGTAGAGCTCAAGTAGTCTAGCATACAAGTCCGCTTCATGTGCTTGGTCACCATTCATTATCCCATGCCTTTGCAATTTATCAATTTCCTCGGTTACCTCACGAATCTGGTGCTTGACATTCCCAAAGTGAAGCTTGTTCCATTTTCGAAGCTGAACCTTCGTGTTTCTGATTTTCTGTTTTAGAACAAAGCTCTTGGAACCTCTTGTGAGTGCACTCCAGGCTTTCTTAACTACTTCATGGCTCGTAGGGTCCCTAGTCCACATTGCTTCAAATTTGAATGGAATAGGGCCCTTAGGGCCTTCCCCATGACTGTCAAGTAGTATAGGAGCATGGTCAGACTTTAAATAGACAGTGTCTTCACCACCGCCCTACGGAAACGGTTTCTCCAGGGGCCATTGCATATCCCACGATCTAGCCTTTCTTTCAAAACAATGATATCATCTCTCCTTCTACACCAAGTAAATGGGCTGCCCACATAGCCTATGTCAATGAGCCCATTGGTGTTGATGCATTTCTGAAGTCCACAAGACGAAGCCGATTGTCTAAAAACTCCACCCCATTTCTCTCCTTGGTTTAAGAGATCATTAAAATCTCCTGTAAAAACTTGAGCCTGTTGTGACATAGCCGCTGTTGCATCCAGTGCCTCCCAAAAAGCATGCTTGTCAATGTGGTTTGGTGCCCTATATACAAAGGAACACATGGACTGGGAATGGGCATTATTCCTATCCAATTTGGTCACAAAAATCTGGTCAGACTTAAAGAGGACTTCCAAATTGACCCCTCTCCTCCACATAAGGGCCATCCCCCCTGATTTGCCAGCTGATGATGTTGCAACAATATCTACAAAGTTAAAAACTCTCAGAATCTCCATAGCTCTAGTTTCACTAACCATTGTTTCCGACAGACAGATTATATCCGGATTGTGCTTCCGGATAAGGCCTCGTATATGGAGAGTTGTCGCGGGATGGGCCAATTCCCGACAATTTCAGTATATCGTCCTCATTGAGAGTTTGGGGGAAGAGCCCCCGCCTCATTCGTTTTCTTAACCTGCTCATCAAATTGCCTGAGCATATCAGCCATCACCCCATTATCAAAGTGCAAGTTCAAATCCTCCTTCTTCCTTTCATTCCCCCGACTTTCTAAAAGGATGAGATTTTTACGTGGTGCTTGGTTTTTTGTGGGTACAATCATAGGTCCCTTGCCCTTGTCCTGATTACTCTGGTTTTTTGTGGGTTTAAGTTTTTTACCCTGCCCCTTGGAGGCCTTGAGTTCCTCTTAGTCTCCAGGTACATCACAATTTTTTCTTTTTAATGTTAGACGACCCAAGAAATTACTTAGCTTGGTGGAGTGTTATTTGGTGGTGAGGTAAGTGGGTATTTTGTGGACTGTGGTTGGGGGGAAATTGTGCTGTGAATTTTGGATTGAGACTTTGGGAGATTGAGAGTGCCTGAAAGTTGTGGGCTTTTGGGTGGGAATTTATGACGGGGAGGTGTATGGGCTGGGCTTACCAAGTCGTCAGGTTCAGTAACTGTATAAGCCATCAGACGGTTAGGGGAGGTTAGTGAGATGGGTTGGATGTTTTGTGGGCTTATATTTGGGCTGGTATGTTGACTGTGAAGCAGGATTAAATCTAACCCTACATTATCCACATTAGCATTATCAAGTTGATCATGTGAGCTAGTAGAGCTATCTATATAATTAACCGGGAATTCAGGGGGGTCAACATCACTAGATAGTTGTGGTACATAGTCCATACCTTGGTCATCGAATTGATGTTGACTAGCCATGGTGTTAGGCTCAAGGATACAGGCCATGGGGCAGCTCATTTGCTGCTGCTCTCTTCCAGTGGTCACATTCACCTCAGTGACTACCTGCTTCCCCGCATCATAGTGTACCTTTGTAGCTCCTAGGTCGAAATCGAACGACTCGCTTGGGGGGTCTCGCATTGAACGCGCCACAACTGCAAGACTTTCCACTGCCTGCTTTTCACTTCTCTGGCGCTCCTCCTCCATTATCCTCTGAGCCTCCCTTATTTCCTCTTGACTCACTTCCTGAGTGGCATCATTGCTTTGCATGTCTTCACTAACCGGAACCGGTTTCAGGGGAAGGTTCCAATCATCATAGTCTGTAGCTTTTATTGATGGCCCATATCCCACTTCAGGGGGGATGACTTCAGCTTCTTTCTCCTTGTGACAATCTTTCTGCTCATAGCCCATACATCCACAATTAAAACAGATATCTCCTATGCGTTCATACCTGAACTCAACCCAAGCAGGGTGTTCACAGATAGATGCATATATTCATATCCACATTCATTCATAAATAAAATCATAATTTTATGCTTGGCGTTTGGTAGCAAAAGTTTTGTCTAAAATCTGACAAAAGGTGAAATGATCTTTTCCCATATGCTACTTTAGCCTCTCAAATTCTGACAAAGTTGAAATGATATGGTCCACTTTAAGGTAACAAATAGTAGTAGTGTTAATTTTTCCTTTAATTTTTTTTTTTTTTTCTTTGACAAAGTACAAAAACTCTTACGAGGCAGCTCAATGTAATGTCGCCTCAATGTGAGACCCCGTCTACCAAGTATGACATCATGCTTATGTCATGCTTAGATATATAAGGGACCTTACCTTGAGGTGGCCTCATAGGAGATCATATGTTGGCAAATGAATGATCTGAGTATTGAGCCTCGAGCAATAACAGTAATGAATGGATACATGGAACATTTGAGGAGGACGAAGTACATTGAATGAACTAGCTAGCTACCCACTTATTGAGTGGTTAGAAACTTAGAATCTGTTGTGATCTTATGAGATAATTGCTTGTCTAACATTTTTCTCAATGGTTGTTATGTACAGTACATATATTACGGTCCTGACAAAAAAAAAAAAGAAAATTGCTGAAATTTGCCCTCAACGAAGGATCTTGGCAATGATCTTCAATTCTGAAACTAACTACAATTTGGAATACCAATGATCTATGTGGTTGATGGATGTTGGATTTTTGATGAATTAATATGATTTCAAATGTCGACCACATGTTAAAAAAAGTGTGAATGGAGTTGTATGTAATGTCATTATATAATTATAGACACTAATCATAGGATTTCTTTAATCATCGTTGATTCTTTTGTATGGCAAGGGATCTTGATGTGATTTTTTTACATTTGTTATATGTCTAATAATATGTATTCTTGAACACTCCTACTTAATTATAGCTCGTGTTTACTTAAAAGGTAGTTACCTCACTGATAAGCAAATTACAACTCATATATCAGATCACGAAAAATATCTACACGAATTAATTCGTGGAATACGCGAGGTCTGATAATTTGCCAATACGGAAAACGCAAAAGGACTGCTGCTTAATGTAATACAGATGAGATATTCAACTTTGATTGCTGGACCAAAAATTCACCATCTCCAAACAAACAAAAAGGGCTATCAAATCCTGCTTCTTGTTCTGTCTTTTATAAGCATTAGTATCTCGGATAAAAGAATTATGGTCATAGCAACTCCGGACATCCTCTCCCATATCCTCTTTGGTGGGGAAGGGCTTTAGCATTTAACAACCAGAATGTTAATTTTTGCCAAAACAATGACACTGGGACCCACTTTTGTTCCTCTCCTACCGCTCTTAAACAGTTCATTATTACTACAAAAAACAACAAGTGGTTTATGCGTTGCGTGCCCACCCACTTGCTTTCTTGTGTTGTTTGCACAATTTAACGTGACCCACATTGACAACTTCTTTCGTATATTTGGCCATGCCATTGGTTGTACTTACATTGTACAAAACTTAACTTAGGGGTTCTTCAATTATTGATGAGTCATACGCTTGCCACAAACCCTAATTTGAGATCTAGGATAGAAGTACTGAATTGAATTGAACGTAAGGGAAAAAAGAATACACTAATAATAACAAGTACAATTTAGTGATTGAGTAGCGGATTTTAGTCATGTAATAATTTCGTTAGATGTTTGGGACGACCAATTCTCTTATAAGGAGTTGGATTATATATATTCTTCTAGTCGGTAGGTTAGAAGTTATCCTGGAGAAAAAACATTGTAATACTCCGATCTTTTCTTTCTTACTTTGTTTGAAAAAAAAGAAAAAAAAAAAATAGTGGATGCTAAATGATCGTGGACGGCTCCCCCACCCCGTTTTCAACCCTTATAAAAAATTAAAAAGTCACCATGGACGGCTTAACTGCATTTAATGGGAGATTCTCTCTTCACATTTCAGCTATACAAAATTAGAGGTTACGCAACCTTAGCACTTACAAATAACCTTTTGAATAGTACTCGTAAGTAATACTAGCAGATCAAGAAAAAAAAAAAAACTACAAAGAAGGAAGATAGAGAAAAGAATATAGTAGAAAGGTGTTTAGAATAATTGTCAGAGAGTTTAGTTGGTATTAGGTTGGATACTGAAACAGATGATGAAGCACACGTGTATATGATTACTATAATACACTTCCCCATAATTTTTAACTGTATTTTTACTTAAAAAATATTAGGAAAAGGTCGTTATGGCCTTAGCTTATGGGGTTTGCTAAGAATCATAATTCCCCATTTGAACTACTATTTCTCTCATTAACCGAAGAGATAACATTGAAAAGTCTAAAAATCGGACGAGGAGTATCATGCGTAGGTTCTTTAATTTGAAGTATGACAATTGACAGATATATTGACTCGATCAAGTAGAAGTAATTGTATTACACGACGATCCATTACTTATGAATTAAGAAATTAAAATGGAAAATTATACATATAATCTTTTTCTACAATTTAAAATGAAAATTTCAAAACTTCCATCATTTCTTGCAAAAATATTTTTAAATGCATGATAATTTCATTCAATTTACTTACCTATTGATTTTTCATGACTGAACCAACTTTTACATGTTATTTGATTTTTATAGATTTATATTATTAGAAGGTACAATAGTATATATGAGCAAGTCTTGTGTGATACTAATCACTGAACATTGGGGTTAGATCACTATTTAGAAATGTAGGGACCACTATAGGTAGATTATTAAGGATTTGACCTAGTTTAATTCATATATATACATCTAGATTCTCCATGACAAAAAATGAAATATAATTAAAGAGCGCGCCAATAAGCTTGTAGATCGCGTATTATATGTTATGTTTAAGTTCAAGTTGGTATTTTTTGCAACTCCAAGCTAAAGATAAAAGGGAGAAAATCCAAGATTCAATCATACATTTATGTGAAATATATAATGTAAATAAAGCAATTAAAAGGCAGAGCATATATATATATATATATATATATATATATATATATATATATATATATATATATATATATATATATATATATATATACAGGAAGGGGTTAATGAAGTAGCATAGTGTGAGTTAAAATGTGATTTGCAGGCAAGAGTATCTGACAGCTATAGTTGCTTAAGCAGTATTGATCGATCTGTATCATTATTATTTGTATGTTTTGTTTTTACGAGCCCCAACCAACCAGGCAATGCATGAAGAAGACACTTAAAATGGTCCCCCCACTACACTGTAGTATATTTATTAATTAATTAACTCAAATAATTAATAATAAGAACTTTGTGAACTGCACGAACATACTAATTAATCAAACACAATTATCTTATGTATGTACTCTGATCTCAATTGATGAATAGGGAGTATAATTAATTAATTAATTAACAACATATAATAAGTTCCAGGTATGCATGGCCCGGCATTCTTGCACTTTGCAGTGCCCGTGATTTGCTTGGCAACTCACACTGATTATTAAGATGTGAATATACGAGTATGTATATATAATTTGACTCTTGCTGGGCTAAAGGGTTAAGGGCCAGTGTATAAATGTGGCTCACTCTCATAGCGCAAATCACTTCAGTATAGCAACAAAATACAGGTCTTTTGTCTGAAAGGGGTATGTAGTAGAGTGTCACGGGGTTGAATTTCATGACAAAGATCATGATGAAGTTAAATTCGATAACGTCTCTTTACTTAACCTTTTTACAAGATTTATTTTTTTAGCTTGCCTGATATATGCTATTGCATATAGCCGGAAAATAGTACCAGAAAAAATGGAGGATCGATCTGCGCGCCACTTCAAAGTTCAAACTGTGAATTGTGATTACTTAGCCAGTTTGCATACTATTTAATTAAGCTTCCGTTTTCTAAACGGATTAGAGCTAGTGATGTAGCATGATGTATTTAAAAAAGCATTATCTAACAGTCTTATTAGGTTCGAAAGCCTTGATCAATTTAAATAATTGATCTACCTAATTTAATTAGTGCATGGAGATGTACAAAGAGAAGGGAATAAAAAGAAAAAAAAGGTGGTATCATAATTTTGAGATACGTACAAAACAAATTTCTTAGAATCCACCTTTTGGTTTCTGGTAAAGTAGAAAGGCGGAAAATGATAAAGAAAATGCGTTAAAGTTGTTACTAAAGTGCCAAATTGAGATTCTTCCCTAGCCTGAAATCCACTAGGTAGAGGTTTCATGTTTTTTTCTCCCTTTTTCTTTTACCATCAAATAACTAAGAATATTAGATTTTTTTTTTCACAGGAATAAAGAATATTACCAATTTCACTAAACGCAAAATTGATTGAATTGATGGTAATATATTAGTACCATTTTGGTCAGTAGGGCAAAACTTTAAAAGGATAAGAAGTTGATAACTTTTGTTCAATACCGTAAACATTAATCCAGTGCGAATATAGTGATTGATAAGTTTTGATCCAAAGGGTGAAGATGAACCGGTGATGAACCAAAAAAATTATATATATCATAGATGATTATAACAATAATGATGATTGAATTGAACTACAAACTAAATAAATAAAAAATAACACACCCGGCCTATGTGTAAGGTTAAAGACAAGGAGCAAACTTGAACAACCTATACAACTGCACGGTACATAAATATAATGACACAAGCACCACCAAGATCCAGAGTTTTCGTAGCAACCGATTTATTTGGACGGTCGGTAAATCGCATGTTTTTGCTTGGTAGCATGCTAGGACAGAAACACTCTTTTCGAACTCTTACTTTCTTTTAGATATATAATACCTTTTTCACCTATAAGAAAAGGGAAAAACACATTCTTTTAAAGATATTCTTTCAAGAACCATTATCGTCCTAATTTAACCTTATCTTTATGCACAGTGCTCAATATATATACTCACACATTAGGCTTAAGTCAGAGCTGGATATATACATACATGCAAATCGCTGAGATTATTTCCTTTAATTTCATATTTGAATTGTTAAGCAATTCTTTGCTTAAGTCAGTAAGTGTGTAACCGACTAATTAACAGCACATATGGTGAAGTCATTCTGCTACGTATTACCATGTAGAAATACATTTGTTTTTTTTTTCTTCCCTAATTTTATAATTGATTAGTTCTGGCCACTGATTATCCACTTTAATTAAGAGTTCAATGATTATATAAAACAAAGTTACTTGCATCATCAGTTTGCCATGACATATAGGAATACATGAAAGCTGAGAACTAAGAGCATGTATTGGTGACATGGTGTGTGATTGAAGTTTTTATATTGTGGATGACCAAATACAATTAATTAATTCAACATTTTATTTTTTTTTTTGATAATTTACAATTAATTCATCATGATTTGAGAGTATGTAGCATATTATAAATAAGGTCAATTAGATCCAGATATCTTATAGTACCATTATATGGTAGGACATATATCTCCTACACATCTCCTTTCTTTCATAAATTTGGTCAATTCCTTGTATTGATGGTCAATTCCTTGTTTAGCTAACTTCACATGTACACTACCATATAGTCCATACTATGCTGTTTAGTGTGTTTTTTGTCTTTAAATCATATAGAAATCTTGCTTGTCAAACACCATATGGATAATTGAAGTTTAAGTACCTTGACAAAAGTAAAGCTTTGTTTGAGTTTAAGTAATATTCCATTCCTTTCGGAAAAAATTTAACATACATAAAAAATGATTAATAATTATATACATAAATGATTAAGTTTGTAGATGGAAATAAAATCACTTCTTAACATTTTAGATTTGTTGAATATCGTCTAACATCAATCATGAATATTTAGAAATATAAGTCACTATTTATAATAGGTGATCTTAGTTATTTCTATAGAAAGTAATGTCCATAGTAACACTCTATAGTCTCTATATATGTTGAGAACAACCGACTCCAACAATTCAATTATGTAGATCCATAATCATATAAGACTTGAAAAAAAAGGAAATATCTCAAACTCAATCATGGTCTATTGAAATATGAGGGGAGGTATAACAGACTAGAATGCCACTCAAATAGCTAATATGGTTCAAAGGTAGGGTCTCACGTTTCAATTAAGAAAGTCAAAGAGCTTGAGCTCAATCGACTGACTTAAGAGAGCTGTCTTCCAATGTAACAGACTGATCTATAGTCCTACCACATCTATAGGAACACGAACACTCGTGTAAGAGGATTTTTTCGAAATTCTTGATTAGAGAGGGTAACTCGTTAGTAAAACAAAGGTCATAATTCATTATAAATAATCTCTATATTTTAAACTAGTGACTCAATTTTAAAGTGGGTTGATCTCATATTTTAAAGTCTATATATACATGAAAAAAGAGAAAAAAAAGAAAAACACGCCGAAACCATGGACATAGGAGTTTGGACGCAGCCTTTGGTTTTAGTGGGAGATTGTCAAAAGAACATGCATCACAAAATACAACCGGAAAAGCAAAATTCCACAAGACAAAGAAACATAAGATAACGACGTCGCGTCTTCCATGAATCGTAAAACGACACTGTTCTATGTTATTTTGTCCTCAACCTTTATAAAAGCGGTCCTTCAATTGGTGTAAAATATATACACAAAAAAATCATGCCAT
Organism: Tetragonia tetragonoides; assembly: GCA_038025085.1. Lineage (NCBI taxonomy): Eukaryota > Viridiplantae > Streptophyta > Magnoliopsida > Caryophyllales > Aizoaceae > Tetragonia > Tetragonia tetragonoides. The sequence goes on from CM076139.1 coordinate 5,346,649, forward strand.
TTTCCTTTCAAAAGTGCCTCTGTTAATCCCCCTATTTTTTTAATTTTTTTTTTTGAATTATTTCTTAACCTTCTCTTATTCTCAAAAAGATTATATTTTGTCCATAAAAAGTATATGAGAAGTTACAAATAATTTTTTTTTTTTTGGTTCACACCAGGGATATACACCGTCGATCACAATGACTATCTTCTCGGGCTGACTTGTAGGCACCTCAAAGGGGGACAACCGACGAAGGAATTTGAGGCTTCTCCATAACTAAGACAAGATTCAAACCCTCGATATTGGTTAAAGATGGATGAGTCCTTAACTCAACCACACCCCATTAGTTAAGTTACAAAATAAGTTTGACTACTTAATATAGCAATATAAACAAAGCAAAAACTTATATGAGACAGTTTCACCGTAAGATGACTGTTACATTTTGAACTAAAAGGTCTTTTTAAACTCCTTTGAACGTGAAAACTTTTTGAAAAGTGTGTTACTTGACAAAAACGAATATATTTTGAATAAAAACAGTTAGTCTCAACTGTCATGAGACCGTCTTCCACAAGATCTAGTGCAAGAAGAACACTTCAATTTGGTGAGCGTGTGGGCAGAAAAGGGTGGCATGCGACACGCACTTATGACTGCTATGAGTTACACACTTTGAGGGGAAGGTGAGTGGTGGCGTGGCGTGTGCAAGGCGGGACCCTAAAACATACTTACACAAAACTTATTTCTAAGGTTGAACTTTCACGCTTCCCCTTTCTTTGTTTTTCATTTCCTTTTCTTTTTTAAAAGGAAGTTTCACGCAAATCTTGAAAGGCTTTGGTATTTATATTTGGGTTGGTGAGTCATAACAAAAACGTCTCCTACAAAACAATAGTATCACTTCTTATACAATTCTCTCACTTCCAGTCACTCTGGCGCTCCAGTCATCTTCATTGAATTATCAATTATGGAAAGCAGTTGCCTTATATCACCATTCTCACATTTTATCTTTAAAGCTGCAACAAACAGGGCTGAATTTTTGTTATATGTGTGCATCATTTTAATAGACTCAAAGATAATGATGTCTTTAACTGGTTTTCATTACAAAGAATTACAGTCAAATTTGATTTCCAAAACCAATCTTCAAAGAGATTGCCATTGGTAAACACTGAACAGCCATACAATAACCGTTCTTGTCCCTTAGGGGACATCTGTTATTAATAGATCAGTTCACTGTATTAAATAAATTACCGAGTAAGTTGAAAAGAGCCAATTTCAAACCCGTTTTTATCGATTTTTGCGATTTAAAAAAAAAACTACTATCACAGCTAAAGACCCTAAAGATAACATGTTAACATCACTAATTGAGCTTTCTTAATTTCCATGTAAAAGTCAGACATGGAAATATAATTACTACAACATGTTTTGCTAACCCACCCAAGAACCAAATATCATGGCAATCACTTCTGAAATCCAGTCACGTGACAATCACTACGAGCAGTAGCAAGTAACGGACCCAAAGGTTACTTTTACTCAAGTCAGTTTTTTTCTCATAAACAGGGGTCAGCTTTTTTCTCAAAACAGGGGTGGAAAAAAATCTTTCCTAATCAGCTTAGCAAGTAGATTTAAGTACACTGTTTACTTACTCTAAATAGGAACTTTCAGGTCTGATTAATAAACATTCCACATGATCTGATATGATCTCATCTCCTGTCAAAAACCAAAAAAAAAAAAAAACAATTTTTTTTACAGCTCATTTGATCTCATTCACATGGGGGGCAATCCTGTCAATCTCCTCCCCTCACAGACCCCAAAAGAAACCATATGATGTTGTCATACTCAGACTGTGAATATATAATATAGAATATATTTTTTTCCATACAAATGAAAATTACACATGGGGAAGTCTTGTGATTAGTAAAATAACAGCTGGGCATGCATTTACTTCTCAATTAAACTCATCTGAGAGAGAGAAAGAGAAGAGGTGGGTGCTGACTATAAAGTAGAGAGAAGTGGGTACTTACCAGTGGAAACTCCTGCCCTGACCTGGTGGTCTTTAAAACTCTTGTTTGGTGTTGCTCATTTTCCTTTAGAGAGAGAGGTAGTTAGAGAGAGAAAAAGATGGGGAATTGCCAAGCTATAGATGCAGCAACACTAGTAATTCAGCACCCAAGTGGTAAGGTTGATCAGATGTATTGGCCTGTTCCTGCAAGTGAAATCATGAAGATGAACCCTGGTCATTATGTTGCCCTTCTTATCACAACTACCATCTGTCATACCACCACCACCAACAACAACAAAAAACTAGAAAACACCATCACCACCAAAACAGAAAACACTAGCAACACCAAAGCAGAAAACACCACCACCACAACAGGGAAAACCAACAGTAAGAACAAAAACAGCAGTCAGAAAAACAGCAACAGCAACAGCAAAGGGAGTGAGAACAAGAATAGCACCACCAGTACAGGGGCTAACCGGAATTCAGTCAGGATAACTCGGGTTAAGCTACTCCGACCGACGGATACTTTGGCGCTGGGGCATGTTTACAGACTCATCAGCACCCAAGGTTTGTGAATTGTGAATGGTTCTTTTGTTACTTTATGTCAGCCAGGTGTGTATGAACTATGAAGGTGATTTTTGGAGTTATGCTGATTTTTGGTTACTGGGATTTTTGCAGAGGTTATGAAGGGTTTGGTGGCAAAGAAGCAAGCTAAGATGAGGAAAAGTGGGATAGAATTAGCAGATTCAGAAGCACTCAAAGAAGTTGAGAAATTAGCAAGAAAATCACAGCTAGACAAGAACCATCAGGTATATTAACCATTTCATGATTTACATTGTACAAAAGCTCAATTTTTTTTTTTTTTTGCGCTTCAATCCCCTCTACATATGTATGAGTTAGATAAAACAGTTGGTTCTCATTTCCTGTTTTGAAGCAAGAGGCAACAAAATACAACATAAACCAATTAAGGACCAAATAATTGAAAAATAAAGAGCTTTTTTTTTTTTTTTTTTTTTTTTTCTTTTGACTCCCAAATTCTACTTCCCAACAGTGGAGAATACATTCAGCCAAAAGTCACAACAATCTGTCCTGTTTTCCCCTATTAATTAGCAACAGGGAACTGAATCACTTGAGGAACTGTAACTACTAAAGAAACATGTCAACAGAATTGTCCATTTAATTGAGGATCCAAATGGTTTAGTCCTTTACCAAGGAATATGTTCTCAAGCATGTCAAAACATGTTTCAGGTTAGTAGGCATGGACATGGGCATCGATCCAGAACAACAGCAACTCCAAATGGAGCGACAGCGAAGCCAAGAACATGGCAGCCATCCTTGCACAGCATTTCTGAGGCTGCAAGCTGATTGTGTTCAAAGAAATTTCTACATTTCAACTCAGAGATAAGCAGAGGAATGAGCCTCTATCAACTTCTGAAATTATCAGGAGTCAGAGCTGTTAGAATGGGGTTGGCCAATTGATGAAAATTTGGAACAACAAATCTTCAGAATGAAGATCCGGGTTATGCAGAAACTGTACATATTTGACAGAGAAATGCAATTAACATGGTTGTATCAAGTGATTTTGTGTTCTCAAAATTAGGTCTTGTCCCATGACATTTTTCACATCTGTGGGAGAAAGTTGCTGTTATTATCTGCTTCTTTTTCTTTTAAATAAATAAATAAGATGAACAAAAAAGAGACTGGGTTAGGATTCATAGTACTGGTCATCACATCACAGCCCATGCTCTACTATTGCGAATTCTGAAACAGCAAATAAGGGTGTGGCGTAAACCACGGACCATCTAATCTTAAAAGTGAGACAGAAGCAAAGGAAACAACCGAAAAACTTCTGCCATACCTTTTTAATTGGTAAGCATGAACATCCTTGCAGTATCCATTATTTATTCTTAGGTTAGGCTGGCAGAGTGTACCTGCATGTAACATGACCAAATTATTTCAAGCATTTGGGCAATTATCAACCAAACATCAGAAAATTCATGCACCACTATAGGGGAAACAAACTTGCTTTTGTTCAGAATTTCAAGTGATTTTCCTAGGGGGTTGTACCAGTTTTGAAACTTGTTTTCATTAATCATTAGCTTAAGTGGTTCCATTTGAGCCATAAGAAAAAAGAATGTAATCAACTGATAGAAAAGCCAATTGTGCCATGAATGAGTATAATCAAACACTTGTCCTGCTATAGCCAATTAAAGTATGTCATATGCATAGACAAACAAATTAGTTTACCCGGTATCAAGGAACAAATTTATGGTCAAGACCTGAACTTCAGTTACTTCCAGTCCAAAAAAATCAGTATTCTAGCACCTAAAAATGTAACTTGTAGGTAACCCCTACTAAGTCTTCTTTCTGAATGAATGCCTGCTTTTTCATTTACTCTTCTTTCTGAGTCACAGGCATTCATTCTGATCTTCTTTGTGGAAGAAAGAAGGTTTTCTTTTTCTTCTTCATTCCCTTTTTTTTTTTTTTTTTTTGTTTTGTTTTTGGCTGATCAGAAAAGAAAGCCGCCTAAGTTCTAATTACCACAGTCGCCCCCAAATGCAAAATCTTTATATGTATAGAACTATCAGAGGAAAAAAGACCTAACCGAGGGTAAGGCTAACTAAGGCCAATCCATTGTTAACAAATCAGAAAGTCTAGCACAAGAACTACTGAATGTTATGGTGTTGAGAGAGTTACAATAAAAACCAACTAGATCAGTAGTTCAGCCATCCACCTTGCATTTGCAAACTAAATGCTCCTAGCAAATGTCTCCACTCTTCACACTATCCAGTATAGGCAAGTCCCTCACCAGATGGGATAGTATAAGAATTATCTATCAATTTGGGATCCATTGCTCATGTTCTAATACGAATCTTGATTTGACTAATAGATTTCTGCACAAAATCTGCAGCAAATCAACTTTGCGCTAAAAGAACTTTACTAGAGGAATGAAAGATCTAATGGTGAAAAGAAAAACAATTACGTAATATAGGAGATTCTTCAGACTATTGGCAATCATCATGCATGTGCATTTTTGACTTTAGAATAGCCATCAAAGAGAATTCATAACGTTCAAGCCGTTACCTCTCCCTTTTTAGTTTTCCAGGAAATCTATAGCAAGAAAAGCATACAAGACTTTTGCTTTCTGCCGTGGATATACAAAATTGGTTTACTATTGTGGAAGCTTTAGTAAGGACAGCCACAACCAGCTCATTTGAACACTTTGTAAGCATGAAGATTAGGTGCATTATACTTGATGCTTTCGGAGCCCCATAGAGATAAACAGAATACCTAGAGGTGGGCCATTAATCTTATTCCATTAAGGAACCATATCTCCGTATCATTAAAAAATGTCCCTATACTCTAGGAATATGTACAAGATGATGATTAATAATATCAGCTGACTTAAAATGGCAATGATTGATGATACAAGCATGATAATAAGTTGATGAGCATGCACATGTAATCATAGATGGAATCTTTGCTTTACCTGATGAGCGTGGTTTGATGGTGCTCATGCTTTTCAAACTGGTCAAAACCTTCCAATTAACCATAAGAGAGGCACACCACTTTACAGTATTTCGAGAAAATAGATGTGGCTGATGAGTAGCAACATTCAAAATATCTCCCCAAAAAGCTACACCATTCATCTTCTCATTTGTAAACACCGTGGTCCAGGTTTCCGTGAAAAGGCTTTGTTAGTAATGAATAATGCTGCTTCAAAATAGCTCAAGGATATGAAACTCCAGATAATGAGCAATCATCTCGTTGCACTCGCGTCTTCTTTATGTCTGCAATTTAGCATACACATAATTTACCAGTAGTCATTGCATGAGCAGCTCCCTTGCTTAAAGGTGTGGAAACGAGACCGATCTCTGACAATAATTTCTCTATCGAAAACACGAGAAATGGCCTTTAGTGCCAAGTGGCAATCCTCACAAGTTCTGAGATTTTTCACAATTCTGATTAAGGTCCCAGGTTCAGTAATCAGGAGTCCAAAAGCTATAGCTAACTTCTCACTATGCAAAGAAATAGCTTGCTCTTTATCCTCCTCACTCAAGTCAAATGTGACTTGGGTTGTATTAGAGACATATCCTCCAAGCTTTGCCTTGACCAAAACTTCATCCAACTTTTCTCGAATCTCCAAAATTCGGGGATGTAAACGATCATCCACACGGAACTCATGAGTAACACCATTTACCTCAATCCAGCTACATCCAAGCTCTGATGTGCTCCTTCTCTCACCCATTCCCTTCCTCATCTGAACAACACTCTCCCATTTTCCCATATAGGCATATAAAATCGAGAGCAGGACTTGGCTGCTTGAACCAAGTTGTCTAACATGACTTATGATCCGCTCCCCTAGAGAAACATTGCGATGGATTCTGCACGCACTCAGCAAAGCCCTCCATATAGCAGCGTCGGGTTCCATAGGCATGTTCTGTATGACATTGTAACCTCTTTCCAACTCGCCTGCACGACCTAGTAAATCAACGTAGCAGCCATAATGCTCAATCACAGGAACAATGCCCCACAACTTTTCCATGTTATTGAAAATAGAGGTGCCTTCCTCTACTAACCCTGAATGGCTACAACCGTTTAAAACTCCAAGGATGGTAATCTCGTTTGGTTTTACACCCTCAGCTAACATTCCGGAGAAAACCCTCATAACATCCTTTCCAAGACCATTAATTGCAAACCCAGAGATCATACTGGTGAAATTGTGCACATCCCGCTTAGAAAGTCCATTGAACACTCGGGTGGCACAGTCTATCCTTCCACATTTTGAATACATATCAATAAGAGCCGTGCTAATATTCGGGGTCTCCGGAATATTATTTCTCTCCATGTAAACATGAACCCAGCTTCCCTGATCAAACGCCCCCAAATGAGCACAAGCTGATAAAGCACAGACTAGGATGGACTCATTAGGCTTGACCTTATTATTACCACATAACACAGCACCAAAATAATCAAGAGCTTCAATGTACCTTTTATTAGTAACAAGACCCGAAATCATAACAGCCCATGAAACATTATTACGTATGGGCATCCTACCAAAAATGTCACAAGCTTTATTAATATCCCCATACTTGGCATACCCACCCAAAAGGCTTGTCCAAGAAAAAACATCTGGGTCAGACATTTCATCGAACATCTGATGTGCATCACCGAGTTTCACAGAAACGCAATACATGTTAATCAACGAATTACCAACAAACAAATCAGACCCAAACCCACATTTTATTATCATCCCATGTACAATATCTCCATACACAGGCCAAGTATGATGGGTACAAGAAGTAATAACAAATGTGAACGTATAATGGTCTGGTAAAACCATTGCAGGTTGCTTAATTGACAACATACGACTCAAATATTTAATGGGTATTAAACAATTCTGAATCTTGGAATGTGCCCTGATCATCAAATTCCATAATAAAGTTGGAGGGTTAGAAAAAGGGTAATCATCAAACAATATAGTTGCGGAGTTTAAATTATGACACGAGAGATAACAGTGGATGAGAGAGGAAATCAAGGGGGGATTTGATGAAAGAGAAAGGGTTAAAATTTGGGCATGGATTTGTTTCAGTTGTGAGAATTGTGGGCGTTTCTTAAGCAGGTGAGAGAATATGGTTGGATTTTGGTAATTGGCGGGAGGTTCAGTTGATGAGGAGAGAGAGAGAGTTCTGTAAATGAGGTGTTTGGAAAGGGGAATTGAGAAGGTTGATTTAAACCTTGAGGATGAGATTGCTAACATTTGGGAGTTTCAGAGATTACAGAGATGAAAAGCATTAGTGGGCGGCAAATTGGCGTTGCAAATTTTCTTGAGATTCCATAAGAAGGAGTTTAATAGGGCAGGTTCGTTTCAACCGAAAATTAGTAATCGGTAATAGGGATAATTAGGGATAATTAGAAAGTTTAAGTGGTAATTGGGTACAATTGGGAATAATTAGAAAGTTTAAGTGGTAATTGGGGATAATTGAAAAGTTTAAGTGGTAACTGGGGATAATGGGGGGTAACTGGGGGCAATTGGTGAAATTGAAATTCACAAAAATTCGTATGAGATGGTCTTAAGGTGAGGTCACTCATACAAGCATGATGTCATGCTAACATCATTGCTTGTATATAGAGGTTGTTTTACTTTGAGACGGCTTCATATGAGACTTTTTTAATTAGATTTTTTTGTATAATAATAATAATAATAATAATAATAATAATAATAATAATAATAATAATAATAATAATAATAATAATAATAATAATTCTAGTAATATTATTATTATAATTATGATTAAAATTATAATTTTAATAATTTTAATAATTTTTTATCTAATAATAATACTAATAATAATGAAAATAAAAATAAAAATAATTATTATTTATAAAAAGATACTCAAAAACACAAAATTAGGGAAAAGCGACTCAAATTGGGGACAATAGACAATTGGGACAACCGGAATCTAACGGGTAACTGGGGATAACTGGGGACAATTGGGGCCAATTGGAAAACAGTTGAAAAGAACATGCCCTTAGTTGAAATTTGGGTCTGATTGAATATTTTTGTTTGAGAAATTGGTGAGATGACGTATCCCGAGAGTATCCAAAACATATCCTGGAAGTATTCCTAATTTTTCAACAAAAAAGAAATAATAAAAATATAGGTAGTATTCGTTTGCATATCCGTATTCGACACTTGCCGGATACGAGATACTGTATCTGAACAAGGTATTGGTGCAACCTATAGTATAAAGATTATAATTAACCTAACATTTACTGCTTTAGGATTAACATATTTATGTTTGATCATGTGGATTGGAGTTAAGAGCAATACTTTCAACCAAAAAAAAAAAAAAGTTAAGAGCAATAGAGTTATATCAAATAAATCAATAAACACAATAATTACATATTCAAACAAACCAAAAAATCTTCAATATGGTAATCCTTTTTGATAGGACCATATTGTCACAATCTGAACCTATTTGATATCTCACTACCCTCCTTTTTTCAATTTGACCCATTTGAAAAAAAGTATGCAAAATATGATGATTTTAAGGAGTATACTAGTTTTGGACCCAAGACGATGTCTCGTGTTAGTCTTTTGTTTATGTATTGTATTCCGTATTTTTCCTAAAATTTAGAATTGAGTAATATGTTGGTGTTTTCTTTTTTTTGGTGAATTGAAAGATGACGCAAGGGTTCTCTCAAATAATTTCACAAATTGGTTTTAGAAATTGGGTTATATATGGACTTCTCATAGTGAGTCCCTTACTAATTATATACTAATTTTGTATTCTATCCTTATTTATTTTAATGTTGTAATTCCTCAAAGTGAACCATTATTAAGCATATACATATCTTGAATTCTATATTTTTTTTAAATATTGTAAACTACGAAGACATTTGTAGGTAAAGATAAATTAAACATAAATAGTTTGCTTAAATAACAGAAATAGTTTTTTCTTTTTTTTATTTTTTTTTTCGTTTTCTTTTGTGAACTTGAAAAGAAAAATACTACTATCTATGTGAGTCACATAATGTGACTATGTTGGATACTCAATTAACGTAATATAAATATGGTAATTGAATACATATGAATATGGCTATTTGACGGTCTTTTTTTCCTTACCTTCTACCAAACATTCATTTAAAGAAATAAAAAAAAAACTTATACTAAAATATTTTAGGGTAAAATATAGGATATATACATCTCATTTTGAAATATTTTTTTTTTTATTCAAATCCAATGAAGTAAGAGTTATAATTGTTTAACTTGCGTAACAAAAGTTATTTTATTTTATAATTTGAACAACATGCTCAAATAATAATGATTGCATAAATTGATGAATGCAACTTGAATGACTTGCTTACGTGACAGCTTATCTGCTTATGTGTCAAACCCATACCTATTTAGCATCCCATGTGTCGTCACCACCCAAGAGGAGAGATATCGCTGTTAGGAGTGCCACATGGCAAGATTGTCAAGGCCGCCTTGTGTTTTAATAGTAAGGTAAAATTTTCACTGCCTTAAAGATACAAAATATGTGATTTCTAGAAACTTTTAAAGATCCGCAATAAATTATAAGACGATTCGACATTGTAAGATTACTCCCATCTTATTTTTTTCCCAACCCAAAAGGCTATTTTGTTCAAAAAAGCATGGTATTTAGCATGGTACTTATCTTGAAATGTTTTTTTGGTTTTCCTACTACATACTATTCCCATGTTATGGGGTACTGTCATTCGATCCCCATGTCTAACTTGGTCTGCTAATTGGTAATTTTACAAGCTGAAATTTTTACAAATTCTCGATCATTCACCTTCTCATTCGTCTCTCCATTCTCCATGACCGAGATAAATGAAATTACAATAGAAGATCCGGATAACGGTGAACAAATAACAATTCGAGCAAACAACGATGTGGTTGTTCTTCACATTTTCCACAACATTAGTGTTATAGTACATGCAATTTCCTAAACTAGACTCCTAATTAGACTGGGCGAGCCTATATAGGATACTAAATAACCTAACCTAATCTAACCTAACCTAACCTAGACTCCAAGGCATCAACCCAACAATTAGTCTTGTTGAATCCTAACTCTATTTCAACAGTATGATACCTTTAAAGGATGTTGAAAATTTGGAAAAATTTAATAATTGTTGTTTTTGCTGGCTGATTTATAGGTTCAAAGGAGAGATTTTGGATATAGATGGAGAGATTCAATTTTAGGTAGTTTTTATAATAAAGAAACAGGTTTCTTGGCCCTCTTCGTTCAAAGAAGGGATTTTGGATATAGATGGAGAGATTCAATTTTGGTAGTTTTTAGGAGGAAAATTTGATGAAAATAATCCGAAATTTGCGCGGTTAGACAATAATAATCCCAAGTTGCAATTTACACAAAAATAATCCCAAGTTACTAGTTTTGTCATATTATTGGTCCATCACTTAACACCGTCTAGTTCCGTTAAGCTTAGCGCTAGTTAAACACACTCCTTGGTCAATCATTATATTATTACTACTATATATTAATCCTTAATTATAAAATAATTAAAATAAAACTTATTTTTGATCTAAGGTGTTAAACCGCCTCCTTTCTCTCTTCAATTCACCACTAACTACTCATCCTCTCACCACCACCACGGCACCACCACACCACCACCACCACCACGGCATCACTACCACCATTACTACTCTCTCCACCACCCAATTTCAATTCCACTCCCCGTAACGCCACAAGTCCCAATGGCGGAAACAATACTTGCGGCCCCACTCACATCCCAATCCCCTTTTCCGACCCTGAAATCGCCGACGACCTCGCCACCATCACAAGCATGGGGTAAAGAGAAGTACTGTAACGGGGTCACACAGGTGCGTAGTGATTGAAGTTCTTCAAATTAGGTTTCCAATGATTATTAATTTAAAAGGGAAAATGCTTTGATTCAATTCAGATTCTTCTAGGCATGCTAGTAAGTTGCAGGAGCAATCTTCAACAAACGATGATGAAGAATGATGATAATGGTGAATGGAGTAAAGGGAAGTAATATTTGGTGGTGAAGACCGAAGAGAGAGAATGAGGAATTTGATTTTTTATTTTTTGTAGAGGAAATTTTGATTATTTAATTAATCTAATTATTGGATGATTTTAGGTGAAATTAACACTAACCAAGTAACGGACTTAGACGTTGTTAGACAGGGTAACTTGAGATTATTAACAATATTGTGACAAAAATAGAAACTTAGGATTATTTTTGTGTAAATTGCAACTTGAGATTATTATTGTCTAACCGCTCAAATTTCAGATTATTTTCATCAAATTTTTCTTTTTAGGATAAAGAACTTTGTTTCTTGGTCATCTTTATGATGGTTGAGAGGTTCAACCATAAAGATTGGGTCTTCAGTCAATTTAGATCACGATCTTGATATATTCTGAAGTTTAATCGGCATTTGACATGGAAGCCCGATCAACATCTTATGCAGCAGCAGCTCTAAAAGATTCTCTCTTCTCATCTTTTTAGCCATGTCAGAGAGTTAGGAGAGAGTGTGAGCATGTTTGAGAAGAGTAAGAGAAAATGGGAAAGAGGGGCAAGTTGTTTTTTTTTTTTTTTTTTTATTATTATTATTTATTTGACATGTGCTACAGTGCTAGTGCAAGGCGTGAAATATACACTCACATATATGATGGTTAATGTGCCCATATGTGCCACGTTATTAATGATGTTGGGCACAACCTGAATAAAAGTATTGGCTAGTGGTATATGTTATGCTAGATACATATGAGTACATACAAGAAAATTTGCCATGCTAGTGCCCATTTAAAAACTAAAATTAAAATCAGTTAGTTTGAATCCTATTACAAAGACTTCAAAGCCTATTCCTTTAAGCCAGGTCCTTGAAAAATAATATTAAAACCAGTTCATTATTAAGGGCATGTTTTTTTTCAATTAATTTCCAGCTTTATCCAATTTTGCCCAGTTGTCCCCAATTTTCACCAGTTATCAGTTATAAAATACTATTTCTTCACTTTTGCCCAATTTTGCCTAGTTGTCCCCAGTTTTCATATGTTACCAGTTACAAAATACCGTTTTTCTACTTTTGTCCAGTTCTCCCAGTTTAACCTAGTTTCTCCTAATTTTAATGTTTTGATATATTAAATATAATAATTATATATACAATATATTATATCAAAAAATAAAAGTAAATATATGCATTGAATTTGTATTTAAACATGAGTAAAAATTCTTTGATTGTTATAATAATAATAATAATAATAATAATAATAATAATAATAATAATAATAATAATAATAATAATAATAATTTTTTATTACTACTACTACTACTACACTCACAAATAAAAAATTTCCAACTACTACTACGAAAACACTCACAAATAAAAAATTTCCAATTTCTCCTAGTGTATCCTAGTTTCTTTCAATTTTTTTCAAGTTCTCCCACCCAAGATGAAGAGAAGATCTATAGAGATAGTCAAAGGCACATGCAAGATGGAATGCTAATAAAACTATGCAGAGTACACCAAGTCGCATTCCGCTCTCGTAGGTCGTAGCTGTAAGAGCTTCTGAACTCCGATCCAAAGCAATATTACCTTACAAAGACAAGCACACAAAGCTTCGGATTGGAGCCGAGGTCACTGTTTCCTCATCAGTCACCACATTGATCGAGTACTCTCTGACTCCATTAGCATGTTGTGGGTTTGCTGATTGACTGAAATTACACTCTTAAAGCTGTGAGTGGCAGTACAGACAGAGAGTATAGAGGGCAGTGATCATGAGCCCTATAATTTGTCGGAGTTACACATGCTCTGTGACTGCACCTGAAACACAAGTACTTTGGTATGTATTGAAGAGCCGGAAAATCTGTAGAACTAGGTGCAGTAGCCTTAGATAACCTTTTCGATCAGGTTAACAGTTTTCTTGCAGTTGACACACTTGATGTCTTCGGTTCAACCAGACAAGCTGGTCACACTGTTTGGAGCTTTTTTTGAAGTCTCAAGTTGTAGAGAATCCGAAAAAGAAAGGAGTAAGCACATTGTTCTCGGCATTAATTGAAGACTCATGTTCAAAAACACAAAAGGAGCTTTCAAGAAAGTTCAATGACAAACAAAGCCATGCAGTAGATAGGTCAGATGTCTTGGTCATAACTCATACGTCAAGCCGATCTGGATTGGGGAATATGTTGGATGTATGTTACACCACTCTGATCTCGTTTCCTCCATAAGCTGATATGCAAGCCCTCCATTTTAATGAGATTCCCAATAGCAGCTCCTGGGGGCAGGCACCTCAAACTTGGAAGGGCATAAAGCACCAAACTCTGTAAAGATGCGAGGTTCCTAGCCACTGGGGTAAAGCTTTCAAAGATCTGATTTGCATCCTATCTCCAACTAGTTTCTTTATTTTGACGGTTAGTTTCATTTATTTATTTTTTTGGTGAAATGGAAGGCGTTAGAAACGCCCAAGCAAGGAAAAAATAAAAACTAAACAATAATCATCTTATGCGGACCCCTACAAGGTCCTCGAAGATAACCCTTTTCAACTAGCTACAAAGGATGTGCGCACATCCAACTTTCCATTGATTGCCAAACGGGGCACAAGGATAATTTGCTCTCAGCATATTACCAAAGTTGCATTCCACTCTTATAGTAGAACTGGCTACAAGGATGTGTGCAATGTCTGGGAGTGTACCCAATAGTAGCAGACATCCTAGCCAAGAAAGTGTGGTACCTACACGGCTACACCCTGAATAAGAAAAAAGCAAACGGGTTACACATTTTCCCGAGGTTAACAATCACATAACAAGAGAATGGGTATTTATGTGAGCAAGAAAAAGACTGGAAACTCACCTATAAAAACTCTGTAACTAACTTGGGACAGCTAAAACGTCTGATATGGAACCAAGGAAAGCTGGTACCGTGCAGCATAGAAGCCCTGGAAGGTGAGCATATTAAATTTTCCATGTGTAGAAGCTCAACTACTTCCAGACATGTGATGTTTCTCAGCCAGTTTGGTAGAGTTTCTAAGCCAGGAAAGTGGCCTATGCTCAGTTCACGTAGCTGGGTAAAGTGTCCAAGTTGGTTGGGTAAATTTCTTACTCTTGGCCACCCTATTAAGCACAGTCTCTGGAGAGATTTGACGATGGGAGACGAGTTGTCAATGTCTGGGAATGGGAAGAAATCCAGCTCTCGACATAAAGGACCAATCTCCAGTTCTTTGAGCTTCCCAAGGCAAGATAAACCCTGTGGCAGATTATTCATCTTTGGGCAATTACATATTTCCAATGTACCTAGATTGGTCAGCGTTTCTAGATTTGGGACACATTCCAGAATAGGGCATCAACGTATCTTGAGTATCTCCAAAGAGAAGAGGCTCTTCATATCTGGGAAAGAAGTCAGAATATCACAGCCCCAAACAACTAATACTTTGAGAGAAGGGAACACAAGGGAGGGAAGTTGCTCCAGGTTACGACAGTAATAAAATTTCATCTGCACAAGATCAAAAAGTTGCGGAACTCTTGAGGATCTGATCCCTGTTAACCACGAAGGTAGTTTCTTGCCATCGTAGTACCAAACACTAATGACTTTTAGATTCTCATGTGGTTGCAACTCTTCAAGCACCTCTTCAGAGTCGGTGAGGCAAGGAGCATTATATGACCATGTGAAATCTAAATGCTGAAAATTTGTCTTGCTCCTCGAATATGCCTCTCTAGCTTCCTCCCTGCTTGAGACATGTTCTAGATGCCAAATTGCCAAGCTGCCCCTAAGATTATTTAAGTAGCTAATGTCACTGATTCTCCCACCCCACTTTTCATCCTGAACCAGCCTTGACAGCTTATTTGGGTCCGCTTCTAATGCTAAGCTTAGAGAAAAATCCATGCACGACAATTTTTCCGTGTAAATGTGTCTTAGACTTACAAGTTTACCGAGCTCCTTCGGAAGTGTAGGATATATATACCAGTATCGACATCGATGCTTAAAAGTTTGCAGATTGTAGAGCTTGCTAATTTCAGTAGGAAACTTCATAATTTTATTCTCAGAGATATCCAGGTACCTCAGATGCTTCAAACAGCCAATTGAATCCGGCAATTCAGACAAACCAGCATCCACTAAACTCAAGACTCGCAAACATCTAGCATACTTTAGAATCTTACTCAGATTTTCGACACGCAATCCTTCACACATTAATGTCCGTAGCTTCTCCTTCAGTCTCGGAGTGAGGGCTTGTTTAGTTATCAACGATAGATGTTGGACATCTGAGGAAATACTAGTGATGTCAGCATTTTCTTCAAGTGTCAAGCACTCTTGTCCTGAAACGGACTTTGCCAGAGCATGGACAACATCATGCATCTTACAACATGCTACATTGCCATCCGCATCAAACACCACATCCTGAAAAAGGGAGTTATTCAACAGAATGTAAAAGTACTGATTGCCAATGCGCTCCGCTTTATCATAAGGCTGCAAGAAGCCCTGGGCCATCCACAGTTCAATTAATTGCTCTCTCCTAATAATGGCATCCTCTGGGAAGATGGCACAATATGCAAAACAACTTTTCAAGGCTGCAGATGGTAGATAACTGAAGCTCAATTTTAGTGAAGGCAAGATGCCATTCTTATCTTCCAGCTTCCAAATTTCACTTTCTTCAATCTCCTTCCACTCTTCCAAACTTTTATGCCTTAACAAGTCTCCCAAGGCCTTTATTGCTAAAGGGACACCTCTGCACTTTGCAATCATCCTTCTAGCTTTGGCGGCCATCAAATCAAAACCTGCACCTTCTTTGTGGTGTAACCTTTGCTGGAACAAGGACCAACTACAATTAGAATTAAGGCCCTTCAGTTGATATATAAGAGGTCTCCTCATGGTGGTCAAAACTTGATACTCGCTGTGTATGTCCATGGTTGCCACGACTTGAAGACTACGTGAGGTAGCTAGAACCAATGTCCCCTTCGACCCACCAATATCTAGCAACACACTGCTTAAAGAATCCCACACATTTGATATTGAATCCCAAACATCATCTAACACCAGTAAATACCTTTTTCCTCTCAAATTCATTTCAAGCTCTTGTACTATTGCTTGATAACTTGATCGTTGAGATGTTTGTTCACCAACCAGTTCAAGCATCTTTACTAAAATCCCCTTCACCTCAGAATTATGGGATACACATATCCAGATTCTTTTCTCAAAATATTGCCTCACTTCTTGTCTTTCAAAAAGCCGCTTACACAAAGCTGTTTTACCAAGGCCTGATACAATAGTGAGATATAATCACTAGGTATACAATATACAGTATAATATCATAAAATTGGAGAACGATCATGCTCACACAAAAATATGTATAAAAGATGTATTAGAAACATTTGTAAATATTATTCCATGTTGTAGGTATGAAGAAGGTTTCTCCCTTCTAACCCTTATAATTCGTCCAAACAACAAAACTCCAACACAAATTCCCTTGCTGAAGGGTCTAGAGAGGTCAAGATCTACATTCTCTGTCCCCATTCTCCCACAGCTCCGGCAACTCCAACAGCTGCCACTGAGTTATCCCCTTCTGGGGGTGAAATCATGGACAGTTGCTGTATTTTGTATGGTTTTTGTGATATGTCTAGAAGTTTTACACAACTATCTAGACTAGGATGGATATTTATTTAAGGAAACTCAATCCTACTGGTTAGAGAACACTCTTTTCATACAACGAATCTCTAATGTTTGAACTTCTCTATCAAAGTTGATGAGTTATGAGTATGTCAAAGAAAAGAAGAGGTCTGGTGGAAATTAGTCATTTCACTGGAGTCCTAAATTGTTTCGAGTTAGTTACAAGCTTCAGTTCTTTGTTGGGCACAGCACAACCACTGCTATCTACACCATATCAAATTAGTAGAATAGTTACCGAATGCTGTTCAATTGTTTTAAAACAGGATACCAAAACTCTGACTTGATACAACATCTATCTGGAGTTATATTTTTATAGCACACACAGTATGCATTTAATACTAAAAGCTAAAAAGCATTTGTTTAGTAGCCCAAAAAAGAAAGCAAACAGTGAGAAGGAAAAACATACCTGCCATTCCTACTACAGCAACGATGGAAAGAAGTCTGTTATTATTTGCAGGGTCACACAACAACTGCACTAGATTCGCTTCATCTTGCTGCCTTCCAATAAGCCCTCGACCTGTGACTAGTTCTCGCTGCACCTGTAGCTGTACATCCTCAACTGTGTCCACACTTGTGGTGATCCGACCTGTAACTACATCGATGGGTTTAATGCCAAGCTCTTGAGCATCTTCAAAAACACCTACTATGGAATCCATCAAGTGCCTTACCCTATGACCCATTCGAAAGTGGAACGAAATAGGATTGCTGTGGATAGAGAACAAGCGGCGGATCTTGTTATGCACATGGGACCGGTTTCTCAACTCTACTCTTTGCTTAAGAGTTTCATATGCAAGCTCATCCAGTAAATCATCAGCGTTGTAGGCCACATTTTTCACCTTGCATACCCAATCAGTTATTAGTAAGTTCATGGCACTGGGTGCTGCCAAGTGATTGTTATAAGAACTCTCTGCTGCACCACGTAACAACAGGTGAATCCTTTTCAGCTTTTTCTCGAGCTTTTCGAGATCATCCCTGAAATTCCAGGCAAGTTTAATCTCTTCAGCTGCACCAGACAAGACTGTCGTGAGTATTGCCATTGCTGACTCAGTAATTGTTGAGGTAACGCCCCAAATACCAAATACTATATTAAGTTGTGTTTTATTTTATTTAAGTTTGTAAAGAAATAAACTAAAACAAAAAGGAAAGAAAAACAAAAAAAAAAAAAGAAATAGTGTTAACCGAGTTGATCTCGGTTGTATGTTGTTGTTTGTGACTTTGGTTGAGCTTTGTTAAGTAAGGAACAAAGGCCCACATTGACTTAGCTTTGGCTAAGAGTAATTGGGAGTTGGCTTCCTCTAGAAGCTTCGGGTTAGAAGAGCTTAGAAAATAAAAAGGCGGAGGCTTTTGGTTGACAGTATACACAGCCGAAACAAAGAAGAAAAGAAGAGAGCCAGTGAGTGCCAACAAACAGAGAGTGAGAGGAACAGAGGTGTTCTCCAAAACGATTTGTCCAACTCACAGTTGATTCGGCTTGTTCGGGCGAAGATAATCAGAGTATTCGGATCGGTCATCAACAGGTATTTGTGAGTGTATTTTTGGGTTTGTGGGAGTACTAAATTGAGCTAGGGTTTTGTCAATTTGTACTAGTACCATAGATAGATAGTCTACTTGTTGTTTGATCTCGTGATTGTTGGCTTTGTACTCTTGATTATCATAGTGGATTATATTTTAGTGCGTGGAGATCCGCACCGTGGTTTTTCCCCTAATTGAGAGGGGTTTTCCACGTAAAATTGTTTGTGTTGATTTTGGGTTCTTGCACTTTATTTTTCCGATTATCTGTTGTTGTGATTGTGGGTAAATACCGTAGTTTTCCCCAACAAGTGGTATCAGAGCTTTAGTTGTAGGATCCGTGTGGTGGGAAAATTACTGTATTTGTTGAAGGGAGGAATTATTTTGTGCAAGTAAGATGTCTGGTAGTGTGCCCAAATTTGAAATTCCCTTGTTTGATGGTAAAATTAATTTTACTGTGTGGAAGAGTACGGTTGAGGATTTGTTGGTTCAACAAAATTTAGATGAGGCTTTAGATGAGACAAAGCCTAGTGGTGTGACCGATGCCCAATGGACATCGAAGAAGAAGAAAGCTGTCAGTACTATTAGATTAGCTATGGCTCCGGAGATCAAGTATAATTACTTGACTGAGACAGATCCAAAGAAGTTGTTGGATAAGCTCCAGAGTGTATATGCATCAAAGTCACTAACTAACAAGCTTTGTTTGAGATATGAGTTGTACCAGCTAAAGATGGAGCAAGGTACAGCGTTGCAGGACCACATTAACAGTTTTAACCAGCTAGTATGTCAGTTAAGAAATGCAGATGAGAAGATCTCCGATCAAGAGGAGGCATTGTTATTGTTGGCTTCACTACCAAAGTCCTACAGGCCAATTGTGCAGACATTACTTGTAGGGAGGACAGAGATTACGCTAGATGAAGCTATGACAGTGCTGAGAGAGAATGAACGGATGATGTTGCAGGTTGATGGTGTATCTCCTAGTGATGGAGGAGATAGAGTACTAGCTGTCGAGGTGTCCGAAAGAGGGAGGAATCATGAGAGAAGAGGTGGTGGCCCGAGAAGTAGATCGAAGTCGTGCGCGAGAGACTTTAGTAACATAGAGTGTTACTATTGTGGTGAGAAGGGTCATATTCAGAGTCGTTGCCCAAAGATGAGAGATGATTTGAAGAGTTTCAAGCAGCTGCAAGAGAAGATGGGCAAGACCAAAATTGATGATGATAGCGGTTCCTCTAATGTAATTATATCTTGTGATGGTAATAAGGAGTTGTTCTTGTCTAGTAACAATGAGGGAAAGGAAAGCCAAGAGAGTTGGGTGTTGGACTCCGGCGCTTCGGTTCACATTTGTAGAGACCAAAGTATGTTTGATACTTTGTGCCAAGATGGAGAGTATGGTGACATCAACATGGAGAGTGGTAAGTTGAAGGTCAAAGGGATGGGAAGCATCCGCATTGAGCTCCATGGTGGTATGACTAGAACCTTCCACAATGTGAGGTATGTACCCGATGCTCATGCTAACGTGATTTCGTTGGGTGAGTTGACATTGCAAGGGTGTAGATACATTGGTACGGGAAGGTGGTGCAAAGTGTATCGTGGTGCTACTTTGATTGTGCGAGGAAAGAAGACGGAGAACAACTTGTGTTATGTTGAGGGTCATTGCGTAGGGAGGAGCAAGGCCAAGAAGAAGGTCCGTTTCTCGAACAAGGTGGAGGTATTTGGTGATTTGGGTCGAGGGAGGATTTGTTGAGGTAACGCCCCAAATACCAAATACTATATTAAGTTGTGTTTTATTTTATTTAAGCTTGTAAAGAAATAAAATAAAACAAAAAGTAAAGAAAAACAAAAAAAAAAAAAAAAAAAAATAGTGTTAACCGAGTTGATCTCGGTTGTATGTTGTTGTTTGTGACTTTGGTTGAGCTTTGTTAAGTAAGGAACAAAGGCCCACATTGACTTAGCTTTGGCTAAGAGTAATTGGGAGTTGGCTTCCTCTAGAAGCTTCGGGTTAGAAGAGCTTAGAAAATAAAAAGGCGGAGGCCTTTGGTTGACAGTATACACAGCCGAAACAAAGAAGAAAAGAAGAGAGCCAGTGAGTGCCAACAAACAGAGAGTGAGAGGAACAGAGGTGTTCTCCAAAACGGTTTGTCCAACTCACAGTTGATTCGGCTTGTTCGGGCGAAGATAATCAGAGTATTCGGATCGGTCATCAACAGGTATTTGTGAGTGTATTTTTGGGTTTGTGGGAGTACTAAATTGAGCTAGGGTTTTGTCAATTTGTACTAGTACCATAGATAGATAGTCTACTTGTTGTTTGATCTCGTGATTGTTGGCTTTGTACTCTTGATTATCATAGTAGATTATATTTTAGTGCGTGGAGATCCGCACCGTGGTTTTTCCCCTAATTGAGAGGGGTTTTCCACGTAAAATTATTTGTGTTGATTTTGAGTTCTTGCACTTTATTTTTCCGATTATCTGTTGTTGTGATTGTGGGTAAATACCGTAGTTTTCCCCAACAGTAATCAAGGGCTTGGAAGCATCCACAGCAAGAGCTTCAGCCATTTTTTCCAACAAAGAGCCAATAATGGGGACTGGGGAGAGAAAGATAAGTGAGAATGCGTGTGAAACAGAGAATTGAGAGAGGGAGGAGGGGTTCAGACTTGAGTGGTTGACTCTTACATTACTGGTATTTCAAAAGATAAATCACAGTTGTTGTTTTTTTATTTTTTTTTTTTTTGGTGAGTGGTTGACTCTTTGAGGGATATGAGACCATGCACTGAGGAGTTTGCTAGGGATAAGTGGGGGCACGCCACTACGCTACCCACCCCAAGCTCATACGATACAAGTAACAGAGTAGTTAATCACCTTTACATATTTATCTAAACACCTACATGTTTGCAGATCCATGTTTAACTGAGTATGGCTTTTTGACCTTATTGAAGCTGAAAGTACAAGTTCAGAAATCAGAACCATAGATGAAGGTATTACCGTCACTAGAGTAAGCTCTATATAGTTAATAGTTTGCTGGGTGTCTCATTAAAGAGACAGTAGGCCAACTTAATTACTGGCAGAATTCCGAGTTCTTAAAGAAGGGAACAACAACTTACAACTTCTATTGCTAATTAAAAAAAGGTGACACCAAAATTTGCTTTGATAGCTTTCGCTTTCAAACCCAAAAAGGCTAGTCCATGATAATGTGTATTCCAGTCAGACATTTCATCGAACACCTTGTGGGCACCATCCAATTTGACCAAAATGGACCCAACTTATTGTGAAATAAATGGTCGTCAATTAATTCACGATATTCACCCCCAAATACCATATTTTGGTTGAACAGTTACGAGAAAGAAAGGTCATAAGACTCATAAGTCACAAGTCATACTAAAGGGCCGTTTGGCCAAGCTTTTTAAAAACTAATTCTGATTTTTTACTACAATTTCTAAGAAACTGTTTCTTGAGAAATTGTGAGTGTTTGGCAACTCCATTACAAAAGTGCTTTTTAAAAGTAGAAACTATTTGATGAAGTTGTTTAGCCTAGTTTATAGAGAACTATTTCTAAATTGTCAAATAATTAGTATAATAATGATATTTTTTCCATATTTATTTGTGAAATCTATGTTTTATTACTTTTTATAAATAGTTTCTTAACAAGCTACCAAATAATCTTTTTCCTTGTCCTTTTAACATAACTCAATTGTTTCTTTTAGATTATTTTTTCTATCCCTTTATAAAGGCCACCATTTTTTTTTACACATTACAAAACATAATTGGATACTTGTCAAATTAATATGGAAGAAAAAATTCAAGAAATTACTAAAATTAGTACAAATATTGAAGACTTAAATACAATAAACGGAATAATTGTATCTTAAATAAAACAAGCTATTTCAAACTCCACAAGTCGCTTAGCTTCAATATTACACATACAAAATTTGAGAGAGAAAAAGGGCGTTTTATTTATACATCCTTAACGAAAACACTATTTCATATCATTAGAAAATGTCAGATTGAAGAAGAGTGAGGTGGCTGGAATCATCGTCACTTATCAAGAGTCTTACGAATCTCCACATCCCTAAATAAACCTGAAACAAGACAAGATTATCATTTACAAAATGAAAATTTGCACAGAAATACCTAATAAAATTAACAATTTGCGAGGTAATACCTATTAAAATAAAAACGCAAAAACGCCTAATATGAACAAAATTACTCAGTTTCACCACCCAATGTCACTTTCCGATCAGGTATTGATTCTTTTCTTCCCGTTTTACCCTTACCCCACACACCCGTCTTTATTTTCAAATTTGGCCACCTAGAGGAAATAACAAAGACCATGAAAGTGAATTACCCTTTACCAAAATTAAATCCCCACCAAGCTCCCCAAACTTCCAATTAAAACAATGCCCCATACACCATACAATTTACAGCCCCATACGCTGATCTTTCTAACTCATGACCTCCTAATGTTCCATACTACATCCATAATAACCCATAAACTGTCAACATCATCCCAAAACAATACCAACACAATCACTTCATAACACCTTACCCACTGACATTTCTATCGTGACACAAACCAACAAAACCACAATAAACCCAAGACAATTACAACATTCACCCCTTCAATTACATTTCTCAATCATAGCTATCCAATATCCATCTTCCTAGGCCCTTTATTTAATCTAATCTTAACATACATCAGTGTTGTCTGAAGTAGTCAAGCTTCAACACTTGCAGCTGCTAGTAGGGCTGTTCATGTTCCGGTCCGGACCGGATTTTTGGACCGGACCGGACCGGATTTTTGGACCGGACCGGACCGGACCGACTGAGACCGGACCAGTCGAGACCGGATATGCTTTTAGACCGGTCAGACCGGGTTTCGGTCCGGATGGCGAATTGATGCTAAATACTTAAAAAATGATCATGGGCTTTTTTTAAAAAAACGGGTCCGGTCCAAGACCGGTCACGATCCGGTCCGATCTCAGACCGGTCACGATCCGGTCCGGCCTCAGACCGGACAAGAGTGGTCCGATCCGGGTCTGGACCGGTGAACAGCGCTAGCTGCTAGTATAATATTAGCTACTAATCAACAGATTGACAAATATTTTGGACTATGATTCAAATATCTACTTACAATATCTCAGAAAAAGTACTCATCTCAATATCAACACATCCATCTACCATGTTTTGGATAGCTCATATAGCAGAACTATCTGATATACCTCCTCCCAAACAAATTCATATTATGATCTACAACAAAACTACTATCAATTTCAAACATCTGTAAACCCAAAGGAAAGGGGGTTTGATACCCACATAATCATAAATCAAACCAATGACATTTGAAATACTATTTTCCACCACTTGGCTATCACAACAAAATTGATTAGGCCATCAAATCAAGTGTTGAACGTATAAATCAAGTATTAAAATATTCAAACTGCAATAACCAATGATCATGATAGAGCACATGGTGGGGGAAACCAATTTCCATTCAGGCATTTAATCAAACACATGGTGGGTGAAACCAATTTTCTACAGGAAAAAACCCCAACACCGCATAAAGGCTACCTTGAACTAACATACAAGAGGTTGAGACAGAAAGACACCTTGCAATAGAGAGATAGAGCCTAAACCATTGTTTTTAACAAATTCGAGCCTTTGGATCTCGAATTTCAAGAGCAAAACCCCCTAATTTTCAGGGGAAGAAGCACAAATTTGAGGAGCACAAACCCTAATCTTCAATCAAGATCTCTTTTGTTCATGGGCATGATGTTAGAGTTTGGGAATTTTGTCCATTTGAAGATCGAAAACCCTGATTTACTGATCGAAAACTCTAATTTATTGATCGAAAACCTTAACAAAGACAAAGAGAGGTGAGAAGGAGAAAGCAGATGGTGCCCCTGAATGAAGCGCAAAAATGCAGGTAGAGAGAGAAAATATATGAAAACAGAGAGAAATATAAGGGGATAAGGAGGGAATTAAAATTTTATTTCACTTGGAAAAAGCTCCGTGTCTTTGAGAAACGATTTGAGAAGCTAGAAAATGAAGCTTCTGTTTAAAACGTATCACTGCCACTCAGTTTTAGATTTTTTACTAAAAATGCCACTAAATTTATTTTGTTGTCACTTATGCCGGTATACATTTTTAAAGAGTACACAAATATCACTATGACATTTTGGAACCGGCTACAGCAGGTTAACCTCCACTCTAAGGCTATGTTTGGCAAAATTAACTGTAGCGTAGCTGTCAAATGTAAATAAAGGAACGAAATGTGTAGAAAACTGCTAAAAATAGCTACAAAATGCTAATAAGCTAGCTGTAGCTGTGACTGCAGGTGAAAGCTTGCAGGGATAGCTTTCAAAAAATTAGCTGTAGGGAGCTGTAGCTGTAACTGCAGATTGAAAATCATATGACAAACTGTTTGGTAGCAGAGAGTATAAATACTAGCTGCAAGCTTCAAGCTGTAGCTTTTATTGAAAAGCTAGCTTTTTGTGCCAAACATAGCGTAAGACGACAGTTGTCTAATATCTAAACTCCCACCAAATTACAACCGCCTTCCTCCTCTAAATCTCTCCCCTCATAAAAAAAATAAAACAGTAAGTATCTCTGCTTAGCTCAGCTCACGAATTGCTTAGCTCGCCGACGAAATTGCCCAGTTCGCCAAACGGTTCTGCCTCCAAACTAGACTGAATTGGCGAGGAACATCACCGTCGAGGTCTTGCCCGCAAACATGGAGGTTCGGGATCTCGACTCGCAGGTATGTCTATGTGCTTGATTTTGAGCTTCCAATTGACTTGCTTTTGAGCTTCTGATCTGGAAATGAAGATCCTTTTACTATCTGATTCTAGTTGCAAGCTTCCATGTTCCTTTAATTACCTGATTTTGGAAAAATAATGTCAGAGTATGAGCAATTGGAGGGTTGACTATGTCAATTTTCAACTAATTGGAGGAACTAAATTGCATGTTGACAATGCCCTCTAGATAGATAAGCTCATATCAAAGTAGCAATTCCTAATGAAAGAAATTGAACCCATTTATAAAACTTTGATAGATTTCAGCTGGATGTATATATTTTTAAATATGCAAGCATGTTGAGATAGGCATTTGGAGTGTCAATAATGGCATGTTGCTCTTTTTTAAAACAAAAGACAAAATATTGAGATAGGAAATTTGGAGTATTGTTCATATTTGCCATGGAAAGGAATTAAAATAAGAGACAAAACAAGTATCTTGCACTAGGTTCTGCCTCCAACAATCCAACGTAGACCTCTCCCAAAAGAACTACTTGGCTTCTTCTTTTTTTTTTTTCAATTTTGTTGCCCAGTAGAAACTAGTGACTCAAAATGATCGAACTGATTTTCGCAGTCATTCAAATCCTTCCAGTCATAGTTTAAATGTCTCAAAGATAGGAAATTTAAATTTTGCTTAACAATTAAGTACTCAAAATGTGCACCAAACGAAATGTATATGACTGCTAAAAGAAACCTAAAAAATTAAAGGTCATCAAATTCACAAGTTCTGACTTTGCTGTGTTGGAATGTTCTCTCTTCTGGATGCTTGTCCCTTTCTTCCCCTCGTTTGACTGCTTGAACCTTCACCACCATTACCAGCAGCCACCGATCGAGGGACAATAGTAGAAGACGAAATTAAGGTCCTTGCACCAGCCGGAGTAGTAGAACCAGTAGTAGGAGTAGCTCTTCTTTTAATCTATTCACAAAACCATCAAACATAACATATCTTATTGTATTTTTTTTATTTTATTAAGATGGATTGATGATATGAGAATACAGACACACGAACCTGAAGCTTTTGAGTTCTGTTCGCGCATGTTTTCTTGTTATGACCAAAATTACCGCATTTGCTACACTTAACTGAACCACCTTTCCTTGATACAGCTCCATATTGTGCACTTCTTTCCCTTGCCTCTAGCCTTCTCTTCAGCTCCATTCTTCCTATCTTTTTCTTCTTGAATGGAGGAGCTACAATTTCATCTCCTGGACACGAAGTCCACATATTTTGCCCATTAATTGGTTCTAAAGCATGTGCATATGCTTTCTTGTACATGTCTATGCTGTAACACTTATCCACATAATCAATTGGATTGAGCTTTTCTTCCCTCATCACAGCCACAACATGTGGACATGGGATACCAGTCAAGTCCCAAGATCTACCTGAACATTTTCTGTCACGCAACTCCACTACATAGCCATCACATCCATGTCTAACACTATAACTACCATTCCCGTTTCTGGTTGCCTTCCACCACCTTGCAACATCTTTAGCCTTATCTAACTTAGTTAATATCCTCGGACAGATTTCCGCATCATAATTTTCAGCCCATTCCTTTTTGTTGGCAATTCTTACCATTAAACATGTGAAGATTTCTTCTAATAAGGTCACTATAGGCTTGTATCTTGCCTCTAGGATATAGCTACATCTGAGAAAAAAAACTCTACACCACATTTTAGGATTTTTCTGGTTTAAAAAATGTGCTGCATTTACATCTAAATCCATCATCTCCTTCATGTGCTCTTCAAACTCCTTCTCAGTAGTAGACTTGGATATTATCCAAAAAAGATGCCTATATTGTAAACCCTTCCATTTCTTCCTTAAGTTGGCATAAACATGTCTGGCACATAACCTATGCTCGGCTTTGGAAAACAGTTGTGCAATGCATTCCACTAAGCCCTATCATAAATTAAAGTACAAATAAATACTCAATTAGATAAAAATCAATATACATGCATTTAGAGAAATTTACACATTTATCATGAGGTACAAAACTTGAAGGAATTTCTAGCCACTAACATGATCATACATGCATAATAGAAATTCGATTAACCCAGAAAACATGTGACTACTGTAATTAAATATCAAATCGAAATCCTACCTCAGTCCTTGGTCGCTGGTTGGATGAACAGTGGTTGGGTATGGATGAACACGTCAGATTTCGTGCCTCAACTGGTATCCACACACAGGCTCGAATCCACACGTCAGTATGCTAGTACAGCGATCCCGTTCACAACCTCCGTTCTCTCCTTACTCTAATGACACACAGTTAGGGTTTCGTGAAAACTGATTATCACGTGTAACCCTAACTGATCAGAAGTCACGATATATATATAGGGAGGCAGGAGGGCTGATTAGGTTAAGTGTGTAATGGGCCTAATCTGAATTAGACCCTTCTAGTAAAACGAGTTTGTTAAGTGTGCGACCCTGCTAGTTTACTTAATGTGGCAGTAAGCCCAAAACTCTTTTCGGACCCACAAACCGTAATTGGTTTCTAGCAAAACATTACGATTACCCACATTAAGTAAAGATCGGTTTCCATAGTCCAACCAATAATGCGATTATTAATTCTTATGATTAGTTCATAGGGCAAATCCAACACACTTAACCTTCTGTTGGTCAGAAATCATAGTCCAGCCAATGTCGTCACCCAGCTTGAGATCATCGCGCAAAAGCTCCATAAACCATCTCCGTGTTTCAAATTTCTCCCTCTGTGTAACAGCCCATGCCACAGGAAACATCTGATTGTTGGCATCTCTGCCAATTGCAACTAAAATTTGCCCATTCCAAGGCCCCTTGATGAAACAACCATCCAAAGATAGGAATTTTCTA
The DNA here is from genome assembly GCA_038025085.1 of Tetragonia tetragonoides. Lineage (NCBI taxonomy): Eukaryota > Viridiplantae > Streptophyta > Magnoliopsida > Caryophyllales > Aizoaceae > Tetragonia > Tetragonia tetragonoides. The sequence goes on from CM076139.1 coordinate 5,374,911, forward strand.
CAACCCTCTAAAAATCCCTTCTTCAAAGCTCCTAAACATATGTATATTCCCTTAAAAACACATTCATTATTCTCATTTCTTTCGGTATGGATTTTCATTGTACTGTCCTTATTTTTCATCAGCAGCTCATGTGTATAGTCCCTAACCATCCCAAATTGTTTTGAGTAATCACCAATGATCATAGAAAGGGCAATGTTTTTAGCCCTAGCACACATGGACAATGTTGGCTTGAAGTTATGTTCTTGCTCAACTATGGCACTAAATTCTCTTAGTCTCAAGGATGGTTGCAATCTAATCTTTTCCACGTACCATTTTGCAAGCCAGCTGCTCGACATTCTTCTCCTACCCTTCTCAAAGCTACAAGGAATGCATGTATGAGGTGTAGGCAAAGTTTTGATCTGAAAACATTTTTTCCCCTGAGGTATTGAAGCCCATAACGTCCACGCACAACCAGGAGCTTGGCATTTGGCTTGACATCTTACTGTATCACTTTTTTTTATCGTGATATCATAACCTTTTAAAATCCTATAGTGATCAATTGCTTCTCTAAACTGGTTCTTATCAACAAACTCCATTCCTTTTTCAAAGTCAATGTCTTTCGGTCTTGTGTTTACATTAAAGGTAGGAATGTAACTCTTTCTTTCTTTCCCATATTTTATTTTTTTTGGGAGAATTATTTTCCATATTATCTCCATCACTTTCTCCATCACTTTCAGTCTCACTACTTTTAGGACTACAAGCATTATTGTCAGAGTCCTTGTAATTTGAATCATAGCCTAAACTGACCAAGTTAGTCTCACTAGACCCCTCAACTACCTCTTTTCATTGTGCTTTCCCTCCTCCATGCGTCTTTTCATTCCTCGTCGTATCTCTGTTTCCTTTGATCTTTTTATTCCTCAACTCGTTAGCAACTTCTTTTCTTTCCTTCTTTTTTTTCCTTGAACTTGTCCCTGACAACTACAAATTCCTCATCATCTTCGTCAGAGTATAGATGTGTATCATGCCAGAAATTTATCTCGTCATCTGCCTCATCATCAGAACCTCTATATTCACAATCAGATTTATCATCATCCATTTCCTCATTGCCACAACTGTCATTAGGTTCATCATACATGTTCACAAAAGTTTATTTCCGGCACAGGTCAATTAACTGGTGAACTGATTGATCACATGTAAGTGACACAAGACCCTCTTCTAATCTTACATTAGGCTTACTGAAGTATATTGTCTTTATATTACTTTCCTTATAACCTAATTTTGTTACAACTTCAACTAGATCATCAACGCTTAGTAAATCAATATCATATTCCACCCCACTCAGTTCTCCCTCAGCGTAAATCAAATGAGGGATTTTAAGAAACATACCCCCATGCTGTATTACTTTCCTTATAACCTAATTTTTGTTATAACTTCAACCAGATCATCAACGCTTAGTAAATCAATATCATATTCCACCCCACTCAGTTCTCCCTCAGCGTAAATCAAATGAGGGATTTTAAGAAACATACCCCCATGCTGTATATGCAGCGTTGTATTTTCATTCATCCTGATGCAATAAATAAAATTAAATTGTAAATCATGCAAAAAAGACCTCAGTCATCTAATTTCTTATTTATCAATCATGCAAACATATGTTTGAAGCTTAAGTCAAGGGAAAAAAGGTACATGAAAAATTAAAGAATCACTATTATACTTATCAAATTGCTTCAATTAAATTACATTTGACTTTATGGTTACCAAATCCAAGTATTAAAGCTTCACATATTAAAAGAATCAGGAGGAACTTTAAAATTCATATCTGACAGAAAACTTGATTTTATTTGTGCACTATATACTCAATCTTGTGGTTCTCTAGCCTGTAGTAATTGCTTCAACAATCGCTTACTAAACTGTATATATGTTGTGTAAATAGGACCAAATTTGGATGGAGATACACTCTGCAAAGAAGAGCAACAGAAAAGTGGGTGGAGTCAGATTGTGGAAGGAAGAAGGTATTCAGTTAACAGAAAGTTTTGGAGGGAATAGAATAGGGTTTTTTTTAATCGGCAACTATTTTAGGGAACAAATAAGTTATTTTCGAATTTTAGTTTATTGAAAAATGACGCTTACCTGCTGCAGCCGGTTACCTAAGTGTAGTGGTGGCATGTTTAGAATTTTTAATAAATTATAGTGGCACAATTGAGAAAAAAATATGTTCAGTGGCATTTTTAGGAAAAAAAGTAAAACTCGGTGGTAGGGATACGTTTTAGCTCGTTTCTAGGCTCAAAAGAATAGTTTTAAATTTCCAAGAAATTAAAAGGAATTTCTTTAAGACTAGTGTTTGGCCTAGTTTCTATTTTTTAAGTCAAAAAAAAGTTTAAGAAGTTTGGCCAAACACCCTCTAAATGGGTCTAATTTTAAAAACTAAGGAAGTGTACCTAACCTAAATGGGTGCTAATAGTGGTACTCAAAAATTTGCGGTTTTCCATGAGACGGGTCACTTTTTATAAATGCAGGGGATCCGTGTTTATAATAAGTGATACTAATGTCTCTATTGGATCACTAATATGCAACAAAACTAATCCAAGAAAAAGAGAATATCAATAGGGGTGTTCGTTGGTGAGGTCCGATCCTGGACCAATGGACCGAAAATCATGAATAGAATGGACCATGGACCAGACCAAGGAGGCATCGGTCCGATCCGGTCTGGACCGACAAATAGTATGGACCGGACCAGACTGGACTGGACCAATGGACCAATCTATTGTTCTTTTCTTTTTTCTTAAACAATTATTCTTATATTATTTTTAGGAAGAAACTCGCTTAACAAAAATAATAACTATGTTTGATATAGTTTGCAATTTTTCTTAAAGGATAAAGTAGATTTTTAAATGACATAAGCATATCAAATTATATGAATATTTATAATGTCTAACATAATTGGGTAAACATTGAATATTTATAATATCTAACATAATTGACTTAGAATATTCTTTTTTGTTATATATAAAAAAAATTGAAGAAAATAAGTATTATTTATTGGTCCACGGTCCGATCTACGGTCTAACCGGATCGGTCCAGGACCGGACCAAAGACCAAAATGTTGAAAATTTTTGGACCAGAACCAGACCAAAATGTGTTCGGATTGGGTTGGTCCGGACCAAAATCAATCGGTCTCGATCCAGACCAAGAAGTGAACAGCCCTAAATATCAAAGCTAGAAATAAACAGACAATGGCAAAAAGAAGCTTATGCCAAGTATACCAAGTTGCATTCCATTCTTGTATCTATAAGAGCTTCTTCTTCACTCTGCAGCAACATTACATTCGAAGACAAGCACAAAAAAAAAAGTTTCAATGACTTGACTCCACTAGCATTTTGTTGGTTTGCTAATTGACTAAAATTACCCTTCTGCTTAAAGAAGCTGCAAGTGGTGGTGCAGTGCAAACAGCAGAGGGCAGTGCTCATGGCTTACACACCCTTTGTGACTACACCTGAAACATGATTTGTGGTATGTAATGCCGTCGACCAGCTCCTGAATGGAGAATTCAAAAAACTGAGGAACCAGGCGTGATTCACAAACATAAAACAGGAGTATATTTATCTCGAATAACACTTCATTGTAAAAAAGTCACCCAAGAAGACACAAGAGAGGCAAAGGAAAATTGGATTCTACTAATAAGCTGTTTATGTTCCGCACATTATAAGACAGGGGACACATAACTTGTTCTCAGTATACTAAGTTGCATTCCACTCTTGTAGAGTTGTAGCTGTTATAGCTTTCTCTTACGCGAAAGTACGAAAAGACAACCATAAAAAGCTTCTAGGCCGGGGCCACTGTGTTCTCAGTCACCCCATTGGCTATCCCATTGGCTACCACTTTGGTGACTCCATTAGCATGTTGTTGATTTGCCAACTGACTGAAATTGCCCTTCTGCTTGAAGAGCTGTGAATGGTGGTGCCGACAATACAGGCGCTGCTCATGTGCCACGTAATTTGATGGGCTTATCACACACCCTCCATGACAGCACCTAAAACATGGCTTGTGGTATAAATTACCATCCACTGCCACCTGTATTGAAAATATGAAACTTTTACCCACAAGCCTTAAAATGCAAGCAAGATACAAATTAAACATAAATGATTTGGCGTTTCACCTGTTCAATTGGGTAGACAGTTTTCTTGCAAGTGACACACTTCTCTTGAGTTCCACCAAACATGCTGGAGATTTTGCTGTTGCTTTGGCCCTGATCATTGTTATGTTTTTAGGCTTAAGTAATTCTAGGATTTTTGAAGTCTTGAGATGTACAGAACCAACAGCTCATAGAAGAGGACTCTAGGAAAAACTAAACTATGTGGAAGTTGGCACACTGAAATTATTTACTCACCGGATCAGAGGATCTTTCTCTAACAGTCCTAGGAGCAGCTACACAGATGAAACAAATAGAATGATCAATGTAAAGTGAGACTGTAAATGAGAAACCATATAAGAAAGAAAGTTTTTGTAGCCACAGGGAGTGCAGTAAAACAAACTCACCTTCAAAACTTTTATCCAAACTGCCAGTCATCTTGAAAAGCTGATTGAAGTGAGGTTTGCAATATAAAACTCCTTCAAAGGAGCAAAAGTTGTGAAGCTGAAGTTGGATGGAAATAATTATTACACTGGAAGAAACTTTCAGAAGCAGAAAACACTCTAGTATTTTCGTCCAAGCATAGCAGTGTTATGAAATGCAGGACATATCAGCTCAAGAGACCTGTTGAACTGAACAGCGTTTCATGCTTCTTCGTTGTATCATTAATTAAAGAGGATGCTAAATGTGACCAATCATCAATAAGTTAGAATTACGAAAGAACAGTTTTGGGTGAGCTAGAAACATCATAATATCCTATAAAATGTATCTAAATATTATTGATCAGTATCCATCACCATGCTACATTACTCATAGAGAGGGAATCAGAAGAGAGAGATTGATCATTGATTAAGAATCCTGGTAATTCCTAGATTAACCCTTATCAAGTTGGTATTAGAGCCAACCTCGGAGTGGTGGCCTGGGAGTGCCAGCCGTGACCAACGTGGCCGTGACCAACGAGGACGTTGGCCCTTAAGGAGGGGCGAATGTTATGGACTAAAACAGTTGCAAGGTATGGGACTTGTCCCACATCGGTTGTATGGGCAACCAATGTGGGGTTTATAGACCAAAGGGGCTCTACCACCTAATAGGCTAGTCTTTTGGAATGGTTCTCCTCTTTGGTCTTATCAATTTGGTCTCTTCATTCCACCCAAACTACTCAAGTTTAACCCTTGGAGACTTACATATGACATGATAAAAACAGCGACATTTCAAATTAGAGTGCAATAAGAGAAAACTTGCTAACTTGTCATTTAGATCAGCGACCTTTTCCTTGTTCATCAATCCAACTCATTATAACAAAGCAGTTGGCAATCTACACATACTCGATTATCAAACCTAAGTATTAGGTAAACATACACATACTCGATTATCAAATATAAGTATTAGGTAAACATCGAGCGGCTAGGTGATATTGAATCAGTGATTCATCTGACAATAGAGCTATAAGTTCTTAGAAGTTGCTCTCTTTTCATCCTATTAGTTCCCAGTTGTAGACCAACAAAGCCAACGACTCAACTCCTCATTCCACCCCGAGAAAAAGGGCATACACAACTAGGCTAAAGCTAGGACCATGACATCCCAAAATGAGCTGGGTATGTGTGATGGTCATAAGATACACACCTCAAAAACGCCTATTCATACCACCTGAACTAGCTAATAGGAGACTGTTCCACTTAACAAGAGAGTTCGTGAGTATATAAGCCACTTGTTTCCGTAATCAGCATCTTCGCGGTTCACATCACCAAGTCAGTCAGCTACGCAATAGGGCTATTGGTGCTGGCGCTAACTCAATTAGCCCCTACAAGTGAAGTTTATGATCCATGCAACAACTCCAAATAAGCAACTCCAACAGGACCAGTTTCTGGTTTGTAGTATTTATTAAGGTTCAACAAATCTGGTAAAATGCAAGTAACTACGTTATGCTTTCAGGATCACAAGTTACATAAAACTATAAAAGTAAGCTTTTTAGAAACTAAAAGACCCTGACTTTCTCTGGAGGTTCCCTGTTTGCAACAAGATCCTGTCTTTGAATGATCACAGTACTTTGTATCGGATCAGCACTCCTCTTTGGTAATTCCAGTGAACTCAATCTCATAAAGCAAAAAGATATTTTCTTTTAATTTGTTTAAATTAAGTAAAACCTCCTCAGTTTATGAACATCCAAACCCCCAAAATCTCTGTTTCATTTTAACAGAAAGAAACTTAACATGATTTGAACCAAACAAATAAAAAATCAGATCAACATAATAATCTCATGAAGAGATCATTACTGTTCTAGAATCTCAGGTTGATCATGAACAATCAAATGTTTCCAGAAAAACAACCCATGTCAGAAAACTATTTTTTTTTTTTTTAGAAAACTCAATTTTTTTTAAAAAACTCAATCAATAAATCACATATGATGACATCAAAATGTTAACCATGATGAAGAATTTATTGAAGAATTAAAGAAGGTGAGAAAAGGAGAACCTTAAGGGTGCTTTTACAGTGATGACATCTGAAGCAGGCTTTATGGTAGACTTTGCCATCAGCTGCTAGCTGATCAACCAAGTACACAGTCTTCTCACAAGCTTTACACTTCTGGGTTGTTCCTCCAAAGCTTGCCATCTTTCTGAAAACACAAACCCTCCAATAAATTCAGAAAAACTCAAATTATTCTCTCTCTTCTTTTTCTAAAGTAGTAATATGACTTTTATTCTGTGCTAAACTGCTAATAAAGTCTTTAAAGACAAATTCTGCAAATGAGAGTTACAGACTTACAGCTCAGGCTTTGTCATTCTTTAGACAACTCAAAGAATTAACGCCCCCCATTATCATTGGGGATATTTTAGTCATTCAATTAATGGTCCCTAGCAAATTTAGGTACGTTTATTTACTGGATTAATGAAGGTTAATAGTTTGAAATGTGACACTTATTTGCACACATGTAAAGCAAAAGGCTGAAAACGTGGATTTTGATTGATTGTTCAAAGAAAACCCCAAAAAGAAGAAGAAAAAAAAAAAAAGGAAGTTCAAAAAAAGATTCTGTACTAGAGTCTAGGATAGTGTTACGTAGGACGGGTACTATCAAATTCTAGCACACCCACCGTTTTCAAGCGCTGGTTTTCTTTCACTTTGTAGGTGATTGGTGAATGGTAATTTGGGAAGGAAATGTGGAGCAATGCAAGCCGAACACTACTGAACTAAACTAAACCATATTGAATTTATACTTTTTCATGTAAATAGAGTTAGCAAAAACTGACCTCAATAAACTACGAACCATTCTAATACGCTCAATGCAAAAACCAACCAAATCGAACCTAAATCAAATCCAAATTATCCAAATCCAAACCCTACCTGTACAGTTTCCCTGCCAACGTTCTACTTCTAATATATATTTCCCTGGTAAAAATTCAGGCAAATTTCTAAATAATTTCAGTGTTCTAGTCCACGCTGTCAGTCATAATGATTCGGAATTTAGAATTTAGAATTGTTGATCATTATCATAAGATGAAGACAGATAAGATAGAGAGAGTGCATATGTATTTCAATTCAATGATTTCATACAACTCCACTATCAGCCCATCATCATTCATTCACCCTCCCCATTTATAATTTTCAAATGGCGCCGCAAGTGACTGCAATATTTTGTTCCCCCTTTTCTTTCCTTTTCCTTTTTTAATTTTCTCTCACCAGCCCCCACAAAAACACCTAAAATAAATAAAAGTAACATCTCATAAATTCTTTGGCAACCGTCCATTTGTTTTCCTAGAAAAATATCTTGTCCGTTTGGTCAATTGTCACCTACTTAAGACCAACATTAGACGACCCGCCAAGTCATTTGAAAATTGAATGTCTTAGATTTGTTCCCGGGGAAGAGGGGAAGTAATCAAGGTTTTAGAGGAATTCATTACAGAATCAAAAGGGAGCTTCGGGTGGGTAGTGCAGTGGCGCCCCACCCATTGCTCGTAAAGCCGTGGAATTGAGTCTCATACTCTCATTTCCTCAAAAAGGGAGACTTCCTTGCTATTTCCAAATAAAAATTAAAAATCTCGAGGAATAGTTACATGTCCACGCTCCACGGAGTACTTAATACAGTGTGGATGTGGTAGCTCAATCCCTGATCTACCCAACTCAGAAGCTCAAGAGCTCCTCCACTGTCCCACCATTTTATTTGTTGTAGTAAATTATATACTAGTTAAATTGGTTTTGGAAGGGACGAAAATTGAAAAGAATTGTAAAACTCAGCTCAAGATAAACTGGCACCTTCAGTAATAAAATTTGCTAATCTGACAACCGATATATCAAGAGAGAATACTTAAAAGACCAGTGCTGCAATCATTCAATCAAATTCCTTAAAACCATTGCACCAGAAAAAAAAATTCATTAAAACCAAACATCCGTCATGATTGAAGTTGAAATGCACGAAGGAAAGAAAAAGCGAAACTACAATTTGAAAAATCAACATGACAATGAATTGCTCTATGCTACAAGCATTTGAAGGCAACACACTTGGCCTGCTTATTCATTGACGAGGCATAAAGCATCTATCAGATTGACCAGCCAAAGTTACAGAATGTAAGAGAACGTCATGTTTGATTATGCACCTCAGCTAGAAGAATCTGCTTGCTTCCTGGCTTCTTCTCGCATTGTTGCTCTGACATAGATTTCATAGCAACACCCTGCAGGGCAAGACAGCATCAGATCAGACATTACATGGTCACAATGAGAGACCTAGACAGACCATAGTACTAGTCCAACTGTAATAACATAATCTTAAGAGAAGAGCATAAAAGTAATCTGAACAAATCTTTGACGATCTCCTGCGGGTGGTTTCAGGAAGGAATTTCAGGAGTCCCGGTACATGAAAACTTGATTAAAAAACAAAATAAGCACCCAGCCGAAGTGCGAAAATACAAATTCCACATGCCACCACCACCTCTCTCAGCTTATGACAATATTACCCCAGAGCAAGTCATCTCCAACAAAGCCACCCCGTGTCCCCAGCCTCAGGAAAAAAAATAATAAATAAAAAAACAAGAAGGCAAACTGATATACAAATGAGTTCTCAAGGAAAAAACTTCACAAACAGTAAATACAAAGAGGCAGGGAATGAAAAACAGAATATCAATTGATTTTATGGTGGTTTTTTGTATAATTTTAGGAACATGCTTTAGGATCATTCTGATTCAAACTTCAGCAACCTCTTGAGGTAGATTTTTGCAATAAATTGATGGAAGGTGCTGGCGGTGCTGCAGTCCATTTTAGGATCATGCTGATTCAAACTTCACTAACCTCTTATCCCTCCTCAGTGCTTCATCCCCCCCCCCCCCCAACCAACAAAAAATATGTAAACACATTGAAAGACTCAAATATGACACATCTCAGGGGAACTCGTGAAAAAGCAGAAGCATACCAGCCACAACAACAATTGTGAGATAATCACCCAGTCTCTTAATTCGCTTCACACCACTCTTATGTGACTTGAACTGACTCAGTGCTGGGTCCTTTGCCAACAGCTGCAAGGAGATAAGACAATCTTATCAGTTGCACCAACACAGACCAATATATGTATTATTATGCGTGTAACAATCTTGCTAGATTCAAAGCCTATGTCCATGGGTCTTCTACAATGAAATAAACTGAATTATTTAATGAAGTCACCTCAAGCTGGAGACAATATATTCAATGTAAAGAAAAGGTCATTGTTGTTCAAATGATATTATGGCCATCACCATAAATGGTGAGATGTGTAAAAGTTAGTTCAACAATCAGCATGGGGCAAGCAGAATGGCCAAAACATATGTGAAAAAGCTTGAGCTGAATAACATTCATCACAAGGAACTCCATTTACAAGACAAATAAACTTGAGAGAGCGAGCACAGGAACAAGACTTACAAGGGGGAAAAGGAAAGAAATACATGAAGAGCATCAAAACATGTATACACAAATCCTTCTATACAATCAAACTAGGTTAATATGTGGGTCCCATAAGAATAGAAGAAACAACCCCAATAGTTTGTACAAAACAAATGTCAAAGGTCAAGATTCTGAACATAGGCAATCAAGCACAGATGATATAGATAAGTGAACATTAAAGAACAAAGTAACAACTACCCCAATCAATTACCATTTTCAATGAAACCCTCTATACAGTATACACCATCACCATCATGGTCCCCATCATCATCACCTAGTCCTCCCTCGTCATGCAGAACTTAATTTACTATCAGGATACCCTCCAAGATTTTCAAGTGCACTTTTGAACCATTCAGACTTCACCTCCTTTTTCTCCCCTGATTCGAACTTCCTTTTCACCTTCATTGTGGCTCAAGCAAAACTTGCATAACAAGACCCACGTCAATGGTATTCCTTGGAGTATCAATTTCTCATTCACTCTTTCAGAAATTTGGAAAAGACAAGACTTTTGATCTTTGAAAGACATACATCCCACCTAACATCCTTAAAAGGTCTATCACCTTTGCAGCCATTGAATTTGATCTAATATGGACAATCCTGTGTGCGTCAAGAGCAAACATCTCTATTGGTCAATTACCATCCCGTCCCTTTTGGACTAAGCTTAACGGTGATGCAGCTTTCTATAGCTCTGTGGCTGGTCTTGCTTGTGTGTTTACATATGCAGAAAAGTCTTGGAACTTGGCTACCAAAAGAAAGCAAAACTAGAGACATTCTTGAAGCTGAACTCTGGGCTAGTACAATAGGAGCTGGGGACCCTGTGATCATACAAGCAAGAATTCTCTATTTGTTCTTCACACAACCCCACCCCAAAAATAAAATCCCAATCTATCAACTTCAGAGGAGAAGCAGAATTTAACATATGAACTGGAGAAAAACCTACTTCCTCCGTCCCGCACTAATGTTATCACTTTCCTTTTTCATCCGTCCCACACTAATGTTATCACTACCTAAAATAGAATTCTTTTTGTATTCTTTTTACTAGAATACCCTCTAAACTGGCCCACATGTTTCTCTCTCATCTTCAATTAAAAGGTTTGAATTAAGAGTGTGGACCACATGATAAAAAGGGGCAAATGAGAGAACTTTGCACCCTTTTTATTTTTTCTTAAACTCCGTGTCCAAAAGAAGTGATAACATTAGTGTGGGACGGAGGAAGTATCTTTTAAGAAGAAAATAAACCACCCACCCGGCCTTCTACAGACAAGAGAGACAGAGAGGGAGAGGACATTATTTTATTTTCCTGTCTTTAAGAACTATGTTCATGCTCACTGAAAGGATCTTTAGGGCCACTGGGCCAGCAAGCAATATAAGGTCCATTATACTTCTAGAAATCTAGTACCCATGGGGCTTATTCACATCTCTGAGAAACCTAAAACATTTTCCTGAGACATATGGCAACACTAGTAACCAAAGGTCATCTTAACCATAGATGTATTGCATATCATACTATTGCACGACTACCAGGTAAGACAGAATCAACATAATTTCTTCAACCACATAAAAAAGGTAGAACAGAAATTAAGTAAACAAAAGATCTAACACATCTACAGGGAAAACAAAACTTGAGCCAAACTACTAGTTTCTGCTTAATCAAACAGACTAAAACCTATATCCTAAACAGACTCTTCTTTCTCTTCCACCTTTTGCTGACTCAGCATCACCATCTCGTAAAGGAGTAGGAGCCATTGTGACTGCAGAACCACCAGCAGGGACAGAAGCAAGCTTCTCCCTTCCAGCTTCAATGAGTTCTGTGTTATCTTTTCCAAACATGTGACAGGAGCAACTCTATCCTGCCATCATCAACCTCAGCACCCGATGATGAGAGAATTTTCTTCAAATCATCAGCAGATGGGTTGGCGTTTTCCTCCCACCCAGCAAACAAATATATCTCTACATTCATTTCCATGCAGTTGCTCAGGGATCAGGAAGTGAGAGCAGAGAAGCAGGGCAATATGAGTACACCCGAGCTCGGCTCTCTAGGGTTCACATAGAAAAGAATAACCAAAGGGCAGTTCCTTCTTCCAAGTAGTTCATTTTCATCACAATCCCCATTCATAACCAACTCCGAAACAACCGTCATCCACTAGACCACATACATAACATACCCCATATATCAATATGCTGGCAGGAATAGAAACCACATCAAATACCAACACTGAAGGTATCCATCTAGTATTCCAGAATGAAGGCAAAATATTTAGCCTTAATCCCAGATAGAAGACAAATAATCAAACCCCTTAAGCACCCAACAATCCGACATGGCACAACTTTTACGCAGAGAACTCAATTACAGAACCCTTCATCTAATAACCTAGAATTCCTTATAGTTTCAATTCCATCAAAATCTCAACCCTAGCTTTTTTATCCCACTTCATGGGAGAGATTAAATTCTTCAATTGATATCTAATTAAGTCTCAGATACCTAAACAAATATTAAAAAAATCATCAACTGATCGCCAGTCCGAATCAGGCTAACAAAATGAACAATAAATAAAATCGGGAGGAAATATCAACTTATACTAATCCTTGTACAGAAAAGAAACTCACAGCTTTCTCGCGCTGCCCAAGATCGATGTGGTATCCTCGGTTTTGTTGGGCAAACGAGTTTTGCGTTCTCTGTCACCCACAAATTTCGGAAAATTAATTTTGAAGGAAATTGAAGAAGCGCGAGAATTATTTCATAAAACAAGAGAGATATAGAGAGAATAACAATCAAATAATAGAAGGATCGATTGTGTGGAATTTACCTGTGGATTAGATCGTAGGTGAGAGAAGAATGAGGTTTTGCTGAGAAATGAAGCCATTTTTCCAACTTCAATCAAGGGTTCAAGATCGAGGGATGGAGAGAGAGAAAGTATGGGTATTTGGACGGAGTGTGGAAAGCACAATGGCACTATTGCAGGTGAGTCTCCTCTTCGAAGTCCAATCAAACGCGGGCAAGAAAATGGAAAACAAAAACGAGGGTGGGTTGGTCCAAACTCGAATTTGGTGGAAACCGAAAGGTGCAAAACTATACAAGTTCCACACTTTGGTTGGTGGACTTGGTGCCCTAGAGGTTTGAGATTAGGGGTGAGCAAAAATATTAGGGCCTGTTTGGGGTGGTTTTGAGTTTTGAGTTTTCAGTTTTTTTGAAAATCAAAAATCAGATTTTGGAAACTACAATTTTTGGTTTCCAATTTTCAGTTGTCAGTTTCAAAAATAGAGTAGACAACTATAATGGGAAAAAATTTCAGCTCCAAACATAATTTCTATAAGTAGATAAAATATTTTGAAAACCAGAAACTTGCAACTCACAACCACCCCGAACATGCCCTTAGATAGTTAATTTCGGATTTAAAATCGATTCTAATATGATGAATTTGGATTCTCCTTAAAAAAAAATTGATTTTGGATTTAAAATCGATTCTAATACGATGAATTTGGATTCTCCTTCAAAAAAAAAAAAAAAAAACTCTTGAATTTGGATTTTAGAACTGGATAAAGTAGATTCAATTTTCTATATCAAATCTAATAACCGAATGTAAAGTGAATCCAATCCTAAATTTGGGTTTTGGGAACTGCATCAATTCGGTACTCAATTTGAATTGGTTTCGAATCTAAGTATATAGCACAATGGATACCCTTAATTGAAAGCGGATTCAATTTTAAATTTCAGTATAAGATAAGTACGTCAGAATTTACTTCTAGTGAAGGGTCTGGATTTGAATTTGGATCTGATCTACACTGGTTTCTAACTTTGATATTTGGTAATGGATCTTGTTTTAACCGGATTTGAATCCAATTTGATTGTAGAAGAGACAGGGAAAAATGACATTCACCATAAAATAAGAGTCATATAATATAAATCGGGAAATAGACACTCACAAGAGAAGATTGTTTTTTTAATAGGAATGAGTTTTTTTCAACAAGACAATTTGATTGGGAGAGAGAGAGAGAAAAAAGATAAGAGCACAATGACCATCTAAATTGATTACTAATAGTTTAAATTTCGTTGAATTTTTGTTACTCATTACCTGATGCATGGGAAAACCCTTTAACATATCTATTGACAATCTGACATCATTTAATGAATTGTGAGAGCTGGTTTACTCAAATAGATACAACTCCAAACACCTAAAAAATTGGGTTTAAGAATCCCCTTGAAAAATACTCGTAGCAATAAGTATGTTTTTCAATTATTGTGTGCTCTCCACTCCTTCCATTTCAAATATTTATTTTCACTTTACTTTTTTGCACGCCCCACATTTTCAGTCTATTTTTGTCATTTATTAAATTTTGAAATAATAAAATCAGCAGAATACCCTTTCCGTATTAACCCATCCACCCAACACGTCTCACTCTCCTCACCGAACCACCACTCACCACCACCAATGTCGTGTCGGCCCTTACCTCCTCCCTCTACTGCCCATAGTCCCCAACACCTCGAAGTACTGTATCTAGCCTTGTTAGCCAAGGCCCAAGTGGAGTGAGTCTAATGGACGAATTGTTGTAGACTCGTACTGAAGGGCTGAAGGCTATATGGGCTGGCGCATATTCATCTCAATTCTCAACTGAAAAGAGCCCACCTTCAAATGATAAAGGACTATGATACTACTACAAGGCTACGGCCCAAAACGTGTTATTGCCACGTTACACATTCTAAGGCAGCAAATCACAAAAATGGAAAATCAAACAAACAAACAAACAAAAATGTAACGAACCTGCTCTGAAAATTTCCTCCCACACCCACCCAAAAGCCAAAACAATGGCACTGAGAAGTGCAATTTCCATAGGAAGACGAGCTAACCCATCTTTTCTCTCACCAAGTTCAGCCTTTTGCACTTCCAAATTTCTCACCCATTTTTCTCCTCCATCTCTTAATCATGATATCAAACCAGGTTAATTTCTTTCTCTTTTTATTTTATATTTTCTTTTTCTTTTTCTTTTTCCTTTGTGACTGATTATGGGAAATGTATGATTATTGATCAATGCCCATTATGTATTAATTTTTCAGGATTAAGATATTCAATTCGTGCAATTCAAGGAGGGGCAACGGTTGATCCAATTGCACC
This sequence comes from Tetragonia tetragonoides, assembly GCA_038025085.1. Taxonomy (NCBI): domain Eukaryota; kingdom Viridiplantae; phylum Streptophyta; class Magnoliopsida; order Caryophyllales; family Aizoaceae; genus Tetragonia; species Tetragonia tetragonoides. The sequence continues at coordinate 5,390,031 of CM076139.1, forward strand.
CAAGAAAGATGAGAAGCAAAATAATTCTCAAAATTGGAAAATTAAAATGCTTTATGATGGAGATTGTCCATTGTGTATGAGGGAGGTAAAAATTTTGAGTTGGGTATTTGTGTTTGCAATTTTATATAGTTAATAGTGTTTTGTATTGATAAATGTGTAATCTTGGGTGTAATAATGAATATGGTCAGGTGAACATGTTACAAGAGAGGAACAAAGAGTATGGTGCCATCAAGTTTGTTGATATAAGCTCAGAGGATTATTCACCTCAGGATAATCAAGACCTTGATTACACAACTGTAATTGCTTCAATTACTTATACTCGTTCTGTTTTGAATAAACTAAATTTGTGATTGTATGTCCAGTATTAAGCCCATTTGGCACGCCTAGTGATGATGATTGGATTACTGTTAAAAATTACTCCCTCCAGTCCACGGAAATCTCTACGCTTCATTTTAAAGCATTGCCACAAATTATTTATACCTAAAGTGTATGCTAAGAAAGTGCATTATGGCTTTGGATATTGAAAACTCGAAACGAATACATTTACTCAGTAATCAGTATCTAGTTGTTGAATATATGTGGCCTTCATTATTCTTATGTTAGCTCTGCAATTATTACCTAATCAGCTGATCAAGTACTACAGCATCATAAATCCTGGGAAAAATTCTTGCAGTTGTTACCACATTTGCTTTTTCAGTTGTTATTTGTTTGATTTTACTTCTGTCTTGTGTAGGTCATGGGAAGAATTCATGCAATTCCTTCTGACGGAACGGTAGTAACTGATGTTGAGGTACTAGCTATGACTTGTATATCATGAACTACTTTGCTTATTCACAAGTAATTTCTCCTGCATTTTTGTTCTTCAGTATGTAAAACCAGTGAATTCCTGATCATGACCTTTGCTAATACGAGGTGCAAAGTAGAATTAGTAGCGACCCTAAACTAGAAACTCGGATTTGTGTTGAAAGGTGAAATATTGGAAACTGTAGATTAGTGCAAAACTGCAAGCAAAATTTCGGATATGATGCAAATGACATTTCCAGTATTCAACTTTCTGTTTTGGTTATGGGAGTGGGGCAGATGTGTTTGAGCAAAAGCACCAAAATTAGTCGGTGCATAAACAGCTGGGATTCCTTAAGAATGTGAAGAACGCTCACATTGAGAGTGATGCTTTGCATTTGTAAATAACAAGTTTGAATATTTGCAGTCATATAGTATGTCTCTCAAAGAAACGCCTATAAAGATCACCACTTGTGCAATTGACTGCAGGCTTTTAGGAAGCTGTATGAAGCCGTTGGTCTTGGATGGGTTTACGCCATCACAAAATATGAGCCTGTAAATTCTCTTCTTGATCGCGTTTTCTCAAGACTCCATTACATGTGTTGTTATATTGTGCTAATTGGTACCTACTTTATGTCAGGTTGCAACTATAGCAGATGCTGTTTATGGTGTATGGGCAAAATATCGTCTTCAGGTCACAGGTATTGAATAATGCATGCTTAGAGAGAGCTTTCATGAATGTTTGATTGAAAGTCAAAGTTCAAAATATGGGGAGGAGAGGGTAGGGAATCACACTTCTTGATTCATCTACTTTCCACATTTCCACAAAAGGAACTGCTTTAAAATAGGTCACAGAATGAGTTCTGCAGGATGCTAATTTCTTGTTTGAGAAACCATGTTGCACACTTGTTTTCATGACAATTGAAAGTTTTTGTTTACGGTTTCAGGCAGGCCACCTCTTGAAGAGATCCTTGAATCAAGAAGAAGTAAAAAGGTGGGCATAGAAAGATACTCACCTGCTTTGGATAATTAAGAATAATTTATGACAAATATCTAAAAGTAATGTTATTTGTGCATCTTAAAATTCTAAACACACATTATCTTGTTTCATATTTTTCATCTCAGCATCTCCACTTTCAGAGTGTAATTTTCCTAGCTCTTCTCCTGAACTGGAACTGATGGCTTGTTTTACTGCAGGGTGAAGTGTGTAACGACAGCAACAATTGTAAAATGTGAAGTTTCCAAGAGTTGCAGCATATCAGAACAACAGTTTCCACCAGCAACTGTTTCTGTGGGAGCCTTTTAACTTTGCTTTAATACTTTTTTTCCCTGATCAAAGCATCTCATGTATATTGTATAGGTTACCGAAGTCTACAGTATACTTCATAAATATTGAAGTCCTTGTTGTACCTCAACTAATGGAGTAATACAGAAAATATGGCTGCATATACCACTGTGCTCCATTTCGGCTTCTCTAAATTGATCCTCGTTCCCTTTCATCATTTTTTTCTGCAATGTCTATAAACATATCAACTTTCATCTCGGATCTCCCACCTGTGCTGACTGAATTCACAGCTAAAACTCTCCACCTACATGAATTCCTCCTTGTCACTAGTCACACCAACCATGACTTCCCTTATGCAGTTATGCTCCTCTCCATTTCCTCCCTACTCACACTCCCTTCACAATTTCTCTTAGCTCTTAGTCCCACCTTCCAGACGTCCTCCACCATCTTTGCATTCATCGGCTGGTCGCTCCCCTGTGGGATCCCACCATCGGTACCCCAAGGCTCAACCCTCCTAACATCGAGTTCCACCCACGGTGTGTGATAAAGCAGCCAATGGCTTGGTGGGCGAGGACCTCCAGCTGGTTGCACCGTGCCACGATTGGCTCAGTTTCTTTATCGATTGAGGTGAGAAGCTTGGGGGATAACTTTTCCTTTTCGAAGTCCTTCAAGAACCATAGGAAAGGGCTATTTGCTTCTATCAGGCCCCAGGAAGCCAGAGTGTAATGGGTGAATGGCTAAGGTGGCCAGACGCTTGGTGAATTGGAGGAGAGGCTTTATGTGGCCTTGGGCAGGGTATGTTAGCACCATGATGCCCTGACCTTTGTTTCTCTATTATCTCCATCTTCCCTTTTGTGAATGTATGGGTTTTTGCTAGTCAAGAAGAGGGTGCAAGTGAATGGCGACCGAGACACCCCCTGCTACATCATGTTTGGACTCTTGTGTTCAATAGCGAACATATCAGACTAGCTGAACAACCAGCGCAAGCACTGGCCCCGTCAACGTAGCACCGACAAGGGGCTAGTTATGCTTGAAGAGACAAAGATGTCAAAGGGACGCCCTTACGCAATACGTGAACAAATATTGTCATCAACCCAATCAAGTGATAGATCTTTGGTTATTGTTACCGACTAATTACTGTTGATCTTTAAAACTTTCCATTGTTTTCTTTTGGTTAGGTAGTACTATAGAGGCGTCAGACTTCAACTTATACCTCAACCATTCAAGTTGATCTTAGTCTTTCATGTTTGTTACATTGTTTCCATTCAATGGTTTTTCCTCAAGTGAATACAAAGGATAATCTTGATACCCAAGAAAAGCATTCCATACCCCTTTTTGATCTGCGGCGAGTCATTATAAGAGCAATGCAGCAAGTCTGAAATCGGGAAGTTCTTATTCTTGTATATATCAGCCCATGAGCCAACAAAATGACAAGTAAACAAATATCTCCAAATCCCTCATAGGCCTCGTCTTATAACTTTTATGCTAATTCCCCCAAAAGAAAAAAGAAAAAGCCAAATGAACATGGTCTACGGCTGAAACACCGAAATATTTACCTTTCTGAGTGCTTCTGTACAAAGTAAAAAGCTCATCAGATGGGTTCTAGCTGCTTGATGAAACATTCAGCAGCATCTTATGCCTACTCTGAAGAAGATTTCAGTATTTACGAAATCCTATCTCACCAAAAATAGCCCTCAGGCACTCTGACTGCTACCCAAGCTATACAGGTCATATTTACAACCAATTGAACCTCGTCCATCTTCCCACCTCTGTAGCACACAAAGTTTTGGTCAATAGGCAACTTCTAACTCTAATATTTGCATCTACTGTCTTCTTGGAAACAGGCAATTTTCTGTAGCTAATATGCTCTTGTTTCCTAGAAAACAAGGACACCCATAGATGTCGTGTTTTATGTCTGACTTGACATGATACGTCTGTGTCCAGGACATATTATGCTTTTTCACCTTCTAAAAATGCCGCCTCCCCGTGTTTGTATCATGTCCGTGTCAGCACGACGTGGTTGTGGGTTCGTTCTTCTTGTCAAAACCACCCTCCGTATTGAAAACCATCTTAAAATACTTGATAAAACTCTCCACCTTCTGTGAGCAGATCCTCTGGTGGCATGACCCGTCGAACGAGGGTGTAAGAAGCTATTGTATGCACTCAGTAGATCAGCAGGTTCCAAACTTGGGTTTGTAGATTGGAGGGGGTAATCTATGTCCAGAAAACCAAGATGCTCATTGTCAGGGAAAGCTGGTGTTTGGCAGAGTAGTGAATCGGGAATTTGGACAGGCATATCTAGTGGCTGATCGTATCTCAGGTCTAAGGTATCTACAGCTTGCAAGGAAAAATCGTCTGAGCTGCTCATGCATCCCATTGAATAAAGAGAGGAAAGAATATCAGGAGAAGACACACTCGGTTGCCCATAATCAAGTCTATTGCTCTTCTGCGACATCAGAAGCGTGCTTGCATCTGGAGTCCCTGTCCTTGACGAGCTTGCCGTATGTGAAGAGACACCAAGAAGGGAATTGAGATCTTCAAATGAAATAACTCCATCCCAATGTTGAAAAGCTTCAATGACCATTCTTTGTGTATCAAGCTGGAAGAATGTTGATCATAATTATTGTCAGATATATTCATATAAACAGTATGGGTGGCAAAGAACATATGTAGAAACATTTTAAGGTTACAAGGAAGCATGCCTTCTCTGTTTCAGACAGCTTATCCATAGGAACATACTGGCTTTCTGAGTAAAGTCCCAATACTCGTCCAATCACATTAAACATCACACCATTCCTGTGCTGGGAACCAGGAGAATAATACAAGTACACTTTTTCTTCAAGTACACAAGTCCGAGCATGTTCTACAGTGACATCCCACATCTTCGCTGACATACCAGAGCCTAGAATCTGAAAATATTACAGGACCAAACTACGATGAGAGATAGTTCATGACATCTTAATGCGAAAGCTAGCTACATATATCAGCTGTCAAGCAGGAATGTTTTCAACCACTTTGAGGGACAAGACTTGGCTCCAGCCCTGATGGGTCTCTACAGGGGACTGGAGGCATACATAAATATAGGACCCCCTTTCATGGTGTGAACAAGATTAAGGATTTCAATCGAAAGGAAATCGACAAGAAAAAAAATTCAATTAACATGCCACTGCAAATCCAATACTCTCTGCACTTCAAAATGCAAATCCCAGACTGTAAACTTTGAACAAAATCAATACATAAAACACTCAAAAGTTGGGCAGATAAGCACTTTTTTGCCACAATGATTTCAACTCCAACCTAGTCCCTTAACTATACAACGCTGAAATGCTACATTAAAACTCCATGCTCCAAATTCAAACCTATTTAACAGCCATGTGCAGCAATCATATCCTTCCTGGCTTCCTCTAGACCCCCACAAAAAAAAACATACAGGGGACAAAGCAAAGGTAAGAAGAAAAAGTAGAAAGGAGGATGGTTACCACACATGAGGGACAGACACCTAGCTGTGAATGAAAACAAGCAAAAACAAAACTTAACTTTATTTCCCATGCATGACTTTTACGATTCTTACATTTCTAAGCCGTGCGGGATCAAGATTAAGCAAAATCAGAAAGTCCTTCACAGTGCTGACTCTTTCGAGGCTCAAGCGCTTGTGGAATGCTCCATCTTTCCCTATCTTTTCCAGTCGCCAAACTTCATCAGAGAGAGATGGGGGGTGGTGTTTCTTGTACACTGCAACAAGGCCCATGAGCTTGCTCAATCAACAGGTTCATACAAAATAATACATATAGTAGTACCACTAATTTTCATAATCTTCAATTGTTTTGACCTGGCTTATCCATCAATAGATAAGATGATGAGAGGAGTTCATCCGCGTTACGCAAATAAGACAATCACAGAAATTTTGATGTCAAATTAAACTGAAATCATCGAATTTAACACCAGTACTGGTTACTAGTAATCCAATTGATGTTTAACTATCCCAAGGAACCCATAATTTGAAATATTTTATCTATGAAGATGCACATAAAGTGTTAAGATAGAAAAGCCTGTGGCAAAATAAAGGTGCTTGACATAAAAAAGAGCAACAAAAAAAAAATTCAAATTGTTACCAATAACTTGCTATGCAGTAGATGAAAGGCAACAAAAGTTCCTACTCTTTTAGAAAAAATAACAATTAAAATTAAAAGGACGATAGAGATACAAACAGAGATAGCTTCAGTGGTATTATATACATGCATGTATACATGAGTTGGTGCAAATTATTTGTTTCATGAATTGTCATGCTTCTGGGTTCATTGATATGCTTTGTAATGAGCTATGTCCAAAGAAACCCTAGGACAAAGATATGTAGACCTCTAGTTTCTTGTCTTCTATTGATAGCAGAAGCTTAAAAAAATCAGAGTACTCACACTCTCCACGATGATCCCTGACGATAAATGATTCCGTCTGGGATATATACATGAGTTGGTGCAAATTATTTGTTTCATGAATTGTCATGCTTCTGGGTTCATTGATATACTTTGTAATGTGCTATGTCCAAAGAAACCCTAGGACAAAGATATTGTAGACCTCTAGTTTCTTGTCTTCTATTGATAGCAGAAGCTTAAAAAAAATCAGAGTACTCACACTCTCCACGATGATCCCTGACGATGAATGATTCCGTCTTTGCTTCTCTAATCCTTGCTCCATCATAGTTTCCAACCACTCTTGCCCCCAGACGGAATCTACGGCTCCTTGTCCAGCTTGAATTATCTGTAAAAGAAATCTCACCAACAGAACCAACACCCTCTTTAAGGTATAAATATACATCTCCTGCAAGAAGGGGTTTCTTCCCCTCCCTCTCTCTAACAATGTTGCTTTTAAATTCCTCTAGCATCCAGTTTTCTCCCTCATCACCATCAAAGTCTCCTTCAAGAACGACTATTTCCACCTTCGCCAAGGATTCAGGAACATACTGGACAACTTCGTCAGTAAGAGCATCTATCAAAGCCACTTTAATTGCAGTACTATCTTCTCCTTCAATTCGGGTTCCAGTAAACACAGGAAGAGAGAGTGTGCTCAAGAACTTTAATTGCAAGTTTCTTGTTTCTGCAGGGAATAAATCTTCCTCGCAATTCCTATGGGAGATATGAAAAGATTATATTGGGATAGCCAACTCTGACCATTGTCAGTTTAACAACATTCATAATCACTTTAAACCAATTTCACAAAGGGATATGAGTTCCTCACCGCTTAAAACTCATGACATGCTTCTTTATTGCCAACTCTACCTCTTCCTTGACCTAAACAACGGAACAAGCTCCATAAGTTGCTAAGATTTATCAGCATGATCAGCAATACGTGATCCAGTCAACAGCCTACGTGGCCATTGGCCAGTGAAATGTATTGCAACTAATGAGCCTTGTGTTAATAATACCCTTTGGCTCTAAGCAATTATCTTTTTAGCTTCCCCAGCACAACAAGCTCATTTTTTCTTTTTGCTGATTTGAATTTATAAGTCTGTCTATGAATGAATCAGCTTAATAGCATTAAGTTGTATATAATATACCACTCAATTAACGCACTTTAATGTCATTTAGTACACAGCCATAAAAAACTTAAGCATTTGGTCTGGTACCCTACCCTTTATAGGAGATGCAAATTAGTTGTTAGTTATAACCCATAAATATTACACGGCAAAATAGGTTCAAGGTCCATGGAAACAACAATGAGAGAATCTAGCAAGTTTTGATGTAGGTTAGGTTGTGTCAGGAAAGGCTCGAGTTCCAGTCATAATACATGGAAAAAAAATAACAAAAGGCTATGGTCCTGAAATGAACAGAAAACATGCTCATCTGCAGAGAATACATATATACTCCAATTTTAGTGCACTTACAACTTTGCGAAGCATAGGCTCCAGTACGTGCTGAAAGGTCTTCTGTCTCATTGCCTCCACAACAACACTAATTTGTGAAACAAAAGAGAAGTGTGTTAGATAAGTTACTAAGTGATGACAGCTTACTATCCAGTAACTTCAGATTATAAAAGAAACTCAAGCAGCAATTCCTGAACACGATATCACTCAAACTGGCTCATTGTCTCATTGCAAACATCCCCAGTGAACCTACACTCTTCATAACTTGTTTTTTGTTTTCTTGTCAGTAATCAAATGTTGGCTGCTCACTTCTAAACAAAGATCAACGACTGCCATTTGAGCTGCATGCCAGAGTTTTAAAAAGGTACAACAGAATAATCAAGAAGCACAAACGAAGACATGCCTCATATGAAATCACCATGCTGAAAACAAACTGGATGTTTGATTTCTACTTGAAAAAAAATTCTTGAACCCTACTATAAAGAAAATGCTTGTCTCACTTAAATGGAGTACAAGAAACATCTGAAGGGAGTGTGACCATCATTTTCCTAACCCAAATATGTATCCAAATTCCAAAGGTCACTTCAAGTTTTGCTTTCCACTCTTTTCCTTTTATTTCCTTGCTTTCCCAAGTCAAGTCATTCAAGCATTCACTTAAGCAACCACTAGATTGACTGATAAGAATATCAACCACACATTTCATATGAAGAAACTACCCAGATTATCATCTCCATGTCAGCATACCCACTATATAATAAGGCACTATTGGGGAGCCACATCATACTCCACCAAGCATATTTCCCTCGTACTCCAATTATTCATCTTTTTCCCATTGCTAAGCTTAGCATATCTCTCCAATGCAAATTTGCTCGTCGGCAAATTAGCTAAGCCCTTGGCATACTACTCTACTACTCTTAGCTAAGCAATGGACATGCTTGTGTGGAAGCCATGATGATGACTTATTGATCACAGTCCTATAGATACTCCTTTCTGATGTAAAGGGACTAATTAACAAAATCAAAAGTCTTTCCCTTTGAGTTGTGACTATTAACTCTGACTATATTTCCCACAAACATCCATATTTCTTCCTAAATTATGAGATGGACGAAATTATATATATAATAACCATTAACCATGTTCAATGGCAACAACTGATAACGTGTGGGATTTGAAAGAGTCAAGAGTCAACCTATAGCCAGTAGGTAGCAACCAAACACTGGAAAAACTATACAATTCTCAAATGGGGCAACAGTTAGATACCAAAATAAAGTCATTCCCACTACCAACTTCACATCATAATCGAGAAACAAGCACAACAACACTCTCCACAAACTGTTACATAGACCCAGTAGGTAAAGTATAGGTCATGGAGTTCTAAAAATGATAAGCATCGGTTAATTACCAAAATCAAGCTCTAAAGATGCACAAGCAAGCCCAAACCAAACCATCAAACAGCAAAAAAGTCAGAATAAGTGACTCAGCATGCTTACTTTTCAAGTGGGTATCAATGGTTTCCCTAATCAAGCCAAACCCACTACCTAATTCCCACCCAGCACACATGAAAACCTTATTTTAGCACCCAGAGAAAAAAAAGCAATAACATATATACAAAAACAAACTCACTCTCTGAAAGAAGGAATTCCTTTCCTTCGTTTATCATCAGGGCTATGATTACCCTCCAAATCATCCGTGTTTCTCTTCTGAGACATTTCGTCGAACAGGTAGAGTGCAATCCCAAACAATAAACAACAACACCACCAAAACACAAACTTCCTTTTCAAAGAGACCTAAGTTGCACTAATAGTAAGGGTTTTGGTGCTGTAAAGGTTGGTTCCCCAAAAGTAGAAAATTCGAGATAATAAATGGCGAGGGAAGAAAAAGAAGGGTCCAAAAGTAACACTAATTCTGTGACAGTTACGGATGATTGTAATACAATTGCATGTTCTCTTTGTATTTCTATCCATATCCTCCCAGATTTTTTTTTGGTAACTTGCAAACCTTCAACTTGAAGATTGATTGATTGTCTTACTATCAACAATGATATGATTTGGGGTGAACAGAATGTTTTTTATTTTGCGAAGCAACGAAGAAAGGGGCGATTTTGGGACGAAGCTAAGAGCATTGGCATGGTTCTGTGTTTTGGAAGAGAGAAAAAGATAGAGAGAGGAGAGAGAAAGAGTATGTTCCTATTTGTATGTGGGGTCAGGTGAAAGCGCGTTGAGGTGGGGGTTTAAAAAGGAGAGGAATGGGTTAGCAGCAAACGCGGTATTCCTTCGTCGTCGAGTTTGACGTGTTACGGGTCGTCCTTTAGGCTTTAGCCAGTCCACGTCTGCTTGCATTACTAACAAAGGACGTACGTGCCCCATAGGACACTTTTTCTACTCTATTTATTTGGTTAGGCGGAAAATCGTTTTTAACTAAAAAGTACTTTCAGCTGAAAATTATTTTTAATGTAAAATATATTCCGTTTATATTTTCCGTTGTTTAATTACAAATTACGATAGAAAACAAATTTCCTACAAAAATGTTTTTTCTACAAAATAAAATCCACCAACATAGTTACGTAGATCTCGAAAAGTTAGATGGATTCAAAAAATAATCACCTCTATCGGATTCAAGAGTTATACTTATTTGAAGAAAAAAACAATATTGAGAAAGTGGCCCAAAAGTTTGGTCTGACGCCCGATCAAGTCAAGGTGCGGGTTTGATTTTATGGCTCGAAGTCACGACAATCAAACTCGATGATCAAGTCCACTATTGGTGCTTTGGGGGTATAGTGTCTCATCAACGTAAAACCGTTTTCCCTTCTTTTTGATATTTTTCCCCTTGAAAACCATTTTCCTTCTCATGGTAAACCAAACAACAGAAAATGGGAAAACTGCTTTACAGGAAAATTATTTTCACCCCAACCAAACGGAGCCTAAATTCATAAGGGCCATTATACTTTTGTGAGTTTTGTGTTTATGTTTGATAGTCTTCTTTTCAATTCAATAAATAGAGAGAATAAAAATGAACGAAATTACTTTTTTTAGTAACTCATTTATCTGTCATGGCTTGATTTATTATCATCGTTGTTTTTCATTTCAATTCACACTTGTCCACACATCAAACTAGGTTTTATTAAAGTTGTCCCAATTGACAGCCCGACCTGAATCTAGTCTGAAAAAAGTGGGTTAGAATTGAAATTTTCAACTTATTTAGTTAAATGGGTTAGGTTAATAAGGTTGCATTGAAATATTTTCAACTCGTAAACAACTTGTTCAAACCATTTATCTACATCTGTCAACTTTATTTTTGAAGTTCAGTAAAAGATTTATGATGAAATATTTTCAACCCGAAAGCAATTGTTGATGGAACCAATGGCCTAGTAAGGTCGGAGTGTTACTACACATGTACACATAATTACTCGATTGTAGAAAACAATATATGAGTGATTCTTCTAGCTCTATTATTGGATATGGACATTATTAAGTGATCGATCATGTACGTGTGGTAATTGTGAAATGAAAATTGATGGATCTTGATGCTTCAAAGTAATTGACACTTGCAATTCAGGTACTTGTTAAGTACGTACTCCTAATAAGTCCTATGTAGCATGCATGGGACGGTAATAAGTGAAGGTGATCAATGACATTTTAGAGGGAAGCTTCGTTGTTTGGCAGGGGAATTGGATGATGTATCATCAACCACCACGCACGTACCCATAATATAATTGCAATTGGGTAGAGTTTCAGTTTTATTACCCCATCTTGCTCATCATGCCATGGACCATCACAAACATGCTGTCTACGACAAGCTAAGCTAATAAGCTATTCAATTATCCAGTCACATTACATACGTATGCATGAAGCAAAACTCGCTTTTACAAGTAAAGCCATATATATTATATATACCCTGCTGCTTTGTTTTATTAATTGGACATATTTGCGAATTTTTGGCTAAGGGTCAAAGAATGAATTATAATTTGTGGGGGACCACTAATATCTTGGCTTCATAATCAGATTTTTGGTAGTGCATGCACGTAGGTGGAAAGAAGCTTCATGCATACAATGGTGACCATACGAATTATAGCCTGATAACTTTAAGATTCCCTTCCCTATGTTTACATGCACGCTTTTATTTGAAGCTATTTCAGTTTTCATATAATGTAATTGCCATATTTAATTTGGATGTCGATCTGCACAATATATATATGTAACGTACATGAATCGGAAGAACAGTTAAATTAATTAATTACATTTTATTCGCGTAGGATCATAACCTAAGGGAGTAGATCGAGTAGTTTAAATTTTGAATGATACCCCTTATTGTAAATTTCCAAGAAGTTGTTCAAGCAAAAGTACCACTTTAACCGTGAGTACACTTCACATTATAAGTGCACAAAATGTAGTTTTGGATGTATAGGGATCTTGTGAAACCGTGAGAACAAGATGTGAAGTTGCTGAGAAATTACCTTTAGAGTTGTGATTGAAACAACACTAATGATGAGCTAAGTACATTACTCCATAGCTAAAACGGTCATGTAACAAAATTAGAGTAACAGCTAGCAAATCATGGTTGTGAGCAAGAAGAGAGTGTAATTTATTTTCACTCCCCCCTCCCCCCTCCCCCCGCCCTTGCTTAGTCCTCTTTTACATGATGATGTAACAGGTGTGGCGTGGCCACGTAGAATTAGAGTAGCTTAAGTTTTTGTTTTGGGGCTTGCCCCTCACTCGTACCAAAAAAAAAGACGATCATGTAACAAATTTTGACAGCATGTCTTGTGTGGACTTAGTTCACCGTGGACCAATAGTAATTTTGAGGGGTGACTCCAGATGAAGTAGGGGGGTGGCTTCAGGTAAAGTAGGAGGGTGGCTCCAAGTGAAGTAATTTTGAGGGGTCACTACAAAAAAAAACTCATTTTTGCAGCGGATTTCAGCTACCATTTTTTTTTTTTTCGTAGCTAATTAGTTACGGAAATTTAAAAATCCGTAGCTAATTAGCTGCGGAAATAATTCCGTAGCAAGAAATTTTGTTAGCTGCGGATTTAAAACTTTCCGTAGCTGGCAAAAATTAATTTAAAAAAAAAATAAAATTCAACTGCGGAATTATAATTTTTCGTAGCTGACAAAATTTTAAAACAACTTACTAAACTGAGCGACGGAAGAAAATATTTCAGAACTGAAAATAAATTTTGATTAGCTACGGATTAATTATCCGCCACTCGGCGGAGTTACATTAAAACCGTCGCTAATTAGCGGCGGATAAATAATCCGTAGCTAGTTTCTTAAAAAAAATCACTGGGCAATAAATCTTTAAATACAATGCATCCCATTATATTTCAAGGAATTCAAGTTGGTTTCGTGGTTGGAGGCTCTATTCGTGTGTGGGAGGTTGTGAGATCAAATCCTATCAGTGCCTCTGATTCGAATTAAATGGGCTTTGCTGGGCATGCGTCCGCCTGGGGCTTCGTGGGGCCCACAGCCTGGCTTTCTCTCTCCTCCCGCGTCCGAAACTTTTGATTTCTTTTTTTTTTCTTTTTATTTTTGCCCGACCAGCGGCGGATAGAAATACTTCCGTAGCTGACTTCGCCAGCGTCGAGATTTTTGCCTACGGATACAATCCGCAGCTAGGCTCTTCCAACAGCGGATTTTGGCTCAAAACGTCGGATAATTTTCGCCGCTATTTTTCATTTTTTTTTATAGTGGGTGGCTCTAAATGAAGTAGGGGGTGGCTCCATGTAAAGTAGGGGAATGGCTCCAGGTGAAGCAGGGGTGGTGCCAAGTATAAATTTAAGGAGTGGCTCTAGGAGAATTAGGGGTGGCTCCACTATTAGAAGAAGGTGACTCCAGATGAAGTAGTGGTGATTCCAAGTATTGGTCCACCATGAACTAAGTTCACACAAGTTTTTGTATTTCCATAGTATCTACCTGCTTTGTAATTGCAGTGACCATATAAGGTCCATAAGCAAGCCCAAAAGGACCACCATTAGAATTAGAGGTGATCATTTGCGGGTTCGGGCTAGACACGGAACGAGCTTTAAATGAAAAAATTGTCCAACGTGCCTACAAATTATTGCCTTTGTCCGCCCATCAGGGCTCAAAATTGTTGCCATGGCCCGCCCTATAAACGGGTCGGGCTTGCCCATGGGCTAACGGGATTTTTAAAAAATAAATTTTCAATTAAATTTTAAGAGTTTTTCTTTGTTTGCGATAAATTAATTTACTATTAGTATGCAACCTAACTCCAAAATCAAGCGTACTACTACACATAATCATGATTTTGATATTTTCTCATACAAAATAAGTCTTAACAACTCAAAAACAAACAAAAAAGCTCACAACTTTTTAAGTAAAAAATATTAAACGGGCCTGGCGAGCCCGCCCACTGGCCATTTTGTATTGTCCTTATCCGCCCATTTATTTAAACGGGCCGGGCTAAACCCGTCCATTAAATAAAAAAATTTCAAAAACCTTGTCCATACCCGCCCAATTTACGGGCCGGAAGGGCCGGGCTTTTCGGGTCGTCCCGTCCATGATCAGCTCTAATTAGAATATATTAGGTCCAGTTATTAAGGCCCAGATATCTACATTATGCCAATGTTTTTAACACCAAACCTGACCGCCCGATTGAACCGGGAACCAGTCAGCTGCCCGGTTTGCCTGCCTTTAAAAAACGGATTGATTCTGAACCAGTTAACCGCCTTAAAAACCGAAACGTAGACCAATTTATTATTTTTTTTAAAAAAGGGAGTAACTGGACCCCACGGATTTATAGTCATTACAAGGGGGAAGGGGACTACGAGGAATCGATACCGGGACAAACCCCGGAACGAAGAGGCTAGCGCCAATGCGCCAGACCTCATTCCTCAAACGTAGACCAATTTAGCTGCTGCTCGCCTGCTGCTCAGCCCAAATTAATTATCAAATAAATATTTTTAGTTGGCCAAGTCATAACAGGCACACGTGAACAGCAGTTATCTACGATTGTGAGTAGGAGAATTTCACGTCATAGTTTATAGTGTCCATTTGCAAACCAAATGACCAAACTTCGGATGTGGGACAAAGTTTTACTTGCTGAATATTCTCATCTTATATTCTCTCTCTTTGTTACTTTTTTGTTCATTAAAAACTTGAGTAATTTAATTATTATTATGAGATATATAGTGTAAAATATTGAAAAGCAAGAGTTGTCTATTAATATATTTTCCTTGTCATATTTTTCTAAGTATCTTTGTATTTTAATTATTAAAAATAATTTTTAAATCATGATTTTCAAGACTGGTCGAGCTGAACCATTGGACTTCTAAGCCAACCGATCTGATTTTCAAAACATTGCATTATGCATAAGTCCCTGCTTTCAGAACCTCAAAGAAACAATTTTTTTTTTTAAGAAAGAAATTAGATTTAGGCAAAATTTTCAAAGGATTTTGAGATTTTCTTTGGAGAGTTTTACATCAGTTCGCATTAATACCACACCCCAATTTAAACAATACCACACCCCTAATTAAAATATGAAAAAATTGCCCTTTTTAAAATTTAACGTTCTAACATAAAAATGTATTCCATTATCTATTGCTTTCCAAGAAGCCGCAAACTTTTTTCTCTCTCTCTTTCCCCAAAAAAAAACCTAGCCCCTTTTTGGTTCAGGGGCTGCTATTAGCAAATCTTTGCTAATGGTAAGCCCCAATTTCTTTTTGTTTTATTGTTTTATTCTATTATCTAGTTTTATTATGTCGAATAATATCAGTCTCTCCATTTGTGAGGGTTAGTTTGTCCCATATTATGTTGGGTTCGGCTGTCTCTCACTTTTTGAGAGTATTGTTAGTTTTTTGTTTTGTTGTTCGTATGGTGATTTGGTGGATGTATTCTATCAAGAGGTGGTCTACTATGTCGAATCGAAGCATTCAAAGCTATAGCAGAGGCTTCCACGAAGAGGCTATAATATGGAAAACAGCGATCAAATGGAAGCCGGTCGGAATTGTTGAATCTCTAGTGCTACATAGCTTTTTCATTCGAATGTATTCTGATGTTTTAGATCTATTTCTTGTTGAATTCAATCCTTCTTGTAAGTGCCGTATGGCTTTCAATTAATATGAAATTTATTTTCCCCTCAAAAAATGTATTCCATTATCTTTCTTTTTCCATGTTTTTCGATTTAAAAATTACCCGTGAATATGCGCTTAATTAGGACGCAAACACTTATACACATACGCCTGGATTAGGCACATAAATGATAAATCTACGCCATAATAAGGCGCATGTCTTGTTATTCTACGCTCAAACAAGGCGAAAGTCCATCTTCACAGAAGAACAAATGGTTGATAGAAAATTAGCCTTAATTATTGATGGGCAAAAGCCAAAAAGGGAACAAGGAAGGAATGGACGACAGTCAATTAAGTTTTTGATTGATAAAAAGTTTGATGAAGGGTCATTTCAAAGGTAATCATATTAAGTTCCCTTGCAGTTCAGATCGAGGCCAAGAAACCTGTTTTTGGGCTACAACCTACAGGGCATCAAAGAAGTTTTCTATTATTAAAATTGACCTCAAATTATTCAACCAATACTGATCGTTTAGTAATTAGTAAGAGCAGTTGAATCAAATATCGATTAATACTATTCTATCAAAAAAGAAAATATCGATTAATACTAAAAGGGAGATATGTTTCATCAGTTTTTCGCTTTTGAGGATATTTTAGGAACTTCAATACTTAGAGCGTGGTATTGTTTTAATTGGGGTGTGGTATCTAGCACCATCATTTTACATATTTTCACAACTTATTTCAGTCTTCACCGGAATAGTGTGCCAAATTGCAGTACTTTTAGCCCACATTATTGAGAAACTATAACACACAAATGGGCGTGATATGTGGTAGTACATAAGGGTGAGCATGGCTGGTATCCGCCTAAAATACCTGGAATCGGTACTGGCGGATCCTGAAATATAAAAATTGGTACTGAAACTGATTACCACAGATATTGAAATCTGGGAATTGGCACTGGAACTGGCAGGTACCGGTTCCGAGACCAAGTATCCATTCACTTTTTCATAGACTTTTTGGTTCTCTTTTTTTCCCAAAAAATTTAATATTATTTTATACAACTCTCTTTAATAAACCATCTATTACTAAATTTTACCTAATATCATAATATTATAACCCAAAAACAAAAATGCAAAAACAAAAGTTAATAAAACTCAATGCCACATCAAAGTATGAAACTCATAAACTGATTCTTGAAATTGGTCCTGCCGGGTACCCGGCGAGTACCTGGTCCCAAAAATTGGTACCCGGAAGTGATACTGATTCCAACCAATTCCGAAATTTTGGAACCAGAACTGATCCCGATGGGACTGGTTCAAAGTCTGAACCCACCAGGTTCTGACCGGTTCCAAATTCAGAACCAGGTACTTAGTCCCATTGCTCACCCCTAGCTACTAGTACAGATATGAAATGTCTGTTACGCATACATACATACAACAAAAGATTAATTTGATATCCTAAGCTTATATATCCGTAAGCTAGGGAGAAATACTAATACTTCTTCAAATTACTACTACATTTTATTATTACAAGTAGTAAAAAGGAGAGACCATCATCAAGGGCACTTGGGACTTATTGCGGTGGATGGTCATTTCAGTGTAGCAAGTTCCACACACCTCCCTGTTGCCATAGGTTCTAGGAGGGACACAACGGCACCTCGCACAGCACGTGCCGCACGCCCTCGTGCATATGTTTGGCCTTGAGTGTAGGCTGCACCTCCTCAGACCTTCCGCTCCACAATCTACATATATCCCCATTTTCAATTTTTAGTTTCACAAACAAACCCAATTAATAGAATTAGCCCAATTAACTTCTACTGGACTTGCAAAAATAATTAAACGGCTTCAAAAACTTGTGCACACTTAGTCCATCGTGAATCAATAGACTAAATCGTTTTAAATATACATTCGATATCCTTAAATTTTCACTAGTATTCTTAGTTTACGATGGACTAATTAAGTCCACACAAGAGATGCTAAACATTTTTATAATTTTTATAGTCTAATAATACTCCGTATGTGGAAACAAAGTTTCACTTGCAAGAACCTTTAGCATTTATTTAAACGAGAAAACCTGAAGGTTGCATGGTCATATGGAGTCAACGGGTTTTGTACGAGGCCGATTTAAGATGAGGTCACCTCTATAGCCAAGTTTGACATCAGTATGACGTTAGAGTTGTTATAGGCGCCTTACTTTGAAGCGAACTCGTATATGAATTTGTGGAAGTTCAATGGGTGATGGGTCCTAACTAGAAAGGCTAGGCTTAATTTAAATAAGCCTAATTAATTAATTACACAATCAAGATGGGAAAGAAAGGAAATAATCAGGTCAGAGTACCTATCACCGCCATGAGCCTTCTATATCCTCCTCTCACCTCTACCTGAAAATTATTTATTTATTTAATTACACAATCAACAAAAAAAAAATTAAGGGGGAAAGGAATGATTTCTAGAGTCATCTTCAAAACATGCATGCCAAGCGCCTAATACAAAATAATTAAGATGTAAAATCAACGAGAAACAACCTGTCCAAAATATGGAAGCTCTTCATCATCTATTTCTATCTCAAATTCACATGAAACCTGCAAAGCAATAAAAAAAGATAAATTAGAAACCAAATTAATTAAATCACTGCTGCCAAAGCTAGCTAAAGGCATGCAAGAGCATAATTTCCCGAAATATGAAAAGATAAATAAATAATTATATGAAAATTAAGAACAGAGGAGATGGATCAGTGTACCTGCGAAAAGCAGAATAGCACAACCGCCATCACGAGCAACGCACGTGCCGCCATACTTAGCCTATATGGAGTTGCTAGCTAGTTTTGAAGAAGTGGGATATACATACTTATACTTAATATACAAGCAGCCCAAAGTAAAGCTTGGATGTGGCTTTTATACAAGTGAGAGAAGTGGAGACTCAGGAGTCACGACAGGGGTACATTACGACAAAATTGATCCTTGCTCTTATGCTCTTCATGGGTCCCACCCCTTTTGACTTGAGATTCGGATTTGACTTTCGTATATCGTGATACACAAAAATTCGTACTACCATAAGACGGTCTTACACTCTTACCACAACTTTCAGTGATATGAAACTCATCAAAATAAGTAACACGTATATTTTTAAAAAGTAGCTTTGATTTTCCGTGAGTTGGTTTCATACAAGATTTACTTCGCACTCCCTGCATCCTCATATGCAATTGACATTGTTGTATGGTTATATCGCACGAAACAAAAGTGCTAGCAGTACTTCTAGCAAGTAGTAATAATGCATAAAGGACAACGAATTAAATTGTGAATAGGATGGAATGGGGAATTAGCTGGTTTGGAAACGCGGGGGGTTGGGAGTTATGACATTTAATGATGGTCTGCATGGCCATGCAGACACTCGGGCTCGGGTTGGGTGCACTTGTATATAAATTTCAGTCAGATGTTGGGAAGATCAGATGGAGGGAGTGGGTTTGTTGTTGGTATATGCAACTCATCACATGCAAATTTATAGGCCTTCAAACGACTCATACATCGACTACAATCACTAAAAAACAACACAACTTCCACTTTCTTTAAAGCGGAACCGATTTTGCTATAACTGAATGAATTTTGCTTGTGGTTAATAGACAAACAATACTGTTTTTACATGATTCTATGAATTTTATCTCTATGCTTCCTCTTAACTTACATTGAACTGAGCCGGTATGACTATATTATGCCGCTAGAAGGAGGTGGAGGAGGGGGTCTATGAATCTGCAGCCGAGTCGTCATACAAGTGACCAAATCCCACAATAGCCAGCCATGCTGCATAATCTCCTCCTACAGGTGGTCGCATCTACTCCACAATCTTCATCAGTCAGACACCTGTGTTCGCTATATGCATCAGGGACATGACATGCACTTTCAAGTTGCTGATTGGCTTGTCCACAATTGCTCATAGTCATTGCAGGACAAATCTGCAACTTCATTGCACTAGTGCGTCTCACCTGATTCACTCCCTGTAGAAAACATAAACTTCATAGTTCATTGGATTGTTATATTTGCTTCTGTAGCAAAGTATAGGGTTAAGGCCACGGAAATGAGACTCAAAATTTATGAGCAATAATCAAGCATCCAACTAATCGCCTCAGTTCGTGAAACCAAATAAGGGAGCAAAAGAACTCATAAAAGGTCATAAGTAAACCCAGTCCCATGATATCTTAATGTTTCATGAAACAGTGAGGCCGCCCCCCTCAAGGTTTAACAAGTCCCCTTTGTTCTTTTTTGGCTGTGTGCATATGAGTGTGGGTTCTTCAAAGGAGTAGGGCAGGATTGAATTAGTTGCAAATATAATATAGAAAGAAAATTGAGTTGATTATCGACAAAAATAACACTAACAATCTGGTGGGACAGGGATATCAGAAACGAAGTCTTTCACACACGTAAAACCATATACCTGCAACATGGTAAGATTAGCCAAATAGGATTCTGGAAGCCTATCATATTCATGCCAAGCCCCAAGCACTGGAAGAGGGTGACCTTCAGTTGTGAAGATGTAATTCCGGCCAACTAAAAATGAGTCGTCGAAAAGGAGGTATAGGTATTTGCATCTGCATATATAAGAAGAAACTCAGGAATTTCATATGCTAGAATAAAGAAAAGATTGTTTGACCTCTTTCATGTTGTAGAGAACAGAGAATATAATCATACGTCTCAGAGAGGAAGAAACTATGTTGATGGTCTTCCAAAACCATAGTTGTCACATCTCGAATGCTTGCAAAACCACCTTTGACTTTAGTGTACAGATTCAAGGACTTCATAATTGATTCACCCACTTCTAAGTACCATGGATCTGATATCATAGGAGCAACAGTATATCAGTGCCTCATAAAGGTTTGTAGTCTTATTCTAAGCACCTCAAGAAAATAAAAATACAGTTGCTTTAAACTGGGCCAAACCTAAAACCGGACTAATTTGTAAATAGTTCCATCATTAGAGGTCGTAGTTTGCACCAAAATTAGTAGATATCAGCGTGATATTGAGCGCAGCAGAGGGGCTGCTGAGTGGCGTGCATAGTTCCTTTAAAGACGTTGGTTAAAAGTCACAAGAAAGTGATGGAAGGACTTCTAGTTTTGTGGGGGAATGTAACAGAATGTTGGTGCATCAAAAGATGAAAAACCAAAAATTTTATGCATCGCCTTTCTACTATAACTATACAAGTATCAAGATACAACAATCAACAGGATCTGAGGGAGATTCTGGAAGTCATTTGACATTAGAGGGATGAAAAACGAAAATATACATGCAATAAAGGTAGAGTTGATCTAAATCAAGAGATATTAGAGGCAGACCAGCAAATTAAATAACCTTTGGTTGCCTGATAAAGGTAGAATGTAGATTCTGCCAATTCAGGGCGCAATGGATAATATTTTTCTGTAGGATGCAGCATTTGATGGTCAAGCAAATACCTGAAACAAATCAAGTTGTGTTTTCAATGAAATATTTGCACAGCTATCAACCTGAACAGGAGGCCAATGGTTGGAGGCTTGGACGTACCTTTCCGGCAGTACTCCAAATTTCTGCCAGACCTTGAAAAATTCACGGTGGGAGGAATTTGCAGCTTCAATATCTCCAACAAGAACCTATGTACAATGGCACAAGTAAATACATCATATAAGTTTACAGGTCCATCCAGACACTAACAACAACTGGAACTTGCCTGTAGCCCTGGCCAAAATGCTTGGAGGCTCGTCAGTTGCCAGTGAGTTGCATGCCCTGTCCTCATATCAGCTTCATGATACCTATAAGAGAAGAAAGAGTTCAAGCCACCAGAACTGTTATGCTTCTTCTGACCTGTACATCCCATCTTCCATGCATTTTAAACCAAACAAAATGGAAGCTCTCCAACTAAGCAACATCAAAAAATTTAGAAACACAATGTAATACCATGCACCATGTCTGAAATATTTCTGGACAGCAACATAAGCAGAGTGAAACATCCTCCAGTACTCCTCGTTTCCAAAGAGAATATAGGCTTTCATTAAATACTCATAGAATGAATCGACCCCTACATAGCATCAAAACATTTCACTGTCAAGATAAGTGTCTTACGTATCTTCAACAAGTGCAAATGGAAATCACTACACAACAGGGTACTTACCAGCACCGATGCCAGCAGAATATTCTATCCAACTTCCACTCACCACATCCAGTGTGGTTCCTAGTAGATTCAATGAACTCCTCATGCTCCATAACTTCCGCAGAGCACGCAAAGCTGCAGCTTCGTATTGTGGGTTACCAGTCAATCTTGACAATGCTCCCATTTCAAGAATTAGAGATCCTGACAAGTGAATACATCAGTAAGACAAACATGCAGCTGAATTTTCAGTGGTTTCCATGACCATACTCAAGAATAATCTCCTCACCACAACCAGATGTGCTTGTTTCCGTTGTCTCTTTCTCTATCACTCCATTCTGTTCACGGAATTTTTCATTCATCCTGAGTCATAAATCCCTCTTACAACAATCCAATGGACCATCTTATTCAACAAGTAAAGCATGACTACAACCTTCTAATATCAAGCTAAAAACATGCATTCTTCCTTAACATTGTTACAAATGTCAATCAAGCATAAGACTTTTTCGGCTTTTGGCTGGGGGAAGGGAGGAGGACAGAGAATTGTTTGACTAAGAAGTACTTAATCTGATCACACATCCTATGCTTCAAATTTCAAAGAAGCATCCCAGGCATTACCCATTACCTTTAGGTTGATCCATGCATATGGTAATCCAGATGGTGTATTGAATGCAGGTAAGAAACGTCGCCCCAGGTCTTCAGCTAGACCAAGCAGCTGATTCTTGTAGGTTCCTTGAGCAAACCTGTTTCTAGAATCAGATGCAAGCATATGAGCAGAAACAAGTCCTCCAAGAACTCTTATGTTGCACTACAGAATGTGATCAAGAGAAAAACAAAAATTAATAAACTTCACAAGGACACCATTCTTAGTGACATCAATCATTTTACATGATGAACAGATTGGGAAATACAGCAAAATTCACAAAACTAAGAGAAATGTGAATTACTTTCTTTCAAAAGGGATAGCTTAAAATGAGTTTCTACGAAAATAAGTGCTTAGAAGCTAAAATGACATACCTCAAACAGATTCACCCTTGCATCCACGTCAAATGTTAGATTTTCAGAAAGCCACAAAACTGCCCTTTCAAACTCTGTATTGTTAC
This sequence comes from Tetragonia tetragonoides, assembly GCA_038025085.1. Classification (NCBI taxonomy): domain Eukaryota; kingdom Viridiplantae; phylum Streptophyta; class Magnoliopsida; order Caryophyllales; family Aizoaceae; genus Tetragonia; species Tetragonia tetragonoides. The sequence continues at coordinate 5,413,183 of CM076139.1, forward strand.
CCAATATGAGAAGACTGAAAAATAACATGGTTCCCACAGTAAAAAGACAAAGCAAATACAGAAGGATCAATCACAATATGAACTTGTTTATTTATCAAAGATCATAAGAGTACCTTGATAATGACTCTATAAGTGTGAGTGCAGTACCATTGTAGTCCTGGGGCAAATGTTCCAACTAAAAACAGAACCATGATTTAGTGACGGTCAGAGTGATTATGGAGTAAAACGAAAGCTCTAGGCAAAGAATCTCACCCTCAGATTTCCCAGCTCACTAAGCGAGTCAGTGAAAGTTTTTGAAAGAGGCTTCAATTCATCATGCTGCAAGAAAAGTTGCTAGGGGTAAAGGGTACTGGAAAGAAAAATAAACTCGTCCTTGCAATGACTACAAAGACATACACAATAATCAACTTAAATGCACGAGGGAGCTCATACGAACCGGAAATGCATATCTCATGTAGTTGTCATATGCATGATAGAACCTGAAAGGAGGAAGGTGAACCAAACACTGTCAGTCTGTTAGAAAGAGCTTGTGAATCAAAACGTCGCGGCCATGAAACTTTAAAAACATATAGCTCTAATCACTGGATTGGATTAATGGGACAAATCAGCAAGAGACTCAGCTGAATATATTGCCTTAAAACAAAATCAGGAATGTGAACAATAAGCCAACTGCCTCAGTAATGCACGCAAACAAGTAGTGTAACTTAGGCACCAGAGCTTAGACTTAAAAAGCATTAAGCCACAACTCTTGGAACAAAGCTAAATTATGGGTCATGCTATTCACAAAAAGCCTTGCAAATTGCAATTAACTAGCAAAAATAGCAGTCCAAAACGCACATCAACCAATAAAAAATGCAGAAATTCGGATGCAGCAATTTGCAATATACGTTAAATTGACCACGGAATTGTTGATCAAACAAGTAGAATTAAGAGTGGTGCAGAACTGAAAATACCCTTTAAGCAACCAAAAACAAGCGTGATAAAAGAACCCAAATTTCTCTAAAAAATCCCAAAAAAGAGGAAATGGGACTTACATTCGGCGGACTTTCTCTCTCATGAGCATCTTCTTATGGGGAAGACGGAAATCGGGGTTAGACAAAGAAACGTTGAGAAAGGCAGCTGATATTATGAAAATCGTGAGAGCCCATTTTCTCAAATCCATAGGTGATATGTTCTTCAGGTCTATCCAAATTCCCCCCAATGGGCGGGGTCGTATGAAACAGACAGGGGAGAGAGAGAGAGAGAGAGAGAGAGAGAGAGAGAGAGAGAAACAGAAGGTGATTGGGCTAATTCAGATCATTTTAATGGAGAAATTTGGAGATCTACTGACTGAAGTCTGAAAGATGTGATTAGAACTAAACATCTTGGACTTTATCCCTTCAAGCGATGAGCTTTGTGCTTGTGCTGTTTCATTTTTTTTTTTTTTTTTTTTTTTTTTTTTTTTGAGGTTGCTTGATCAAGATTTTAAGACAAATTCTAAACAAAACAACAAAAATAAATAAATAATTAATTAAGGTATATAAATTCATTTTTCAAAATTAATACATTCAAATAGTTCAAATATTCCTCTCTAATTAGATAAAGTGCACTTGATATCAAATAGGTAATGAGACGTTGGGATGATCATGGGTCGTGCTGTGATGTGTCTGAGGTTATCAGGAGGTACGGTTCACAGCCTCCTAGTTAATGTCATTCTGTGTCGGGGCGAGGTCGTGCTCGTTCCATGTAGTGCCAAATCGAGTTGGACCATAATGGTTAGCATGTTAACCTTGCTCCATGACCATCTCAAATTGAGATATTCAGTAATGGAAAAATCCACACCCCACATCGGCCACATGTATGAGTGGACGTGGTTTATTGTTTACTTTATAATTGTCCTATATCGGTTTTACAACATCTTTTACATGCCCAACTTACCTTATATTACACTAATCATAGAAAGTGTACATACCAAGTTACCGACTAGATCATATAACGCTCATGAAACCTTAAACTACGATACATCATACATAGGCTATTAGTCTAACATTATACCTAACGCTCCAAAATTGGATGGAGTCGTTCCCAAGCCGGTGTTTTGGCCTAGTGGCCCTCCATAGCTCCAATCACCACCCAACATTGCTCCCCTAGTTCCAGCCATGGCCAAACAAAAGCCATCAGCATTACCTTAATATCTCTAGAAAGCTTCTGAATAGGTGGTATAAACGTACAAGGAGTAGAGTCGAATATACACAACCTCGTTAGTGTGAAAATAGATTTACGTAGTTGGTTTTCATCATCGGTGACTTGATGAGAAATTCTCCCTACAATTTTTATTTTATTTTATGGGAATTCTCCTACATTTTATTTTTTTGCCTTTACTGCGCCAAAAAAGAAAAAGGGAAAAAAAAAAGGCTTGCTAAATTTAGGCCTAATCGCTAAATATAGTGTTTCTTTGCCTAAAATACCCTCCATTTAGTCTACTTCTCGTTCTTCCCAAATCAATACCCAATTCCCCACCTGTGTTCATGTTCATCCACAAAATGCGATCATCACTCTCTCTCCTCGTTTCTTCACCGCCGGTTGATTGCTTTTCGCAAATGGTCATCGGAGAATCAAGCCAAGACGAAGAGAGAGAAATCTCAGACATTTTACCATCAGAGCTCTGGTTAGAAATACTCGTCCATCTCCCTGTAAGAACTCTACTTACCCTCAAATCTGTTTCCAAATCATTTCTCTCTCTCATTCAAAACCCTAATTTCGCTTCTTTCCATTTTACTCGCTTTAACAACAACAACAATTTCTCTAACCCAAAGGGTTCTCATTTTACTCTCTATGAATGCCCAGAAGTTGTATCCAACATTAGGAATTGTGCCATATATCGTAGCGATGAAATTGATACACCAATAGATGAAATTACCCAATTTGAAGTTCCTGTATATTGGGCTTTTGGCTGTGATGTTATAGATTATGTAAATGGGTTGTTATTGGTGCGAAGGTTTGATCTTGAACCTGATGCGAAATATTTGATCTTGTGGAATCCCTCAATTAGAAAATCTTTTGTGATCCCTGTAACCTTTGACTGCAACCTCAGATGGGCTAAATTGGGTTTTGGGTATGATTATGTGAGTGATGATTATAAGGTTGTGGCTATTGAATATACTCGATTCGAGACGATTGTTAAGGTCTATAGCTTTAAGACTGGGTGTTGGAGGAGCATTGGGGTTGATGTTATTGATGGTTCCTGGTATTTGAAAGATCATGTTTTTGTAAATGGTGCTGTACATTGGACTGCAGTTCGATGTGACGATGATTCGGATGATTATCCAGACAAATGTCAGCTTTCCCACATCGTTTTGTTCGATCTGGGTACTGAGTTGTTTAGCTACACTATGTTGCCAGACTTGGATGGGCTGGAGAGGGTGAGGTTTCCTCTGTTACTTGATGGATTGCTGGCTGTGGTCAGTTTCTCTTTGAGTCATATCTGCCTTTGGGTTATGAGGGAGAATATTTGGAGTAAAGAGTATGAGGCAGAATTAAATCCCAAGTTGTTTGATCATTTGTTGGGCTTAATTGGTGATATTACTAATGTCATCTTTTCGAAGAAGACTTGTGAACTGCTGCTTTGTGTACGTTGGGAAGGTTTGTTGTTGTACAACACTGAAACCCAGCAAATTAGGAATTATGATTTTCGTGCAGCTTATGTGGCTACTTATATGGAGAGCTTGTTTTGGAGGGATTTGCTGCCACCATTAGAGCAGACTGCAAGGATTGAAGAATAAGACAATGGGGTGCTGGGTGCATACAGCATACTTAGATTATAGTTTAAAGTATATTAACAAGCTCGTGTGTCGCACGAGACATACATGTAGTTGAACACTATGACTGAAAGTGTAATAATAATAGGCTGATACTATATGTTAAGTACTCTCTCCCTTTTTGGAAATTTACAGCTTATTATATGGATGGTGTTCTTCTTCACAATGGTCTAAGTTTTGAATTTTTGATGCCCCTCAGACAAATGAAACTTTAGTCTGTAATGATGTATGCAATAAAAACATACAAGAGATTTGCTGCCACCATTAGAGGCTAGAGCAGACTGCAAGGAGTGAAGAATAGACAATGGAGTGGAATATACTGGGAAAGAAGGGATGCGCTGATATTGTGCTCTTGTTTCTCCAATCATCTTACGCCACAACGGGGCCTTTCAGTTGCGTCTTTGGTCTGAAACGAACAGGAACAACTTTGTCCACAATCTATTAGTAATAACAAGAGCAGATTATGCCCAGAAGCTTTGGCTCAGAAATCAGAATCCTTTTCGTCTACCCTGACGAGTGACGACCCCTGTGTCTACAGCTAGCCCTGGACGTATAAGAACTTCCATTTTGATCAACCAAAGTCCAAAATCACTCGTATGTATGTCATAGAAGTCAGAAAGGGAGAAGAGAAACATAGCTTTAATAAATTGATTACAAAATGCTTCTGTCTCTAAACACTCTCCTACCCATGACTTTGCTTGTACCACAACTAGGAAACTCGTAACTTCCTAAATTACCCTCCTACACAAATTCGGAGACTACTTGGCACTTGCACAATAATTAAACTACTAAATAATAACTTCCGCTACTAACATTATTATTCTACCATGTATAATACTCTTTACGTACGTTCCTTATTATTTTTTTCCTTTAATTTTTACAATCTCTAATACGACACTTTGACCATAGATAATTACAGTTCTATAGCTATATATAAAGCTTGTAAAAATATAGATATTTTATAAATCTGATAAAATTATTTTTATTTCATAAATTTTTATACTTTTTCATAGATTAAGGGTCAAAGTTTCCTTACTTAAAAAGTCTATAGGAATGAATAATTTTGAACCCATGTACTTGGGTACTGACAGAACAATAATGATTATAGCAAACTTCCATATTGTGATCTGCCGTAGCAATAAAAAAAAAGTGAATAAAGTCCAGAAAATAATTAATGTTAATCTCCAATTAACTTCCATAATGCCAAGCAACAAGCTACGAGTACTAATACTACACGGACAGTACCTTTCGAAATTCTTCTGCTCGGAGATATATTCCGTCAAGTTTAAGGAGTTGATCATAACATCATTAGCCGCTTACACACGGTCAAAATCTCATCCTCAACCATTGATTTTCCATAATTAATTGACGTACCCACTTCATATAATTTGTAGTTGATTTTGATTTTTGATATTGTATGAGTATAATTTAGCTCCATTATAAATTCTACTCCTTTTGTTCAATTGTTGTTTGGGGCAATTTTTGGTTCATTAAGGTCCTAAAGTTGTTTGGAAATATTGGATACAAACACCAACAGTTTTGAACTTAGTATTTATGTTAGTTGTTGGTTACGTTCTTAAACCTTGTAGCAGGTTTTAGCCCACACCAAAAAGGGTATACGTGCTGCGTGCATAAACATTCATGAAGAGCGAAAAAAAGTGTCCCAGAAAACTATTTGCCAGCAGAATTGTGGATACAAATCCTGTCCAAATTCCCTTTGAGAAAATTGGTAACATTCAGGAGTGTGTGCAAGAGATGGCGCTACATTATCGATGAACATTACAACTCGTGGTTGCAAATCCTAGTGAGGCTCCCTGTGAAAACTTTGTTAAGATTCAGGTGCGTCTGTAAAACATGGTGCTCTATCATTGACAATCCCAATTTCGAACCTGTGCATCGGACTACTTTCAAGAACAATTCTGATAAGCGTGTCATATTATGCTACGAGAGTGATTATAGTAAGACATTGAGATCAAAAGTTTATAGTCGTATCAGTGATACATTCCTTGCTATTGATAAAATATGGGCTGTCGCATATCCCCCTATCGCAGAAACTGATGATCATTATAGTTATGCGGGTTATTATGCAGATGGGTTGTTATTGATGGAGGGCTCTGAAGACCTGGCTCTTTGGAATCCTTCTACTGGAAAAATTCTCAAGCTCCCACCATTACCCGTGGGTGTTCGTGGTATGTATATTGAGTTTTTAGGGTATGATCCTTTGACTAGGGATTACAAGGTGGTTGCAATTGTAGGGCGTGATTCGTCCCCAGATTTAGATGGCCCTCTCTTTGTTCTTGCAGTTTATGCACTTAAATCTGGTTGTTGGAAGATTAGTGATTTAGGCTGTAGTAAGTTTAAGACTTTGATGGAGATCGGAAATTGGTGGAATAGGAGCAACACGGTTTATTCGGAAGGGGTAGCACACTGGTAGGTAACTATAGTGATTGGAAATGTGGAGATTCATGTATGATTTCATTTGACTTTGCTGGTGAGACATTTTCTTGTACAAGATTGCCTGATGATGGACATGACAGTCGCGAAAGGATCGCATTGCCATTCAGCCTTGGTGATTCGCTTGCGATTTTCAGTATATCTCCAGGGCGCAGCTCCATATGGGTGATGGAGGGTGATGGAGGGTGATGGAGGAATATCAGAGTTTTGGAGTCAACAGTATGCCAGAGATGCACATTTGATATCTATAACTTCTTCCTACGTCGCCAAAACTGTATTAACCATGGCTCTATTAAGATCTTGTATTTTGAAAAAGATCATAAGCTTCTGATACTGGATGAAAAAGAAGTGAGATCTTATGACTTAGAGAGCCTTGCGATGGTTAAGTTGGGATCCCATCGTTGGCCTCTGGCTAAAATGGATCCCTATGTGGAGAGTTTACTTCTATGCAAACAAGTATCTGGCCAAACCCCTGTAACCGCCCTACCTGAATTTAAGGTGTTTTCCTGAAGAGCACTGTTAAGAAGACTGAGTTGACAGCGCGCGGCGCTGAGAAGACTGAGCTAACCTTGTTCTTTCCTCTTTTCTTCAAAATAATGAGGCTCAACTTAGTGTTTTGCATATCTCTATTCATTCTATTTTAACAGTTGATTTATAATCTTTACTGTACTTTTTTTTTATTAAATTGTCATTGTATATGCAGTGGTTCGCAAATACTGTAGTTTCTTGGCACTTGCTACAGACCTACAGTACTGATTGTGTTGTTTCTTTTGGTGTTTTGTGTCATTTGAAATGGTTCAATCATTCTGGTTCTTTTGCGATTTCATTCCCATTAGCTCATAACTCATTCTGCCTGCAATAGGATGAATGTTGAATGCACGCCAATCATTCACCATTAAAGCCTCTGATTTCTCCTGCTCTTGCAACGAAATTCTTGGTTTCAAATCTTTTGATCATTACACTGATTTGCATGTTCTAATGGTTGATTATGGCTCAAGTGTTAGGGAATTTGCAGAGCCTTAAGCATGATCTTGGACTATGGTCTTGTATGGCATCTTATAGTAACTCTGAATTTCTGTTGATATCTGTTTTTTATTTTTATTTTTTTTTTTGGCTTCTGTAACTGAGTTTCCTTTTTAATGAAAGCAAATTAGAGGAACCCTTTTAGCTCAGGGCCAGATCTAGGGCTGTTAAAGACCTCATCGCTCATCCACCTTCACCAAAAATCAGAGTTTTTTATGTGATAAATGAAGATTTTTTTAATTTTTTTTTTAAATTTGGAAAGTATATTGTAATTTGTACCCCCAGGTTAATACAAACAAACATATTGTCACATCACACTAAAAGCAAAAACCTTTAGCTTTGTTATTTTTCGAATTTGAAGAACTAAAATAAAAATGTTAGGAAAAAGTAAAAGAGATGAAATAGCTAACTTTTTTTTGTTTGTTTTGAGTAAAGAGATGAAATAGCTAACTAGTAGCTACGCAAATTGAGACAGACAAAAGTGGAGCAAAAGAGAAAAGAAAAGAAAAGAATTGAGACAGACAAATAAGGTTGTACATGAGCCGTAGAAGGAAAGGGAACATAGAAGTGAGTAATGATGCAAGCTGCATGAGTCTTATCTATACACATAAAGCTTCAATCATCCACGAAGTGCAGCATGCTTTTTCCCTTAAGACAAACATTTAAAAGAAACTAAGAAAGAAACCTTGATGCTCTCCCTTTAGTGACTTTTGTAACCTAAAAGGGTTTTGCGGCTCTCATTACTTGTCTTAACCAATTCTGATTAGTCCTCTGATCAGTCGCACATTAAAGTAAAGTAGTTTCTGATGAAACAGGAACCTTACGAGGAAAGAAACATATTCAAAAAGGTCAATGAATTATCAACTAGTTTTAACATGCAAAAGATGTTAGTTTTTATTTTGGTGCATGATGAAATGATTGGTCAGAAAGCAACATTCAGCATTATCCATCGCGTCTCCTTTTCTGATCCATTTCTACACCCCCGTCACCACTCACTTTTTAGCCCCGGTATTCTAGAGGGGGGGGGGGGGAGGATAATCACATAAGAATTGCCCTGCGTCTTTGTCTTGAAGAAGACACTTGAATCGGGATGGAAGAAATAATGAAAAATATAAAATTTGCATATATCTCTAATAAGATATCTTAGTACAGCAGTTTAACAAGGGGCATGACTTCTTGATTGATTCTTTCTTTTCATGCTTTCCTACTTTGGTAGAACAGCTATTGCACATCTTACCATGTGTGAATAGAAGGCAGTTCAAGTCAAATTTCAACTCGTTTGGAATTCTTTGGTTGAGGTGAACATATGTTTTCTTCGCGTCAGCTCCTTCGGGTACCCAACCAAGAGTTTTCGCAATTTGCAAAATCTGCACGTAACCACATACAGTTCAGTTTTAGAGATTCCAATTGATAATAAGCTTGTCATGCTGGGAAGAGAGTAGAGACTCATCTTACGTGTGTGTCTACTGGAAAGTCGTCTTGCTGAAGATGGAACATGAGAACACAAGCCACCTAAAACACATTATTCAATGATCAGTTGATCACAAACCCAAATATTCAAATGTGAGCATGTTTGTCCTTAGCTGTCCAACCTAAATGATCATTAAAAGTAGAACAGGTTGTGCGCAATGGACAAAGATGGCATATGCGTATGTTTTTAGCAAATACGCTCAAATGCGCCTGCATCAGCACAACTTATATGAGTACATGTTCCCCCTCAACAAGTCTATATTTGCCTAATCAGCCAAAGTATCACATTCATGTAGGTTTAATCTCCATGGCATATTTAAACAGAAAGCACATTTGCTGGTACAGTCAGAGACATATTGACGGGCACGTAATATTGAGGGCAAAACAAAATTGTGGATCCTACATGGCCTTAATTCATCCAGATGAAGAGTTGTTTCAAATTTTAAGAATCAAGCACCCTATATGGCCGCGGCTATAAAACAAATTACTCCGAACACACTTCAGAAATGTCAAATGCATTCTCCCAGACAGATGAGAGCTCAACATGCAGTATTACAAAAATTAACATAAGGTACAAGTACACAACTTACAGTTTTAGGTCCAATTCCTTTGAAACAGGACAGCTCAGACTTGATTTCATCGATGGACAAGTCCCGCAAGTACTCCAAGCATAACTTGCCGTTCCTATCTTGGAGACTACTCAAAATGTTTTTAATACAAGAAGCTTTAGTTGGAGCTAAACCTCCGCATCTGATGGCATCCTCTATCAAAAGTTTTTCGGCAGCAAGAACCTAGAGAGAGAGAAAGAGTATACTATATCAAAGGCAACAAAATACTAAAAGCTTCCCCGTAAGGCTGTGTATGATGATTGGATATGAAATTTCGAATGTTTAAGTTTTAGGCCTCTACACCTAGCATGATAGTGCTTTAGAATTCGGAGATAGGAGGGGAGAGAGGGGTTTCAAATGACAAGGTAGTGGAGCGTCATTTGAACCATATCCACACTTAGCATTAGTAAGCATAAGTTCAACTCAATACAGGGTTTCTAGTCTAAATTCCCGAACAATTTATAAATGTCTTTGAGCGAAATATGAGGCATATGATTGTTAGAACATCAAAAGGAATTCAAAGTCACACAGTCTAGCTTCTCAAAGGCTCAATCAGATGCAACGAAAAAAAATATCCAACAACGAATACATTCATTATGCTCAAACATGGTATCTGAGAAATAAAACAGAAAGTTCATTAGCTCAGACGGTGAGACCCTTCAAATGAATCTCCCCCTGTCCCATCACAATTCATCAATGGGACCTGCGAATCGACATGAACTCAGACAGAATTTCTTTCGGTTAACCCAATATTGACACAAATTGCACCTTCCACCAATAAGATTATCAATATAACCATCCGAAACAACTTCTCTACATATGCAGGGTAAAAGCAGTGCACTACAGGCAAGAAACTCAGTCTTTTACGTGGATTTTGTGGTACAACAACATCTCTAGAAGGATCCCACCGAGGGCGGGTTACCCCTAGCTAGTAGAGACGTTTCCAATTTGGTGGAATTTACGGTATGTATAATTGAAAGCCAACCAAAGCCTAATCTCCAAGCATCAGTTGCAATCTAATTTTCACCAGAATCCCAACACTTAACAGTAACAAGCACAAGCATCTAAGGATAAAAGACCATTGACCCACAATGTCACTACCAAAGACAGGAGGGAGTCTCAGAAACTCACTTGAGAGACATGAAAATTCATCACTGGACATGCATTGACAACATTAAGTTTCAAACTTGAAAACCCATTTATTATACTATACACACTAATTCATAACCCTCAAAATTCTTAATTAATCGAAAAGCTTAAAACTTTGAATTCAATAAATAAGTGAAATCTCACCTCTTCCCAAGTGGGAAATGCAGATTTGAGAGAAGCAAAAGCCCTTTGGGAATTAACATCAGTGGTGTTCTGGGAGAGAATAGTGCTCACTAAACCATCCAAAACGCTCAATTTCTCACAAGACCCACCATCATCTGCTATCAAAACCTCCGATTTCTCTACCCCACTAAGCTTAATTGAGGAATTAGAACTTGGGTTTTCTCTCTCCTTTCGAAACTTGGCGAATTCAACTGGGAAGCCCTGAAATTCCAAAAGCTTGTCTCTTACGGCCAAACATTCCTCTGGGGTTGGTCTTTGGTGTGATGGGTATGGTTCGCTTGCTCTTGCATCGATATTCTTGGTTTTGATTGCACGAATTGCACTTTCTGATGGTTTATTATGGCCACGGAGAGAAAGGTGCTTCCTTTTTCGGCTTTTCTGCATTTTAGGAGATGGGATTTGGGCATGCAATTGAAAGCTCTTTTTGGTTCGCTGGGCTCACGTTGTTTAGGAGAGGACCTAATTAACGCTCTGTTTGTTTTTTTTTTCTAAACAAAAAGAGCGTGGAAGTGAATGGCGACCGAGGCACCCCCTGCTACGTCATGTTTGGACTCTCGTGTTCAATAGCGAACATATTAGACGAGTTGAACAACCAGCGCAAGCACTGGCCCCGTCAACGTAGCACTAACAAGAGGCTAGTATAGTTCCTAGAATCCAGCAGACACAAGGCACGGGGGGGAATGGGGATTCGAACCTATGACCTTGCCTTACCAAACCATTTGGGAGTAAACTTGGAACCACTAGACCACCACCCTTGTTGGTTAATTAAGGCTCTGTTTGATTCCCCTCAATTTTACTTAAATTCAGTTCAATTCAGTTCAGTTTATGTGTAACTTTATTACTCATATAACTTTTTATTTCGAAAAAATTTCATGATAAAAATTATGTCATCGAAAAGATCTTAAAGCATACTTTCAAATGAGTCCAATATTGACTATGTTTGGACTAATTCAAATGATTAACGGTCAAGTTTAAAAAATCAATTCAGTTCAATTCAGTTCAGTTCAGATCAGTTTTATCCAGGTGAATCAAACGGAGCTTAAACCATCAAATTAAGGTGATGAACTTCAAAACCAAAAAATTGAGTTAAAATTCACCAAGGGTGTTATTTATTTATTTATTTTAAGGTTAGGGGAATTCTTTGGAGCTTTTTTTTTTGGGTGAAATTATTATTTGGAGCCTTGTTGACACGATTTGACACTTTTCAAAGTATCATCCTCATTTTGCCAAGGGGGACGAAATTTGCTTATTTAAAGGTTATAACAATGGTAAAAAAAAATTATGAACTATAAAATTAATAACTTTGGATTTTCAATCTTGAATATCCATTTTGAATTATTTTTTTCACTAATTAGTACCTCAATATACTAATACACGATGAATTGGCACATAAAACCCTTTAAAACTTGTAGTGTAGCATTAAGACTATTTATCCTTAAGAGCTTACACGTTGTGTTCAGTTTATGGGTGATCTCGTGTCCGTTTATTGATTTCCAATTCAGTTCAAGGATATTCATTTCAGTTTAGTGTTGTTCAGTTCAAAAACATATTGTTTGTCTCACATATCAAGTGGTGTACAATTTCAGTTCAGTAGTATCCAGTTCAATTAAGTGATTTTCATTTCTCTTCAATGGTGTTCATTCAGTTCAAATAAGTTCAATGCTAAAACAACATCTCAGCGTATACATGCAACTCTGCAAGACATACTCTAATAACCGCTTATGTTGCACTTATAGAAGCTGATGCCCCCCATTGAAGGTAATTCAACAAGGGTAGTTGGTTAGGTAAAAGTGCTACAAGGAAAATGTCATTGTTAGCGACAGACTGGCAAGTGCAATTCACTAGTTCTCGATTTGAAGGACAAGACCCCAAGTGTCTGAGCATCCCCAGCTAATGGGGTCAAAGATGAGCATAATTACGCTCACAAAGTGAAAAGGCAGGTATTATTAGTGCGCCATCATGATAAATGCACATAATCAGGTCGTCCAATGTTCAAGATGTGTCTGTTTATGGAGTGTGTTTGTTTCCAAGGTTGAGTGTAACAGACAGATAATGAAGAGTCAGCAATGTGTCTCTTATGAGACCGTTTCAATGTGCGTCGCCTCATATAAATACGATGTCATGTTTGTTTATATAAGTGGTCTCATATGTTCCGTCTCACATTGAGATCTTCTCATATAAGATTTTGTGCTCTTTTTTATTGGCATACCGAGATATGGGCAGTTGCGGTCCAGTTCAGTCAAGCAGCGGCAACATGACCCTTAACAGTGAAGTAATCTATTAATTTGCATTAGTTAGCGTAGTTCTTGATATCTTGTAATGGAAATCATAACTAATCTTTATTGTCCACCATATACGAATACGAACGAACAAGCTCATTCAGCACCCTACCACATGGTCCACATGGTCAAATTTTCAATTATTATCTTCAAACCAGAACTAAAGAAGAATAACAACAAACCAAACCCAGCGAAAAAGATAAAGAAAAGACCCAAAAAAACGTAGTAAATTAGTAATCCTAATGATGATTACTGATTAGGATAAACCCAAAGCATTAAAGACAAAATCATAAGTAGTCTAAATAAATACAATCACCATTCCTTAATCCAACTGTTTACAGATCTACCAAAATCCCATCCAAACTAATTATTTACACCAACCCAAAATTAATGTATACTACTCCGTAGTACTACTACATTAAATATCATATATCGACTAGCAATAAATTCCCAAAAGCATAATTCGTGACCAACTGACCAACATCCAGCATTAATTACACTTACACCCTGTAGCCCTGTACCAATTTCATAATTCAAACCCCAAAAATAAAAATTTAATTAAAATTAAATTAAAAAAAAGAAGTCAAGCAACCAAATTGCCAAGTCAAAACTCGGTTGTATTACCCACAACACCACCCCCACCTCCAACTCGGGGCCGAGTCCGACTCAGTCCATCCGATTCAAGAATCGCCTCCCAATCAACCTCATCGCCATCCTCACTCCCCATCGTCGGCCTCCCTTTTAACAACACGAGTATTCGCCTCGCCTTCTCCTTAGCCCGCTCGCTCCCCGTCTCCTCTTCTACCGCCTTCAACTCCTCCACCGCCCTCGCTTCCTTCGCCAACGCCTTGAACCGCATGCTCCCGTGGCTCAATGCATACAACGCCGCCAAACAATTCTCCCGAGTCGACTCGGGGACTGAGTTGACTCAGTCCGAGTCAACTCGCCTTCCCTCCCCTTTTTTTATCCCCCTCCTCAACATTCCCACCAGGTGCTCCACCGCGTTACCGTCTAACATCGCCGATTTCCCTTCCGAACTCGCCGCCAATTGGCACAACACTAACAACACCCTCCCTGCAATCCCCCCTCTCTCCGACATTAGCACCGCTAGCAACAACGGAACCGCACCGAGTTTAACGAGTTTGACTCGGTTACTATGAACAAGCGACAAATGATAAAGCGCCAACGCCGAGTCAGACCGAGTTCTCTCCGATTCAGACCGAGTCAGGCAATGCAACAAAGGCGGAAGAGCTCCGAGAACACCGATTGCTGTCTTGTTATCATCTTCCAAGGAGAGAGAAAATATCGCTCCAGCAGCGTGTTCTTGCGATTCCGGCGATCTCAACTTCAACAAATTAATCACCTTAGGTCAAATACCTGACTGTACGATCTTAATCTTGTTTTGCTTCTCTAGAGACAAATTCACAAGCGCAGCTATGGCGTTCGTTTGAACTTTCTTGTACTCCGAATTCAACAGCGTTTGCAACGCTAGCAATAATCTCGGCGTACAAAGCGAAACTCGAGCAGCTTCATCATTTCTCGTAGCTTTTCTTAACGAAATCGCAGCTTGTTCTTGCTCGTACGGGTCAGAACATTTAAACTTCGCAACAAATTCCTCATCTTCGGACAAATTGAAATCCCTAGGGTTAGGGTTTAGGATATCGCCGGAGTTAATTTCCGATGACGAAGACCCATACGAGGACCAACACGCCGGCCGAGTCTTCAAAGGCAACGGAGTTAACGGACTAGTAGCGGTCGCAGTCACAGACTCCTCAGAGCTCGAGGAGTTGAATTCGAATCGGTTAACTCGGTGAGTCAACTCAGTGACAGCACGTGAAACATCCATATCCAAATCAGGCTTCTCCTTCACAGCATCAATTAAAAACCTCTCAGACGGCCGAATCAAATCCTTTTCATTTTCTCTGTCCTCTTTGGCAATCAAGTCCCTTACAATGATTTCCACATCGCCGTACTGTTTACTCGTCGGTAAAGCGACGCCGTTTTGGGAGCACCAGTTAGGGATAGCGGTACGAAGAGCGAGGTTATCGATTTTGGTGGAGAGATTAGGGCGAGTGTTATCAGAGAGAGAAGGGGTAAAGTTGAGGTCTTGACAGACTTGGATGCAAATACGGTCGAAGGTATGGCCGGAGGTTACGACAACAGGGTCTGATATTAGGGAGTTGCAGACTTGGCAGATGTATTCCGGTGGTGGTGACGGCGGTGTTTGTGGTGGTTGTGGTGGTGGTGTGGTGGTGGATGAGGAACGGTAGAAAGAGATCTTCCATTTATGGAACTTGCCATTTCCACCCATTGGAAAGGATTTTGGAGTTTTAGAATGGGCCCATGAAAGACAGAGAGGAGAGAGAGAGTCATGAGAGGAGAGAGAATTTAAAATGGGGGGAGTTTGTTAGAGGGAAGGAGACTGAGTCCTAAGGAGTTACAATTTAGAATCTCTGAGTAGAATTTGATGAGATAGACTTTTAGCTCGAGAGGAAGAGGAGAGAGAGAGAGAGAGAGACGACGGCCAATCTTTCTGTTTAGCCAAAGTAACTACACTCACACATATTTATTTATTTTTTATTTATTTATTTTGTCAAGTTGCTTAACTTTTTTCAGTTTTAAATTTTTAACTCTTTTCTGGTGTGAATATTTTAAGATTTTTAAATACAGTTAAATTTATTACTCCATTATTAACTTAATGAGTTCATAGCAATACGCCTACAAGCTACAATCTCTTGTTGGAACAACTATGTACTTTATCGATTATTTATTCATTACTGGCCTAGTCGACCCGATCACAATATTTGACTCAATATCTAACTTAGTAGGAGGGTATAACCAAATTGGTTATTCCTAGGTTAGGGTTGAAACGAGGTGAGCCAAATTGAGCCGAATTTTACTGTTCGAGTTTGAACAAGTTTTGAAAATCGAGCTCGAGAGCTTAATAATGCTTTTTGATCTCAAACTCGTCTTGTAGATATATAAAACGAGTGGAGCTAATTGAACTCGTTACGGATATATAAATTTCAATTATATTTTAATAAATGTCACAATAATATTAACATAATTGAATATATTAAATGGTAAAATAATATAATCAAGTTTTAAACTGGTTGTACGAGACCGATTTTGTTCGTAAAAATAAACGAGCCGAGTATAAGAACTCAACTCATTTATAAAACGAGTTCAATAATTTTGTTCCGGCTCGGATCGTTTATTAATAAATTAGTTGTGATCATGTTTGTTTGCTAACGGTTCATAAGTATGTTGATTTGTTTACATGCTTACAAGAAGAGTGTGTTCTTTTTCACTTATTGAACCTTACTCAATCAGTGAAAACAAGTGGCAAAACCTTATCCAATCAGTAAGAATCAGTGGCAAGATCTTATTGAATTATTGAGAATCAGTGACAGGACCTTACTCAATCAGTAAAAATCACTGGCATAACCTATATTCCTACTCAAAAAATTAGTGAAATGACCTTACCGAATCAGTAAGATTCAATAACAGAACCTTATTCAGTCAGTGAAAATCAGTAGAAATAAGTGAAAAAAACACACCCGAAATATATGTTTATAACTCTATGTGTACTCAATAAATTGCCAAGGTCGACGAGGAATGATTTTTTTTTTTCTTTCCTTTGGTAACCACGAGGGGCCTAGTGTTTTGGACATAGGTGTTTATTCTATGGACCATTCTTATTTGTCTGGAGTGATGAGTAACTGTGTAATTGTGTATGATGGATTGGCTGGGTTCTCTGGCTTATATTTGATTTTGACTGGGATGTAGGGAACTGGGTCGCTGTAAAAGCCTCTAACTGTAACCATCTCTCGCTTTCTACATGTGCAATGACATTGAAATGGGCCACATTTAGTAATTATTTAATTTGGGCTTTGTCCCTTGTCGTTCAAGTTGGTGGACAGTCAACCTTGAATTCAAGAAATGGAAAAGCGTTTCTGGTCAACCTTCTGTAAGCTCTTGAATACTTAACATTTTCAAAATCTTAGGAGTATTTTAGTAGTCTTCAAATTTAGCATGAAGAAGAAAGAAAAAATGCTACACCCAATATACCTTAAAGTTTAAACACATAAATTAGTATTTAACGGTTTTATTGTAACTTTTAAAAAAATGTAATCGCTTTTTAGTGAAGCATGGATCACTCTTCAAAATAAATGACCCTTATGCTTTTTAAAGAGTGATCCATTCTACTACGAGCTTAAAACATAGAAAAATACCTAAGAATCATGGAGATTGGATTTGGCGGTGGGTCATGCTCGTACACTAGCTTGAAATAGAAAACGAAAGTATTAATACTATATAAATGATGGTCAAACGATCTTAAACGTAATCTCTACAAAAGCTTACAAGTTACAATAGTACTTCTTACAACATATCCTAACATATATATGTATGAGTACTAGTATTCATAGTAATGTCTTGTGCTCACATGATGTCTGGTCAAAGTCATACAAATAAGTTAGTACTATTGTGTTGATTTTTATATGAAGTGAATATAAATTGAAAGGTCAAAGGATTTCGTGTTTACTGATCTTCATATCACTAACGATATATTGATATGACAATGTTAAGTAAGTAACACATTAGCATATTTTGATTGATGCTAATCTGCATGGGATTCTAATTATTTTCACTAGATATATAAAAGTTTTAGGTTTTCACCCTTTTTACTTAGAGTGTGTTCTTTTTCATTGAACTAAACCGAAATTAAACTAAATATTTTTTTTTAAGGTAAAATCGAACCAATTCTTAAGTATGTAAAAAAGAACACACTTTTAAAGTCCAAATTTGTAATTCCCCTTCGCCTTTAAATTTTTTTTAAATTTTCACAGTACGGCCCTTCAAAAGAAAAGGAGAAAGGGGTTCGGACCATACGGTGACTGATAGAGTAACCGTGGGCCGCGGCCAGGGAGAATTGACTCGTCAATTTGGGTCTTGGAGCGCTTAAAATGGCACAAGTGCAAGTCGATAGACGAAAAAGCCCAGTGGGATGGATCATCTTTGCTAGTAGTATTTGACAATTGGCAGGAAACAATGAAGCCGTACGGCCCTAACAATATTGTGGGCTTGGGCCCAATTATAATTTTACTACTGTCAGAGTTCAAGAAAGCTGGTGATGAGCAAAATTGTAAGTGAGGTGGAGTAATAAAATGGGTAATTTGTACAAGATGCTGTGCCCATAGGCCATCTGGCCATATACACCATATCTAGACACATATACGTGACTACGTGAGACCCATATGCACTTGTTTGGGTCCTCTTTGACATTATTTAATGAATTGTGGGAGACTGAGAAGTAATTGTAACTTGTATCCAAATAGGTACAACTCAAAGTACCCAAAAATGTTATGATTGAGCGTAGCGTTTATGTCAATTTCGTGTACTAACTTATTGTTTCGTGTAGACGCGGCAAAATACTAAAAAGAACGAGAGAATTTGCAATGCTCGCACCAATCAAACTCAATGCTTAATTGGTAATCACCAAAATCTCGTATGTGTGAGGCGGTTTTAAGGTGAGATCCTCTCATACAAATATGATTTCATGCCAATATCATGCGTGTATATAGAGGTAGCCTCACCTTGATGCGGATTCATATAAGATTTATTGATAACTATATATAGTTTCCATAAAACTTTCCAATTCATTAATTATCATATCACCACCTTAATTAAATAAAATCAAGGAGAAACCCCAAATTAGATGACAACAAAAGGTACTCTTTCATTTCAAAAGGTGGTCTTTAGAATCTTATACAGTAAATTGTGAACATATATACAGACTCAAAAAGGGAAGGGGATCGGGAGAATTAAGGGGAGAGATTAAAGTATGTAGGATAAAAGGGAAAATGAAACCCACTAAATGCATTCATTCTATCTTTAGTATACTGCTTTTCATCTCGTGCCTTTCATGGCAAACAATCTTAAAACAGTAAAAAGACACCAAATTAAAAGTAATGATCGACAAAGATGTTTTAGTATTTAATCCAGTAATCAAGAAGGTGAATTGGGACTTATCTATCCTTAACCAAGGTCGGGAATTCGAATCTCGCCTTGGGTATGGAGCAGCTTTAAAATCTTTCGTCATCTGTCCCACCCCTTGAGGTGCCGGTGGATACTTTAGTTGTGAACCAAAAAAAAAATAAAAAAAAATCATCTGATTCATTCCCTTGATCTAATTAATGTAAAGGAATAATACCAAATTGGTCAATCAAAGGGTTTCTTTTGTCCACGGCCACTACTTATTTAGTCATCGATCTATAACAGTAATGCTAAACTAAATGCGTTAATCATGTCTTCTGATCTCAATATGAGCTGTAATTTAGGAGAAATTATTGTGTAGTCCAGGAGTATTGCTCTCTCCTCTCACAAAATAGAAAATTACCATTTTGAATTTAGAATGGGCTCCACCTATTTTGTGAGATAAGGGAGCAATGCTCCTAGACTATGCAATAATTTCTCATAATTTAGAGTTAACATGTATGAGAATAACTCGATTTCGTTGGTACTAGCTAGTTTGACATGAAAGTAAATTAGCTATAATATGTCAAAGTAAATGAGTAAGCATTGATTGGATCCAGATCAATGAACAAGAAGAAAAGAATCAACACTTGTCTGGTCAAAAACAAATTAAATAATATATATACTTCATATTGGATGATCGATTTTAACAAAACTGAAATGTAAATGACATGAATTCATCATGATCAAATGGAAAAGCTAGCTTGTAACTAAACTTAGGTAGTTGAGTTGACTAGTTGGGTATATCATCATCATCATACATCATGATAATTAAAAGTAGAGAGAGAAATCAGCATTCACACCATACTAGCTAGGTAGTCATGATTACCACTCAAGAAATTCATGTATGATTAGATTGGAGTACCACGATATGATAATGATGATTGACAACTCATATCGATCTAGGATAATCACAGATAAGTTTTTGGTTCAGGATATCTACCGTCGACTATAATAACTATTTTCCCGCTGGCTTGTAGAATAATAACACTTTTGTATTATCCATAGTTCACTATATATGTATGCGATAATTAATTAATGCTGGGAATACATTTTATGTATGCACATATATTGTGTACATAGCATGATGAGTACCCAAATGAAAGTTTCATGTAGTTTAATTCACACACACACACACACAAAATCTAAACCCAAGTACCCAAATGAAACTTCTGGACTTAATCATGCGCTAAGTACAGTTGAAAACAACAAACATAATCAAGTCTGTATGTAAACCCTAGCTTAAACTATAGCGCCTCGATCATAAAATCATATCACATAAATACATGGACAGATAATAGATATTATTATTGCACCAACAAATTAATAAACTGATAGTATCAGACAACCAAAAGCTTTAATATAATTCAACATAAAGCCATGGGTATAATACAATACAAATCCAGATAGAAAAATTGAAGAAAAACCAATTAGGTTACAACAAAAATTAAAGAAAAATACAGGCATATGATAATAAAGTTACATATATAATAAGAACAACATACCATGATAAAATAGCTTAGGGATTATAAGTACTTGTGGAAAAATCTTGGTAGCTAGATATAGATGGAGCGAGATCGATTATCTCACATACAGCATATATATAACTAGCTAAAGAAATCGGACCAGGATGCTTGATTCCCCGAGACCAACTCAATAAACATCTATCGAGTGTCTTCAGAAGAAACCCTTAGCTTCTTCTACTTTTTCTTCAATTTCTAATCACAAAATTAATAAGACCAAACTTGTTTCTTTTTCTTTTTCTTCTTCTTCTCCTTCTTGATAATGATCTTATTGTTTTGTGGTATTATTATTTTTTGTGGGTTTTGATGAGAGGGTTGAAATATTAATATAAATTGGTGGTGGTGGTGGTGGTGGAAGAAATGGTGATGATGAAGAAGAAGGTTGAAAAGAAAATAATAAGGAGTGAGGGTGTAATAATGATGATGATGGGGATGAAGAGTAGTCAGAGAGTAGTAGGGTAACAATAATAAGGAATTCGATGAAAACATCATCATCATCATTATATCTTGTATGTGTTGTGTGCTTCTCTCTCTCTCTCTTCTTACATACGAGAGTACTGCACTGTTATGGTTTTTTCTTGGTAACCCTAGGTATAGAGAGAGAGAGAGAGAGAGAGAGAGAGAGAGAATAATAAGGGTCTAAGAAGAAAATTCCAAGCCTTGTTTCTGTGCTCTCACCATCATCATCATCATTTCTCCCACACACCCTTTCTCTCTCTCTCTCTCTCTCTCTCTCTCCCTCCTTCCCCTTTCAATAATTCCTTCCCCCTAGGAGAGAGAGAATGTGAGGAGAGAGAGAGAGAGAGAGAGAGAGAGAGAGAGGGATTATGAAGTATGATGATGGGGATAATTATCAAGGGAGATGAGGAAAGGGGGGGGCTTTTTGGTGGGGACTTTTCTATGTGTCAGCCTCCTCTTGTTCTAAAGTATTTCTTACTTCTTAAATATGAGTATTATTGGGCTGAAACTAGATTAGTGGAGCAGCTAAAATAAAAAATAAGGTGGGTTTTTTTTTTACATAATTTAGTTTAGTATGTGGTTTAAAAACATAACAAGGATGTGTTTTTTTCCGCCGATTTGAGTTGATATATATATATGATCTACGAGGTAATTATATATTGATTTGATCTGATCGGGTAATTAATCTGATCTGATTGGGTAAGTATATATACTGATTTGATTTAATAAGTACCTTTTTACGGATGATTTGATCTAATCGAGCAAGTGTACTAATTGATAAATATACTGATCTAATTCCACTAACCTGAGAGTGTGTTCTTTTCTACTAAATTCCTGATGAGATGATAAAGTGTTCGCTTCTATTGATTCCAATAAGCTAACCGGGTATATAGCGACTACGTAAATGCCATACCATGAGTCACTTTATTGACCATGATCATAGAAAAAATGGTTGTTCCTCTAATATACTTTACTCATAGAAACTTATTAATAGCTAATAATTAGCTATGAAACAATTTTCCCTATGACAAATTAGCTAAGAAAAATACTTCAATAGAAAATGTTGAAATTAGCCCGTACAAAACTTCTTTATTCCGTGTAGCATGTAAAATTATTCCACAAAATTTACTTGCTCGTACCAACTTTGTGCTGATTATTGATGCAAAATCACGACCATTAGTCACATGCCTGCAAGCCTGGGTTACATATGCGCTCTTAATTGGACCTCTTCCTAGTTAGCTGAACTACCATTTATGTTACCAAGCAACAAGGGTGGTGATCTAGTGGTTCCAAGCTTATTTCCGAGTGGTTCAGTAAGGCAAGCTTATGGGTTTGAATTCTCATTCCCCCATGCCTTGTGCCTGCTAGTTTCTACGAACTATTAGTATATACTAGCCCTTTGTTGGTGCTACATTATATTGACGGGACCAGTGCTTGCGTTGATTGTTCAATTAGTCTGATATGTTCGTTAATGAACACGATAGTCCGAGCATGATATAATAGGGGATGTCTCGATCGTCATTCAGTTCCACCCTCTTTTAATTTAGCAAAAAAGAACTACCATTTATGTTACTCCATGTTAGAAATTCATTCAAAATTATTGTCGAATCAAAAGATGCTCTCAACTTCAATTTGCTTCCTTATATGAATGTACAGTACAGTATAAATGTATGCATTCATATGTGAGTTCTGTGACCCCCAAAGTGGCATCTGAATGTAGTACTTGTGTAATTTTGTTTTATATGTTTGATCATATATACTATACCCAAATCTTTTCTTCTTTTAGTTTCGGAGCCAGGATTTCTGAGCAATCACCAGAAGCAGGTACCTTACTTACGAATTTGTGGTGCACGCACGTTTGCTCTTCTGACCCTAAGCTGGCTAGCAGGTCTAATAATTTCATGAAATATTCTCTATGTATCTCCATCATAATATTATTTTCAACCTTCAAAATAACTCACTCTTAGCTTATTTTTTCCACACCAATCAATCTGTATTATATAGTTTTGCTATATATAAAACAATTAATTTCGATCGTCATTCACTTGTATTCTCTTTTTGACAAGTTTATATAAAACAATCCCTTGTAGGGAGTATTTTGGAAGTACATGCAGTGTCCTGGTTAGTCTTCCTTGTATGCACACTGGGTACGGGCTGAGAAATATTCACTTGTGAATGGGGTATATGGATGATTATTAGGCAGATAATGAATACATTTTCCTTTTCTACCATCAACCACAGAAATTATCTCCCCGCCCTGGATTGTGGATGCCTTAAAGGGCGAACAATTGATTAAGAAATTTAAGACTACTCCATGTGCAAGGCAAAATTAAAACCCTCGACCTTGATTAAGAGTGAATGAGACTCCTCACTCAACTAGACACATCACACCCTTGTGGGATTTAAGTTTTTTTGTATATTGAATGCGAGGGAAAAGGCTGTCTGTAACTGTATTATGAGTACATGCTTTATTTTAGTAAATTGTTGGGACTTGGGAGCAGATTAGATGCCCCCTTGGGTACTTTATTGGGTTTAGTAGTTATGAACAACAAAACAGAGGAATCATGGAACTTAGAAAATGGCAGGGGTATCAAATTAAATATAGATTGGAAAGGTGAGGAGAAAAAGAAAGGCTCTTTTTGGTTGTCTCCTAGAAACACTATTTTGCTAGATAGGTCATGGAAACCAGTGCACAAAACATGCTTAACTACTGGAGTATTGTTATTCACTGTTCTTGAAAGGTGATTACTCCAAGAGCATATTATTCAGCAAGCTTTGCTTTGACTAGATTTATGTGTTACCTTGATCTTGATGTTCTGAACCATGATTGTCTTATTATATCTTCCATATCTTTATCTATGGGATTTCATCTTTGAATTCTTTTTCTTTTGGAATAATATATATATTGTATTTTTGGATTTCTAGTAGTAGTATTTATATGTATCATAGATATTCACAATCAACATTTTAAAATTCTCTCCATTGGAATAACATTTTTATTTGAGGGAGAAGGGGTTGAATTTGGGAGATTGAATGAATTCAAAATGTTGGGATATAAAACCCTAATTGAAATGTTGTTCTCCTTTTTATGGCGTTAATTTAATAACTCTGAAAGGTTTTGACTTTTAACATGTGAGTAACATAGTTAAAGATGGACTCACGCCGTTCTTTTTAACTTAGGGCATGCTTGAAATAAGGGTAATGATTAATGGGGTAATAAGTAGAATTATAGGCTAAAATGGAGGGTGTGGGAGATGGTGGGTGTTAGATTTTGTGAATAGGAGGGTAATCATTCCCCCCATTTGGGAATAAAAGTTACCCACCCTCCCCCTAGAGTAATGCATTACCCCCATTTCTCCCGTCATTTCCTCCTTAATCCCCCTAATCATTATCCCATCACCACCTCCACCTTCCTATCACTAAAAAAAAATCAAAAAATAGCTGCGAAAATTAGTTGCGAAAATTAATTCCGCAGCTAATTAGTGGCGGAAATTAAAATACCGCCGCTAATTAGCTGCAGAATTAATTCTGCTTCGCGTGTGGGTTAGCTTGGCCTCGCGCGTGCTGGCTTGTGGTTTCGGATTTCTCTTCTTTTTTACTTTTTTTTTTTAAATTTTGCTCGACTGCGGAATTAGCTAAATTCGCCAGCGTCGAGAAAAATGCCTACAAACGTAATCCGCCGCTAATCCCGCCGCGGACCGTTTTTAGCTGCGGTTTTCGCCTAATAGCGGCGGTATTTTTCTGCAGCTATTTTTTATTTTTTTTATTTAGTGTATTTTATCCTTTGATTTGTTCAATTACCCCCAATCAAAGCATGCCCTTTAGAGTATTAACGTCATCTATTTGTGAGATTATTTTCGGTCAATATAAAATTTAGAATTATTATTTTAAGGCCGTGAATTATTAGTGTCCAGATTTCCTAAGAATTAAAGAAGTCCATATTATTGCAAAAGGAATTTGAGAGAAATTAGGAAGAAGTACCAGTCAAATTATGGGTTGAAAAATAACCCACTAAAAATACTTTTAGTGTTTGACCCTGAGAAAGGTTTCTCACATGACATTGTAAACCTTTTTGATCCACTTTCTTTACAAGATGAAAAAAAGGTCTTTTTAGTGGCTAAACCACAAAGTGGGGTGATGGAAAAAAGTGGAGTTCCAAAAAGGAGTAAAAATTTTCTTTTCAATTCCTTCATAAATACACATATATAGAGATCCAAATATGTTGAACATAAAAACAAAAGTTGAAAACTTAAAGATGAAAAGCACAGCCAAATATTATTTCTGGGTCACAATATAAAAAATAAAAAAATGTGCTTCCTCGTCCCTATGTAAAATCCTGATCAAATCACATGGCCAATGTGCCAATTCATCTGATCTGCCTAATTTTGCTTTTTCTTGCCCTTTTGCAGGGAGCCTCTCGGTCACCTCGCCCCACCAAATTAAAGATGCCACATCTAATCTTCTTTAAAAGTGATACGAATTTGTATCTCCAGAGAATATTTCCTGTTGATTGCTATACCCTAAGTTAGCTTACATTAGCTCAGCCAGATATTAAACCATGCTCTTGCTTTTGCCTTTGGAGAGTTGAGACTAAACGAGTCGAGCACAAATACAACAAGCAACAAAATTCAGCTCGACTTGTTTGCACCCCTAACAAGAGATTATGGCAACAAGTGGTATCCGACCCCGCGTCCGAGGACAAAGTCTACCTAAAGCGTAATTATAGTTAAGCAAAATCCACAATGACCCTAATACACCAGTACAATCCGAAACCTAGCTTAAACTACCTATTGCTAGACAAATTGGAGACCACATTATTGTAAAAGATAAATGTACCCTGTCTGATTTGTCAATGAATTGATTTCACAACAAACAAAATATGTCTTATGCACTAATCCAAGGGCCCAACTTGAGAGCTAAACTCCAAATACCCTGTTTGTTTTGTCTTTGTTGGAAATGAAGCTAAACAAGCTTCATGAAGCTTGGTATGCTTCAAAGAAAGTTCTTGAAAAGCCTTGTTCACAAAACACAATTGTCCCACATAGGTAGAGAAAGGAAAGTTCTTTTTATTCTCGGCTCAATATTTTTCGACCGTTTTGAGTCCGTTGAGCTTCAGATTCAGTAACCGTTTTGTCATTACTATCACAATAAAATCCCACGATCTCAGCTCCCCATTTACTTCATTCATCAGTTACTGATTCAAAGCCTTCTATATAGTAACCAAAACCTCCAGCTTTGTGAGATAGAACAAACAGAAATTCTCTCCTCTTCTCTTCTGTTATCTTTTTCCTTGTGCTCTCTTCTCTTGGTTTGGCAGTAGTTCTGTTTACCCTCAAAGTCATTGCACCGTAGTACACCGGAGCATTGGCTGCCGTGTATCCCTGGAGGTCGGTTGCCGGAATTTCCTTGTGTACGTGTGGGGGCAAATTCGACTTTAGGGCAGTGATTCATCACGCCACGGCCTTTGTTACAGATAAGTTTGTTCCTTCATTAGCCTTGCTTCTAACATTCTAAAGTCGAATTTTTTTTTTATCATGGCTACTGATGGAATTATTGGTAATGTTGATGTGAACGAATCTGTGCCTAATGTCACCCCTAATCATGCTATTATCATACCATCTACTTTAGTTCATGACGATACTGTTGTGCCTTATGTGAGTAACAATATGATAACTGCTGGTACAACCCCTATGTTTCCAAATTTTTTCGTTCCTGATATGTCTAAGTTAGATCCGTTTGATGGGAAAAATTATAATATGTGGTCGGATAAGATGGAATTTTTCTTGGGACAAATTGGTGTTGAGCATGCTTTAGTTGTTGATAAGGCTCCTGTCAATTCCACTAGAGACTTTCAGAAGGATAATAGGACTTGTCGTGGTATGTTGTTGCATTACATGACCACATCCTTATACCAGATTTATAGTAAGATGAAATTGGCTAAGAAAATTTGGGATGCTCTTAAATTGAAGTATGGAACTGATGACTTTGGGAAAGGGAAATATGCTTGTAGTAGGTGGCTTAAATTTGAGTTTGTTGATAGTAAGTCTATGTTGGATCAAGTTCATGAGTATGAAAATTTGGTGACGGAAATTCTTGCTGAAGGGATGAAAATTTGTGAGGTTTTTCAAGCTAACTGTTTGCTTGATAAATTGCCGAAATCTTAGGAGAATTATGTTCATTCTATGAGGCACAAACAGAAAACTTTTACTCTCCAGGAGGTTGTATCTCACATCAAGATCGAGGAACAGAACCGGATCCAAGCCAAAGGAAAAACAACCGAACATTCGTCCTCTACTGCTAACCTTGTTGAACAAAAGAATTTTGCAGGTAGACATGACAGAAACAAGGGACCCAAAGGGAAAGGACCAAACCAACTACATGGCAAGATCCAGCCACAAAACTTCAAGAAGCCTTTCAAAGGCAACTGTTACAACTGTGGCAAGTATGGACATCCCGCTAAGGAGTGTAGAAGTGCTGCTGCTGTTGCTGTCAACAAACCCAAAGAGAACAAAGCCCAAGCTAACCTGACCGAGGATGTTATTGTTGCCATGGTGTCCGAGATCAACCTTGTTGGTAATACTGTTGAATGGATTTTGGACACCGGGGCAACAAGACATTGCTGTACCAACCGAGACATGTTCATGGAGTATGTCAATGGTGCTGAAGGAGAGTGTGTCTTCATGGGTAACTCTAGCACTACTTCTGTTGCTGGTAAAGGGAAGGTTCTTTTAAAGCTTACTTCTGGTAAAACTATTGCTTTAACCAATGTTTTGCATGTCCCTGATATTCGCAGGAACTTAATTTCTGGCTCGTTGTTGAACAAAGCTGGGATTAAGTTAGCATTTGAATCTGATAAACTAGTACTCACCAAAAATGGTGAATTTGTTGGGAAAGGTTTTTGTAATGGGGGGTTGTTTGTGTTGGATGTTGTGACTGAGAATAAAGCATCTACCTCTTCTGTTGTTTACATCACTGAGTCTGTTTCATTATGGCATGCTAGACTAGGTCATGTGAATGTGGCATCCATTAAAAGGCTAAAACAATTTAGTCTTATTCCTGCTTTTACCAATACTGATTTTACTAAATGTGAAGTATGCGTAGAAGCTAAACATCCGAAAAAACCCTACAATAAGAATGTGACTAGAACTTCTACGTTACTAGAACTTGTGCACACTGACCTTGGTGATTTTCATAGCCATGTTAGTAGAGGTGGTAAAAAGTATTATATTACGTTTGTTGATGATTATTCAAGATTTACCAAAGTGTATTTGCTGAGTTCTAAGGATGAGGCTGAGGATAAATTTCTCATCTATAAAGCCGAGGTAGAAAACCAACTAGATCGTAAAATAAAAAGGTTTAGGTCCGATAGAGGTGGAGAATATGATTCAACACCTCTAAAGGTGTTTTGTGAGGCTAATGGAATCATTCACGAAATTACAGCTCCTTATGCTCCTCAACAAAACGGCATTGCCGAGAGGAAAAATAGGACCCTCAAAGAAATGATGAATGCTATGCTTATTAGTTCGGGTATGCCTAATAACATGTGGGGGGAGGCTTTACTTTCTGCCTGCTTTATACTTAATCGTGTTCCCCACAAGAAACTTGAGAAAACTCCATATGAGTTGTGGAAAGGTTTTGGACCTAACTTGAGTTACTTGAAAGTGTGGGGGTGCCTTGCGAAAGTCGGGATTCCTGACTTTCAAAGAAGCAAGATTGGACCCAAAACTTTGGATGCTATATTTATTGGATATGCTAATAGTAGTGCTGCATATAGATTTGTTCTAAGAGATGGTTCTGGGTTTGGTGCTATCAAAGAGTCCCGTGATGCTGAATTTTTTGAGCATATCTTTCCTATGAAAGTAAATGAACAACGGGTCTTACCTGCTGCTGCATCTTCATTACCTTTACATGCCAATGCTTCGTCTAGTATAGAAGTTCAAGAGCCTAGGAGGGGTAAACGAATTAGGACTGAGAAAAATTTTGGCCCTGATTATGTTACTGCTTTCTTAGCTGAAATTGATGTGCTAGATGAAACTTTTGTGCATGCGTATATTATTGAAGATGACCCTAGGAATTATGGAGAGGCCATGAGGTCAGTTGACTCTAGTTTTTGGCAAGAGGCCATAAACAGCGAGTTAGAATCCATTATGAGTAACAATACTTGGATTTTATCTGACCTTCCTCGGGGTTGTAAGGCACTCGGTAGTAAATGGGTGTTCCGAAAGAAATACCGAACTGATGGGACAATAGACAAATATAAGGCTAGACTTGTGATTCAAGGAAATTTTCAAAAGCAAGGACTTGATTATTTTGATACATATTCTCCCGTTACTAAAGTTGCTACTATTAGAGTTTTAATAGCACTTGCATCCATTCATCATCTTGTTGTGCATCAAATGGATGTTAAAACTGCATTTTTGAATGGTGATCTTAATGAGGAGATATACATGAGACAGCCCGAAGGTTGCGTAGTTCCTGGACAAGAACATAAGGTATGCAAACTCGTTAAGTCCTTGTACGGACTTAAACAAGCACCCAAACAATGGTATGACAAGTTTCATAGTACTATAATTTCTGATGGTTTCAAGGTGAATGATTCTGATGCTTGTGTTTATTCTAAATATGATGAGCATGGTTGCGTTATGATATGTCTGTATGTTGATGACATGCTCATTTTTGGTACTAGTATTGATGTGGTAAACAAAACAAAATCCTTTTTGAAATCATGCTTTGATATGAAAGACATGGGTGAAGCTGATGTAATTCTTGGCATTAAAATTTCTAGAACTTCTGTGGGTTTAAGTTTGGATCAATCTCATTATGTTGAGAAAATTTTAAAGAAGTTTAAACAATTTGATTCCACTCCTGTCAAAACCCCATATGATCCTAGTATTCATTTGAAAAGGAATAAGGGTGACAGTGTATCACAAGAAGAGTATGCTAAGATAATTGGAAGTGTTATGTTTTTAATGAACTATACTAGACCAGATATAGCATATGCTGTGAGCAGGTTGAGTAGATATACTCATAATCCCAATCATGAACATTGGAATGCCTTGATTAGATTGTTGAGATATTTGAAAGGTACTATGAATTGGGGTTTGCACTACAAGAATTTTCCATGTGTTTTGGAGGGGTATTGCGATGCTAACTGGGTATCTGATAATGATGAAATTCATTCTACCAGTGGCTATGTTTTTACTCTTGCTAGTGCTGCTATATCTTGGAGATCCTCCAAACAAACTTGTATTGCTAAATCTACAATGGAATCTGAGTTTATTGCTTTGGAGATGGCAGGCCATGAAGCTGAATGGCTAAGAAGCCTACTTGCCGATATTCCATTGTGGGGGAGACCGACTCCATCCGTTTCCATGCACTGTGATTGTCAAGCGGCCATAAGTGTGGCCCGCAACCATTCTTACAACGGAAAGAGAAGGCATATACGACTTCGGCATGAAATTGTTAAGAATCTGATCAGAGATAATGTGATATCACTTGAGTATGTAAAGTCAGAGAGGAATCTTGCAGATCCTCTCACCAAAGGCCTTTGTAGAAAGATAGTGTTTGAGTCAGCACTAGGAATGGGGCTTCAGCCCAGTGGGAGTGAATTGTGATGGATACCCATCCTTGAACATATCCAGGTTCAATGAGGTCAAACGAAATCACAAAACAACTCCAGTCATGTACTACAAACCCCATTCCTCTATAAAATGATGTAGTATTTTTTCGTATACTGTCATGTGTGTAAGGTTGAGCATTTTAGCTCTTAATGGGTTCATAGCCTTGTAAGGTGGTGTGAGACAGTACACACTTGATGAACTCACCTATGTGAATGTGGGGGAATTGCCCGCCCCCTATGAGAGCATTTTGGGCTAATGACTCTCTAGAGCGTTCACAGAAGTATCCAGGCACGTAAGGGGCTAACGTATATATGTTTTCGCGAGGGTAAATTTGAATTTGAGGTCAAACTAGTGCGCAGTTTGTACTGAACAAATACCGTGAAAGGTTCAAGGAATTTTTTCCACCTAAATGGTTGTTGGGCAAACTTGTAAGCACAAGGTACTGATTCAAGTCCACAAGACATTAGTATCGTAACGTGCGACCTCCTACTGCCATGAAACTTTTTCTACCATTCTTTTTCTACCATTCTTTCTTTGAATCATGTGGGGGATTGTTGGAAATGAAGCTAAACAAGCTTCATGAAGCTTGGTATGCTTCAAAGAAAGTTCTTGAAAAGCCTTGTTCACAAAACACAATTGTCCCACATAGGTAGAGAAAGGAAAGAGAAGAGACTTTATATATTGTTGTGGACTTTTAGTCTTTGAACTAAGAGTCAAGGGAAGACTCTTCCTCCACACACGCGCACGCGCGCCGCCGCCGCCGTCCGGCCGGGCCGGGCCGGGTTCGGGCGAGGGTGTAGGTTGGGTTGGGCTCTTTTTATTCTCGGCTCAATATTTTTCGACCGTTTTGAGTCCGTTGAGCTTCAGATTCAGTAACCGTTTTGTCATTACTATCACAATAAAATCCCACGATCTCAGCTCCCCATTTACTTCATTCATCAGTTACTGATTCAAAGCCTTCTATATAGTAACCAAAACCTCCAGCTTTGTGAGATAGAACAAACAGAAATTCTCTCCTCTTCTCTTCTGTTATCTTTTTCCTTGTGCTCTCTTCTCTTGGTTTGGCAGTAGTTCTGTTTACCCTCAAAGTCATTGCACCGTACTACACCGGAGCATTGGCTGCCGTGTATCCCTGGAGGTCGGTTGCCGGAATTCCCTTGTGTACGTGTGGGGGCAAATTCGACTTTAGGACAGTGATTCATCACGCCAGGGCCTTTGTTACAGATAAGTTTGTTCCTTCATTAGCCTTGCTTCTAACAGTCTTCACCCAACAACCACCCGTACTATTTTACTAGGAGTATTCGTTAAGGTCATGTTACTGATTCAATAAAATTCTATCACTAATTCCCACTGATTTGATAAGATCTCCGCTCCCAATTTGTTTGCGAATTTGTAGTGTTTCTGGGATCGGCAGAACTTGTTTGTTCTTAGAGTCCCCTAGCTATATGTCTCTTCTCGGCAGTCGGCCCCCAATCTTAGCTTGTGTTTTGGTAATCTGGGGTTTGGAGTGGTGTGGCTCATAAAATTCAGATGGCGACCCAACAAGATGAAAAGGAATTTATCCTAGCTCGTGTGACTTTATTTGCCTCCCTAAAATTCCTGTGTAGAATCATTACATAAGAGAAAGTGGGCTGTGCCTGTCGTCATCCATCTATATGAAAATACAACCTAACACACGATACAGGGATAACGCAAAGCCCACCTTGTCCTATCTTAGTCATACATTGATAGGTTATCCCACGCCTCATACACCCTACATGTTAAGGAGTGAAGTCTCAAAAATATGTTGGCAGTAAATTTTCGTCATGCTTATAAGTGTTGAGATTAATCGAAAATTCTCAAAAATGGTTTGTGGGTTTTTTTGTGGGAATGGGACGTCTATTCTTCTTTTGTTGGACCCTTTTCTAGCCACACATGGTGTGAAATTTTAATCATCAGCAAATAAAATTGTGACACATGTCAAATAACAGAAACTTTGAAGAGGGGGAGTATTTTACAATGGAGGGAATTGTAAGAGGTAAAAAATTTCAGTTAGGAGGGAATATTGAGGATGAGACGGAATACTGAAAATGAGAGGAAAATTGAAAATAGAAGTTAAAAGTTCCCTAAAAATAAGGAGGAAAAAAATAATGAAAGTAAGAATTTGAATGAAGTATACTCTAAGCAAGCACTAAGAGCCTCCCTAGTTTCACGTCAGAATTTTTTTTTATTTTTTTGGTTTGAGGGATAGTTTCACGTAGGAATTAGGATTAGAGCCTTATTCTTTTTTTTTACAAGCAAATTTTTTTGGTTTGAGGTCTAATTAATGGACTATGAATTATTATTTTTATTGATGTGAATGGGGTATGGGTTTTAAAACTAACTAGTGTTTTGACTCGTGCGCTGCACGGTTGTATCTAAATTAATTGAACAAACAACATTCATTTTAAAATTTTAATGTTTAGTAAATAAAATAGCTTCTATTCCAACAACAATGTTTGCAAGAAAAATAATAAATTTGATCAATTGCAATATTTTTTAGGATTGCATATAAATTTCGGTCAAAACCAAAAAGAAAAGTGTATTATGGTTAATATGATTAACAGATTCTTTTTAACTTAGTCTTTCAAGTTTTGCTCTCTGAAAAAAAAAATAGTTTAATACGGATAGAAAATAACTTATTTAGTATTATCTAAGAATGATGGGTTAGCAACAATGACATTTGCGAAAATAGATAATATATATATATATATATATATATATATATATATATATATATATATATATATATATATATATATATATATCATCCACGAAACATAATACTTTTTGTTAATTTATAATTCTACTTGAAAGGCATATACCATATACTCACCTCAATCAAGACGGGCCTTTTTTTAGCTGAAGCTATAAGCTACCTCAACTATTCAAGAGGCTAAATTAATATTACCTGCTTCCATTTCCATTAATTTGGCTTTCGCTTAGATAACTAAGCCATCACCTGCCCAAAGGTGAATGAATTGCATATTTTCTACAAAATTAAGAACATTCAAGTTTGTCAGATCTGTGAACTCCCATTTTTATCATACCATTATTGAAGATCACCTCAACTACTTAGTATATACTACATCTCTGTATGTAATTTTGGTGGTAGAAGCATCATAGTCATATTAAATAGAGAATTGGGTGGTGGAATGACAATCGGCTCGGTTGTGGTGGTAAAGTTGCTGTCTGAGGGTGCAAAAGGAGAGAGAGTCGCAGGGGAGGTTGAGGAGGCAGGAGGAGAGAGAAAGCGTGGCGCAAAGAAGTGAAAGCATCGTCGGCAGATTGGGGCTGGACGGCAGCCGGAGGAGGTTCGACACGCCGGGTGGGGGTGGCTGGCGGGGGCTGGAGGAGCGTCGGAACTGGGGGTTGGGGCCCGATTTGAACTGGGGGTTTGGGTGGCTGTTTGGAACTGGGGGGCGAGGTGGGTGGGATCTGATGGGGGCAGGTCGGTGGGGGTGGGGCGGCGCTCGGCTGGGGTGGGGTGGCCGGTGGGCTGACTGGGGTTGAAAACGCAGGGGTGGGGGAGGAAGCTGACCAACGGTGGGTGGGCTTGGGTTTGGGTTATTTTTTCTTTTTCTCTACAGTTTTTTTTTTTTTTTGATAGAATTCTCTACAGATTTTTTGTTTATCTTGTTCAATTTGTTTGTTTTCTCTAACAAATCATTAATTTCATCAAAAAATTTGTCTTAATCAAAGGAGTTTCTATATTGATTAGTGTTAGATTTCTCTTGAATGTATATAATAAGGCAGATTTCTCAGAGAAAAAACAATAAGGAAAAGAAACTAGTTTACAAATGGAAAGGGTACTTTAGAAAGTGTTTCGACAAGAAGATTTGTGTTAAGCAATTTAGAATTTATCTTAAGCAATTCCGGTAAAAAACACCAAATTTCCACCCTTCGTCTATATATCTGAAATTAAAGTACCCATAAACTTGATTCTTCATATATCATATATTTTTGCTCCTTTTTTATCTGTCTGTGGATCCAAACTCTGGTACATTTCTTGGAGATACTCAGAGAAGTCAAACACACAAAAGAAAGTCAGATTAAAGAGTATAAATACTCTTCTCTTAAATTGCTAAGCCAAACAAATATAAAACCAAACACATTTACCAAAAGTTGCATCAGAATCACAGTAAAGGAAAAGCAAGGGAGTGTAGAAGAATCCTTATCTCATGTAGCTCAGTTCGGTTCTTGAGTGGAAATCCCACAAGAGTAGCTAAAATCAACACCTGAAAATCACGATGTGTGTCCAAAAATAATTGCTCACAAAATTGAACATCAAAACGTTGATAATTTTCATATATAGGATTGTACACACCCCAACAAAATACTATTAAAACGTACCTTCAAAAGCCACCAAATCCTTTAAGCATTGATTTGTCTCAAATTTGCCAATTTACTTGCCTATATTTACCCATAACAATAATCAATACATTACTCAGAATCCATATAATCAAACTAATGAAAAATATTGAGGGAATTCTATACATAACTGAAGCAGGCATTCTTTAAATTAAAAAATTGGTGCAGGCGGAGAAAAGAACAGAGCAAGGCTGATATTAGACATGGGTAGTGAGAGGAGAGATTATTATGTCATCTTCAGTTAATCCCTTTTTTTCCAGTAACAGAATGCTAATGCTTATTTAACGTGGGATGGGGTATTGGTAGGTTGCTCATGTGGATTATTTTAGTCGAAAATTCTCCTAAATCGCTACATGGCTAATCCATTTTCTCTCTCTGACAACTTCTTTAGTATTAGTATATAGATGATTGACAGTAAAGGGCCACAATGGTCATAAAATGAATGAGCCAAAGCCCAACTATTAAAATACCCGATTATAAATAAGATGTAAGTACTTGTCTAATAATTAAATCATACGACCAACATTTCGGAAAAATCTTAACATTTACTTTTTTACGGTCTCCAGTGCAATACTTTGGCCGTAAGATTTATCTATTTAAATGAATATAAAATTAATTTTTTTTCAAAAGTACTATTTAAAATTAACCTAACAATAGTATTTTTACATTGTAAATTCTTATAATTTTTTTCATAAATCAATGGTCAAAGTTTAAAAACTTTGACCTTCAATAGTAAATGTTCGAGCTCGTTCACGAGCTTGACAGTCGAGCTCGAGCTCACGAGCTTGTACTTGAGCTCGAGCTCATGAACTTTTGTAATCGAGCTCGAGCTCGATAATATATTTTAAATGAACGCGCCAAGCTCGTGTCGAGCTTGTTCACAAACATATAATTTTTAAATATATATTATATTAAAATGTATAAAATTATATATTTTACTAATATATTAAATAATAAAATAAAATAATCTAGTTTTAAACGAGGTTGAACGCTGCTTTTATTAAACGAGCTTTAAACAAACATAAACGAGCTAGTTCACGGACATAAACGAGCTTGTTCGCGAACATAAACAAGTCAACAAAGCCTTGTTTGAGCTCGGCTCATTTAACAAACGATCTTCAAAATTGTGTTCATATTCGTTCCTTTGGTTAATGAACGAGATTTAACCGAGTTTATTCGCGAACGATTCGCTAACACTCAGTTCATTTATAGCTCTAGTTTAGGGTGTAGTTCAGCATATAGTTTGAGTGTGAAATTTGATAGTCTTATTATTTTACTCATTTTATAATATTTACAAGGATCACTGGTAGTCAAATATAATAATAAACATATTAAATAGATTTGTTTAACCTTTGTAATAGTGAGTTTTAATTCGAATCAAACCAAGCTGAGATGAGCTAAATAAAGTCAATCGAGCCAATTTAAGTCAAATAAAGTAGATTTGAACTAAACCTAGTTGATATAAGTTAAACCTTTTCCGAGCTCAATATATAGGTTTCGATTATATATGCCCATGAACCAAACATTATATTGACTTGCTATAAGTTAATGTGTTATGCTCACTTCATTTATTTTTTTTCGAAATAATTTATTAAAAAATTTAGAAAAAAAAGGTATGAGAAGTTATTTTCTTATCATAAAAAACTGAAGCATAAGATTGTGCATTATTCGAATAGTATATCTAAGTGGGCGAAGCCAGGATTTTATGAATTGGGGGCAGAAGTGTGGAAAAAAAAATTGAGTACAATAATTTAGTATGTTTAAAAAAAATTCTCAAGCAGTAATTTTTTTACACACTTTTGATTTAGAATAAAAAAAATGCTTATTGAAAATGCAAATTATATATTATGTAGAAGCAATTGTACTTAAAAAAGAAGAAGAAGAAAAGCCCTTCCCTCAAAGCGAGTTGTTGAAGACTTGAATTACCAAACAAAAAAGTGAAAATAAAAATATTAAAGCAAAATCTGACTTGAGGGAAATTGAACTACGTTCCCCGCAATGCGCACGCCTTATAAGTAGGTCCATTATCAATACACCAGTTACCATTTATTGATTATTCAACACAATTTATTTTATTAATCCTATTTTCTGTAGGGGACAGGAAAAAAACTAAAAGGGACGCTGGGCAAATATTGAGCAATTTGAGTAAGGACAATCGATTAAAATTTCTGAAATTTTCACTAAAAGCCAAAGGAAATCATTCGTATTAATGAAATGCAAAAATATGCCATAAAAAAAAAAAATCTAAAATAAGTGAAATTGGTTAGTGCTCATCTAAAATCATGGAAGTAAAAAAAAATAAAAAAAAACTCATTCTTATCCCCTTTAATAACCATATTTTGAAATTCAAACCATCCCTTTCAAATTCTCAAAATTTAAAACTATTTCAAAAAGATTCCATATATTTTTATAATTAATAATTTATTTATCTTCATTCCTATTAGCCTGTGTGAAATTTGTTTTCCACACATGGTGTGGCTATACCTTTTCCTCTTTTGTCTATCGCCACGATAGGAGAAATTATTAGATGTTTCAGACCACTCCTTCCTGCTCCCTCCTCTAACTTACAAAATCTTGTGTGGACTTAGTCTACGGCAGACCAAAAGACTAAATCTTTTTTAAAAAATATCTTTCATGTCCCTAAAATATTTGCATTGTCTCCTTAGTCCACGGTGGACTAAGTCCACACAAGACAAGCTGTCTCTAACAAAATACCTCCCTCCGTTTTCTGAAGATGTTTACATTTATTTTTTCACGGTCTCCAATGCACTACTTTAACCGTAGCTAATTGTAACTATATGCATATATGAATTATAAAATTATAATTTTTCAAAAGTATTCTTTGAAATGAATCTACCAATAGCATTTTTACATAATAAATCTTTGTATTTTTTCACTAATTCACAGTCAAAGTTTGTAAACTTTGAACTTGAAAAATAAAGTGTAAACATATTGGTAAAACGGATGAAGTAGTTTTTTATGATAGGAGGGAGCAATGATTTTGGACCGTGCCCAATAATCTCTCTTCAAACTAGAGTTTTTGTTGGGCTTTAATAATGTCGTGAACATTTTGGTTGACAAGGTTTTCTAGTGGATGTTTTGAGGTGGGCTTGGGCCTTGGCAAACCATCCATAAAAATTGGGTTAAGCACGGCCTTTTGTTTACCTTATCCAAACCGCACCATAAAACGGTCCATTCCAATTTGAATATCTCACCCTCGTTAGTTTCTCTCCACTAAAAGATCACGCGGGAAACAATGCTGTGCTGGCGGAGCAAAGCTATTCTCTCACCATTTTCTTTCAGGACTTTCATCGAACACCTTCCAAGCGTCAATTTCAAGCCCTTAAATTTCCCTAAAATCAATCGCAAAACCCTAATTACCGCAACTTCTCTTAAATTCCCGCATTTTGAAACCCTAAATCCTCAACAAAAAGACCAGGTTTCTCTCTATGTCGATTCTTTACTTGAATGGAATCAGGTACTTTCTCTCTCTCTAATTAGAGCCAAAATAATGGGTATTTTTTTTTTTTTTTTGTATTTTGTAAATTCAGATGTAATTTTTGTTCATTTATGCAACAGAGGATGAATTTGACGGCTGTTACGGAGAGAAGCGAAGTAATGGAAAGGCACATTGAGGATTCACTTGCAATTATACCCCCAATAAAGGAAGCTTATGCTTCACATTGTGGGTCTTCCTGTGAAAGTCTCAGTCTTGTTGATGTGGGAAGCGGTGCGGGTCTCCCGGGATTGATTTTGGCCATTGCTTGCCCAGGTATACAATCTCAGTAATAATAATTTGGGTTTTGTTTCTATGATGTGAAGTGAAATATTTGTGATTGATGAGTGTAAAAGAGTATTTGTGTTGTGAATTGTGATAGAGATAATAGAGATGATAGAGATGATTGTCTAAGTTGAGAGAGGGTTTCATAAAGGGTCATATAGATGAGTCATAAGTGAGTTGCTAATATTTGGACAAAAGTGGGTTTGATATTCTAGTTTAATTTATGCATTAGCATTAAGAGTAGGAATTTCCTGCTATGTTTCTGTTCCTGAAGATTGTTAATCATCCCATGGGGTAAAGGGTTTTGTCTTTCTGCACATATTTACCTTTCGAGTACATGGTGCTTGAGCTTACTTGTCTGGTAAATTGCACAGTAGAAGCAAGGATCTTAAGTGCTGAGCGGTAGAGGACAAAGTGTTGCATGAAATTGATATTGAGATTAATTTCGTTATTTCAACCTTTGGTAATGCTAGTTTGCTGGTAATGGCTTTCATATGTGGTTCTTATCTTCTTTTGTTGCAACTGATAATGCTTACCTATATGTAGGTTGGAAGGTCACACTTCTAGAGTCTATGAACAAGCGTTGTTTATTCTTGGAGCATGCAGTCCAGGTTGCTGGTCTGTCAAACGTGGAAGTTGTCCGTGACAGGGCTGAGGTACAATTTCCTGCATTTTGTTGCTGTGCTTCAATTTCTTGTTGTGTTATCATGTCTAATGTTTCCCTGCTCTAGAGGTAGCTTGCTGAGTAGAATTTTCTTCTTAAATTCACTTATTAAGTATCCTTACTTATAGGGCAGAATTTTGGACGAACATCAGAGTTCAGAGAGTCATTTGATGTAGCAGTTGCCAGGGCTGTTGCAGAATTGAGGGTTTTAGGTAATAACTAGATTCCTTATTACATATCTATTACTAAATCCTGCGGCTGTTCTTAATGTCATAATAATACGTGTCATTTGTTTCTGTTTGCTCAGTTGAGTATTGTCTTCCATTGGTTCGTGTGGGTGGTCTGTTTGTAGCTGCTAAAGGTCATGATCCCCAGGTAATTTGATTTTTCACCTGCTAGAATCCCTCACTATTTACATCATTAACTACTTATCAACCTTCGTCTACTCCTTGGCTGTATATCTTCGAACCCCTTGGATCCTCACTTTTGCACTAGGCCCATGTGTTATCCTTTGCAGCATCCACTTTGCTGAAATAACATAATTATAAGTTGTAAACAACACTATGTTGGCCCATCTAATGACAATCATGAATGTGTACAGTAGCTGGGTCAAAAAAATTACTAATTGTATTAGCATCAATGCTCACTGATAAAACTAACAAAACCAATAGAGTACAAATATCTGAAAATGTAGTCAGTGCTAAAACTGCGTAGTCTAGTCTTATGGTAATTGGCTCATATTGTTTGCTCAACAAATTGCTTTGGTACTTCCGATGATTATGAATTATTTACCCTTAAAAAATAAGTTTCAACTGTATTTCCATTTTACTCTTGCCCTACAATCATCCCGGAAGAATATTCCTGGAAAATACAATTTTGTTAGATTTTGTTACAAAAACAAAACAACAAAACCGTGCTAATAGATAGGCATGTGGAATTCTAGTTAGGATTATTTTTGGCTAATTTTCGAAAACAATAAAACAATAAAACAATTTATTGATGGAATGTTAAAGGTTTGATGGATGGATGTCAGCAGATTAATTAATAAGAAGAGACCTAGAAATGAGGTAGAAAGGTTCACAACAAAAAGCTTACTTTCTGCTTGCTGACTAGACATCTTTGCTTAGTGACTTCTGGTTTTGTGTAGAAACATATCATCCTTTCAAATCTCCTACTGCACAAACTTCCTCTTATTGATTTTCTCCCTGCCTTAGTCTGATCTTACTTTTTCCATTCCATGCTATTGCCATAAATTATGGTCACTAGTTCATTTAATTATTTAATATACCCTTGCAAGAAGTGCTCTGATTGGATAAAGATTGGGTTTCAACTTCGCAACTAATTTAAAATCTGCAGGAATCAGTCCTCTCAACCACATGTATATTACTTTTCAATTTGAGTTGCATATATCTAAATTTTCTGAGAGTAATTATTTAATTGGTCAATTTGACTTGTCAATCTCATAGCTATAATTCCATTTCTGCACAACTGATTCCCTTCCAAATGGCAGGGAAAATCTCAAATTTTGAAGAAAATTACTATCCTTATATATTTAAAGATTGATGCTGCTTTAGAAAGTGCGTAATGAACTGCATGCACCCAAAAATTGAACGAGACATTCATTTTGAGACAGAGGGCATGTTATATTAACTTTAAACTTTACTTTTTAGTGCTGCTTTGCTGGATGCCTGGATATGTTGTTTGCCTTTCCCTCCGACCCCCGCACTACTTGTTACCCAGTATACAATACTATATCAACAACTTAATGTGCATCAAG
Organism: Tetragonia tetragonoides; assembly: GCA_038025085.1. Classification (NCBI taxonomy): domain Eukaryota; kingdom Viridiplantae; phylum Streptophyta; class Magnoliopsida; order Caryophyllales; family Aizoaceae; genus Tetragonia; species Tetragonia tetragonoides. The sequence goes on from CM076139.1 coordinate 5,454,395, forward strand.
GCAGTCATAGTCTGTGCTACAACATATACAGCCATTTTGTCCTTTTTGGTCTATATCGAGTCTGCAGTGCATTTGAAATGACAGTTGCATGACTTTTCTACAAGATTACTTGATGTCACATAAGAAATTATGCCAGTTCCCATATCTTTTAGCTCTTTTGAATCAACCATTTTAAGCTGATTCTAGAAGCTTCTCAGTCTGATGGTCTTTCATTTGTCAATTAATTCTTGCCTTTTGACGTTCTGAGCAGGAGGAAATTAGAAATGGCGAAAGAGCTATTAGTATGATGGGTGCTTCTGTTTTGCATCAGCGCTTAGGTATGGTTTAATCGCATTGTTACACATGCTGTTGCACATTATTATTCAAAACTATTACCAAAATTTATATATTTTACATCATAATGTGGGTCAGGTCCTCTCAAGCGTAGTTATCATTATCAATCTCCATCATAGAGATAGGAGCAAACTTTACAATTGCATAATAGGGCAGAAACTCGTTTAAATGTACTGATAAAGAGACAGGCAAGTAGGCTTGTTGTATATAGTTTTAACTTTCTTTAGATATCTCTTAAGGGGTATATCAAAAGCAAGATTAAAGTCACTAGATTGTGAAGTGATGTCAATTTTTCCACATTTTCTCTGGTTAGGCGAGAGTGTTGAAATTGTTACTTGGCTAAGATCTTATCCTTTCTTTAGTCCTCTATAAAAAAAGAATTAGCCTGTAATGTTTGAATTTTAATGAAGTTCGAAATTTCTTGCCCGTGTTAGGTTAGGGACGTATGGTAATTTGTCTTTGGATGATGTGCATTGTCTGCATCAATTTGGTACTTGTCACTTTAGTAGGATTTAGGAATTGTTACAAGGCCCTCTGTCTATTTCTTTGCTAAATTAGTTGGTTTATCAAGGAACTAAGGTTATGATAGAACGTTAAAGAAGCCAAGAAAATATCAAAACTTATTAAATTGTAATGCTACACAACTAGTTGAGTAAAAGTATGACCTATTGGTTTTATGTTAATACAGTGACTTGCCTGCTACTTAAATTGATAGCAATCAGTTGATTAAGCCAATCATAGTACAAAGAAGGGTAATACATGTACTTCTGCCGTCAGATTTTAGTTGTCACATTGAGTTTTGCCCTCAAAGTTAAGGTTTAACTTGGATACTCAACTTCTCTTGGAGCACAAGTACAATTTAATTATATTCAATTTTTTTTCCCCCCGGCATCTTAATGTAGCAAGCATACTGTCACTAATCGCAGACGAGGAAGTATAATTAATTGATAAGGCAAAGTAAAAAAATAACACATGCATATTATGCTTCATATCAGATTAAAGTCTTAAAGATATCTAGCAGTAATAATCACATCGTATCATATTCTATACGGCATCAAATTGCAGCTTTTATTATGCTTCTGAATGTTTAAGCCTTCTATAATTTTGTTTTCTTATCTAGTCTACTTTTTCTCCTGAAATCTACTGTAAAGTCTACAAGGGTATCATGCCAGTTACTGTCTGAAGATGGTCTCATTTTGTTTGACACTCATAAAAATGGGAACGTCCTAGTAAACGACATTTATTAAAGGCCTATGAGTTTTTTTTTGCTCGTAAAAGGCCTATGAGTTAGTAAAGAATGATATGATCTGTTTCGTTGTTGATTGAATATAACACAAACCCACATTCTGTTTGCTACACAGTGGAATCACATAGCCCTTTTGGACAGCGAACTGCCATCATATGTTTTAAGGATCGTCCTACCCCAAGAAAGTATCCCCGTGATCCAGGTACACCAGCAAAACTGCCACTATGACTGATTCAGATGACCTGATATTTGTTTCTACTTAATATAGTCAGTCAGTCATGTCCCTGTGCGAAAAATCCGAAGGATTTTAGTTATTCAACCATGACATGTAATTTAATACAGAAAAATTTGACTCAGTTGACATATATAATATTGAAGGATCCATGTCTGAGAATCTGCATACTGAAATAAGACTTGGTCGGTTTGGTTTTGGAAACTTCATGTAAAGTGTGCTATCTGCCTTCTTTGAGAAGAAAGATAAATCTCTCATGATCATTAGCTTCGCAAGGGAGATCTCAAGTAACTCTTATATCTTCTGTAAAGTATTTGTATTTTCCTACTCCCTTGTAGAATATCTAAAGTTCAAGTATTAAAACATAACTTTGAGAGAATGAGTAATAAAGAATCTGTAGTACTCACTACTCACACAATAGCTGGGCGAGTGTCCTTTAAGCAAATGGTGCTCATGAAAATTTGCTAATTGGGAGCATTATAGATTTATAGGTCAACTGGTTGTACTTTCCTCCTCTACTGTAGGTCATAGTATTCCGTTGGTTGCTTTTGGGGCCTGGTTGAGAACAGCTTCTCATCGCATAAAATTAGTAGCTTTAATCGATCATGGCTTCTAATGCCAAATTTGCAGATTACTGATGATTCATATGCCCAAAAATCACTCTTCTGCTAGGCAGTTATTGATTTTGGCGCCTGCTTTTATGCTGATATTATTTTCGGAACATAGTGTTCTTTGGATCATTGAACATAATAAATAGGGCTTCATGCATTTATCCTGTATAGTTTTAGGAAGCACCATGTCAAGTCCGATTTTATAAGGACTCAGCTAAAATTTTATTGCTGAAGACAAGATTGCCAAAGTCTTTCTTTTATAAGCATCAAAAATTTCTCAGTTCTCGGTCACAGTTGATGGCTTGACTACATTACCGATCTCTATTTGCCTACTAATCACTCAAGATTTTCACATCGTTGAGGACAAACTGATATACAATGTCTGACTTCTGCCCTCGGCATTTGTCCACACAAGCATAGATTGCAGAAATGTCCTTCCTGCCACCACCATTCCTTGAAAGGCTTTTCTTCAGCTGGGCATGGTACATTTGCCATTCGGCTGTTCCATGAGTGTTTAGGAAATATGTGTTCCATGAGTGTTTAGGAAATATGTTGTGTTTGAAGGTTGTTAGAACACCTAAGAGTAGAGATCCTAGTTGGAGGCTTTGTTAGTAAACTTAGCTGCTACATTCTGCTCGAAGTCCGTCGGTTTTAGGACTTACAGTGTCAATCTCACTCAATCATGTGTGGATTTGGTGGACAAGCAAAGTTGCTTGCCACCTAGATCATATGACGTGTTGTTATTACTTATAATCAACTCTCTGCCTTTGGAAACTGTTTCTGTTGATTTAAGCCAACTAAGAATAGATTGAGCATAAGCAGTCTTTTGTTTTTCCAACTAAAAATAATGTAAGACTAGCAAAAAAAAAAAAACTAAAAATAATGTAAGAATGAAAAATTGGGGATAGTACTTCTTGATATAGGTTAATTATTGATGGCATAGAGCATTCATTCAATTTTAAATCCATTTTGTGTCACTTTCTTAGGTCCTTGCTCAAAATTGTAATCTCAATTACAGCTGGTTTTATGCACAACCGTCTCACCGTATGACAGTATGTCGGTCAAAAGCAACACTTTTTCACAAAAAGTAACATTTTTCGTCGTTCAACAGTTAGAAATTTATAATAAAGTATCACTTTCTAGTCCAAATGTTTTTTTTGGTTCAAACTTCACACTTGTCGCACAGTGCGGCTGTCTTTTTTGAGTTTTTGCGTCTGAATTATCCTTTGACAAAGTATTTAGTCATTTACTTGACTGAATATCTTGTTTGAGTACTTTTGCTTAATAATGAGCACCAGATAATTGCGAGTTAAATGACACAAGAAACCATTCTAATTTTTTAACCATCAATGTTTGAAAGCTTCAGTAACAATAGATGTTTGTTTTTGTGCTCAATTTCACACCTAAATTATTCACATATGGTATCTGTTGTTTTATCTTTCTATGTGAAATTTGACTAGTGGGGGGTAATTTTTGTCATATCTAAAGCGAAACATCATTGGAATATTAAATGAAATTTCATCGTGATATTTGCTTGGATGTGACATTGCAATTTGAAATGTCTTTGGTGTTCTTTTCACAAACAACCTAAACAACTACCTGTCATGGAAAAGGAAATACTTAAAGTTAAAGAAATAGAAGCGGTTGCACCTTTTTATCTCTTCTCTTGGGAAAAAAAAGATCAGATTTCTGTTGGTTCTGTTTGTCCTTGATATAGCCATGGTTTAATAGGAACTACCTAGAAATAACTATTGTATACCATTATCAGGTCTCCTCTAGTGTTGGAGCACTGATTTAATGGAGATGTATAACCCTTCTCGGTAGTGAAAAAACGTATAATAGATTTTAGCCATACGTTAAATATCAGGATTCAGAATATAATTCAGGCTATGGATTTTATTATTCTACGCGGCTTGAAGGTGTTAGACTAGAGTACTCAACTTACAGAGAGGAACCATAAGGATGCGTCACTGAGGAACCATTACCTGCCACACGCGTATGTCACAATCTAAACTACCACTGTAGAGAAGATAATTAGACGATGACACACTCTCTTGGTTGCCATAAGGATCAGCTGCTGCTGCCAAGCACTTGACTGGACCTTGATGCCCTTCCAGGACTGCTAAACAAGAGTAGCTTCCCACAGTCCCTCTCCAAACTCTGATGGTCTTATCAGCTGAACCGCTGCAAACCAAATCATCCACCGCAGCCAAGCACAATATGGCTTTGGTATGTCCCCTTAGAGCTCCCAAAAGTTCCATGCTGTCTTCATGAGCTTCCTTTTTCCACACTAGTATCGATCTATCACATGCACCCGAGTATAACAAGGATCCATCTGGACTTAATGCCAATGCATTAATCCCAGAGTTGTGCCTCTCTAGAGTGCTAACCAGAGTATGCTTCTTATCTCCAGCCAGTTTCCTCCATACCTTGATTTTTTTATCTGCCGACCCTGTGTAAACATCTCCATTGTTAGACACTGCAATTGCATTTATAGCATCGTCATGGGCATTTGTAATCGACTCCAAACATTTGAAGTCAGATATTCGCCAAATTTTCAGAGTCCGGTCCCATGAAACAGAGTAAAGAAGGGACTCGTCCCTTGACAAAGCAAGTGCAGAGACAGTGTCAACATGATAAACCCATGAACATTTCTTGTGCCGTCTAATCTGAACCTGGTTATTTGGGTTTAGAAGTTTCACAGTACGATCACCAAGTGTGGGTAGAGTTGCAATTTTTTCACTTTTTTGGTTATGGGGCTCTTGTGTTTTCATCTTCCAAACACGGATTTTACAGTCTTGGTGTGCACTGAAGAGATTGTTAGCCAACACCACCAGGGACTTCACTGCACCTTTTGAGATAGCCACCACATTATTAGCAAGGTTCTCATCACCAGCTTCGTAGTTGTAAGGGTTGCGTTTCCATGTTCGGATTTCATTGTCAGAAGAGCCAGTGTAGAGGAACTTACCAGCTAAGGTGAGAGAGAATATATAGGAAGTGTGCCCTGTGAGAGTGGCTATGCAGTAGCTTTGGGCACTAGAAAGATGGCTTTGCTGATTGTGGCGTGCTGTAAGGGCAGGAACCCTGGGGAGGCTTAATTGGGAGGAGAAGGAAGCTGAGCGCATATCAGGATAATCAGTCTCAAAAGCTTCATTTGAGCTAGAAGGTGGATGACATATTATAGTCTGCATCTTAGCTGAGAGGAGAATTGAAGGATGAGAGAGTAATAGATTCGGAAACTGTTTCAGTTATGTAACTGAAGGGGAAGGAATTGAAACATTGATTGAATTGATTCTGATCTTGGCAAGGAGTTTGAAGTGCTAAAGATGACAGCAAAGGTTGGGGAGGAGAACAATTTTTGTGATATGGAAAATGTGTTTATATAGTGGGTTTGTGGCAGTTCTTTAGCAGGGTGAATACCTGTTAGCAAATTCTGGCTGTTAATTTTGGTTAAGTAGGTCATGATAAAAAGATGGGGCCCAATGTTTGTTTTGAGATTGAGGAGCTGAGAAAGACCATGGGCCATAGTGCATGTTTTTGAAATTTGTAGTATTAATGAAGTGTTTACTTGTCAGAGTTATCTTAACTCTATCCCTCTTGTTTTAGCTTCTGGACAGATTAGCCATATTATTATAGTTTTATGATCTTAGCTTTGCCTGATAATTAGTAATTTAATTATCTTTTGTGCTGAGCTTTTGTTTGATGATTGGTTGGTACATCTTAGAGTTGCTAAACTAAGATTACGACCTTGGTAATAGGCTTAGCAATCTGACACTAATAATATTTTGGGGTGGTTGAACCCATTGGATATCGATGAAATCAAGAATCTTCAATAATATTTATCTTTTTATACGTCATGATCCTATACCTATTTTCATTTCCGTGATTTGGTTTGACAGTATTTCCTTCAGCCATCAACATAGATTACTGGGAAATTACTGTCAGGAAAGCATTTGGTAGAAGCCAATAAATTACCAAATATCAACACCTAAACCTTGGTTTAGTGACTAATCACTCTTAGACCTTTGCAGAGCTTTCAGGGCCCACAATAATCACCATGGTCAATTCGTGAATGGTTCATCTTCTTATCCTTTAACCTCGTCTCTAGGCTTGATGGAAGCCATGTTTCCTCAGATAATGGATGAACATTATTATAAAGGAAAGATAACCTTAGGACAAGAAGGTTCTTATACATGTGCTTCTCCTGTTTTTGAACTACTTTTATTCGTTATACATATTCCTGGCACTCAACCAAGCAAGGGATATCTGAAACAAAGCCTGAAAGCTTTAATGGTTACCCTGAAGACATGAAAGAAATATATTCTCCTGTATCCAAGCTTTTGCATGACTACTCGCATGGGCCCTGAAGTTAACGACCGGAAAAACCTCCGGTGGCCCTGAAGGGACTCTAACATGTGAAAGAAATATATTCTTGACCAAGTTGTTGGATTGCTGCATTTCTGATGATGTATTTTGGGATTAATTCCTTTTAACATTTTCACGTGATTATCATGCTTTGTTTCTTAATTTATTTTGCTTGCTTATACCCTGAAAAAGAAGACTGTAGGACATTAGATGGTATGATATTTGACCTGCTTTAAGACCCTTATAGTTGATATATGCCATTCAAGTAACTTTTGCCTGCTAAATGTACTTTAATTTATACTAGTTTATTATAATTATCTTTTCCACCCCATCCATCATTGAGACGGCTACTCCCTGGCTTCCTGCAACCTTCTTTAGTTTATGATAATTGTTGTTAGTATTTAATTTGAGCCAATTAGCTAAAATGCTAGTAACGAATACTATTACTTGGTCGGAAAGTTCGATTAATGGAAATAAACTAACTTCTTTATGTCCTACTTGCATAAAGCACTGCTATAATTTGGGAAATAGAGGCTGTATGTACTGGCCTTTTGTCCATTATAACTTTGCTCTTTGAAATCAATTAGATAAGAAAGATGCTTTCTCTGTTTGGTTGTTGGATTATATATTTAGTCCTTAGTTGAATCATAATCCAACTTACTATATTCCAACTTACATAAGGTAGATATTTTCGATAATCTTACTTATTGTGATTCTTTTTTAGTTGAATTATAGTAAGTTGGATACTTTTTCAAGGCTGAATTATGAGCTTGCTGTCTTTTAATAAGGTTTAAGAAGCATTGTGATGTTCTAACAAGATCAAGATTTCCCACAAGAATTTTCAAGAGATTGCTTATCTGATTCAGCCTAGAAATGTCGACATGTGAATTAGAACTATTTCTTAATGTGCTTTTGATGAGTGATTGAAGAGAATTCCTTAGTGCCAAAACTGAACAGAAGGGACTGGATGTTTTGTTCTTTTATTTTTATTTATTTGAATGAAATGGAGTAGATGTTGGAAAACTAGTGATCGTTGGTTTGGCATCAACCTCCATAGGTTAGGCCTTGTTAGCTTTAGATGGAATCGCCCATGTGCATGTAGATTTCTAGACCTGTTTTTTCTCCCTTTTGTGATGATGTCCTTTTCATTTACGTCTTTCATGTTTCTTTAGGTTTTTGTGTTTCCGTATTTTTTTCTCCCACCTGAAGTACCATCTAATGTGTGAGCCCCATTATCATTCCATCAATTAGGGTGTTGTCTGAGTCCTGAGTGAACTTAGTGAAGTCTGAATATCACACTAGCTCAGGTTTGCCATGCTCAAAGTCTTTTTATTGATTTGTAACTTGCTTGGTTTTTCTCAAGCTACAGCAGCCTAGTTCGGTCGAAACTCCAGCTTGCTCTTGTAGTTACGCTTCATTTACTGCCTGTAAGAACTTAATAACTGATACTGTCTTTTAAGTTTTAATCATGTTCCGAACTATGTATACGTTTATATGCAAGAGAAAGTTGAGTAGTGCATCAAGTTTAATTTTGAGTTGATACCACTCTCTTCGAGCTCTACTATTCTTGGCAAGCTCTAGCTGTTTCAAGTATGTCTTGCGCTGAGCTGAAGTCGAGCTAGGATCGAGCTGATCCAAATCATAAGCCTTGTGTGACTTTGATCCCTTAGCATTACATTATTTCACATGGGATAATAGTCATGGTGTGTCCTTATGTGCTTCCCCTCTCCATCTGCTACATACCGTTGCGTTCATGTGTGGTTGCCACATGTATATCACTCATCAGTATAATAGGAAGTCCTCCACCTGAAAGTCCAATTTCCTGAAATAGGGTAGTGATGCTGATGCAGTCTCTGAAATTTCTCTTTGTTATGATGGGGTAACCACTTTATTTACTAGTCACAAGGACGGGTATGGGTTATGTTGGACATGGATATTTTTCAGGAAGTTACGTTCGATTTTTGTTGTATGAAGTGTCCATTTGTGATTTGGAATAGAATGAAGAAAGAGTCCATACTGTATGGATCTTTTCTTGTTGCAGTGCTTTTGCTTCATCAATTTACATGGGGAAAGAAAACAGATCTTTTTGACAAACCTTGCATAAGTGTTTGGTTATGCCAAAGGCTAGGTTGGTATAAGGCCAACTGCATTAAGCCTGGGGCGTTACATGTAAGCAATTCCTTCTTCTGAATGGACGAATGTAACTGGAAACCCAGTCATAATCGATGATGTCGTGAAACATCATCCCTTTTGGTTAACGAAATCGACGTTACGAAAGACCAGTTAACACTTTTGTGGACATAATCATGTAGGAGTACCTTCAAGATATTGCCTTTCTATGTTAACTCCACTTATGACACAGTGGGAAGTGGGTCTTGAAGTGCTTTCTTTTCCTTTTACAGAAAGTTGTTTGCTTCAGGTTGTTAATCACCATAAGCTTCAGTTCCTCTATTAACAGTGTTAACTGTTTCCCAGTATTCTGTATTGTCATTATTCTTTGGCTTAAAAATGGGTTTTGATTCTCAAGATTTCATCTCTGAACCCCCTTGTGTTCATGTCACGCGAAGGCAAAAGCAACCAACTTGTTTTATGGATTCAGTTCAGTTATAATGATCTGATAACATATTGTTTAGTGCCCACTTGAGCATACTTTTTTTTGTTTCGGATGTTTTTTATTTATTTTGATAAATAAAAAAATTAAATAAGTGAGAGTTGGTAGCTTTATTTGCCTTGTTGCCGCTGGGTTGCGATAAATTGGTAGTGGAAGAAAGTAGTGCCCTTAAAGTTTATCAATCAGACTCCCTGTATGTGAAATTGTGAATGTCCCCCCATTATGTCCAAAACCAAAAGGGGGCAAACCTCAGCTAGTCAGCTGTTTCATAATGCTGAATTAAAGTTTGATTGTTCATATTAAAAGCATGCGTTTCTCTTGCTTATTTGGGTTGGAAAAGTGTTCTTCCTTAAGGAATTGATTAATAAGTGTACTCGTTATGTTCCGACTTGGATTGATTATTGGGATAAACAAAATGTCTCTTGAGTCGCCTCATATTGAGGCCACCTTACGTTGAGATCGTCTCAGATGAGTTTTTGTGGGGGACTGATATCTTAGGTGTAGGAGAATGGAACAATATGAATTATATACAGTAATGAATAAAGTCTTGATCCTTTCATTATTTTCGATTAATATTGGTACCATAGACTAGGGTCAATGGGTACCAAACCAAATCATGAAAGGCTAATAGAGTCAAAGTCCCATGTGGTGAATCTGATGATACAATCATGCATTTGTTATTTTTACCCAATTGTTCAAGTTTGCTTTTCATTTAGGCCTTTTGTATGTTTCTCTATATTTGTCCAAAGTTTTAACTTTCATCAAATCATCACTATATCAGAAGACAATTATGTTGGCCTAGCATTTATGTCAGGCTGCCACGTCTCAGACCTTCTCATATGTAAAAATTACCTTAAAAATGATGATCTGAAGGTGTACGTTTTATAGCCACGGTTGTATACATATTATGTTTCACTAATTTTGTCAAAAGAGATGGAAATGATTCTCCACCACTTGGGATACGTGTCAATTGTATGCCTAAAGTTATTATGTGATGATTGGACAGAGCAATAGGCAAACTATTACTACTCATGAAAATGTTTACTTGCCACTGCTTATTAGCTTTATTTGCAAAGAGTTAGCATGAGTATACATAATCTAGGTATTACTCCTAGATGCATCATGTTTTTTTTTTTATGCAAGTTATGGTTTTACAGGCTCAATTTCACTGTGTTCTTTTTCATTAAAGTGAACTGAATTAAACAATAATATATGAGAGGAAAAATAATTTGCTAAACTGAACTAAATCAAGTAATGACTAATGCGATAACACATCTCTCACTGAATAATAAATCTTCATATTCATCAGGGTAAAGCTTAGAATAGATTGACTTTTTTTTATCTCTCCCTAGCAATTGACTTTTATCTCTCCCTAGCAATTGACTTTCATCAGACTAGTTTTGCAAATATCGCGATTGTTGTGGTGAGATCATGATGGTCCTCTTGTAGAATTGTGGATGTACTAATTAATTATACTCCCCTTGTCTTGTAACGTAGGGTAGTATAGTACTGATGTAAAATTCAGAGTTAATCTCATGATATAAGTTCTACTAGATGTCTTACATTTATGAAGATTGTTTATTCCCATGGTTACTTCAGAAAATATGGTATTTAACTAATTCGTTGTGATATTTCAAATATCAAGTCGTCGTTGGTGGAAGTTTGGAACGAAGCTTCAAAATCCCCAACCCTTACATTTGCACCTGAGTAATTGACAACCTTATCAGCCCAAATATCAATAAATGGGCCGCCATTCACATATTTGGGGTCAACAACTTCTAGACGTTCCTTCTAGTTTTTCAAACGTGTGCCATGCCATCACCCTTTGAAATTCTGGGTTGGGTAATGGCAATTTTATTTGATAGATTTTTGTGAATTGCTATTTACCGCCAAAAAATACTCACCACCGTCCTTAAAATTTACGATTTTGCCCTTTACTCTAACTCACTCCTCACCCTCCTCCTTCCTCTCTTCCTCACTTCCTCACTCTCCTCACTTCCTTACTTCCTCACCCTTCAATTCACATAATCACGATCACACCGGCAAAACCACCACACCATCACAACGGAAGTATCGTTTTTTTTTTTTCCAGTTCGTAGTATCGGGCGTCTGCAATTTCCGCCTGACCCATGGGTCAGGCGAAAACTATTGACGCCTCACCCATGGATCAGTCGGAAAGGGTTTCCGCCTAACCCATGGATCAGGCGGAAGGGATTTTTGCCTAACCCATGGATCAGGCGGAAGGGATTTTTGCCTAACCCATGGATCAGGCGGAAAGGATTTCCGCCTGTTCTATGGATCAGGCGGATATCTCAGATGCCTGAACCATGGGTCGGGCGGAAATTACAGACGCCCGACCCAATTTCTGCGAAAAAAAAATTTAATTTCCAAGGGTGAAAATGTGAGCGGGGGCAATATTGTAATTTCCAAGGGCGGTGATAAGTAATTTTACGGCGGTAAATAGTAACACCCATATTTTTTTTCATTTTGGGTTTTTTCTACTAGAAGGAATTTCATGGCCAAATTTGTCAAATTGAGTGGAAAATGAAAAAAGAGTGTAAAATGCGGTATATTCAAGACACTTTTTCGCTCCCAAAATGATGATGTGGCACTGTAATTACCTAACAAATTTTTTTCAGGACTAAAATGTTCCCATTATACCCTAATAATTTTATTCAGAGAAAAATTTAAGATCAACAATTATACATACACTTCACTAAAAAAACAAACAATTATACATACACTATATAAGTTAAATAAACGAAAAGTCCAAAATGTCATAAGAGTTTACAAGGGTAATTTGGTCAATTAACTTGTTCCTCTCAGTAGAATTTGCACTCGTTTTTTGTCGAATACTTTAATTCAATGTAATTATTATTATTATTATTATTATTATTATTATTTGGGTAACATACTTCAATGTAATTAATTAATGGAGTAATTAAAGTCTTAGTATACCTTCCCATAAAAAAATACCCTAATTGATATTAGGTGTATATGCAAAATCGCAAGTTTTCCTTATTAAAATCGATAATATTGTAGTATTTGCACCAAGACACATCACGAATGTTCCACGCTTTCTCGCCAAACCGAAAGAAATTCGTAGATAGGAACCCATAACACAACCACGAAACGAATAAAAAAGGCAACTCCCTACGGTCCAAGCAATCTACCTCATTAATTAATTAACTTAAACGCGGTGGAAATTTCCACCCATACGACCATACCAAATCCCCATATCCTAAATCAAATATATATATATATATATTTGAGTTCTCACTAAGGTGCATTGAATAAATAATAAATAGTTATAAATTTATGGGTGATTAAACAAAAATTAAAAATACTTTTATTTTATTTTAATAAAAAAGTAATATAAATATTATATTTATTATCCTAAAAAAAGTATATTATTTATTACTAAAAATATAATTTCTTTATTAAATGTGTGAAAAAAGATTATTATTGTTTCTTGCTACTCCTATTATTCAACTTTATATATTGATATGTGATTAAATTTTTTTATTATATTAATTTTAATAACAGAGGATGATGAACAAAAACCTGTGCATGACACAGACACGAAATCTAGTATATATATATATACCTCATCATCAACTTGTTTCTTTCATTATTATTACAACAATTTCTTCATCTTTCTCTCTCTGTTTTCTCTTCAATTCGTTTCTGAAAATCAATGGCATCAGGGAACAATTACGAGACATCATGGGCTGACCAGTGGGATTCAGAACCCGCTTATGGAACAACCTATGACAACAACAACAGCAGCAACAACACCAAGAACAACAACAACAATGGCGGCGCAAAGAAAAAGGTTGAAGAAGGGTTAGCAAAGACTAAAGAAGTTGCCTTCACTGGGATGAAGAAGGTCAAACAGGGCACTTCTTCAGGGTTCAGTTGGATCAAAGACAAGTATAATAAGGCTACCCAGAAAAATTAATTATAGTTATATATGTACTCGATATCCACAATTTAATTCATCTTGTTAATTACGTAGTATATACAGAATTACAGATATACTATATGCATATGGTTTTGGATCCTTTTTTTATTGTTTGGTTGATCTTTTTTGTATATTTGGGATTCCTTTCCCTTGATGATTTTGTTAGTATGTAAAAGGAAAGTTCTTCGTGTGTACATACTTAATTCCCTTGATGATTTATTGTTTTTTTTTTTCCCTTTATTGCGTAATTAGATGATATTTGGTTCCTTGATCTTTTCTTTAATTTTCAATTTAACTTTAGTTGATCTTCATATTGTTTATACCATGTCTTGTAGCATAGGGTCACTTATACCTGACAAACGGGTTGGATTAGGTTGTTAGCTAATCATAGTAAGTTAAGGCTCCGTTTGATTCACCTGGATAAAACTGATCTGAACTGAACTGAACCAAACTGATTTTTTAAACTTAATCGTTAACCATTTAAAATTCATCCAAACATAGTCAATATTGGACTCATTTAAAAGTATGTTTTGAGATCTTTCCGATAACATAATTATCATCATGAAATTATGTAAAATTAAGGTGAATCAAACAGAGCCTAAGTCTTTTGTTAAGTTGGGTCAGATTTTGCCAATCCACTAAAAAGATATAGGCGTAGTTATCTTTCATTATCTTTTGTTAGTTAGTTTTAGACTTTCAGTAAACTCGACTTCTTCAACGGTCAAACTTCTAAGGGGTTGAATCAAAATTTATGAATTAATGGATATTGATTTCATATTAACAACATTTGTTATATTTGAAAGCCATATATGTCAATAATTGATGAGGAGCTAAGTTCATGGCAAATTTAATTCTTAGTCTCATAGGAGCTAGAAACTCAATTCCCAATTTCCCACTTTCCCAGTCTCCAATCCAAAGAACAATTTACCAATCGTACGGTCAAAACTGTGTTACACTTACACCCACATTAAAACTAGTGTGCTTTGCATTCAAAAAAAAGAAAAAAACACTCCATTATTGTGATTTGCATTCAAAAAACAAACAAACTCCATTAGTGTGCTTTGCCAACGCATTGGCAAGAGTGCAAGACTAGTAGGAGTAGCTTCTATTTCATGACCCGAGCAAAAAAAAAAGCTTCTATTTCATGACAAAAATTCAAGCCCAAAAGGTTTTTTTTATACCCAGGCCCAAAAGCTTTTAAATATATGGAAGTGGAACCCAAAGGCCAGGCCCAAAAGGCTTAATGAGGTAAGGGGTACCCACTTTACTTCTGCCACTTCTTGAACATAATTTCTAACGCAAATATTTGTGTGGGCTTGGTTCATGGTGAACCAAGACATTAAGACATTTTTTTTTGGGAGTAAAAAGACATTAAGACTTTTTAAAAATATTTTTTGTCTCAAAATATTTACATTAATATAGAAGTGGAACCCGAAAGTCCAGGCCCAAAAGTGAAACCCGAAGTAGACCCAGTATGGGAGAGAGAAATAAGGTGAAGAAGAGAGTAAACCTTGAGGAGTCGTTGGATGAAAGTTGGGTGGAGATAGACGAGTGAGATGGAAAAAACTTTGTCATGTTCAAATTGGAGTTTTAATTGCCTGTTGTCATGTTCTTAGTGGTTGAAGAATTTATATTTTATACGCGTATGGTACACATCCTTATCACCGTCTCCAGACGTCCATTGCTATGTCATACAGACTTACAGTCAATACAATAGAGGCCGTGTGTTTTTTTTCCACAAAAAGAATGTGCAAGTGAATAGTAACGGAGAGACTTCCACTACGTTATGTTCAGACTTTTATATTTAATCGAATCAATATAAATATTGATCCGTCAACGTGATACCAATAAGGGGCTAATAGCGGTGGTGTTCGAGGGCTTTTGGTCATTAAGCAAAAACCAGTTTGCACCAAAAAAAAGAACCAATTGGAAATCAAAAATAGTAATAAAGTATTTAACCAAAAATAGTAGTCCCAAAAGAAAATCGGATTTGATTGGATTCGGAAATCAAAATTTGTTGAAATTATCAAGAGAGTCTCATTTATAGTCTCACACTCCTCTCTCTGTCTCTCTCTCTCTCACTCAAATTTCCACAGCTAAAAAATAACACTCGATGGCGAACCCGATACCTTTTCGCCAGCTATTCATCGATGGAGAGTGGAGAGAACCCATCAAGAAAAACCGGATCCCTGTAATCAACCCTGCAACTGAGGAAATTATCGGTTAGTTTACTTACCCTTCTTTCAAATTTCAGCTATGGTGATCTTTAAAGATCTTATGATTATGGTCAACGCTGTTTCATTTGGACTACATGCCGATATGGGTTCTTGTTTTTTTTTTATGATGATTGTATAATATGTCTTAGAAATCTGAACTGGGTTTTGGGGTTTTTGATTCAAGATTGAATGATCTTGAGTTGGGTATTTGACTAAATGTGTGTTTTAGTTCATCTTCATCTGATTACAGTAGTTAAATGCTGAGATAAGTGTTGTTGTTGTAACTTGAAGACTGTAAGTAAATGTTTCTAATCTGGGGGTGTGAAATTGGATTGTGATGTTTAATTATTGATGGGTTAGTTATTGAGTACGGGAACTGGGAATGGGAGTTTTTGATTGAAGATTGAATTGGCATTTGTGGAAAATGTGTTTTCAGGTGATATTCCGGCTGCCACTGCTGAAGATGTGGAGCTTGCAGTGGTTGCAGCTCGAAAAGCCCTTAATAGGAACAATGGGAGTGAATGGAGATCTGCTTCTGGGGCTCATCGTGCTAAGTACTTACGTGCTATCGCTGCCAAGGTATTCTAATTTTGATGTTAATGTTATATTGTTGTGCTGGATAATGATTGATAAAATATTTGGAATTAGAGACTATATTATCTGGCTCTTTATTTCAATTTTCACCTCAAGTATCCGTGTTGGGTACTCGAGTAACTCGACCACTCCCACATGGGTATGCCACTAGAGACACTCCAATTAAGACCATACATATACAAAATTTTGGCCAAGTCTTGACAGTTAGAAACATTATCTGTCTCAGACACTTTCAGTTGCAAATTACAACCGAGTCCGAGCAACATAGATTAGATTAGAGATATAGATTAGAGATGTTGACCTGATCACAATGCACACTCCAAATGTTGTTCTCCAAATGTGAAAAGAGTAGTGTAGAAAGTCACACATGCTGATTTTGGGGTTCTAAATGCTGTCTATCTCTCGTACTATTTAGAGATAAAAGTGCTTTTATAGACCAGCTTAAAGAGAAAGGATTTGTTATTAAATGGCACTAGAAAAGATTGAAACAACTAATTTTCAAGCAAGCTATATGAACTATTCTGACTACTCTGAGCCCCTTAAACACCCGAATCTGCAAAATCTACATGTTGGATGAGCGTACTAGGAGTAAAGGTTGTCACAGTTTTGAGTTGGATGTGAATGAAAGCAGAAATGTACTGCTTATGGAAAATTTATTGAGAGGGTCTAGGTTTTCTTAGGATAATGTAGCTTTATGAGTGTTCAATGAAATATAAGTAGCCCAAAAGAGATATACCACTGCTGATATAAGATATGCAGACTATTGAATGCATGATGAGTTACTGCCAGCTAAAGAGCTAAAACCTGAATGTCATGTTATTGCCAGTTTGAAGTGCCTGCTTTAAGTAAAAGAGGTTTTGAGCG
This sequence comes from Tetragonia tetragonoides, assembly GCA_038025085.1. Taxonomy (NCBI): domain Eukaryota; kingdom Viridiplantae; phylum Streptophyta; class Magnoliopsida; order Caryophyllales; family Aizoaceae; genus Tetragonia; species Tetragonia tetragonoides. The sequence continues at coordinate 5,471,431 of CM076139.1, forward strand.
TTTGGTCACTATGGACTTTAGGCTTTGACTTTTAAATGTGCCTGATCATTTCTCTGCATGCAGGTAACAGAGAGAAAGGATCAACTTGCAAAGCTTGAAGCTCTCGATAATGGGAAACCTCTGGATGAAGCAGCTTGGGACATTGTAAGCTTACGGTCTGAAATTTCTTCTGTTTGGTTCACTATGCTGTGTCTATTCTGAGTTCTGACCTGTTATTCTCTTTGTGTTTCAGGATGATGTTGCTGCATGTTTTGAATATTATGCTGACCAAGCAGAAGCTTTGGATGCCAAACAAAAGGCTCCAATCTCCCTTCCTATGGAGACATTCAAGTGCCATGTACTTAGAGAACCCCTTGGTGTTGTTGGATTAATTACTCCATGGTAATTCCTGCACCCAGAAACGTCTCAGCTACGCCCCCCCCCCCAGAAAAAAAAAAACTAAATTTATTGCTTTGTTAGATTTGCAATGGACAACATAACTTGTCACAATCTATCCGAGTCTTGTCTACAATTCTGGGAAATATTCATTTTCTTGACTTTTGCCCTCTTGTTTTGGGATGCCCTCAGCTTGTTCTGACTGATGATAAACTTCTTTTGTTGAAGGAACTACCCACTTCTAATGGCTACGTGGAAAGTTGCTCCTGCTCTTGCAGCTGGTTGTGCTGCTATACTTAAGCCATCCGAATTGTCATCTGTGTATGTATCATATCAAAGCTATTTAACCCATATTCCTCTTTCTGTTGAATGGTGGAAACTAATGTCAAATGAATATTTATCTATTGGCTTTCAGGACCTGTCTAGAATTGGCTGACATATGCAGAGAAGTGGGACTTCCTTCTGGTGTGTTGAATATTATTACGGGATTAGGTCCAGAGGCTGGTGGTCCATTAGCATCTCATCCTGATGTTGACAAGGTTCAACCCTTACCCTCTTTAGATTCTACATTCTATGAACTCGTGCTGCTTCCTGAATCGCAAATATCGCATGTCAGAGTTCCTTTTGTGGTTTATTTTGTTGTGACACTGATACTATATGTGATGAGCAGGTTGCATTTACTGGAAGTACTGCTACTGGAAGCAAGATAATGTCTTCTGCTTCCCAATTGGTTAAGGTGTGTCCCAGCGCAATTGCGTTTTCAAAGAGGATGTGTTGCGATCTTAAGTTTAATCCCCTGAATGTTATCATCTCTGACAATACTTGTTTTGCAGCATGTTACTCTAGAACTTGGAGGGAAAAGTCCAATTGTGGTGTTTGAAGATGTTGATCTTGATAAAGGTTCGTTGCTTGTAAATTTGACAACAGTGGTTACTTATTTTTGCCTATATTTTATGTCAATATTTTGCCAACAGCTGGGAATTTCTTACAGATGTAACAACAAATTCTATTTATTTCATCTTGTAACATGTTAGTATCTTTATGTAATTGACCAGCTGCTGAGTGGACTGCTTTTGGCTGCTTTTGGACAAATGGTCAGATCTGCAGTGCTACATCTAGATTACTTGTGCATGTATGTGCTGACCAACCAGGGAGCTTTCCAAGGAATTTCGATGAATTCAATTAATATCGATATTTGTTATTTGGATACTTGTAATGAAAGCTGCTGATGTTAAGGAATTGTTTGTTTACAATTTGTTTCCAGGAAAATATTGCAGCTGAATTTCTGGATAGGCTTGTTAAGTGGTGCAAAAACATAAAAATTTCTGACCCTTTTGAAGAAGGCTGCCGGCTGGGCCCTGTTGTTAGTAAGGGACAGGTATGACAATTCTATCTTATTTTTGTCCATGTCTCTCAATTCTCTGTTGTAGAACAATCACATGTTTACTTCATGTGCTCCAGTATGAGAAAGTTCTGAAGTTCATTTCAACAGCCAAGAGTGAGGGTGCAACCATTTTGTGTGGAGGTTCCCGCCCTGAGGTAAAACTAATTCATTGTCCATAGTTGAATTCTTAAGCTGCTAATTTGGTTTATTACAAAATATTTTGATGGACTTGTTGCAGCATTTGAATAGAGGGTATTTCGTTGAGCCAACCATAATCAGTGATGTCTCCACATCCATGCAAATATGGAGAGAGGAAGTGTTTGGCCCTGTCTTGTGCGTTAAAACTTTTAGTTCCGATGATGAAGCAATTGAATTGGCAAATGATACCCAGTAAGATTTTCAATAATAGAACAGTCTCTTCATCATAAACATAATATCTGAACTGTTGCTATTGTTGTTTATAGTTTATACATGATCATGTTGGAGGTTCTTATCTCCATTGTTGTCTGTGTATCCCAGATATGGATTAGGTGCCGCTGTGTTATCGAAAGACCTTGAAAGGTGTGAGAGGGTAACAAAGGTGAGAGTTACTGCATCTGCTTGAGCTTTTTTAACAATCAATTGAACCATAATGGCAGTGGAATTCATTATCCAACTTCATCTGTGTGCTTCAATTGCTTGTCTTGTGTTGTATCATGCAGGCATTACAAGCTGGAATTGTCTGGGTTAACTGCTCACAGCCTTGCTTCTGCCAAGCTCCTTGGGGAGGCACCAAGCGTAGCGGCTTTGGTCGTGAGCTAGGTGAATGGTGAGACCATAAACTTTTCTTCATTAATACATATTCCCTTTCCCCACTAATCAAACTCGTGAATGCTACAGTATATAATCTTTGTTTCTGGGCTTGGAAGTTGTTCTCATATGGTAGTAGTAAGGTAACACCAAAACAGCAAGTAGTCTGGAAACAGATAAATAGGAGGAGCTCCTTCCTCCGGCCCCCATTTTGTGGTGGTGTTATAATTTGCGAATATAACCTGTACTCTCCAGAAATACATTATTACTAAGACCTTGAAAAGAACCAACCTCCCAAGTTGCACCCAAAGCACTAGCACTAGAGATTTGATGCATGCGTCACCATTTGTTCAGCTGTTCATCATTATGGTACTATAACAACAAGGTCTCCTATTTCCTGTGGACATGATAATTGATAACTATGTTTTTCTTCAATTGTGCAACATAGCATATCAAGTTCTAATTGAGGAGCCTAGTGGAAGGCCCCTCCTTTTAGAAATATAATCAAGTATCCATCACTTTACTCCCCGAGAAGTATCACTGTCTGGTAGTAAGAATGGATACTTACCAGATTAATCGAATCAGGAAAGAAAGCCTATGAATGTTAAGGAGGCAAACTAAGAGCAGCAGGAATATTACTATTTCAATTCTGTTAGAACTCTTACCAATTGGCACCAGGCCTGAGTTTATGCTACTATTAGCTTTCTACGTTAATAATTTGTGCCTGGTTTTTGCATTCACGTTTCATGGTTTTTAATGTGTGCTGCATACAATTTATGCAGGGGTATCGAGAACTACCTGAATATCAAGCAGGTAACTCAATACATTTCGGATGAACCATGGGGATGGTACAAGTCTCCTTCAAAGCTGTGAGGAAATTCGGAGAATAAGACAGATAATGATGTACTGTGTGTTATGAAAGGATGAGTTAAGAGTACTTTTAACCTAGTTGCCAATATTTGTGGACATCAAGGTTATTGAAATGATAACGCCGGAAGATAGTATAGGAGCTTGAATAATTAGAGGGGATAATATTTGAGAGCTTGCGAGTTTTTGCTGTGCTCAAAATTATTCTAATCTCTGAATCTGAGGAAAGGTGAATTTTTTCTTCTTCCAGGGGAGTGTTTCATAGTGTTATTTCTGCACTCTTTCATAGTTGTGATTGTTGTACTTGAGCTCTGTTTTGTCAGGAAAAGGTTTTCTTCAGGCCCTTTCGTTGTTGTTGCTGCTTGCTGGGACTTGCTGCTGCTGCAGCGCTCCCCAATAGACTCAATACAAGCAATTGGGCAATACAAGTGTGCGGAAAATGTGAACTAAGATCTGCCTTTTCCATTTGTGGTCCTTGTGGAAGGCCGTTGATGGCCGGTATTAAAAGATTAGCCACACCATGTGATCCTCCCCCGTCTTATTTCTCCTCCTCCTAACTCACCAAACGCGGGATTCGTTATCGGATCCTTGATAGACTTGCAATGACGTTTTTACGGGGCACCAATGTGAGAGCCGGAACACCGAAGACATGGGTGATATCGAAGTTCGGCGATCTAGATGACCCTCACAGAGGCACCGAGAGTCATCTAGGGTCATGATAGAACCCTGGAGAAGTTTGGGCAAAAATGACACCCGTGCCTCCGAAAGCCGAAAACGAAGGCTTGGGAACACGCATTGGGGAAATTGGAGGCCTATCCGGTCCTTGAGAGGCTTGGAAAAGCGTTTTACGGGACACTGGTGTAAGAGCTAGAACACCAAAGGCATGAGTGATATCGAAGTTCGGGGATCTGGATGCCCCTCCCAGAGCATCGAGGGCCCTCTAAGGTCATGATAGAACCCCCGGAGAAGTTTGGTCGAGTATGACACCCGGGCCTCGGGAAGCCGAAAACGAAGGCTATATAAGCCACGTTTTTTGGGCTTTCGGGAGGCCCCGGAATGAATGTGGATATTTTCGCACCACATTGCACTGAACACCTCTCGAGGACATGGGAGGCCCTCGGGCTCGCTTATTCGGTCCATGATAGGCTTGGAAGAATGTTTTACGGGATACTAGTGTAAGAGCCAGAATACCTAAATCATGGGTGTTATCGAAGTTCGGTGATCCGGATGTCCTTCAGGGGCACCAAGGGTCCTCTAGGGTCATGATAGGCCTTCTGGAAAAATTTGGGAAAAATGACACCCGGACCCCAGGAAGCCGAAAACGAAGGCTATATCCACGTTTTTTGGGCTTCCGGGAGGCCCCAAAACGAAGGTGGATATTTTTGTCCCACATCGCATGGAACACCCTTAGGGGACATGGGAGCCCTCAGGCTCGCTTATCCGGTCCTTGATAGGCTTGGAATGGCGTTTTACGGGACACTGGTGTAAGAGACGGAACACCAAAGGCATGAGTGATATCGAAGTTCAGGGATCCGGATAACCCTCCTGGGGCACCGAGGGTCCTCTGTGGTCATTATAGACCCCCTGGAGAAATTTGGGCAAAAATTACACCGGGCTCCGGGAAGCCGAAAATGAACGCTATAATCCATTTTTTTTGGGCTTCCGGGATGCCCTGAAACAAAGGGGATATTTTCGCACCACATCGCACGGAACACTCCTAGGAGACATGGGAGGGTGGACCTCTCTTATCCGGTCCTTGATAGGCTTTGAAGGGCGTTTTACGGGAGACTGGTGTTAGAACCGAAACACAAAAGACATTGTTGATATCGCAGTTCGGGGATCCGGATAACCCTTCTAAGGCACCGAGAGTCCTCTAGGGTCATAATAGACCCCCCAGAGAAATTTGGGTAAAAATGACACTCGGGCCCAGTAAGCCGAAAAAGAAGGCTATATTAGACTTTTTTGGTCTTCCGGGAGGCCTCGAAATGAAGGTGGATATTTTCGCATCACATCGCACGGAACACTCCTAGGGTACATGGGAAGCCCTCGGGCTCACTTATCTAGTCCTTGATATGGTTGGAAGGGCATTTTATGGGAAAATGGTGTAAGAGCCGAAACACCAAAGGTATGGGTGATATCGAAGTTCAAGGATCCGGATAACCCTCTCGGGGCACCGATGGTCCTTTATGGTCATGATAAACCCCCCGGAGAAATTTGGGCAAAAATGACATTCGGGCCCCCGAAAGCCGAAAACGAAGGCTATAATCCACGTTTTTTGGGCTTTCTGGAGGGCTCCGAACGAAGGTGAATATTTTCACACCACATGGCACGGAACACCCCTAGGAGACATGGGAGGTCCACGGGCTCGCTTATCCTGTCCCTGATAGGCTTGGAAAGGCATTTTGCGTGACACATGGGTTGAGAGCCGAAATACCCAAGCCATGGGTGATATCGAAGTTCGGAGATCTAGATAACCCTCCCGGGGCACCGAGGGTCATCTAGGGTCATGATAGACCCCCCGGATAAGTTTGGCCAAAAATGACACTCGTGTCCCGAGAAGCCGAAAATGAAGGCTAATCCACGTTTTTTGAGTTTCTGAGAGGCCCCGGAACGAATGTGGATATTTTAGCACCACATTGCACGGGGCATCCTTAGGGGATATGGGAGGCCCTTGTGGCTGGTTATCAGGTCCATGGCAGGCTTGGAAAGGCCTATTACTGGACATCGGAGGATAATCCACGGTTTTTGGGTATCGAGCATGGCTCCCAACCACCCTTGTGCCACCAAACCTACCCCTAAGCCTCTCTTTTATTATAGTGAGGTCTCATAATTTTTGCCAATTTTTTTGAAGCGATTTCTTTTTGATATTTTTTCAGCGTGTTTTTTAATTAAAAATTAAATTAAATTGTTTTAAATATTCAAGTTGGTATAACTGTTCAAAGAAACACAAAGTAAAGCAATATATGGTACTAAGCTTAATGAAGTTGGAGGGGTTATTTTGCAAATAGAGGAGGTGTAGATACTTAATGCTTATTAGCAATCGCAAAGAGAAGTACGAAAAATCTTACCAAAATGGGGATTGGTTGTACACGAGGCCGGAAAGATGACAGATGACGACGATGAAATTCAGATACAAACGTTGAATACATAGGAAGGTAGGAGATGAATTGATGGTGTGTGGTTCCATCCTCTATTCAAGAGAGAGGAATTTTTATTTTTTTTTTTTGGGCTCATCAATATGTCATTAAACTCCATTATGTCTTTGTAACGTCTGATTGTTGCTACTTCTATCTTTTTTTTTATTTTATTTACTGACCATGAGTCACATGACACGTTACAAGTAAATTGACACGTCTTTCGGTAATTTAGCGACTGATATGGCAAAATCTGATTTAATCATTGCATTTTAATCTAATTATATAGATTATTTCGGGAGGTCAATTATCACCCTAAAAAACCCATGTGCCCTCGATAGGCAATTCGTGTGTCCGAACTTCCTATTAATTCGTGATTTCGATGTACTACACTTATTTTCAAGGAAATGTATCAAAGAGGAAATTTATTGTCCCCTTGCTGATATGGTTATTGCCACTGCCCACTGCCCACTGCCAGTAGGTACTAGGTAGTGTGTAAATGTAGCAATTCTCCTATTATCCGATCTCTATCGCATATTCCCATTAGTTTTTTTTTTCGTGCATATTCCCATTAGTTAACAAAAGCAGATCACCATGAAGTAAACGAAGTAGTGCTCTGTTCTTGAAGATAAAACCACTAAAAGATGTACGTACCCGCTCTAAATTGACTAGAGAGAGACGAGTGAAGAGAGGAAAGGATAGTAATCTTAGATTTGGATTGGCAGAAGCCACTAGCTTTGCAATAAGTGCGATTACTGCAAAGCCACTTCGAAATCTCCCACTCTCTTTCGTTTTACTTACAAAAATATACTCATTTATCAACAAACCCCGCATCTCTAGATCTCCACTATCCTTTCTCTTACGTTACATAACACTCCACCTCTCTCTCTCTCCTTTGCTTTAACTCTTAACTGGGTGTACTTCAATTTTATAAGTTGGTCCATCATTTCATTGAATCGCCCATTTGAGAATAAACCCATTTCAGAAAAAGGTCACTTTTGTGTTTGTGATCCCTGTAAGAATTAAAATCTCTTATGCCCATGAAATTCTGAGCCCTTTTCATTGGTGAAGCTTTGTGAGCAGTTTGATTAACAACAATGGGGAGCTCAGATGAGAGAGTTGTTGCGGTGATTATGGTCGGTGGACCCACTAAAGGTATAAACTTTCATTTTTAGTTTATGGGTTTGATTTTCTTGTATTCAATTTCATGATTTTGGATGTAATTGTGAGGATCCAATTCGAGATCCTGGTTGAATTCAATGTAATTTGCATTTGGGTTATGCATTCTTTTGTCCCCAGTTGAACAATTTGATTGAATTGGCATCTGTGATGATAGGTACTCGATTTAGGCCACTATCTCTGAATATACCAAAGCCACTTTTTCCTTTAGCTGGACAACCTATGGTTCACCATCCAATTTCAGCTTGTAAAAGGGTATATACTTTTAACAAGTTTGGCAATGATTGAATAATTATGCTGTTATTTGGGTTTCTGCATTTCATAATTTGATTAATATATGATTCATTTCATATTTTTTTACATGGTAGATTCCAAACCTAGCACAGATCTACTTAGTTGGGTTTTATGAGGAGCGCGAATTTGCATTATATGTATCTTCCATATCTAATGAACTCAGAGTCCCTGTGAGGTGAATTACTGATCATCCTATGTCATGGTTGCGCTTTTCTTCTTTCCAAGTTTGAAGCTTTTGATTTATTGTTGAACTTTTCGATCTTTTGTTCATGGTGGTCTAGATACTTGAAGGAAGACAAGCCTCATGGTTCTGCTGGTTGCCTCTACAATTTCAGGGATATTATCATGGAAGATAGTCCGGTTCTTAACCTCTCCCTTCAAATTCTGTTTATTGCCCTTGTTAGAATTGTCGGTTGCTCTTTGGTTAGGAATTAGGAATTTACTAGTACAGCGGTGCATTTCAATTTACTTTTTTTTTGGCTGAATGATGTGCTTTTCATGTCTTCACCTGTTGAAATCTGCCTATGGCTGAACTAAGCTAATGTTGTTGCTGTTTCCTTTTCCTGCAGTCACAAATATTCTTGTTAAATTGTGATGTTTGCTGCAGTTTCCCATTGCCGGAAATGCTGGGTAATCTACTTATGATGCAGTTGTCTATTTGATAATAATTTATTGTCTTTGGTGTCACTACTCTTAAGATCCATTTTGTGTATCTGATATACAGAGGCTCACAGAAAATATGGAGGAATGGGAACTCTTTTAGTAAGCAAGGTTGGTCAGCTAATATCTATTTCGTCTCTATGGACTTTATTGATGGAGCATCTTCCTATTTTGGAATATCCGTTACTTAATAGTTCTTTAGTATTATGAGGTTTCATAAAGTTTATATTCACAGGTTTCAGCAGAGTATGCCAGCCAGTTGGGAGAATTGGTTGCTGATCCTGTAACCAATGAGGTTTTGCATTACACTGAGAAACCTGAGACCTTTGTATGTAAAGTCAGCTTGATACTTTCATGAGTTTTCTAATGCCGCTTTATTCGTGGTTTATTCAAAATGCAGCTTTACATCATAGACATCAGTTTAAAACTTCACATCCTTCATCTATTAATGTGTTTTGATATGGCTGCATTATGCAGGTTAGTGACAGAATTAATTGTGGGGTGTATGTGTTTACACCAGAAGTATTCACTGCCATCCAAGGTGTCTCTACCCATCGAGAAGACACAGGTGACTTAACTAATAATCTTAATTTTCAGTGACTTATGATTCTTCTGAACCCTGGCATTGGGTTTTATACTTCAATGCAACATTCCACAACCCTTTCACTATAATCTGACAGCTTGTATCATCGGTTAAGTAGTCTCCAAGTAAAGAGTTAACTTGGTGGAAATTAACAACTATACATGCATGTGAAGCTTTGCTACATGGAACTCATTTATCCTCTGTGTAGATTTTAGGAGGCAAATAATCTATCCTTGTTTAGCTCATGTCTTGTATGTGGATATCAGGCAAGCCTTTGCTGTTTCTTTTTACTACTCTCTGGCTTGAAAACTTGGAAATTTAATCTCAACACCTTTGATTGAATGAACTTAGGTGGCTTGAGTTTGATAGTTGACTGCCCTAAAGACAAGAAGTTCTCCTTTTCATAGTCCAAACTCCAGTGGAGCCTCCTAGAACTAGGTATCAGGTTGTAGCAAAAGTGAAATTTCCTACCAGAACATAACATCAGGACGTACCTGGGGAGCTAGCTTTAAAATAATAAAACCAATAAATAATAAAGATAACTTAAAAGTTAAAATTTAAAAAAGCACCCACACTTAAGAGAAAAACATCAACAGTAAACATAGAGGTTCGTAAGGACAGGAGATTGAACCAGAAAAGTAGCAGTTTTGTCCTCAAATTACCACAAACATGCACTTGAACATCTAACAATGCTCTCCTTTCAAATCTCATGGATCAAAGCAGTGAACAACCCTCTTCAGTTACCCTTCAACAGCGTGTTGTGCTTTTTACCTCAGTTGAACACAAATCAACCTTATAATTACTGTTTATCTGTTTGAAACCTAAGAAATGAGTTCCATAACAGGGATAATGGATCCTCGCGAATAGTTTTCTATATCTTTGGGTTTCTGTTTTCTGATTTCATCCTATCTTGCTATAAACTAGACTAACCAGAGTAAATCTGAAACTAATAAGATGGTGAAGATTTTATTTTTTATTTTTTATTTTTATTTTGGTCCCCTTGCTATTGTCATGAACTTTGGTCCCTGGTTGATAGATATTAGAATTTAGATTCCTTGCTGATTCAGGTCTTTGAGAGGTAGTGTTGAAGTGCTTAATAAATGATACAGTGATTACCATGATTGATACTGATATAAAAACTTTTCCAAAAATTGATATCAAAAATCAGTTCAACTAGATGTATCTTCAATTACCATATCAGATTATGTAATGCTGGATAACGTAAGCTGCATATCTGGCTTCACTGATCATACTCTCCATTGCTTGTCCCACATAATCCCTTTATTAAAAGTCTGCTGGAGCCTTGAAAAACATGCTATAATTTTTGTTAACAGGACTGATTAATTTTTGTCTTTATATCCATGAGAACCATGGTCAAACATGTTAAGGTGACTAAACTCCTGTGCTGTTTATTGCTAACTGCTTGAGTCCTGATTTTTTCCCTGCAGCTAATTTGAGACGCATGTCCAGCTTTGAAGCACTCCAATCTGCAACAAAGTATTATTCTTCTCCTTACACGTTGTGTTTATTGTATTAATGTACTTATTAGTGTCACAATGTTTTAACTTTGTATTGTGAAATAAATTGTGATTCACCATATTTTTGGGTTTATGAATGTGATCAGTGGACAAGGACATTTGACAGTGTTTGCTTGTGTTTTTGGACCTGCTATCCCTTGTAATACTTCGAATTTGCATAGGGATTGGATCTAGATATATCGAGCTTGAAAATACTCCTCCGATTTTGGTATTATATATCTTAATAGAGTCGGTCACCCTTGTACAGAGCAGCAGGTGATTACCCTTCTTGTGTAAAAGTAGTGAAACCTGGATACAGCTTTTCCATAACATACAAATAACAGGCTTAAGATATGGATCATATGAAGCCATTTGCTACTCTTGTTGAAGTAGGATCATAATCTCTCTACCCGAAAAGAGTGTCAGTTTGCCTAAGTGTGATGGTGTATTTGTGAACCTTGCTATGCCACCCTAAACCCATTTTTGAATTATGCAATCAATGGTCTAGTTTCACTTTGGTGCATGTTGAAATGCTTTTCTCTACTTAAAAAGAGGGGGTGGGGGAGAGGAGTTTGAACTCACATGTCCAGCAGTTAGCTTGTGGGAGTTGTCATAGTTGGTTCATATATTCATGATACTTGAACGTCGATTTCAGTAAAATATGTCAAATCCACAATTTTTACTGTCATCCTAATTTAACGAGTATTCCTTATTTTCTTTGACAGGAGTTTGCCCTCAGATTTTGTGAGATTGGACCAAGATATTTTAACCCCTCTTGCTGGAAAGAAGCAATTGTTTACCTATGAGACTATGGACTTCTGGCAGCAAATCAAGACTCCTGGGTAAGCTAGTTTCAACTAAATGTTTTGCCTTTTGCTTGATTGCTTATATATCTTATTCCTTCCATCTTAATTACTTGATTAACATCTTGCAGAATGTCACTAAAATGTTCTGGTCTCTATCTCCACCAATTTCGAGTGACTTCCCCTCATCTTTTGGCAAGTGGTGATGGCACAAAGAGTGCCACCATAATTGGCGATGTGTTTATCCATCCATCAGCTAAAATACATCCCACGGCTAAGGTAAACATATGCTATTCTTCTGCATAATTCGGCTTGCATAATGCATATCAGATAGAATTTTTTTCTTCTTTGCATTAGGTTTCAATCTCCCTTTTCATGTTTTGAAGTTTACAGTTTTGCATGCACTACGGGTAGAATATTCAGACATTATGCTTACTCCTCTTAGCTGATTTTGACACTGTCTCGTGCGGTCCCAGTGGTGTTTGTTTCAATCCCCATAATGTGTTTTTTACAAACATTTCTACAGTGAACTAATCAGATACTAGCCAAACACTTTTGACTTTCCTATGATAGTAATTCTAAAAATTGGCTTATATTATGTAATCTTGCAGTGCAATTTGTAAAATGCAACATGGTTGCCTTTTGCCAACCTCCAATCCTAATACATCAACATAACATGACTTAATGTTGGATTTTATCTCTAAAGTGGCTTCTTATGGATGATGACAGATTGGTCCAAATGTATCAATTTCTGCAAATGCTCGTGTTGGAGCAGGTGCAAGGCTTATCTATTGTATTGTTCTAGACGATGTTGAAATCAAGGTAATATGAACACACTGAAAGATATGAACTGAGCATGTAATTGTGTGCATAAACTAATCTTTGATGTTGCATTTTGCAGGAAAATGCTGTTGTTATCCATTCAATTGTTGGGTGGAAGTCATCGATTGGGAAATGGTCCCGTGTACAGGTGAGCCTAGAAGTGTGAATTGCTTATGTATCACATGTTGAGCTGGCTTTTTTCTCCTAGACTAAATGGGAGTCCATCAATATAAAAGTTTCTTAGGAACTGGCTTGTACTAGCAAAAGCAGTGTACATACCTGAATTATAAGATCTGAAGATGATTAGCTATGAATTAGAGTTTGCTAAATTGGATTAATGTTAAAACCAAAATTTTCTCCACTAAATGGGCACCCTTCACATCTTGAACCCCTTTCGTACAAGCAAATGAAAGCTTGAATACAGTTTTATATCTGTTGGAAGACTCTCATCTGGTCTAGGAGAATCCTTTGTCCGTCTTTTATGCGTACTGGTAACCTGGGTGGTTTTTTTATTTATTCTCTCATGATTACAACAGTTACCATATCTCAAAACATGGGGGAAAGGGGGAAAACCTCCAATAAATGGTAGCTGAAAACGTTTCTGTACTCCAATCCCCCTCCCACCAGCCTTTCAGGTCATGCAAATATTGTTATCTTTCCGGGTGTTTTAGCCAATGAGGTATTGGCCTAGTGTTTAAAGCAGATGCACGGAGGATATTAGGTCCCTAGTTAGATTCTTCCCTCCCCTCTTGTATGTAAATTTATTGTAATGGCCTATGTGCTTCCTATGGAACAAATACAGTTCCAGTGTTCTAATTTATGTTACTTTACAGGCTGAAGGAGATTACAACGCCAAACTCGGAATAACAATTCTTGGTACTTGGTTTATTTCTTGTGTGCATCAGTTCACTGTCTCTCTCCCTTGCCTTTCTTCCTCATTCTTGACTGTTTGGTGATTTTTGGTTCAGGGGAATCTGTAATTGTAGAAGATGAAGTTGTGGTAATCAAGAGCATTGTGCTTCCAAATAAGACCCTAAATCTCAGTGTCCAAGAGGAAATAATATTGTAGTCATACAAGATCAATCCCTGCACCTTGGCTTTCTGCCTCTTCCTCTCAGCACCTTGATATTCTTGCTACTTGCTGTTTCAATTTCATAGTGGCAATATTATGATCATATTCCCGGTGGTTCATGCCTTTGCTGCACCATTTTATTTTATTTTTTGCTTTTTTTTTTCTTTTCTTTTTGAACTCGCCTTTACTGCACTGCACATATGTATATGAAAATTTTCCTGAGAAGTAAATGTAATTCAGTTTTCTTAAGCTGTCAGTTTCCTTGTGAACTTTTCGTGCAGTTTTACTGTAACTCTTTTAAACGTGCTATTGATGAGCTTATACAGCATTTTCTTTTTATTTATACTGAAATGTAAATACACTAACAATCGAATCCCCTATGCTGCATGAGCCTGTCTGGCGTGCTGTATCGGCTATGGGCATGCTACTCCTGTCAAAGGTTCTGAAACAAGACATGTATGATGGCCTCAAACTGCCACTGCCAAGAGTATTACATAATATAACCATTTCTCTTCCCCTTTGTCCTTCAGGACAGATTTGGCAACTTCCACACTTTTTTTTTTTGTTTTTGAGGGTCTACTTCCACACATTTTCTTGTTCCTACTTATATGATGTAAGAAATCATGACAGCTTTTGTTTGTCTTTTTTTTCTTTCCGAACTTTGAGGAACTGGATAAACAGTTAAACACCACCACCAACGGCCCCAAAAGACTCTTCAAGCATAGCAGACTGGCAATTCAAAAGAACGTTGGCTCGTTGGCTCAGCGAACATTATCAACTTCTGTAAATTTGCATGCATTGGACAGAGAACCTTTAACAGCTGATAATTTTTGTAAACATCTCTGGTTTCCACTGCATCCACCTACAGCCAAGTTCATGAACTTTCAAGGCCAGTTGTCACATATTGGCATCTAAATTGCTTATAATCAGCGGCTATCAATTTTAAGAGGACACCTAATACTGTGCAAATCTATCCTTTACCCAATTACATAATGAGAATTGGACAAGAAATTCATTTACAGAATGTCAAGCTTCTCCCACCACCAATTTTTGTGTGTCCAATGAAGGCAACAAGGCCAACAACTGAGCAAGACAGCCATCTCAGTATTGTATCGTGGTCTTGGTGGCTGTGGTTTGATGCATTGAGAGAATGCATTGAACATCAGGTCATCTCTTTAACAATGGAAAAATGTGACAAAGACAGGAACTTCTCTATTGCTGCAAGCTCCATGAACAGACGCCACTTGGATATGGATTAACTATCAGGAAACTTGCTCTAGTGACTTCCCAGCTACTTCAGAATACCAAGATTGCCATGCTTCGACATAATGGTCAAAGAGGTCTCTTAGAGCTGCAAAAATCATTATCAAGGCACTCAATTAGGGACAATTTTGCTTAGCTCAATGGGCTGGGGGAGGCTTTAAATAATTCTTTGAGTATAATGGCATGTCATCTCAGCAGGAAAAACAGGTAGTGCCGTACTAAAACCCCCACTTTTTTATGATTGTGACAACAAATAAAGCTGACCAAAAGACCCCCTATTTTTAAGCCCACAAACAACCTCCAAAGACCAAATTCTAAATAAACGAAAGAGAAGAAAACCAAAGAAATCTGATAAGCACTGCAGAAAGAACAGTTCAGTGTTTCCTGAAACATGAATGACAACAGATTGGAGTTCTGTCTGGAACTTAGAAAAGGAAAATACTATATTAAATATTTATTGTCATAGCTTATAAGCGGAGAGGAAGAGAAATATTCGAGGAAGAAATATAGGCAATGACACTGGCATTAACTAAGCTAAGTTAGTATAGGATTTGGAAGCTCCTACGATTCTGCAGTGTTTTCCACTTAGACATAGAAGACATATATGGTCATGTAGCACTATTGAGCTGAGAGATCTATAGTGAATTCAAATGGCATGGGTCATACTACAAGCAGAGACATGACTGGAAATATAGTACTCGCTAACTAAATGATGCTATTATTGGCTAGAACTAACTACTTACGAAAAAAATCATGAAATGCACCTCATTCGAAATGTAGGAGCTTGATTCCTTGATTCTATCTTGTTTTGTAATATTGTAAAGATTGGGTCACATCTGAATGGCAATTATCTATCAAGCTTAATCAGCATAATACTGAGACTTCTCATAGATGCACGTCACTTTCCAAGTTCTTGCACATAAGTTCTCTTTGGTGAAACAGTCATTTTTATATTGTAAGAGGTTTCATCATACCTTGGTTGTGATACTGAGGGCGGTAAGTGGAGGCAAGGCTTTCCAAGTCATGGGCCCGTTTTGCGGTTTTCTGTTCAGTAACGCCTACTTTTGCCACAGTCACAGGAGCAAAAGGCCCATACTGGTAGTTTCTTGATGGTGGCTCTGAGTATTCATTTTCCAAGTTCTCAGTTTTCACCTGCAGCTTGGTTTGTTTAGCTTCTAGTCCAACAGAAGAATCCATCCTGTTTCTTTTAAAACTGATGTTTGTGATCTCAGTTCCAAATGCCCTTTTCTTAGTTTCAATAGATATAGGTGGACCGGCCATACAATTGTCCATCTTTTCTCTTAGCCCTAACCACCTGAAGGCTGGCTTTCTGGTCTCGGGTTGATGAGTCTAAACGTCATGAAAAAAGAAATACTTCAGAATGTCACAAAAAATATTCTTTTGAAATGCTCACAATCAACCATCAAAGATTCCATACTATGAGGCTTTACTAAGCCTCGTGCCATGATACTACTACCACAATAAGATGCAGAATATGAGGACTAACTTTGTCAAATTGACAACCATTACTCAAGTTGCAAAAAAATAAATATCAGATACATTATAGAGTAGATATGGGCAAGTGGTAATAGGTTCAACTGAGTGCAAAGATCTAATTATAGCAAGTCTTATAAGATATTAATTGCCACAAAGTTCTTACCTTTTCAATAAGTCGCATTGAGGACAACACGTTGGCAATGTCGTACAACCGTCTTACTTTAGCTGCATTATCTTATAAAAGAAGAGTTAGCTGCTGAGCCTGTCTTGTGCTAAATAACAAGGAAAATCTAAGAGTGCATAGTTAAAAGAGTCTATACTTCGCATTACTAGTGTGTTGTGACCATCGCCAAGTAAGACCTTTGCAGCTTCATCCAAGGAGATTAAATCAACCTGAAATTAAGAGTATAACATTTAAGCACCAGGAAAACAAGAAGCACAAAATAAGAATACGGACTTCTGCTTACCTTAGAGCAAAGGAACAGCTTGACAAAGTTCTGTGTAAGGAGCCCCAAAGACTTCTCCCTCCTATTATCTGCAAACATATCATGGAAGCAACATAAATCCACACTCCTTTCTAGGATAAGATCAACATCTAATACAGAAATTTGATGTTTGGCCCTTAATAAGAAGCATTATGAGAAGCACAACAACAAGAAACTGAAATGAACAAATTACCTGGCTTGGAAGGTCCTGATGTTTTGGTAGCATTAGAGTTGGATGGTTCCGGTTGGCTTCCAGTATCGGGATTAGAATCTGTGTCCTCGTCATAATCTAAAACCTGAAACTACAATACATGTTTCATTAATCAGCAATCCACCATGAACATGTAGGAATCCACGATCATATAAAATCCGCAAAAACTCGCCTTTCTTCGGCCAATTCCATCAGCGGACCCAAAATTCTCCCTCAAACCTTCTTCCTAACAATACCATAAGACCACAAAACATGGTAAACACTTGCATCCGTTTGGGTTACTAAAACCATCCTTAAGAAATTAAATGCTCAAGTTTCTTACCTTTAGCACGGCAAGGGCTTTTGGAATTCCTTTGAACCCTTTCCAAGTGTACTGATTTTTCCCTTTCCTTGATAGAACCTAAAAATCAATAAACACCCAACAATTAGATACAATCAACTAGAAGTCCAGTACCGCCAAAATTATACCTCAAGCAAATTTCCATACAAAAAATCCCCCAATTTCTTTAGAAAGAAACTGAATATAAATTGGTAGTATGTTTTCTTCTCCTACTATTAATTAATCAAGAGACAAACAGTCCAAGAACAAATTCGCAACATATATGAGCAATTAGGTCACTACTAATGAAGAAACATCACACACACACACACACACACACACACACACACCCCAAATAGGTTCAAAAATTAAAATCCTAAACTTGCAAAAATCCTTCTTTTTTTTTTTTATTAAACCCCAAAACCCTAACAATATAATTGGAATTAAAAGATCTTACCCCAACGCTTTCGAGCACGTTGACTATATCGTAGATCCGCCGTCTCTCAACTCCTGCAAAACCCACCAAGAAAATTTCACAATCCAAATACCCAAATACCCGAACAAAAAAAATTATCATCATTTTATTCCAAAATAAAAATCAGATCTGTTACCTAATTTGCTGGCAGCGTCGTCAAGCCCAATAGATTCAACACCATCTCGATTATACAGGCTCAAGAAACTAAACCCACAAAAACAAACACCCCATTATTTACAACATTTTTAAAAAAAATTAAAAAAATGAAAAACGAAGAAATTACTCCAAATCTCAAGAAAGTAAAAATAAAAAAAATAAAAACCCATAAGAGAGAGAAATTACTTGGAGCATAAAAGTCCCAAAGATTTCTGCTTTCTACTGTATGTATGGTCTCTAGATCCACCCTCTTGCCCTGGTTGTGTAGATTCCGCCATGAATGCGTTTTCTCTCACAAACTCAAAAAACCCCAGAAAAACCCAGAAAGCTAGAGAGAGAAAGAGAGATAGAGAGAGAAAGAAAGAGGAGAGAAATGGGGGTTTAAGGACCGTTGAGATTAGGGATTGGCGGGGGTAATGCTTTCAAAAAGAATAAATGGGCGAACCAGATTTGATGTGAGGGGGTCATTTATACAATTAAAGGCGCTTGATTTTGTTTTGTTAAGGCGGTCTAAATTGGAGGGATTTTGAAACTTCAAACCAATAGGGAATTTGAATTGTTTGTGTGTGAAATTACTTATTGTGCCCCTTTGGATTTTTGGATTTTAAATTGGTAATTTTGTTACAACGGGTAGAATCTTTTTGGTACATTTTCAAAACAAAAAAAAAGGTGTGATTGGGTTTGTTTTGTATGCATGCACGTGGCTGGTACGTAAAGGAGGCACGGCACCAGGGCCAAACTTCTTTCGTTTTCCCGCCCCTGTTTCAAAATTAGGAGAATGTTTAGATAGGGATCAAGTATTTTTGGTTATTTTAATTGTAGAGGTAATAATTTATGGGATTTGGCCTGTGATGTGATATGATATCACTTCAAATCTTCAATATTGAATCTAGGGCTAATTGAATATCTGCTCATAAAATTTATGTATGTTTATCCAATAGGTGTAAGCTTATTGGTAAATAAGTTGCAATTTGTACACCACGACCTGAATTCAAATCTCTTAGGGGCACCTACACGAATTAATTCGTGTAATACCCGAGATTGTGCGTTAGAAGGTACCCTTTAACCACGCCCAAAAAGAAAAGAAATCCTTCTACTTTGCCAAACCAATAAAAACAATCTATATCTGTCTAAAATGGGTTTTTGAAATATAAATGACACAATTAAATTATTTATGTTGTGTACAAGCACTATCATACCACAAAACTTGTCACAATGACTAAGACCCCTTTAGGATACTCGGTACCCCGGGAGGGACATCTAAATCAAATAGCATATAGCATACATTCAGTTTGTCCAACACAACTAACTGGTTAAAATAACTTCTCAGGGGGGGTCGATCATGACCCTATAGGATACTCGGTGCCCGGAGAAGGACATCTGGATCCCCAAACTTCAATATCACTCATGCCTTTGGTGTTTCGACTCTAACACCATTGTCCTGTAAAACGCCCTTTCAAGACTATCAGAGACCGAATAAGCGATCTCGAGGGTCTCCCATGTCCCTTAGGGGTATTCCATATGATATGGTGTGAAAATATCCACCTTCGTTCCGAGGCCTCCCGAAAACTCAAAAAAGCGGCTTCCCAGGGCCGGGTGTCATTTTTGCCCAAACTTTTCCGGGGGGTCTATCATGACTCTAGAGTACCCTAAGTGCCCTGGAAGGAACATCCGGATTCTCAAACTTTGATATCACCCATGTCTTTGGTGTTCTAGCTCTTACACCAGTGTCACATAAAACGCCATTCCAAGCCTATCAGGGAGCAGATAAGCGACCCCGAGGGCCTCCCATGTCCTCTATGGGTGTTCGTGCGAGGTGATGCAAAAATATTCACCTTCGTTTCGGGGCCATCCGGAATCTCAAAATACGTGGATTACAACCTTTTTGGACAAACTTCTCCTGGGGGTCTATCATGACCCTAGAAGACCCTCGGTGCCCCGGGAGGGACATCCGGATCCCCGAACTTAGATATCACTCATGCCATTGGTGTTCTGTCTCTCACACCAGTGTTCCGTAAAACGCCCTTCCAACTTCCAAGCATGTCTGAGACTGGATAAAAAACCCTGAGGTCCTCTCATGTCCCCTAGGGGTATTCCGTGCGATGTGGTGTAAAAATAACTACCTTAGTTTTGGGGCCTCTCGAAAGCCTAAAAAACGTGAATTTAGCCTTCGTTTCCGGCTTCTTGGGGCCTGAGTGTCATTTTTGCCCAAACTTCTCTAGGGAATCTATCATGACCCTAGAGTACCTTCGGTGCTCCGGGAGGGACATACGGATCCCAGAACTTTGATATCACCCATGTCTTTGGTGTTCTGCCTCTTACACTAGTGTCCCGTAAAATATCATTCCAAGCCTATGAGGGATTGGGTAAGCGACCCCGAGGGCCTCCTATGTCCTCTAGTATGATACCCCACTATTTTCTATAATTATAATTTCGATTTATAATTCTTTTATAAATAGTTTTGGAGATTTAAATCGTATATTTATATAACGATTCGATTCGCTCAAATTAAGCCATAATAATATTAATTATTATTATGGGAATTTCGTGATTTATAATTATCAAATTGAGGGATTTAATTAAAATGGTTTTGTACATGAATAAGGTTTATTCATATTGTTTGAATTAGTTTTAATTAGGATTTACTTGATTTTCTTTATTTTTAATTAGCAATTAAATCAAAAAATTAATCCTAGGTCTAGTAGGTTTTGACTTTCTTTGACTAGGCACCTATATAAGCTATGAGATGGGCCAGTTGATCAGTTTGCAAAAACTGAGCCAAAACACCACAAATTCTCTCACTCTCTCTCACGACATTCTCTCTCTTCTCTCTCTCTCTCCACCGCACACTCACTTTCTCTCCCTCCCCCTGCTGTCGCCGGCCACCAGGCGAACCACTGGCCTCCTTCCCCGCCGGTAATCTCCCCTTCTCCCTCTCTCTTTCTCTCTCTTTCTCCTCCTCTCTTTTCTGCTCTGTTTCGCCCCCCTCCCCTGTTTTTCCGTTTCGTGGCTGTCGCGCCACCGCTGCACCACCAGGGCGCGCCTGGGTGGTCACCGGCGAGTGGGCGACGCGGCTGGATATTCCCCGTCCCCCCTCTCTCTCTCTCTCTCTCTCTCTCTCTCTCTCTCTCTCTCTCTCTCTCTCTCTCTCTCTCTCTCTCTCTCTCTCTCTTCTCCGTCGCCGGCGCTCCGGCGAGCCACGACCTAGACTCGAAAAACCAATTAGGGTTTGGTGATGGGCTAGACTCATGGTAGTCGGTGGGTGGTGGTCTTGGTGATGGGCTAGGTCGTGGGTCCCCATGCTTGGTGTATCACGACCTAGACTCGAAAAACCAATTAGGGTTTCGTTTAATAATTTCGTTTTAATTAATTTCGGATTTTCAGTATTTTTTTAATAATTATTTTTATTTTTCTATACTCGTTTGGAGTCCGAATTTGGATTTTAAAAAGCCTAGATTGATTGAAATAAATCAAGAAATTTAAATAAAATATTAGATTAATATTTTATTACTGTTTAGATTTTCGTATTTACTGATTATGTCTCGATAATTATTTTTAATTAGGACCCAACGGACAAGCGTGATCGGGTTGTGATTTGCAAGGTTACCTACTGTCTACTGAGTGTTTTTTAGGTAAGTGATTGTGCCTACCTCTTTCCAAAGCCCCATCAAAACTATTTTGATATGTTATGTGTTAATTTAGATATTGTTGTGAATTTGATATGCGAAGCATGATTAAATTATATCGTCGTTAATTATGAGAATTATAAATATATTCTTCGCTGTAAATATGAATTAAATTGAGTATAATAAGTTTATGAAGTTTCATTAATTAATTAATTCATATGCTAATTATTGAGCATGTATGGCGATGTTGAATTTCTATTATTATTATATAATATACGTGCTATTTGGAATGGGTTATTATTGAGTGATAATGAGCACCTAATATATCTTGATGGTTTATTTGTGAAAGTGTAATTTTTGGATATCAATTTTACTGCCGAAGTGCTGCCGAAATTTCGTTAGACATATGTGAAGCATGATTATGATAATATGCATTTATGTCATTATCGTCGTTATTCTTATTATTCATTATCATGAGCATGAAATGAAGTAGTATGTCGTGATCTCGTTGTACCACTAAGTCAATCAATGCAAGTATGTGAATTGAATTATAAATGAGAATAAGACTCCTAATGGATCCTAGGAGTAGTCGAGCAATCGAGACTCATCTAATTGATGTAGTCTAGGGATGCGTGATTCCCAAGTTACTTATTATGGACACCTTGTAGTGTGTTCGGGACGGATCATTCCCCATTGTTTAATTCTCTGCGTATCGATTATTACGTTAGAGATAGTGTGAATATACACTAGAGTAAGTCCATGGCACGTCTATATCTATCTATGAACAGTATGGGTAATCGCTGTTCTATTCGCTCTCTTATTACTCTAATCAAGATGGTTTATCTGTTTGTGTTCGAATGATCACTAAAGCAAGAATTGCATGTAATTGAAAATTGAGTATGTGTGTGCTTGATTGTATGACTATTTGTGCATGCAAATGAATTTCAATGATTCTTCTAAAATCCAGGTAAGGTTTGCGAAAGTGTTTTTACTGGGTATTGACGACATTTATTCAGTTTATCTGATTTTTTGTTTTTCTTTTGTTTCTTCTCTTTTCTTCTGTACCTTGTTTTCGTCGCGGAAACCAAAGTGCAGGTGTTGTTGAGTGAGGACGGATAGCTTTGGAGTTTGATTAGGCTTGTTCTCTAGACTTATTATTCCTTTTGGATTTTTGGGATTTTTGATTTGTGCCCTTGAAGGCAAAGTTGTAATAATACTTTCATGGACTTAAGTTCACTTGATAGACAACTCTAATATTAATGTTTAATTTGTTTAGATGCTTCTTTTGATACCTAGCTTTTCTTTCTGCTTAGCATTTATTCCTTAGCGATAAATGTTGCAGTAGCATACCCTAAGGGTTTGGGACAGTTCAGCGGTGTCGACTCGTGCACAGCGACGTCGACGGTTCCCAGGAAATCGTTGCGAATTCGGGGATGTTACATCTAGGGGTGTTCCGTGCGATGTGGTGTGAAAATATCCACATTTGTTCCTAGGGCCTTTCGGAAGCCCAAAAAACGTGGATTATAGCCTTCGTTTTCGGCTTCCCAGTCCCCGTGTGCCATTTTTGCCCAAAATTCTCCGGGGGGTCTACCATGACCCAAGAGCACCCTCGGTGCCCCGGGAGGGGCATTCGAATCCTCAAACTTTGATATCCCCCATGCCTTTGGTGTTTCGACTCTTACACCAGTGTCCCGTAAAACGTCCTTCCAAGCCTACCAAGGACGGATTAGCGACCCTGAGAGCCTCACATGTCCCCTTGGGGTATTCTGTGCAATGTGATGTGAAAATATCCACCTCCGTTTTGAGGCCTCCCGGAAGCCCAAAAAACGTGGATTATAGTATTCGTTTTCGGCTTCCCGGGCTCGGGTGTCATTTTTGCCCAAACTTGTCCAGGGGTTCTATCATGACCCTATAGTGCAATTGGGAGCAATGAGGCATGTCACCTAAGCGAAGGGTTTAACAGAGCGCACCTAAGCGAAAATAATGACAAAAAGTAGTTGGTGTGAGCATTTTAGGAGTTTTAGATAATGACAAAAAATAACTGGTTAAAACATTTAGAATTCTTCGTGGTATTAGATAATGACAAAAAATAACTGGTTAAAATAAATTCTCAGGGGAGTCGATCATGACCCTATAGGATACTCGATGCCCCGAGAAGGACATGTGGATCCTCGAACTTCAATATCACTCATGTCTTTGGTGTTTCGACTCTTACGCACTAGTGTCCTGTAAAACACCTTCCAGGGCTATCAGAGACAGGATAAGTGACCCGATGGTCTCCCATGTCCCCTAGGGGTGTTCCATATGATGTGGTGTGAAAATATCCACCTTCGTTTCGAGGTCTGCCGAAAGCCCAAAAAAGTGGATTTTAGCATTCGTTTTCGGCTTCCCGAGGCCGAGTGTCTTTTTTGCCCAAACTTCTCCGGAGGATCTATCGTGATCCTGGAGTATCCTAAGTGCCCCAGGAGGGACATCCGAATTCCCGAACTTCGATATCACCAATGCCTTTGGTGTTCTAGCTCTTACACCAGTGTCTCGTAAAACGCCCTTCCAAGCCTATCAGGGAACGGATAAGCAATACAGAGTGCCTCCCATGTCCTCTATGGGTGTTCCGTGCGAGGTGGTGCCAAAATATCCACCTTCGTTCAGGGGCTAGTCGGAAGCTCAAAATACGTGGATTATACAACCTTCGTTTTCGGCTTCGCGGGCCCCGGGTATCATTTTTGCCCAAACTTCTCCAGCGCGTCTATCATGACCCTAGAAGACCCTCGATGCCCCGGGAGGGACATTCGGATCCTCGAACTTCGATATCACCCATGCCTTTCGTGTTCCGACTCTCACTCCAGTGTCCCGTAAAACGTCCTTCCAAGCATATTAGAGACCGATAAGCTACCCCGAGGGCCTCCCATATCCCCTAGGGGTATTCCATGCGATGTTGTGTAAAAATATCTACCTTCGTTTCGGGGCCTTCCGGAAGCCCAAAAAACGTGGATTATAGCCTTCGTTTTCGGCTTCCTGGGGCTCGAGTGCCATTTTTGCCCAAACTTCTCCGGGTCCCTATCATGAACCTAGAGTACCATCGATACCCCGGGAGGGACATCTGGATCCCCGAACTTCGATATCACCCATGTCTTTGGTGTTTTGGCTCTTACACTAGTGTTCCGTAAAACGCCCTTCAAATCCTATCAGAGACTGGATAAGTGACCACTCCATGTCCTTCAGGTGTGTTCTTTGCGATGTGGTGCGAAAATATCCACCTTTGTTCCTAGGGTCTTCAGGAAGCCCAAAAATGTGGATTATAGCCTTCGTTTTCGGCTTCCTGGTCCCCTGGTGTAATTTTTGCCCAAACTTCTCCGGAAGTCTATCATGACCCTAGAGGACCCTCGGTGCCACGACAGACACATTCGGATCCTTGAACTTTGATATCGCCCATACCTTTGGTATTTCGCGTCTTACACCAGTGTCTCGCAAAACGTCTTTCCAAGCCTATCAGGGACTGGATAAGCGACCCCGAGGGCCTCACATGTTCCCTAGGGATGTTCTGTGCGATGTGGTGTGAAAATATCCACCTTCGTTTCGAGGCCTCCCGGAAACCCAAAAAGCATGGATTATATTAGCCTTCGTTTTCGGCTTCCCGGGGTCCGGACGTCATGTTTGCCCAAACTTCTCCAGGGTTCTACCAAGACCCTAGAGTACCCTCAGTGACCCGGGTGGGACATTGGGATCCCTGAACTTCAATATTACTCATGCCTTTGGTGTTCTGACTCTTACACTATTGTCTCGTATAAAGTCGTCCAAGCCTATCATGGACCGGATAAGCGACCCCGAGGGTCTCCAATGTCCTCTAGCGGTGTTCCGTGCGATATGGTGCGAATATATCCACATTCGTTCCGGGCCCTGCCGGAAGCCCAAAAATGGAGATTATAGCCTTCGTTTTCGGCTTTTTGTGCCCCGATGTCATATTTATCCAAACTTCTCCGGAGGGTATATCAGGACCCTATCCGACACTCAGTTCCCCGGAAGGGACATCCAGGTCCCTGAACTTCGATATCCCCCATGCCTTTGGTGTTCCGGCTCTTACACCAGTGTCCGTAAAACGCCCTCCCATGTCCTCTATGGGTGTCCCATGCGATGTAGTGTGAAAAACATGTAGGGCCTCTTATATACGCATTCATAGGCCTCTTGGAAGCCCAAAAAACGTTGATGAGCCTTTGATTTTCGTCTTTCTGGGGCCCGATTTCTGTTTTTTCCCAAACTTCTCCGCGAGGTCTATGGTAAGCCTAGAGGACCTCCGGTGCTTAAAGAAGTTCATCCGGGTCCCAAGACTCCGATTTGACCCATGGGACATGGGCGCTGGGATATGGGACTTGGGCGATGGGACACGGGACATGGGGCTCGCTGGGCGCTGGGACATGGGCCAGCCATATTTTGTTAAATAAATTTTTGATGTATTTAGAGTAGTTCATTTCGATCCATTGTCTACTATGATAATCTTTGATAGAAGAACTTTATAGCAGAGTATTCTAAAGTTTGTTAATAAAAGGCTCATAATCGTTTCCTAAGCACTCGGCTATATGTAGATCAAAGTTTACAGTATGACTAATCATAATAAGTTGAACTAGTATGTAGCAAACAATGTCATTTAGGGGTAAATACCTCTAACCTTTATAGAAGCACCACACAAGCCAATGAATTGAGTTTTTTTTTTGTTTTTGTTTTTGTTTTTTCAAGGCTAATACATGGCCAGTTAATGACTATTACCATGACTTGAGGCATCGCTCCCCCCCAAGACTTTAAAATTTTCCCTAAAAAATAAATTACGAGTGAGGCTGCGCATGAATCTCTCCAAATCTCGCATTGGTGTTGTTTTAGTTTTATTTACCAGTTAATCACAAAATTAGCAACAAAAAAGAAAAAAAAAGAAAAAAAAGAAGAAAATTATTACAACAAAGTTAGAAGCGAGACAACCCTTCAAAAAGTATTAAATTAAGTCAATGGAATTTTAACTAAACATACTTATACGGTAATATAATATATTTGTACCCACTTGCGGTATAAGCATAACCTCGACTTTGGCCTTGGCAGCAAGCACTACTTCTGGCAATCTGATTCATGGGGAATTATCGTCCTAGTGATTTTATCTTCAACAACAACAAAATATATAAACAACCCATATCCTCGTGTAGTAGAACAATTAGATACTTAAAACTGATTAGAGGCTTGTGAATACAGCTTACGTGGGCCAATAGAAGCAAGACTCAGCAGCAATAAGCCCATGTCACAGACCCACGTGGCCCATATTGACTGAACATAGGCACAACTTAAGCCCAAACCCACCAACAACCTAGAGACATTTGGCTATAAATAGTAGGAGGAACTTCAAAAGTAACTAACTTCATTCATTGCATATTTACTATCTCAACCACCTTTTACTCATTCCAGTTGACCTTTGGAGGGGATTCCTCACCCCCCTGAGGGTAGTTTGACTTGCCTTGCAGGCGACGCATATAGCTTCCTGACGACGGACCTACCGGCATCGTATAGTTACCCTCGAAACACAAATAAAACAAAAAAAATAAAGGTCAATGATACTGCGTAGAAGTATATACTAATTGTAACTCTGGGTTGATGGTTGATTTCGCTAACAGTGCTTGTACTTTCCGGAAACTTAAAAAAAATGAAATAGAAATTTTCTCTTAAAAAAAAACAACAGTAAACTAAACTAAACAAATCGAAAATAGAATTGAATAATGAAGAAACAAACCTTGGTTTTATTTGTAGTTGTCCAATGAAGTATACCCTGAAGGCCAGAGAAAAAGAGTCTAAAACAACCGTTTTTGAGCGATATGTTAACTATCATGACATTTGGGTCAACACGAATGTTGTCTATGTAACCCTCACATACTCGGTAAAAATCGTCTAGTGAAAAATTAGCGTTTTGTTAGCTTTTCCTTGAAATCTAATAATTTGTTCCTCTGATTTCTTGTTGATCATAACATCACGAAACACCGGACATGTCAACTCGAATATACAAACCCTTATTTAATTGTTTCACCTCAGATGCAGTCCTGGATTCTTATTGCTCTTCATATTTGAGAGGATGAACTGGGGCTTCTAATTCTAGTTCTTGAAAACCCACAAGAAATTCAAGTAGTTTAGAAATTATTTTTAACAACAAAAGGATAATAGTTTAGCAAGTAGGACACGATAAAGTGATAGATAGAAATGCAAGAAATTCTTTTGTAAGTTCATTAAAACAGAGATGGGGAAAATAAATGTATAATGAGTAAACGAGATTCAAGTTTAACAATTTCAATTACAGTCAATAATAAATGGTGGATGTAGTTCATATACAAACAGAGCAAGTAAATAATGAGTATAATAAGTTGAGTGACAAAACATAGTTAGTTATTGAAAACAAATTGGGTCGCAATTAGTCAATAAGAAGATGGGAGAGACAGAAGGGGAGAGAAAGAAAGCTATATGTGCTACTGGTAACTCTTAGTAGTAGTAAGGCTGCCAACGGTAACGCTCGCGATGGTGAAGGTGACGCCCCGATGATGACACCATGGACGTGACGGAACTGATGATGACGCCATGGACGTGACGGAAGAAAAGCTAAAAGTGTTTGATATTCTAGTTTTTTTTGTTGTTGGAGAATTTGTTTAAATCAAATTAAAGATAATTTTATTTTGAAATGGTGAGTGTACTATTGATTTGATTTTATTATTATTTAGAAATAGGTTTGTTAAAAGATAGGAAGAGGGCGTTATTAACTACTAGAGTTTGTAATTAACATGTTTTTTCAAACACTCACCATAATAACGTAACTTGTATTGGAAAGGGCTAGATGATTGAATTTTATTTATTGCAAGTACAGTGACAAGTGCCTGTCACAACTAATTAAATATGATTATAAAAAAATCATTATGCAATTAAATATTTTCTAAAAAGAAAGATGATGATTAATCTTGTTATTAATTCTAAACTAGTACGTATATGAGTTACAACGATTGAGTTCCTATTTTAAAACTCGCTCTCTTCATCCAAAATAATAACCACCACAGTAATATTATTTGATTTAGTGGTGGCTCTGCTAATTTCAGATGGATGGAGTAAATTAAAAAAAGGAAGTTACATATCTCTATCTAAACTCTGAGAAGAAAGACTTTGATGTCCACCTTCAAAATTGTCCTAAGTTTCTACTTTTATGCTTTGGCTGTCGTGGTTGTTGGATTGGCTTTGGCCTGTGGATTTTGGGGCGGGGCAGTGCCTGTACTATTGCTGCCAGCACCACCGCCAGCGCCACCACCAGCGCCACCACCACCTCCTGCGGTATTCAGCAGATCAAATGATGTCAATGACCATGGATCCACCTGAACGTCTATGTCTTTGCCTGATGCTTGCCATGGATTGGTTTGAGGAACCATCTGCCACAAAAACACTTAAAATTGTCAAAAACAATAGTAACTAGCCTTGTTTCTTATCTTTTCAAGGACAATCTGTTCTTGCATGAAAATGTGAAAATTTTAATTCATAAGTCTTAAGTATATTTAGTACTAGTCCAAATGCCTAACAATTTCATATGAAATTCCACTTCAAAATATGGATAAATAATGGTTAGAAAAAGAAAAAGTGATCACCTTCTTTGGGGTGCTAAAGGAGTTTTCTCCCCACAAGTCAGTAGAGGCCAAAACAGTCTTTCTTGCTCCTTGTAGAGCGGCGGGATCAACTCCATTCAAAGAGAGCTTCAAGCTTGCACCCTTGTCTTGGAAATTCACAATCTAGCAACCAGTTTTAAGTTAATACTAAGAACAATCATTTACAGTTTCCTAATCTTTAATTAAGGAGTTGTTTTTTTGGTCATCAATTGGAGTCTTAATTAAATAAATCAAACCTTAATTCTTATGTAGTTCTTTTGGTCCTTAGGATCCTTAAAACTGATAGCAGAATAGTAGACTGGAACATTAGGATCGGACTGCATGGTAGCATCCAAGAGGGTCGCCCCACTCGAATCGGAGAAGAAAGTTTGGACCCAATAGCTACTTATTCCATATAACTGATTCGAGTTGAAGAAGATTGCATCAGGCGCCCAACTGATGATCACCATACAAACAAGCAAATCGTTCCCAAAAAAAAAATTAGAATCATAATCTTATGAGC
This sequence comes from Tetragonia tetragonoides, assembly GCA_038025085.1. Classification (NCBI taxonomy): domain Eukaryota; kingdom Viridiplantae; phylum Streptophyta; class Magnoliopsida; order Caryophyllales; family Aizoaceae; genus Tetragonia; species Tetragonia tetragonoides. The sequence goes on from CM076139.1 coordinate 5,501,105, forward strand.
TTGTGCATGCTGGTACACTATTATGTAAGCTAGAAAGGAAGAGGTGTTTGGACGATACGTACTATATGTCATTCTCATTCGAGAAGAGTGGAGCATAGCTAACCATTGAGACTACGTCACTGCAATACAATCCAATTTAACTCCGTTAGAGTATATAGATAATGATCAATCATATAATACTGAAAGTTTTGAAAAGATTGAATTGTGATTTCTTTCATAGTACCAAAATACTCACTGAGCTAATAAGTACTTATTAATTATTATCGCTTTGATGAAATTAACTTCATTGAGGCTTATATGTTATAGGTTAAGGCCTAATGATAGCTTAAGACAAGGGGGAGAAAAAAAAGATAGTGATGGGGCCGAGATGGTAACAAACCTGTTCTTTTCTAGTGAAAGAAGTAAGCCAGCTTCACCTAATGCACCTTTGAAAGTTCCATTGCCAATCTTAGCATGGGGTTCTGTCACAGCATATTCACTTACAAAAGCCTGAAATTTGAGATATAAAGATTAGGATACATTAATTACTATATACAGTATGATGGCATGTGGACATAAATTTCCTAGAGTTTCAACTCAAAAGATAAAGTTTTTCTTGTTGCATAATTATAAAAAGTTACAGCTAGCTAGTTTCAGAATGTGCTGGAGTACATAAATATACAGGATATACCTTTGGACCATCGCGCGGTTTCTTCTCAAACATGTTATGGATGTCAAGCATGCCCTCAGCTGTTGTGTAATTCTGAGGAGGAAATTGAAAACCAGTCAAGCTAAATACAAGATTTTCAAATTCTTCTCTCTTTTTCCAGTAGTTGAAACTCAATGAAAGTAGTATAAAAAATACATCAAGGAGATACTTGAGAACATTACATGGTAATCATATAAATCAGCGGGGTGATCTAAAGGCTGATTTGATGAGCCGTCACAATTAGAGATTGCCTTGATATTTGGATAGGCGCTTTTCAGGGCTTCATAGAACTTCAAGTAGTTTCCTAAAGGTACGATCAATTATGGAAACAAGTCTCAGAATTCTTCTTTGAAATGAGAAGCAACACAATATTAACTTTTCTTGTAAAAATTAATCAACATTTATATAAACATATCCACACCTCTATAGTTCTTCTTTCCACAATCTTCATTTCCAATTGCGACATACTTTAAGCTAAAAGGTGCAGGGTGTCCATACTTTGCTCTCAGAGAGCCCCATGTCGAGGTAGGACTACCTATGGCAAACTCGATGCTGTCGAGCATTTCCTGCAAATTCAATTAGATACCATTATAGTCTTTTGGATTTAGTCTGGATTAAGGTTCATTAAACGTAGACTGCCTTTATATAATTAGTTTATTGGATGAAACATTTTGCACTCTAGTATGTCTAATGAGCTTACTTGCACAAAAGGTGCGATAAGAGTGGTATCAACTTCATCTCTATGAGAAATTCCTGCATATATAATGAGAATAGATCAATTCAATTAGAAGGTTAAGGTAAAGGAACATTTCTCCACTTTTTATTTATGTTTCTGATTATGGATACATGTTTAAAGAAAAGGAACTTGTCAAACGCACCATTGTTAATGACCCAAACAGGCTCTGCCCCGATATCCTCTGCAAGCTGAAAGATTCACCACAGTCATGGTTAAGTAATTATCGATAGCCAGACTTTTCATCTTATAATGTTCTTACAGTAAGAGAAAAATTTAGGCGCAAAACTGAAATGAAACTAGGAATTAACTATCATATATGTATAATAATGGAGAGCATTACTTGGAGATATTCAAGATAACCAAGGCCATCATCACTCCAGTACTTCCACACATCACCCATATGGCCTGGCCTCTCCTCCCATGGTCCGACTGTTTCCTTCCAACGGAAAGCATGTCTTAGCCATTCACCTTCAACGAAGCACCCACCAGGGAATCTGATAAATCGAGGTCTCAAATCCACAAGCATTTGGGTCATATCTTTTCGGAACCCATGTCCCTGCCCACAGTTGCAACAATAACATCACACCAAGCCAAAGTGTCAAACCATACAACTTCATCACTAGAACTTTTGCATAGAAAATTTTCATTGGCATTATATAGTATTGCTTGTAAGGTTTCGCAATCAAAACAGAATTATAGAAGTTTCAACAAAAGAAACAGAAAAGGTTTATGTCGTCGTATATATGCAGTAAAACTTGTAGTAATACCTTAAATGTATCGGTGGGCATAGCTGAGACTTGATCGAGCCAGACGGTTCCTTTCTTGTTGGTTGTCAATTGAAGCCTTGCTTTTGGGTTTGACCCCTTTGCTTGTAATGTGACCTCCATCTTTGACCAATCCTTGACCTTAGCAGCATCAGCACTGTAATACATTATTACACCCAGTTCAATTAATGTTCAATCAGTCATCTATTCTTAATTATTTTTTAAATAGACAACTCATCCTGCTTAAAGACAGTGGTAAGATGCTTACGTTACTTTATCAGAAGCAAGCACTTGACTTCCATCCGGGGATGTGAAGGCTACAGTTAAATCAAGTAGTCCTGTTGATTTAGCGTAGAAGACCAATTTGTAGGCCTTCCCTTGTTCAATATTCTGCAAAAACCGACCAGCTCATGTAAAACCTTCGACATACTTAACGAAACAGAAAAGATTCTCCTCTCCGATTTTAAAATATTGTCAATTTGTCACCCTTTATGTCCTGTAATGCTTAAATGATGCATAACACTTCCTTATGTAAAGAATGGTTGTAAGGGAATATTTTGTATATACATGTACGTAATGCGGCTTAAAGATGTATACATACCATGCCCCAATAACCAGGGTTGAAAATTCCAACTCCTCCACCAGGACAATTTCCATCACAAAGCACATCCATTCTAAGAGCAACAGGATTCAACTTAAAGGGAGATACAAGCTCAGTAACTATGGAAATGCTTTTCTCATCTCCAACTCTACCCCAGGGGGTGATCATCGAGGGTGAATGTTTACCACCATACTCGAATCCTGAAACAATAATGCATAACTTCAATAATGAATTTTTGCTATTTAGCGAGGTTGACAGGTTGTTACATAGGAGGTAGTTCAATAAATCCTGTATATAGGATCAGCAAGTTCTGTATGTAAAAATAAAATTTTAAATTTTCATAACTTTCTATATATCCTATAGTTGTCTTTGGGAGTGCTCATGGAACATTTTATTTTCCCTCTGGAGCAAAGAAACCGAAGAAACAGGAAGACGACAGTTAAAGACTAACCTCTATTAGCAACAAGCTCAGCCCACAGGCCACCAGCTCCAGCATGATTAATTTCCTGCATAGAAATGCATGTAGTAATGAACATCTATATCATAGGAGAAGTGATTGTTTAGCCAACTGCAACTAGTTAACTATTTGTATTTGTGCATATCAACTTAATTAGTATACTTAGTTATTACCTCAAAGAATATACCAAAAAAGTCTGGAGGTATGGGCCTTCCGCCTGTAGCATTCACAGAAATCGTCTGAGCAGTTGAAGTGTAAGCTTCTCGATAAAGTACCAATAGGGTCCCGATCAAGAGGTGAAGCAATCCACCATGTATAGGCTTATTAGAAATCATTCTTGTTTTCCACTAAATTTTCTCTCCGACCTACAAATTTGTATATAAATGAAGCTAGCTGTTAGCTAGTTGAAAGCATTAACAAGAACACAAGATTGAGCAAGTAACTTGAATGTAACAATATAATTTCCCATACACTTTCTCAATCAACTAATGTGGCAGGAAAAAAATCTACAAATAATTTAATTAGATTATATATCTTTATACATAGTGTATCTGAATTGTAAACTTGTAACAGAAAAGAAAAACAATGAGAATAAATTTAGAAAACCTTTTTTAAGATCCTGGATGCAAATTGCAATTCAATTGATATGATTATTTGATTTCTAAATCTCAAGTCTCTAATCTTCATTTGCATTGAAGCACAATAATGTGTCAAATGTCAATCTTCAAACAGAATAGACTAATACTATAGATGTCTTGGAAGGAAATATAATTTGTGAATAGTGGAGAGACATATATACTTAACATTGACCGGAAATTAGAAGTATGAATACGATAAATGTTTTTAAGGAAAAAAAAAATAAGAAGAATATGGTAGCTAGTTATTGTAAAATATAATCAATAATGCACCTAAATTTTGGATTAAGATGCTAATAGATGCAAATGCAACTGAACAATGATTTACCAATGACTTTGAAACTGTATGAGTTAAGCCCAGGCTAAAAAAGTTCAAAGCGAATGAAGCTAAAACTTACTAAGTTTTCCTTTGGATAGCTATAATTCTTGTGAAAGAAGAGGAAATAGAATACTACATAAAGGAACAGAGAAGACAGAGAGAAGGAGAGAGAAAGAGAAAGAAATAGTCTAAAAACAGACAGCTGAGTTGTGAGGACGTAAGTTTAATGGTGATTGAGGCCACATTTTGTTTGTCTAATTATTATCTTAAAATGATTTGAGTGGATTAATGAGAGCGAAAGACACGCATTAACTATCACTTTCTCATATCTGATCTCTAGGCATACGATAATCATGGATTTACGTACAACTAAACTAAACCATAGATGTACATGTACTGTTATTTTTAGAATCCCCTCGATCAGCAATATTCAGAAAAATATCAAAACGTGCTTATTGTTACAGTTTGTTAACCCCCATGCATGTCATTTGTCATGCCCCAAGAGCACTTTTATCATACGTAAGCGTCGATTCCAAGTAATCATAAGTTCATAACAAATACAAAATTAACGGGTCCATAATTATGATCCTCTGATGTTTCTTCAAGAACTTAAAAACAGCAGAGGTAGAGTCCTTACAATCTTACCTTAGAATTGGTCTTTCTCTTTTTTGGACCCTTAAATTGCATGGGAGTTTGGGGGGTTTAGGAGGTTGGAGGAGAGAGATAGAGAGAAGAGAAACTGATCCCTTGGTGCAACAACAAAGTATCTGAACTCCTATAATTCAGCCGTTTAAAGTTAAAGTTTCATATATTTGATAGGACATTTGAAATTGTCTTGGTTTTTTCTGGGATTAAAACTCAATTTTAAGTAGAGTAAATTCTTAACCAACAAAGGTGGTGGTCTATTGGTTCCAACTTCCAAGTTTTCTCTCAAGTGGTTTGGTAAGGCAATGTCATGGGTTCAAATCTCCGTTCCCCCATACCTTGTATCCTGGAGCCGGTGCTTGCGCTTTTTTCAAAAAAAAAAAAAAACAAAGAGAATTCTCCTAGCTAGTAACCTTGGAATTATAGGACCGCAACTGTTGACGCCTTGAAGGCATGTTTTTATTTCCCAGATAATTCTGTGGACAGAACTCGGAAGATACATAATACTCTATCATATGTGTTCTGTATCTATTTAAGAAGCACTTCTCTAATTCTCTTAATATGATAATGTTTATTGTTTTTTTTTTTGGCAAGAAAGAATCCCTTAAGACACTTCAGGCCATGACTGACAATCTCTACCCACATGGCTAAGGGGAAGGGAACATCCCAACACATGCCTATGATAACTTAAGGAAATAACAAATTCAAGAAACATGCCCCAAGAGGAACTTATAAACGTATAACCTGGAATTAGTAATCTTATTACTAGACGTCATTACTCATTTACATCATTTATACATTGATCTCCAAATTAAACAGGCCAAACAGCTCAAAGACAATACAAAGAAGATTGCTTGATATGGTAAAAGAAATTACTTTGCTGTATGTACTATGTAGTAGTGTGTATACTTATAGGAGACCTTCGTGTGGGCGTCGCTGTAAGTGCAATCGTCAGTTCATCAAGCTGCTTTTCGTTCTTAGCTCCTTTCTTTTACGTCACTACTGATCGATCAGTGAGCGTCTCTGTATGTGCAACCGTCAGTTCAAGCTGGCTGATGTTCCTTTTTGTTCTCCTTTCTGTTGCACCACTACTCACTTACATTACATGATTTTCTTCCCAATGCTTTCAGTCTTTCACGCTGTGCACCCCAAGTATTCTGTTGATTTCTACTAGAACAGAATCCCCAAGCTAGGTGGTGAACTGGTGACTGGTGAGTTGTTAATCCGCAAGGATGCTTCTTCCATTCCCAGAAACGTCCCTCAAACCAAGTCAGCTACTCGTCTGCCCACTCAATTGGTATAACAAGCAGGCATACAGTACTATTTCGAATATTTAGAATCAAACACATTTTGTGTTTGAGCGATGTCATGGTCCAGGTTTGTCTCTATAGACACTGAATCACGGGTAACAATTTGAGAAACAATCGAGTACCAATGCATGAAGTACGCCACATCAGCCAGCTACACTATTGACCCAAACCTTGATTTGAGGCCTCTCTGTTACTGTATGGAGTATATGAACGCTGTCACTGGCAATCTGCATTGGGAGTTGAGTGTTTGTTACTTATATCTTCATAATCGGAAGTGCCTAGGAAGGAGTCCGTATTTACTCTGCAACCGCAAAATCTCTCTAGCAAATGGTTGATTGCCAGTTACCAGAAGCCCATTCAGAACACGGTTGAACATAAGCTTTGTAGGAACAAATCCTCGTTCAACCATCTCAATCAACAACCTGCCGGCAACCACCAAGTCCTCTGATTTATGCCTCACAAACATCGAACTTATCAACACATTGTATGTATCCAAATCCGGCAAGCATTCCCCAGAGCCCATCTTATCAAAAACACACAAACCCTCCTCAATCTCCCCTGAATCACAATAGTACCTAATCAACAAATTATAAGTCTGAACATTCGGCTCACACCCTTCATTCTTCATCCGTCCAACAAACTCCATAGCCCGATCCATCTGGCCCCTATGACACAACCCTCTAATCAACAAATTATAAGTCGTCGAATTAGGCACATACCCCTTCCTAACCATCTCATCAAACAAAACCAACGCATTATCAACACTATCCTTCTTACAAAAAACCTGAATCAACCCATTATAAGTCGCAACCGAAGGAAGAATCCCTTCCTTACCCATGTCATCAAACAATCTCCTAGCTTTCCTAACCTCCCCTGCAACCCCAAACCCATGAATCAACGTAGTGTAAGTAACCACATCAATCTCACATTTCCTCTTCTTCATCTCCAAAAAAAACCGCCATGCTTCCCTATTTTGCCCCGCTCGAAAATACCCTTTCAACATTATATTATAACTAGTCAATGAAGGACTCAACCCTCTGTTTTGAACCATCTCTTTCAAAACTTCCAATGCCTTAGGTGTCCTCTTAATCAAACACCACCCATTTACAATTATATTATAACTAACAACATCAGCCCTAAACTTCCCTTTAAAACTCCTCAACAAATCATACGCCTTTTCGACCCGTTTCAACTTACAAAGTATATCAAGCAAAGTGTTGAATGAAGTCAAATCTTGTAAACAACCATGTTCGTGCATAGTAAAGAATATCTTAATAGCTTTATCTGGCTTTCCAGCAGAAACATACCTTTCAATAATAATGGCGAATGTTTTCGGTGTGGGGCCCATTTTGCGAGACTTGAGACGATCGACGAGAGTCCAGAGAGTTCGAAAATCACGAATACGAGCGGAAATGTCGATGGCGTGATCGAAAGAGGAGAGAGAGTGAGAGAAATTGGGGTGGCGATCGAGGGTTTCGAAGAATTGGAGGGCTTTTGGGCCATGGTTCCATAGGCGTTTTAGGGTTTCGTTAACTAGGGTTTCCGACCAGTTGAAATTGGGGGATTGAGATTCGATAAGGGTTTTGGTTAGGGTTTTAGGGTTGGAGGTTGTGAGAACGAGGTTGGATATGGTGGCGGAGGGTGCCAATTGTGGTGGTGGAGACGGCTGAGATGTGGCGGCGATGGTGGTGGCGGTGGTGGTGAAGGGTCTGAGGAGGGTTGAGGAGAGAGAGAGGGTTTTGGTGTTCTGGAGGAACATTTTGAGTTTGTGGGTGAGAGTAGCATTTTTAAGACCGTTGCGTTCTGTCACAAACACCCGGACATGGAGAGGAGAGAGAAAAAGGATGGTTGCTACTTGCTACTACTAGAGAGTAAAAGAACAAAAACGGCCCTAATATTTTAATTTGGTTTTTCTTTTTTTTCACGATTAAGGGTATTCACCGTAAAGTTGCTCCATGTCCAAGGCGAGATTCAAACCCTCGACCTTAGTTAAGGATGAATGAGTCCCTACCACTCAACCACACCTCCTTGATTTATTTTGGGTTTGATGATTAATATACTGTCAACAAGAGGGGCTTCATTATATGGGGCGGTCCAAGCTTTTGTCACATGGGCCTGGGCTGTATCAAATTTATTTTCCTCGGACCACAGGCACGCAGTACTTGAACTAGGGTTTGTAACGGGCCTGGGGCTGGACCTTCTTCAGCTATAGGCATCAATAGGCCCAAACAAGAGGCGGCCCACAACGTGTTTGGGCCAAACCCGGTTCACTGGCCACTTCTATTTACTGAAGTTAATAATGGGTTGGTTACTTGGTTACCATGACAAATATACGGATAGTTGGGATATTTATTTTTTATCTTTCTCATCGAAGGTTATGAGGTTGTATTAGAAACTAGAGTAACATAAAAAAGACAAACATACAAACTAAATACCATATTTAGATCGAAACTTTAAAAGGAGTCTCATAAAATAAGAGAAGATCGCCCAGGCGACAAAAGAGTACGCTAAAACATTAAAGGTTCTTGGAATAAAAACAATATGAATTGCAAAAGTAGTCCTAAGTAAAGCAAAAAAAAATAAAATCTCTAGGATTAATTAGGAGAGGAAATAGTATACGAAAGTGGGACAATTGCTTGATATCATCCCCTCCTATTGGGAGACAATACATACACCGGTTTATTATCATTAGTTAATGAATCGAGCCAACCAAATCACCAATGATTGATATTAAGTTGAGGGGGAGTGATTTTGTCAAGGCAATAATCACTTCTTCCTATGTACATATCTCAAATAATAAACTCATTTGCTTTGAAAGAAGTGTTTATTGCATTGGCAAAAGCATCGCCCAATTTGAGAGGGAACAAAATGAGAGAAACGATAATTTTATTATGACAATCTGAGTAAAATCATTACATAACGGAGCTTATATAGCTCATCATTACAAATTAAAGCAAGAATAACAAACATTTAAATGACTTCTAACAAATTATTCCGTACTCACACTTGCAAAGCCACCTTGGCACACTCGGGTCAATGGGCTCTTTTACAACTTCCTCAGTTACAGTTGCCATCTTACACGGGCATGTGAAGTATGCCGCACACGGCTCATCACTAGCAACAACTTCCTTGATGAATGTTTTTTTTGAAGAAATTTCCTCAATCAATGTTGATAAAAGTGATGTATTAGAGAGAATCTTAATTAATATTGGTGGTAGTTTTACCTCTCCGATAACGTATATTTCTTGTCCAGACTTTGCATATGTTGGATCAGCTGGGGGAAAAAAAAACAATATGTACAACTAAAAACACATTTCTATATGATATTTGGAAAAAAAAAAAAGATTATTTCTATGGAAGAGTAATTATAACAAAATATTATTGACACCATCTAATTCATGCTCATAAAGTACATTAGGATAGTGATTTTCAATGGAATAACCAACTATGCTACTCTTTTTAGGGCAAATTTGGTGAGTTAGATGGGTATAATAATTTGTTTATTAAAAGGATTGAATTAGAGTACATTTACTTTTCCGACATGTTTTAAAAAGGGCTAGATTTGGTTTATGCATATTGCAATCCGTTTATATTCCTAAACCAACATATTATGATGGGCTCTAAATACAACAAAATGAAACTATGATATCGAGCAGCTCAAATTCAAAAAATAAAATAAAGATAGCACGTGTCTTAAAGGATACCTGATGCAGTGAAGATGAAAATTCCGAAAATAACTAGCTTGAGGTAACCCAACATGTTCGACAATTTTTTGCTTCGTGGGTTTATGCAAAGTGTAATCTAATGACCCCTTTATATAGATGGACAAAGCAAGTGGGTAGATAGAAAATTTGATGTTGGGAGTTGCACATATATTATGGAGTATATATCTGTTGGAGGATTTTTTTTTTTCCACCTTTTTTGTGTTATAACTGGTATGGTGTATGGATGTTGTGTAATGTAAGAACTGATGATTGCAATTTTAGTGGAATGTTGGAGAAATGATGTTTGGAATATTAGTGCAATTTTAGTTGTGTTTTCTAGTTGAAAAATCAGTATATGGTAAGGAACCAGTAGAAATAGCTAGTTGCTATGATATGATTATTACAAGCTAACTGTTTTTGCTAGTTGTACTTGAAAGTTACAATAATGATTTTTAGATTTTAGTTGCATTTGAAGTTGAACGTAGAAAATAACATGATAAATTAAACTATATTTGGTCATTAAGAACTAAAATAGTATATGAAAACTGAAATATGTAATGTAACTAAAATTTAGAAATTAACAATTAAACATACCCAAATCGAAAGCTTGTAGATAACTTATATTTAGCTTTTTTGAGAGGATAACTTATAATTATTTAGTTATTGGTATAAAAGGTAGGAAATGAGGGAATGATTCAATAATGATGAGAAAGAAAAAGCATGAATGAATAATGAAATTTGTAGGAGAAAGTTGGGAAAAGTAAGAATTATTTGTTTTAGTGGAATGAAAGTAACAAAGCTAATGCCCCTCAAAAAAAATAAAAAAGTAACAAAGCTAAGGATCTATAGCTTTTGCTAGAGATAGTGGTTCAATTATTCCTAGTAATTCATCATTATTTAATATTGAATTCGCTAGCTTCATCAAATTGAAGAGAAATAAGGCAAGTCTATGAGGGAGTGAGACTAAGGCTTTGTTCTTCTTTTATTTTATTTCATTTGAGTTCAATTTATATATTGTGGGAAGTTATCATTGAAATAATTTTTTTATTCTAAAATAATTGCTTTATGATATTTGTTTCATTCAAAAATAATTATTTGAACTCATAGTTTTAGATGAGTCCAATACTAAATATGTTTGGATAATTAAAAATGATTAATTAAAGGTTAAGGTGAAGAAATCAAGTCGGTTCATTTAATTTGTTACTTGCATCGGATAGGTGCATGAAGAAGGCTTTAATTTAATGATAAACAAAAGGAAAATTATAAATGTGGTAGTAGTACACTTATATATTTCCTCAACAATGCTGACATTAATAACTTTGTCAAACATTTAAGAACTATCACATTGGTTACATGATACATGGGATGCAACTGCAGCCAAAGTAAAACAATCAAAATAAAACAAATCAACAAATTGACAAGCCAAACACACACAAATAGTACAATTTACCAAATGAATACATGAAAAGCTTGATTGAACTAGTGCTCACTAATTAACAAATAGAGAAGAAATTAAGCTTGAAGTGGATCGATCTAGCCAGTCAATGCCTCATTGTCATATAGGGGTACAAACTGAAACACCACCGACTGGTATGACATGGCACGTAAGTCCTTCACAACACTTATATGTACCATAATCTACACACACTTGACTGAGTTCCTGACACTTGCTTAGTGCTTCTTTGAATAAATGATGGATTATGGGCTCCAATATTGGAACTGGAACCAGGTATTTCATCATATTAGTTAACAAAAAATAAGTTCATTGATATAAAATTAAAGGAGCGTGTGGGGACACAAAAAAAATATTATTAGTATAGTAAAATCCATCACAAGTACTATGAATAAGCTATATTAATATTCTTGATTTGGACATTTGGTCATAGGTCATAGCTAGTTGTTTCACATTATTTTTGGAATTGCCATTGTACCTTTTATTTTGTTTTGCTAATCAATTAAAAGGTGTGTGTTAGTGATGGCGATCAAGACACCTCTCTGTGTAATATCTCAGACAAATTAAGCAACCAGCGAAAACACTGGTGTCAACGTATAGCAGTGTAATATCATCATGGGACAAGTATATTTCCTATAAGCAGGCAGTGACAAGGCATGAGGCAATTGGGGGAAATCACTTGAGAATGAGCTTTGAAACCCTTGATGGTGGAATTAGGGTAATTTTGGACTTTCAGTTTCCTTTTTTATTGGTCTTAAAACCAAAGTATATAAACTCTCCTTTTTTTTTGTATATTTTTTAGTCTGAGTTGTGTGTTGAAAATTAAACATGCAATTATAAAACAAATATCTTATCAAAAGATCTTGTGTAAAAAAGTTTCATTGTGAGACATTTCAAAGTAACATTTTACATTTAAAACGAAACATTTTTTGTTCCAAAAGTAACACTATCAAAAGTGTTTAAAATAAAATGACACTTTTTTTAGTTCAGAACTCAGAAGTATTATTGTTTTGTTCAAAATGTAACAGAAATCTCGCAGAGAAATCGTCTTATATATATAAGTTTTTGCCATATCATGTTCTTACATAAAGCTTTTATACATACAGGAAACCGAAAATCAAGAACAGAGTCTAGTGGTGATTAGTCAAATTGTATGAAACAATTCCATTGATATAATTTCTCACCTTCTGTTTTAGGTGTACAAACTCCACCTCCAACAGCGGGCCGTACAACAATGCATTCTAGTCCTTCGCAACAATTTACTTGCCCATATGCAGCGCAAAGTTGGCCGAATTTCTGGCACACTTGTGTTGGTGTTGTGGATGTAACTGGCACCACTGAGCTTGAAGCTGAAAAACAAATGAACAATTCACCATCAATTAATAAGCAACATACTATACACAATGAAAAAGACACAAGCAAGCACCTGAAAATATTATCCACTTGACATGCATATCTTACAATATAGTTTCTCGGGTTTTCCCCTTAATTAAAATTCTTTTGGTCAAAATGTAAATGTGCGCTGACAAGTGACAAGTACTAAGCTACGAGATCATGACCAACTCAACAATCCCTTTCAGGACAAAATTGATTTGAGTTAGAATTGACGTTTCACACGGATTAAAGGGCTAAATTCGAATTAAACATGTGCCAACCACGTACTTAACCTCCTTATTATATTTCGAGTACAAATAAACCCAATTCAAGGAGACAGGTTGTTATTACTAGTGCATTCTAAGTACAACATTTTGAATGTATGATATCCAATAGTTGAAAATACAAAAGAGAACATGTTGCATGTACTTGAAAGAATACCTGATGCAGTAAGGATGAGAAATCCTAAAACAACGAGGTTGAAATAACCCAACATGGTGTGCAATACTATACATTTGCGCCGATTATTTGCTCTTGGTGGGTTTATTAATTAATACTCCCAATATGGCATATTGTAATGAAAAAAGTGGAGTTATTTATTGAAACCAAATTGACATTACGGCACTTGGCGGTGTTCACAGACAAGGACTAAAGATGGTCTGATACTAACCATTGCACCCTTATCTGTAGAAGATAAGTGATCAGTGGTTGATGATTTGCAGCGTGCTTAGCTTGCTACTGCTGGTACTTGCCGAATACTGCTGATTGCATTCATGAGAGTCATGCCAATGATCATGCAAAACTGGCATTCATGTTTTCGGCATGGAGAATGCTTAGTTTATCAATCGGGTAGTCTACCCGAGTGATATGGACAAGAAATATAAGCATGTACAATGTAACTCAAATAAATTATTTTCAACTTAAAAAAAAAAAATATCAAAATCCAGCCAATTATCAATTCACACATCACCCCGATAGACTACCCGGTGGGTAAATTAATATTTATCCTTTCGGCATTCGGCCTGTTTCACAATTTCACGTGCCACTGACATTCTACTCTAGGTTTTTTTTTTTTTTTTTTACCTTTTTTGGAAATTCTCTTTATATATTAGGGAGTACTCCATAGAGAGATAAATGAGAAAGGAACAATAGCCAAGAGAGAGAGACGGTTTTGGACATTTAACCTTCCAGGGGAACATATAGAGAGTTACGACACAAGTCACAGTTGATTGAAGAGGCAAACTCAAATGTACACATCTGCCTGTACTATGTACTAATGTACTATTCACTACTATGTTTTTCACATGTGCGCATACACCAAATTTGTCCACCATTCATTTATAGGACCACCAATCATCCATGCCTTTCACTTGAACCACATCCTTGTGTTTTTAGTTTTCCATCCATTATTGTTCAAATCTAAACAACCTTGGGCTCCTCCTAATGTGTTCCGATCCCTTTCATTTAGCTGTAATCTCATAGGTGTATGGTCTCCAGCTTCAAATGTGGGAATTACTTTCATGGTCGTCCAAAACATTTTGACGATATTATTTAAACCTAGAATTAGGCCTTACAAATAATATATTTATGTATAGAGCAAGTAAATTGGACTTATTTGTCTGTGATGACAAAAATTGCCAATGATAAACCTTAAGCGATGAACAAATTTTTATTTTTTATTTTTTTGAAACAAAGCGATGTACAATTTTAAGATGACTTTGATGCCATTATTATTATTATTATTATTATTAATAAGATGTCTTTGATTCCTTAATCATAATAAGTTAGCTAATTAAGCTCTCTCATGGATTGCTTAGTTCTGTTGATCTATGCTTTAGAGTCTGGAAATTCCTTGAATGAATGATGTTGTGCTTGATTTGAGTTTCACAGATCTAGTTCCAATTTCACATCCAAAGATTGATTTCCAATTCCCCTGTTTGGGAAATATAAGTGTTTCAATTCTAAAATATGTAAAACCAAACTCACTGCTTGGGATAACACTGAAATTTCAATTCTTATTTTCCACAACATCAAAGCAAAGGAAAAAGGAGTTCCAAAAAACGTAAAATCATTAGTCCATTATTAATCAAATTTTGAAACAGTGAGAGATAGAGTTGTTTACTATTCGGTCTAGACCGATTTTTTGGACCGGACTCGGACCGGGTGAGACCGGTCTGAGTTTTGGATCGGGTAACCCGGTTTCCGGTCCGGTCCGGTTTACAATCGGTCCGGTCCGGTTTTTGCAAATAATTTTAAATGATCAACCCGACTCGCTGACCATTTTCCAAAATTTCGATCTGGTCTGGTCCAGAACCGGTCACACTCGGTCCGGTCCCGCCCCAGACCGAACTCGAGTGGTCCGATCCGGTCCGGTCCTAAACCGGATGAACAGCCCTACTGAGAGATATATAGGTGATGAAACCAGATATGTGGGACAGTGGAGATGGAAATTGAGATTGCAGGCTTTGTTCTTGATGGAATAAGCTATCGTGATATTTGAGGTTGATTTTGTTTCTTTATTAATTTGTTGGATGTATTTTGAAATATGGTGGGTCTGGGTCAAAATTTGAGAATCTGCTCTGGATAGGCTTAGTAGAATTCTTAAGGGTTTGACCAACATCCAAATCTGAATGTACTTGTGTCGTTGTGCGTCCAAACAATGAATTTTTGGCCAAATCCTGGTATCTAAACATCTGATAAATAATAAGAAATCAATTTGTAAAATACATCAAGTTTCTCATTGAATAGTCTACACTACAAAATGAATCACAAATACGAAGGGTTGGAAACACAACCATGTAAGATATATTTTGTGAGGTCACTGAAGTGTGAAATTGGGTACTATCTTGTGCTGACGTCTCTTTTAGGTTTTTCACTTGCTATTTTAGTGGCTTTCGACATGACCCAGGCCCATTAGCTCCGCCTATTTATTGATGGGATGAGAATCACTCTGATGTCATTCCCTTTGAAACATCAATTCAGCCTCTCATAATGGCGCCTAAAAAATCTTCCCAACCCAACGAAACCTTCCATAACCCCTTCCCTTTCCATAACCCCAACCATTTCAAAAAAAAAAAACCTCTCACCTTCTAGCAAAAGGTTGTGACCTCAAGAAGTACATTGAGGATGCCAAGAAGCTACTGAAGAATGAGATAATCAGAAAGTCTTCAGTCGCCAATAAGAAGCGCATAAGCGTCGCCAATCTGGAGGTCTTGGGAGATAGTGGTCGGTTCAACTAAGCAGCTGCAAACTGCAATAACAATCACGGAACGCAAATCTGAATGTCCCTTTGTTCTTCTCTCAGATACCAGGAAATGCGAGCACTTGTGTTGTTGAACAAGCGAGTGCTCAATGCGGAGGGAGAATTGAGGGTAATTTTCTTGGGTTGGGTGTTTTTAATAGAGTAATTTTCTTGCGCTAAATCAGGATTTGGCGGCATATGGTTGTTTTTGGGTTGTTATATGTCGATTTAGGTTTAATCTGTTTTTATTTTTATTTGTTTAGTATGATATCAGGGAATAAACATGTTCGAATGGTTATGATGAGTAGTATACATAAAAAAGGCTATATATTATAATTAAGTTTGTAGTAGTATGAGTCAGTGTAGTCTACATTGTTGTTAATAGTATGAAGATCTATGAATATGATGGCTAATTTTAGTAGTATAATCTGGGTTGTTATATTTTGTTCTTACTTTTTCTGTTATGTTTCGTATTCTCTCTTTTGTTTGGTTGTTATGGTACTGGTACATACAAAAAATGCTCAGTGAAATGAATATTCATTTCTGTGTAGAAAACAATAACTATTCCTCATTTTCATTTTGGTACAAGTACATTGTACATACCAAGACTCTAACTCTAGACAACAAAAAAACGGTTATTGTCCAAACAGAAAAAGCTTGCTCAAGTGTAACTTGGAGAGGTGCAAAATTATCCAATCTGGTACCAAGTACATTGCCAAAATATGCATAAAAGCAATAGACTAATTTTGTAGTTTTGTACTACCTTGTCTGTGACATAAAAGGACGTGACAGGACACTTATGATTTTAGTCATTTGCCTTAGATTCATTTTTATTATTTAATAGGAAGATAGAGAGTTTATTAAAAATATACATAATGCTTACTTAAGCAAGAATGTATACCCATATTTGACTAATATCCGGATATTCAGATAAACCAGTTAGAATGGCTTTGGACAAGTCAATTCTTGAGAAAATGGGGAGCTTACAAGGAAACCCCTCAATTGCAATTATGAATAAATCTGATTTTCTTATCTCCGATCCTTTCAGTCCAAGGACGCAACGGATAGATTGATAGATAGAGGCAATTGGCAGGTTCTGGGGAAAAATGTAGTGCTAAAAATAAAAGGTGGGAACAAAACCAAAATCCAGAAGACTTGGAATTTCATTTGTATCCCATGTGGGTGCAGATACATGGGCTTTATAGGTCATAGTTGACTGAAAGCAATGGCCTTGCAATTGCTAGTCTTATTAGGAAGACACTGGGTACGGATATGGCCTCAGAAGAACGAATTTTGGCTCCAAGATTTTTCAGGGCGAAAATCATTATTTATCCGCGAAATTGCAACTCTTTAATTGTGTCATGCTAATATCTGGCCTAAACTCGCTTCTCAACCCATCTCATGGGCTAAAAGTACTGTCAAGTTTGGCTTGCATCCAACCAATGCCCACTTTTAAACAATTCTACTTAGTTATCTCCTCCTTTTATTCGATTTTTCCCTTATTTAAACCCGTCTTTAAAAATAATAATAAAGTATGTTCTTTGATTCAAGAATTTGGTCATTCCTTACTCAAAATGCTTAGCCACATGAACTTCTCCATCAACATTATTCAACCAACCAATTCTCGTTCCCGGAATTGCAATGGGTTTGAGGCTCGACCTAGACCTGCAAATGCAGATCCATTTATTTGGACCAATACATTTTTAGACCCTTAACTTTTATTCTCTTTTCGTGTGTGTCACAAACCAAATGTAGCACACATATGTTAATATACATACAATTGAATGAAAACAAATTGGATATGAATCGAGTGGAGTACATGAGAGGAGATGGCCTCCGAATAACAGTCGACCCAACAATGCTCGCTCGTGGACGCATCAACTCTAGTTAGGTGATGAGCGACAAAGTTCCCATCACGCTTTACATGATTCCACTTAATGGAAGTAAAACTACGACTAGCAACGGAAAATAGGAAATATCGTCTAAAACCACACCTAGTTCTATAAAAGAAGAGAAACCATCACGTATGGAGAAATTAACTGGCTTTGGTGAAAATTAGCTAGACCTCTATTGCTGATGAGCTCCATCCACAAACCACCTGCTCCTGCATGATTAATTTCCTATAGAAGCAAGGAAGGGTAGTGAGTTAGATCAAATATACTCGTACATAGTATACTAAGTAGATTAAGAAGGGGAGTATGAAGTCTCGTACATGGCTTAGACTGAGTTAGTCAAAGAGGATTGCCGATTCAAAGCATAGCCTATCGTTGCTATCTTGGCTAATTGTAGACTAAGTACACTAAGTAAAGGTTCAACTCGCAAGAGACCTTTATTATGTGTGAGATTTCCAAGGTTGTATTTTCATACATTGTGGAAAATGGTGGGGGATTGTTGGAATTATTTCCAACATGTATGTGTAGTGTGTGAAAAGACATGTTGATTCATACATGTCTATTTATGAAGGAGTCTTATACCAAGAGATACAATGGTTTAATTGTGTCTATTGGTGAAAAGACACATGCTAATAGGCA
The DNA here is from genome assembly GCA_038025085.1 of Tetragonia tetragonoides. Lineage (NCBI taxonomy): Eukaryota > Viridiplantae > Streptophyta > Magnoliopsida > Caryophyllales > Aizoaceae > Tetragonia > Tetragonia tetragonoides. The sequence continues at coordinate 5,519,563 of CM076139.1, forward strand.
TGATCCTTCATGTGTGACACATAAATGAAAGGTCACAATGGTTCACACGAGGCATGTATTCTTCTATAAATAGAGGAAGCCATAAGCCTCTTGGATATGGTTAAGATATGGGTACAAGGGATTAACATTCTGGTACCATGTAACACACTAATCTCTCAACCTTGCCTTCTCCTTGGGCTCTTAGTGTCATAATATTGTTAGTGCAAGACGCTGTTATGACTGGAACTCTGTTGTATCTCAAAGACTGTTTTAGTTCTCCCGTTGCACATAGGGACAAATAATCAAGTCTTTAGGAAAGCGCCCTAGGCGTGCCTCAGAGTTGTTTATACCATTAACCTATGTCCCTAAAATTATTATCCAACAATCTAAAGACTTGACTTAGTACAAAGGGTACAGATAATTAGCTGCGGATTTTAAAAAACCGTAGCTAATTTGCTACAGATAAAATTCCGTAGCTATAATCCGCAGCTAATTCTTGATTTTTTTGTAGTGAAAAAGGGAGGAAATCAAAGGATTTTTACAAAAAAAAATAAGGAAATTTATACAATTTATATGGAATTTTGCCAAAAAGTATGGTTGCAATAGACCCCATATCCCCCTTGCTAGGTCCGCCCCTAAGCTAAGCGCACCCTTAAATGTGAGTGTACGAGCTAAGCGAACAACCCTCAAATACAAGAAAAGGCTCTTACCTAAAACACTGAATAAGAATTGTTACTAGGGATGGCAGTGGGGCGAGTACGGGTGGATACCGCCCCGCATTCACCCCAGTTAGGGTGGGGATGGGGGAGTGCTAGGTGGGGATGGGGCTGAGGTGGTTTGCCTTCTTCCCCCAGTGGATACCCGTCGGAGCCCCACCCCGCCCCGCCCCACCTTATACCTGCTTACCCGCCCACCCGATCATACCCATCTGCCCCGCCATACCACATAAAAATAAGAAAATGTAAAATATAAATATATAAAACCTTATTTTACCAAATATATAAAAATCGTCTACTGCTATTGCTTATCAAAAAACTCAAATTTTTCCGTTGCAAATTATCTTAGGGTGAATTTGAGGTAGATCTAGATGTGGGTTTCGTTTGTTTTCGGGCGGGTATAAAGCGGATATGGATACCCTCCCGATAAATAGAGCGGAGGTGGATACCCGTCGAGTAAGTGAGGCGGAGGTGACTTTGGGATCTCCAACCCGTGGCGGGGATAGAACAGGTGGCGGAATCAAAATACTTAGACGGATATGAAGATAGATCTACCTATATCTACTAACGCCCCCGCCCTATTACCATCCCTAACTCTTACAAGGAACAAGAATAACTGTTGAAGAATAATGCTTGGAAACACAAGACATCCCTTCTCAAACATCGATTAGTACATTTATTAAGTTCCTCACACACAACAAGTCTTAAATTTGCTCAATAAAAAAACAACAACAAGAAGTTTAAAACAATTAGGGCCTATAATGACCCACGCAAACATACATATACTTAGCAACTTTTCATTCTTATATTTAATCCTCGTCATTTTATTCAAACCACCCCATAGACAACGAGGACGCGCTGGTGATGCACGATCATTCGTTGGCTTATCTGCATTGAAGTGAATTGGAGTAACAGACTCCTGAGCAGCAGGTGTGTGCAAATTCAGGAATGCATCGGTCCCCTCCTGCTTTACACATAACATTATTATTGCCCTCCACACTTTGTTTAAGGGCATAAATTGATCCAACTGCCTTTTCAATTTCTTTCATTGCTACCATTGCATCTATTTCTGCCTTCAGGAGCTCTGGTGTCATCATAATTCCCATGGTGCTCCTCCTTTGTTGTTGATCCTTTGTATCACTTATTGGATCAGCTGAGAATGAAATTCCCCCATGCAACAAGGAAAATATACAATTCAAACTTTTAGTCAAATCGTCTAATTATTATTCTACACACAACTACAACAACCCAGTAAGTATCCTGTATAGCTAGGGAGGGATCTGGGAAGGTTCAGATGTACGCAGCCTTACTCCTAACTAATCGTCTAGAAGCAAGAGAGACTGTTTCCGATTTAAATCGTCTAATTCTATGGTATCGAAATGCATAAAATTCAAGAACTTGATCGAAGCCAGCGTAAGCGAGTAGAGCAAATAATATACTACTAGTTTTCATTCCCGTGCTTCGCACGGGCTCGTTAAATAATTTTATAAGTAGATAAAAATTAATAATAATATTTTGCAAAATATTTCAGGAGAAATTACAACTATTTATTAGATGCATTGTTTGAAAGAAAGGTCTATATAAAATGTACATGTCAATTTTTAAAAATATATATTCCATACCGTCGTCATTCATAATGAGATTGGACTAAATTTAGTTCGACAACTAAAAAATATATGTGCATTATACTATTTAAATTATCTATCTCGTAATTTTTATTACTAAACGTAAATATTACTTTATTCCCTTAATATATTACTTTATTTTTATTAAGTTTCTTAATCTATAAAGACAATAATCAAACTTTTGGATTAGTTATACAATAATTGTACATTTACATTAGACATCAACTCCTATGTCGCCAAACCATATCAACTTTCAAAGTATTAACCCTAACACAAATCTCATTTTTTAAATATGGATAAACTTCTCCATTGTCAAGTTGTGTTAGCTTGTACAAAATCTATTTTGGATATTAATTGTTGTTAACCATTTAATGGATAGAATTTTTGTATATAACAAATAAATATAATAAATTAAAACTATTCAAAATCATATGATGCATAAAAATAAATTTATATGCATTAGTGTTAGTCAAAGTGGTAAAAAAATAGTTGACGGCCTACTGTCCCTTAAACACAACTATAATCCTCTTATATGCCGCCTCACTTGAAGTCATTACTCACCACACAATTAGCACGTGCTTGTAAGAGGTTTACATAAAGCCCTTTAGTAATAATTTCGATCTTACTTGATTATTAATCTTTGTTGAGTACAAAATTAATACTTAAAAGTTTGCTTATTTTCTACCCAAAATTTCCTAAATAAATGAAGAAGCTAAGAGCTTCTACGAATTTCATTGGATCAAATATAGGACATATATATCTCATTTTGGAGTACATTTCAATCCCTATCCAATGAAGTAAGAATTATAATTTTTAGAGTTGTGTAATCAGAGTTATATTGTATTATAATGTTTACAATTTGCTAATGATTGTAATTATGATACTAATAAAGGCTAATAATGGTGAGTAATAATTAGTGACTTGCTTGCTTATATGGTGTCTAGGTGTCATCACTACGCCAATGTGAACGCTTATGTGTCGTCCCACATGTCGTCACCACACGAAAAAGGAACCAATTATCTAGGTTTTCTCGTAAAATAATTCTATGAACATATTGAATAATATAATGCTTAAAAAATTGGAAGTGAAATTATTAATATTATTGATAAAATATATTTTATTTATTTTATTTTTACAAAGATTACTATCCATATTATGCATCATAATAATTCTTAAATAAATAATATTTTAATTCCACCTTTATTTGTAATGAGATTGGACTTAGATAGAGAGTAAAAACCGTATACGTATATGTACAGTAATTTTAATAAGTAATTCAATTAATGATAAAAAAAGAATAAACTCATTCTGCAATAACAATATATTTGTAATAAAAGTTTCATACCATGCTCCTTTTATACCGCACAACTAAAACTACGTGAGAAAGTAGTGCACATGTGGCGTTTATGTATCATCTTCACACGAACATCCCCTCTGATGTGACATTTACAGCCGCATGGGAATGACCCAACTTTTATCAGACACATATCATATATATATCTCATTTTGAAGCGTTTTTCAAATCCAATCCAACGGAGTCAAATTTATAATTTTTTGACATACGTAACTAAAGTTATTTTGTTTTATAATTTTAAAAATGTTAATAAATATGTAATTAATTTAATTAATGATAAGACATTAATGGTGGATGATGTGTTAAGTTATGTGGCAAGTTTATGATGACGTGTCGGTTTACGTGTCATGCTTACACGATGTGACGCGCCTACGTGGCGTCTCACGTGTCGACACCACACGAAGAAGGACCCAGTTATATATATATATATATATATATATATATAGAACTTGATATTTATTTAGTTTAATAGTCTAATCGATCGGTATTCAGTACTATATACTCTTATAGTCCTATATGGTATCGAAATATTTATATTATACATACTTCTAAAACTCGAAACCATAATTAAGCAAGTGAGTAAAGCAAATAATATGGCCGCTGTTATTGCTAGGCCTAAAAATACTAATGCCAGGTCATTAATTTTTTGAGTTGACAATGTAGCCCTTCATATTAATAAGGCAAAATACATATTCTCTCCCATACAATCTTTAATTGCCTTTTTTACAAACAAAAATTATGGAAAATGTATTAGGATTAGGGATCCAATAATTCCACTAATTTAGCATTAAATTTGGAAGGGAGATTGAATTGAGAATAATATCACATCATATATAATATTGCTCTCATCCTATCATAAGTCATAACCCGTGGCTCTTTGATTTCCATGATTCTGATCTCTTTTGCTAAATATCTTCGTCCTCATGTATTATTCTAGTTGTATATGCTTACTATGGCCATGTACAACGTAACTTCTCCAATCAAATTTTTAGAAAAAGAAGCTAACCTAGCAAGATACTTTTTATCCAAAAATAATAACTTAGTTTTAAAAATTGCTAGCAAAATTATAAAAAGATTTCATTAAACAGTTTGAGAACTAAAATAGTAGTTACTACGAAATTCTAAAAAAAATATCGTAGCACTTAATTATAGACATCTTTAAAACTCTTGACAGAGCTTCACCATTAGTGATTAGGACGTAGCACACTATTTACATTTTTTTTTATTGAGGGGGAAGTACATTCTTTACGTAAGGATTATATAACTTGTAAATTCTAATTGCATCCTCCATAATATTATAATAGAAAAGAAAAAAAATCAAGCAAATAAATGTTTGCATTTCATTAATTTAATCATAATTGTCGTCGGTGAATAACATGCCCAACAATCCAAGCAATTGAAGTTATTGCATATTTCAACTATTTTATTTTTGGATCTTAGATATTTTGTATCAATGAAAATATTCTTTATAATTTTGGAAACATTTTATTTGACTATCATTATGATTAAAATAGATAGATACTTAATATGTAAATAAGCTAAGAAAGCGTAAATAAAGTCATACTACAAAAAGAGAATGATTTAGATTGCCTAATTAATATAAAGGGCTAAATTGTCTACTCAAAGATTTTTGGGCCTGACATTAGTGTTTTTTGACCTGACAATAACAGCGGCCAATAATATACTCGTACATACTAATAGGAAGAAGCAAAACAGAACACGATATTTAGAAGAAAAAAAACCTGCTGATGCAGTGACAGTGAGGATGAGAAATCCAAAAACGGCAAGCTTGAAGTAGCCCGACATGTTTGAGAGATTTGTGATATCACTGTATGAGAGAGAAAGATATGATAATAATAAGCTAATTAGTAAGTGAATTTGCAACTGGCTGATGACTGCTTCATGGCTTTGGCTCTTATTTATACTAGCGTCTTCTGCGTACTCAACTACCCCATCTTTAATGTTTTGAATTAATATCAAAGAGATATGGGATCAGGGACAGGTTAGATACAAAAATTTGTAACTTTTGATGAGACGGGGGTCACTTTTCAATGTAATAAGGGTTATTGCTCAGCATAAGTGACCCCTACATTTCTAAACAGTAACCCCATATTATTGTAAGTTGATCTCATCACACAAGACTTGTTGTAGGTTAGACGAAATAAAAACGGATTGCGTTAATTATATAGTACTCCCTATTTTGCTATTTTTGTGAATTATCGTGGAAACTGAGAAGCCCTCTGCGAAAACATATTAATGCGAACTATTTTCATTTTATCTATCATATCCCTCATCCTATATTTCTTTCCACTAGTTGATCTTGCGCAAGACCGTTTCACAATAAAACGGTCGAAAGTAACACATTTTTATTCAAAATGTAATATTTTTTGTCCTATATGTAACATTTTTTGTATGAAAAGTAACACTTCTTTTTCGACAACAAAAAAATGTTTAAGATAAAGTAACATTTTTTCATCGAAAAATGATATTTTTCGTTCAAAATGTAATAGTCGTCTCACTATTAGACCGTTTAACACAAGTTTTTGCAATCTCTTTAATATTTAAAACAAAATCCCTTAAAAATAAAGAAATTTAGAATAAAAGAGTATTGATTGAATGGAGGCTAGGTTGGGACGAGAGAGAGGGAAAGGGAAAGAGAAAGAGATCCTCGCGGTTCTTTTGATTTATTTTGCTTAAGTGAGAATTTTTTTCTAACAAGGGCATGTTTGTTTCCCATTTTATAAACTGTCGTTCCATTTAATTTAATAAGAAAGTTGTTTTTTTTTAGTAAAAAAGATGTTTGGTTTGCCTATATGTTTACTAAAAGGGTGTTACTTTTTATCATATAGTCTATCTCGTTTTTCACTAAGGCCCTGTTCTTTTCGTCGTTTTCATGCTGCATTTCGTTTCTTTCCGTCTCGTTCCAATCTGTTCCGTTCCGCGCCGTTCAGTTCCGCATTCTGTACTTCATTTTGTCTCACAATTTGTTGAATTATCCACGCCGCGTCGTTCTATTCCGTTCCGTTCCAATCTGTACCGTTCCATTCCTCACCGTCCCGCACAATTCCGTTGAAGAGAACAGGGCCGCCTAAAACAACTTTTCCATTCAATTAAATAGAAAAATGGTTTATAAAATGAGAAACAAACAGGCCTTTAACATATCAGTTTTTCTTAGTTAAGTTAATGGTTGAAAACCAACCCCACCCCCCCAACCCCCAACCAATAGGGTAGTTGATTTTATAAATGAAGAATGTAAATGAGGGGATGTGCAATTTGGGTAGTTGGAATTTATTTTTCTTAGTACACGTGTTAGATAAGGGGTTGGTCCTTACATTCACAAAATTAAAATCAAATGATTTTTTCTCTAGATATTGTTTTCAAGATAACAAGGTAATCTCATGACCTCTGAAGGTAATGACTCGGAAAACCTTCAAGTGGCCTTGAGAGTTTTAAATCTGGGACCTTTGGAACATCTAACTGAGTGAGATATTGACTTAAGTTTTTTTTTTAAAATATTAATCTTAATTAAAATAAAGGATGCGTATAAGTGGAATGCCAAGCGTAAAAAAGTTTAGCACAATGTTTTTTTTTATTCTTTTTAGGGAACTTTGTTTTATTACATTTATGTTTTTTATATACTTATGGAAAATATTTGGTTAACTCAGTGGGTGGACAACCCACATCCTCTTTGTATGTATTTCTCTATAACTTTAAATGCCACTTTTTAAAAATAGAGGAGAGAGAAAATGAGAATAGAGGAGAGAGACAGACAAAAAAAAATGTGGTCAGATTGTCAATCCACTGAATCAACCTATCATTCTCCAATACTTGCATATTTAAACTCTTCATTGGCTTTCTTAATTAGCACACCCACCTCTAAAGGAACTATCAAAAATTATGGAGGAGAGGTGGGGATAGTGCAGCTGGAGACTCTTTGGAGGGTAGAGCCGTAGAGGTCAGGTGGCTCCAGCATGATGGCTGCACCTGGGCCTGAGGGTCATCATACATTTCTAAGGATACTTGCAGGATTGCATTCGAATGACAAATAGCTACCTAGCAGCTATGCTTGCAACTAAACTATAAAGTACATATGGATATCTATCACATTCCGGATTGATTGGTGGATTAATTTACATAAAGCCGTGCAATAACTATCATACTTTAAAGTAATGCACCATATATCTTGCTCTAATATGCACTTATTTTTATTTATTTATGGGGTAACCTTTCTCAAAGGTCAAAAAATCATAATCATAATCATAATATCTATATATTAGGTATTTTCTGACAGCATTGGAGGCGTCCACCTAAGCGAGCCATTGTAATAAAATTTTAAAATAAATATAAAATAGAAATATATAATTTGGTATAGAATATTTACTAAAGTTGTACTTTCCTAAATCGTTAAATAGTAGACTATATTAGAGGTTTTGGTATAGAATATATACTAAAGTTGTACATTCCTAAATCGTTAAAGAGTACTATTAGATTTTAACTAGCATATAACTTTATTTCCACAGCTTAAAAAATTAAATTTCTTACACCATTGGAAAGATGACGAAATATCCTTTAAAATGAGACTCATTTGTAGGATGTTTTATTTGATTAAAAAAAATAAAGTATGAGTATACTCTATAAAAGATGCATAATCATAATCATAATATATCTATATATTAAAGGCATTTTCTGACAGCATTGGAGACGTCCACCTAAGCATGCCACCTAAGCGAGCCTTTTAAAATTTTAAATTTTAAAATAGAATATAATAACAATAATAGACCATAAATAGAAGTTGGGAAAGAGAGAATATAAGAGTTATAGCAGTAAATCATTCGAGATCACGAAATGTTAAACGGCATATAAGTTTTATTTCACGCTTCAAAAATTCGAAAATCTTACACCAATGAAAAGAACGCGGAACGCACTTTAAAACAAAATCCGTTTGTCATATATCTTATATATGCATTGAAATTTTGCATAGGGAGCGTCATCTAAGTGAAAAAATAAAATAAAATTTATAATATATCATTTAAAATATGTCATCCAAACAACACCGTTAATATTAAATAATTAAAAATTAAAATATTTAAGAAATCATTTATAGTTAATGAATTAAAACTTTCTTATATATTGACCATAAGAGAAGTAGGAACGAAACATAAAGATTTTGTCTGAACATATTAGTCAAAAAAACAAATATAATCGACTTCCATCTACTGTAATTACTTTACGTTTATAGTAGCAAACGGATTTTCTTAGTTTTTTTTTAGAAAGGGATTTTCTTAGCTTTGATATATGTTTTTTTTATTCTTTTTGTTCAAAATCTCCCCTCATGTTTTCTTCACTACTAAAAGGTATCACCGTGACACAACCTATTTACACTACAACTTCAAGTAATCAGTAAACTTTATTATTAAGATCAAAAATGATATTGACCTTCCATAAAATCCTATAGGGAGTATTACATAAGTTTTTTTTTAAAGGTGTGATAGAAGATTCATATAATATATCTACTTTAAATCATACACTGATAGACCAGGAAATATACACAAGTCGGACCATAATACTAGATGTTACATACATTACATTGCTACTGATTTACAGGTATCATTATAGAAATTAAAAAAAGAAATTTCAAGGTAAAATTAATCATGTCTATATATAAGTTGGCATTTTAAAGAGTTTTGAGGCATGCCACCTAAGCGAACATATTAAAAATTGAATATAGAAATAGAATTTTGGATAAGTGAAAAGATTTTTCAACAACACACAACTTTTGATTCAAGTTTCAAAAATTCATATTTTTACACTTTTACAAAGAACACGTAATATAAAGACCCATTTTGATTATAGTACTTTGTAATCACAAATAATACATTGTGCTTGCAGGTCTAGGTTTGAAGACATTACATATGAAAATGGTAGTGTTTATATATACGAGTATAATTCATAAACATAAGTTTCCACATGTACAAAATAATCTAAATCAAAAAGAAACAAAATAGATTGAAAGAAGAAGAGTTGAAGCATCTAAGGCTCCGTTTGATTCACCTGGATAAAACTGAACTGAACTGAACTGAACTGAATTGATTTTTTAAACTTGACCGTTAACCATTTAAAATTCGTCCAAACATAGTCAATATTGAACTCATTTGAAAGTATGCTTTGAGATCTTTCCAATGACATAATTATCATCATGAAATTACTTCGGAATAAAGTTATATATGAGTTATAAAGTTACACCCGAACTGGACTTAACTGAACTGAATTTAAGTAAAATTAAGGTGAATCAAACAGAGCCTAAGTCCAAATCTAAAAATCAATTCAATTCAGTTTAGTTCCCGTAAATAAAACATGATATTGAAAAATAAATTAACAAAGAAAAGAATGAAAACATATAGAAATTAACCCGTGCATTGCACGAGCATCATTACTAGTAAAATATATAGATAACACTAATCAAAATACCCAATATATAATCAAGCGTGGCCATGAATTTGTTATGAAGCCACATAGATAACATTGGGTAAAGCAAGTAGGGATTTACACAGGTCTAAGACTGGACCGGATCGGGAAAAATCGGATCGGACCTAAATCGGAATTTGAAAAATCATTAAACCTATGACCGGACCTAAAACATTCAGGTCTCGGACCGAATCGGACCTGAAAAACCCTGAACCGGACCAACCCAGACCTATATGGACCGACATTACTTTTATGATTTTTTTCCCACAAATTTATGTCGATTTTAATAAACCTTCATGCAAAACCTAACACCAATAGTAACAACTCAATAAGTATCCCTACGAGAGTGAGATTTTGAGGAGAAACAGATGTACATAACCTTACCTTTATAATCGATTTTGCAAAACTTAGAATGTATTAAAGCATATATCATTTAAAAAGCTAAATATAAGTAGCGAGGAAAATATTTTATTCAAAATAATAATTAAATTTTAAACTTAATGAAAAAATAGTAATTTTTCTAGTTATCAGGTCCAAACCGGTCTATTCAGATTTTGGACCGGATCGGACCGAAAACCCAAAATACATAAATTGAAGAACTGAGGACCGGACCGATTCCACCAGTTTCAAGTCAGATCCGGTCTATTCAGGTCAGATCCGATCCAAAGTTCAGGTCTGGACCGAAATTTATGCAGCCCTAAAAGCAAGTACATTAGGATTCATTTGGCCCAGCTTCTATCAAGTTTTATAGCTTCTCTCACTCAACCTCTCTCTCCACGACCAAATCAGCTTGTTAGAAACTTAAAATACCAAATAACTATATTCACATCATATCATTCGAATGCAGATTTACGAACACTCTTCATTGTCTTTTCTTTCGCTCCAAAATGGAACCCGCGTTGAAGTGAAGTCTATAATATGGGTGTAACGAACCCTGTACCTCATAATGTAGTTTCTATCGTTGTCCAATTCTTAAATTCTCAACTTTAGCTGTGCGAAAACATGAAAAAAAAACGCAATTGCTTAACGTAAATTCTAAATTACTAAACGCAAATATTTTTTTCTCAATTCTTATCAAAATACCCTTTTATTCTGAAGAACAACTTTCATCCCTTTATTCTTTTTCTTCCCAAATCCCTCGGTTAACTTTGGCTTTGTAATTTTAAGGACCTAAGTTATATCAACATGGATAATAATTTTTCATCCAGAGAAATTTTTTGATACAATTGACCATGAAATTCATCTAACAATTAGAATTTGCTTTTATTTTAATTATTTATTGTTATAGGGTTTACGGGTGGTGAGTGGCGGCTGGCTAGGTTGTTTCAAGGGGATAAGGAAGGACATTATTTGGAGGGGAAATGCACAGCAGCGGCAAATCAGAAGATGGGAAAATCGAATTGGGGAATTAATTCAATTAGGGTTGAGAGTCGAGAGTGTGAGCGTGTGAGGATGTTGTTGACAATGACGATGATGTTCATATTGGTGACAGTAGTGGGGAGCACTGTGAGCCCAAGCCCGAGGCATGGGGCTTGGCCGGAGCAATTCCACGCCATATCTTTTGGAGAGAGAGAGAGAGAGGCTTTGACAGGGGGGTCGGCTTTGACGGAGTTGGGGGCTTTATCGGGTCGAGGGGCTCTGACGGTTGAGGGGGGGGCTTTGTCGGGGTGGTAGTGGGGTGGGAGGCTCTGTCGGGATGGTGGTGGGCGGTAGATGAAGATGATGTGTGCTTCATTTGCTTCAATGGTGGAAGATGATGTGTGCTTCATTTGCTTCAATGGTGGAAGCCGAGTTGTTGGGTTTCTTTGATTTTTTTTTTTTTCAATTGTCTTTTATTCTTTCAAGGTAAATGGAGAATTGATAGGGAGAAAATGAGGGAGGAGAGAGAAAGAGTGAGAAACTTAATAAGGGTATTATGGGAAATGGGAATTTACGTTTAGTAATTTGCGATTTACGTATAGCAACCCCAAAAAAAAAACTAATTAATTTAACATAATCTCTTGTTGCCGGTATTTTTCCCTTCTGTTGTTGGAGAGGGATAGGGGCATCAAACTAACCCCAAAAGATGACGAAAAAAACAGAATGATACTTACACAAGTGTTAAAAGGTCTGGACGATCAACTATCATACAATTTTAAAGGTTTTCATTTGTTCAATATTCTAAGAACAAATCAAGGAGGTATGGTTGAGTGGTAGAAACTCATTCATCTTTAACCAAGGTCGAGGGTTCGAATCTCGCATTGGGCATAGAGCAGCTTTAAATTTCTTGGCCAGCTGTCCCACCCTTTAAGGTGCCTACAAGCCCAATCAATAATCAATCAATATAAATAAATAAACTTCAAGAGAACAAAATTTACATGCGGTTGATGAGTTAGTCACACTGACCTCACCGTCACATGATAAGTATAGTTGATCCGCAACCTTAGATACCTTAGAAAGACGGGATGCATTTCTAATATGTAGCTTTATAGGATGTCCTTTATACCGAAAGGTCAAAAGCTTTGGGGCAGACAGATCGATCAATGATTTCCAAAAGATCACAGAACCATGCGCATACCTTAAGATGCATGCTTCAATGATAAACAAGAAGCTGTTATGTTAGTAAAGTAATCTGATGCTCTGAGGTCCAAGTTCTCAAGAAACGAATGGAAAGGAATGCAGAATGCATTCAAGTACTTGATCAGATACATTGACAAATTTAAGACACAAAGATGTTAAGGCGGGCTTGATGCTAGCTAGCCAAATCATGATGCACACGAGTGCAGCAGGCGAAAGCAGGCAAACTATGATGTTAAAAATCGAAAGGAGAAGATAATACCAAAAATATTTATATTCCAATTGCTTATTTCGATCAGTTTCTCTTAATGGCTAAATACACCCCTCAAAACTTGATAAAAAAAAAAAATCAAAACTGTTTATAGTAAAGCATTGAGAATTTGAGATGTCTTTGATGCCTCTTTTAGTTTGCTTATTAGTAGCTCTGAGCTCTGTTTATTAGATCAAATGCTGTAAAGGAGTATGGATGAATCACCACATCAACATCAATGTCTTCCCCATCAGCTTTGAGTAAATTTGATTGGGGCACCACCTAACAGAAAGAATATACATACACACACAAAAAAAACATTACTAACACATCATGATCATCTCTCTTTCTTTCATTTCCTTACCCAAATTTTCACTCGATATCGTGTAACGATTCACAAAAGCAAATGAAATAGTAGAAATTAAAACTTAGTAGTACCTTGGTAGGATTTTCGAATGTATTTTCGGCTTCCAAGTCATCAGAAGTGAGTACAGTTTGGATTGAAGGTTGTATCAAATGTGGTGGCTCAACTCCTTTAATAGAGATCTTCAATTTTATTGGCTTATTTTCGTAGTTAACAACCTGGCTCAGTAACAATCAAAAATTTAAATGGAGTGTAAGTAGTTAACTAATCACAACAATATAATATTCTATAAATTATTAAAAATTTAGGAAAAAAACCTTAATTGTGATGTAATTCCTTTTGTTCTTTTGGTCCATCCAATTTATAGCAGTGGCAAAAATTTGGGCCTCTGGGTGGGTTTGTTGAAGATGAGAATCCAAAAGCAGAGCTCCACTTGATTCTTTGAAAAAGGTTTGGACCCAATAACTTGAGATTCCATATAGCTTGTTTGAATTGAAAACGATCAAATCTGGGCTCCAGCTTTCTCACCAGATAATGCCCAAATTGTTAGTAAAAGGACCACAAAAATGTACAGTAAAAGCTTCTTTAACAGACGGAGAAAGATTAATTAGTAGAGACTGTTGTATGCAGAGTACCTTCTATCATCCTCATGGACAAAAAGTGGAGCATAGCTAACCATTTCGACAACATCACTGCATTATGATTACAAAACATATTCATCACGCATTGAAACATGCTTTACTTATTGTCCATTGCGGATTTAGAAAGGATTTTCGTTTGGGACGAGGGTATAAATTTTTATCTACAGAGATTGAAACCTTTGGAACTTGCCTGTTCTTCTCCAGTGAAAGTAAGAAAGCAGCTTCAGCTAATGCACCCTTGAAAGTTCCATTGCGCACTTCTGCTTTAGGCTTTGTCACAGCGTATTCACTCACAAAGGCCTTTATAAAGGTTAAATGCACATCAAATAAGAAAAATGCTATGCAAGATTAAATCAGCAGACATTTACGTTGTGCAAATACATGAAATTATCACTAGGATGTATACCTTTGGGGCATTAGGGTCACTCCTCAACGTGTTCTCGAATAGAAGAGTGTTGTCAAGCATGCCCTTTGCAGTTGTGTAAGTCTAGTAGAATAATAGGGCCCAATTAATACATTATTAGGTAAACGTAAACCATATACTCCTATCACCGAAATAACATAATGCCAAAGGCAAATTTCATTATTTATTACGTGGTAATCGTATAAATCGGCTGGATGATCCAATTTCTGTTTTGACCCATCACAATTTGAGATTGCTTTAATATCTGGATAGGCACGTTTTAGGGCAAGGTAGAACCTGAGATAGTTTCCTGTCCAGAAATAATATAAAAGAGTTAAGAGAAATACAGTAAAAATTGATAATGATATATATATTTATAATGCACATACTGAGTTCTAACATACCTCTATAGTTCTTAAAACCACAGTCCTCATTTCCAATGGCAACATATTTGAGGCTAAAAGGTTTGGGATGTCCCAACTTTGCACGAAGAGAACCCCATTTAGAGTCAGGGCTACCTCTGGCAAACTCAATGCTATCGAGCATTTCCTGCATTTCCATATTATGCATAGAATAAATCAATGAAGATATAATTGCAAAATCAGCAAATACTGTGAAAAGAGCCGATTAATATCCCAATAAAAGTTAGACTATAAACATGACATACTTGTACAAATAGAGAGATTAGAGAGGTATCAACTTCATCATGGTGACCAATTCCTGAAATGAGATAAGAAAATAAGCGCAAGGGCTCAAAGAGAGAAACATATACTAACAAATTACACAGAAAGAATTGCAAGCATGTTTAATTAGTACAAACCATTGTTAATTACCCACACAGGCTCTGCACCAAGGTCCTCTGCCAGCTAATTTAAAACAAGAGGAAAATACTTAAGAAGCATATATTTGCTGAAAAGTTTATTAATTCAATATAATCATATAAGTACTATATAACATATGATATGATGGTTTACTATTTACTTGAAGATATTCGAGGTAACCAAGCCCATCATCAGTCCAGTAATTCCAGATATCACCATAATGTCCTGGCCTCTCCTCCCAAGAACCAACTGTTTCTTTCCAACGAAATGCATTACGTAGCGTGTTTCCCTCAACATAGCATCCACCTACAACATAAGTGTGTGAACATCATATTAGTATCGTACTGTACCGTGATTCACATCATGACATTATTCATAAATTACTTACCTGGAAATCGAAGGAACCGAGGTTTCAAATTAAGAAGCATTTCCATCATATCCGTCCGGAACCCATGGCCCTGCATGCATGACTTCTAGGTTGTTACCAGATATGTATATTACTAAGGCGTAATTTGTATAAAAGATCATGTAAAACACATTAGCAAAACGAAAAGGTTGAATAATGTTCACCTTGTATGTATCTGTAGGCATAGCTGACACTTGATCAAGCCATATGGTTCCCTTTTGGCTTGTGGTGAACTGGAGCCTAGAATTAAAATACGACCCTGTAGCTTCTAAGGTGGTCTCCATTCTTGTCCAATTCCTGACCTTTTCAGCATCAGCCCTAATATATAGTCAATGATAAAATTATAATATACTCCTACTTATCAGACATATCTCTCAGCATAACTGGTAAGAGAATTAGTTCCAGCATTCCAAAATCACAGAATAATGATACTTACACAATGTGACTAAAGCCTAGCACTTGTGTTCCAACTGCATTAACCAGTGACACTACACCGTGAAGCGAACCAGAGGATCGAATGAAGAATATGACTTTATATGTCCTCCAAAATAAATGAATATTGTAAGCAGATCATCAAAATCTTCCAGGGGGAAATGTTTTATCAATTCAGTTTTGTAGATAAGTACCATGCCCCAGTAACCGGGGTTGTAAACTCCAACTCCTCCTGGGGGGCAACTTGTTTGGTCACAATGTATATCCATTCGAAGAGCAACCTGGTTTGTTGGAAAGCACGATGAGAGCTCGGTTGTTATGGATATCGCCGTCTCATCCCCAATTACACCCCAGGGACTAATCAGTGACGGCGTATGCCTCCCTCCAGCCTCAAATCCTGATTTATATATATATATATATATATATATATATATATATATATATATATATATTCATTAACTAAACCACAGTACAAGTTTAAATGATTCCAAACATACTAATACTAACACGGCTAGTGGTTAAGACTGAGGTTCGTTTTATATTGGGGGAAATTAGCTAGACCTCTATTGCTGACGAGCTCGGTCCACAAACCACCTGCTCCTGCATGATTAATCTCCTATAGAAGCAAGAAGGCAGGGTTAGTGAGTTTGATAGAATGAACAAAATCCTCAAGCCAAGCTAGTTAGCCCACAACAGATGTTGACGTACATAGTATACAATAATTAAGCCCGTACATATACCTCAAAAAATATGCCAAATAAATGTTGGGGTATAGGACGTCCGGAAGAAGCATTGACAATGAGAGAAACTATGTGATGGTCATGAGCAGCAAAGCAAGTATGAGGAAAAATTAATGCTCCCATGAGGAACCAAAGCATTAAATCATGACAGGAGGCCATTTTTGTTCTGGGACTTTTCATTTTGGTCCTCTCAAAACCTGTACAGAGCAAAGGAAGGCTTGGTCACAGTCACTACAGTAGAATTGAAGTGGCAAGAGGTAGATGGACTTAATTAGCTATCAATTGAATTAAAACAAATTATCAGAAAAATTAAATTTTACATTAGCTACTGAAAGCATATTTTCAATTGAAGAACTGTAATTACCCTATGCATGATAAAACAAATGGACAAATCACATATGAATTGAAGAAGCTAAGGATGAACTAACCTGAACTTGGAGAATGATTTGCAAAGTTAGAGACTCTAGGAAAGAGAGATATTTATACAAACTTAGACATTGCTTCTATTTATGTACACAACACTGTTCCACCTACACTAAAGGTCTGAATTTCATTGGATAAGATGTTTAGTTTATTCATCTGACATTGTCTTTGCTAAAACTGTGTATAGTGCCAATATCTCATCTGACTCAATGCCCACGTGATAAGAAAACCACGTCATGCATGGTACTAATAGCAATTTTGCCTGATAATAGAACCATTATTATTATTATTATTACTAGTTAAGATTAAAATGGGATGTTGCCAGAGGATTAATTAAGTAGCTAGGAACTTAATGAAAATTACGGATTGCACCTTAAGGTAGAGGATCCATATATTCCATATCTACTACGTAATAATACTTCTACATTTGTAACTCATCCTATCCTCATCGTCGTCCTCATCCCTATTTTATCCGATCCATCCATATATACTTATACTTTGTGATGCCTACAATCCTTTTGATGCAAATAATGATTTTATACAGTTCACGCAAAAATAAATTTTTGTTCTCAATTTCTACTAAATTTGAATAGTGGCTTATCGTATCTCAACAATTCTTCTTGCCTAGGCAATAATTTGTGTATCTTATGGACTCATATTCTGAAATATCTTCTGGACTATGATCTTAAAGGAGCAAGCAAGTGGTGGGGGGGGGGGGGAAGAGAAGGAGAGACAAACCTTTTCGTGTATATAGTGGATTTATCCAATGATCAACTGTATATCACACGCAGCCTTCAAGTTCACGTCCACAACAGTGGCACTCATGTTCTCAACAAAAAAATGGGAGAGGGAGACATCATGTTCATGATTCATGACAATGAATATCTGATCTGGTACCAGGGAATTGTATATCAACTCAAAGAATCCAACTACGACCAGGTATTTTTCTAAGTCCCTGATCCACCATCTGGTTTCTTAATATAGAAACATCCAGCCAGCGATCTGCTGCTGCATAGATATTAGACAACAGAACATAATTACCTGCATTACGTGGTTCAAGCTCAACTAGTCGGTTGGCCACTACCTTAGCTAACTCAGCATCACAATGCAATCTACATGCCCCAAGAAGCGCTCCCCAAGCACCGACATGGAGCTCTACTGGCATCGATTTTAACATATTGTAGGCTGCTTTTAAGTGCCCAAAACGACTTAAAAGATCAACCATGCATGCATAATGGTCAGGTGAGGGGGCAATAGAATATTTGCTCCTCATGATATCAAATAAGCTGAGACCTTCTTCTACCAACCCAGCATGGCTGCAGGCTGTCAGGATAACAGTGAAGGCCACATTATCTGGGGTTATCCCTTCTGAAAGCATGTTATAGAATAGTTTAACCGCATTAGCTCCTTGACCATGAATGGCAAGGCCTTGAATCATTGAGCAGTATGAAACTAAATCCCGTTTAGCCATATTATTAAACAAATTCATCGCTCTCTCCATGTTTCCACATTTGACATTCATATCCACCAATGCCGCAGCCACATGAACGCAATGGAGATCAAAAGAGCTACTGCTCATGTAGGAATCAATCCATTTAGCAATATCCAAATGTCCTAATTGTGCACAAGCTGACATTACACTCACCATTACAAACTCATCCACCCTAGCGTTGCTCCATTCCATGTCCATAAAAGATTTAACAGCCTCATTAGGGAGTCCATTTTGTGCGTACCCCGATATCAAAGTCGACCATATAACACAATCCTTCTCTAAACATTGGTCAAACAAACATCTTGCAGAGACCATATCGCCACATTTGGCGTACCCATCAACCATGGCAGTGTAAGAAACAACATTCTTAAAAGGCATTTCATCAAACAACTTCTGGGCATTATTCATCTCCCTCATTTTCGCATAACCCCTAATCATAGCATTCCAAGAAACTATATTTCTCTTAGGCATTGTATAAAACATAATCCTCGCCCTACCCAGGTCTCCAATACTAACATAAGCCACAAGCATAGCAGTCCAAGAAACTACATTTCTCTCAGACATTTCATCGAACACCTTCTGTGCATAACCAATAAACTTACATTTCCCATAAAAATCAACCAAACTTGAACCCACAAACAAATCAACCTCAACACCATATTTAATCGTCAACCCATGAATCCCCATACCAATCCAAACACCCAACAACTCATTGTTAGCACAGCATTTAATCAATGGAGGAAAAGTGTACTTATCTGGGGCAACATTATACGACCGTTTCATGGAGGAGAAAATGGAGAGTGAATTAGGAGAAAGATGGGAATAATCACAGTGAGCCTTTAATATAGAATTCCAAAGGCAAGTGTTGGGATATAATACACCGTTGAAAACAGAGGTTACATAAGAGAGGAGAGAGAAAGAGTTACAGAGAGATACAAAACGAGAGATCAAATAGTTGTCGTGTTCAAGGCCTTTGTAGATGATTTGAACATGAAGTTGCTCGAGACAACGGCGAGTCTTGCAGGATTTGAGAAGGGTGGCGATGGGTGGCGATGACGGCGGCAAATTATGTGTCATTGAAGATCCTTCATGAGAATGGAGCACAAACTTTGGTGGGCAAATTTGGTCAGAAACAAAGTTGTAATTGAAAGCTTTATCAAATTTTTGGTCAGAAAAATAATCCAAACTACAGTATTAATTAGCTATATCAAACTTTGCTGGGCAAATTTGGGGTGATTTGCTGATGGCTCTGTGTTGGCACTTGGCAGGGTGTGCAAGTATAAACTACTGACGGTGTGATATCGGGGGAAGGGGAAGGGGAAGGGGAAGGGGAAGAGGAAGGTTTCAATTTTTTTTTTTTTTTTTTTTACTAGTCAGGGTTATTTTGGTAATTTAATAGGATAGGGTGTGGTATTGGTTGAATGGGGTGTGGTATTTAACACCTCCCTAAATATTTTACTAACATAAATAATCAAATAAATAAATTATTCAAAAATAAATATTTTACACTGTATTACAATTATTATTATTATTATTATTATTATTATTATTATTATATATGTACTAACCTTTTCCAAATGCAAGTTGCATTTTATTTTTCAAGTCTAGTATTGAAGTATGGAGGATATGTATATATTGTATCATACTACCATTGATGAAGCCGTGTGTAAAGTTTATCAATAGTTAGATAATAAAAAAATTCACATGATATTAATTAGTAACAAAAACATTATAACTAAAAGAAATCGTAGATAAACATTTCAAGTAAAGAGAATTAATTGGAGCATAGAAAGAACGAACTAAATAATTTATAGCTATGTATTGGGATTGCATCATAATGCCAATCTCCACTCACATTGTAAAATTGGTTCACAATCCTATCTAATAGACTAAAAAGTAAAACCCTTCTGAAAAATTGTTATTTTTGAGTGTGCTAGAAAACCAATCCTACCCATAAAATAAAAATAATTGATAATAATTCTAATACAACAGGGCTAAAACTCAGCTTTGCCATGAGTACCGCCTTTACCCTTGTGATCCTTTCCCACATGACCATGATGCCCTTTTCCTTTCCCAGGAGCATTCTGATGATGACCCCCACCATGCCCTTTTCCTTGGCCCTTTACATGTTGGGTTGGGCCTTGTCCTGGATTTTGTACCGGTGGGATTGGGTTGGGTGCACCCTTTCCTGGGTTTTGGACCGGAGGGACTGTGCCTTGGCCCGGGTTTTGAACGGGTGGGATCGGGCTCGGGCTACCCGCCCCTGGAACTTTGCCCGGTGGAGGTAGACCTGAGGCTGGTGACTTGCCTGTGTTGAGGACATCATAGGCCACGAAAGTATATGGACCTACCACGACATCAAGGTTTGCACCTTCGGATTGGAATGGACTTGTTTGAGGCACAATCTACAACAAATGTAATCCAAATATGCATTAGATTAGCAACAAAAAAAAAACAAAAAAAAAAAACAAGAAGCATTAGGCGGTTGTATACAAAAACTTCTTTCAGACGGTTTTATTGTAACTTTTGGTGAGACGAGGGTCATTTTTTAGTATAATAAGGGGTCACTTCTCAAAATGAGTGACCCGTACATTGCTAAATAGTAACCCTATCTTTCTGTGGGTTGGTCTCACACAATACTTGCTGGTAATTCTACTCTCTTTGAGACAATAATCATATAGCTAGATGTTTGATTATAAGCAAATAATATTTTGATTCCATTTAGAATGGTGCCAGCTTATATGCCTTGTTAGTTGTTAAGGCATGGACTTGAGTTTTGCAATTGCTTAATTTGTTTTGGGTTCTATACTTCTATAGTTAAAAACTTAAAATACTCTATAAATTATGTATTCTTTTTTACATGAAGATTATCAATCCCAATTACTTTGGCACAAACAAAGATATACATGACTTTGTGGTCTTAGTCGTCTTACGAAAGGAATACTAGCGAAGTCATCGTAACTTGACCACAACAGAGGTTTTCATAGAAAAGCTTGAAAGTTTAGTTTTCAAGAAAATTTCTCAGTCAAACTTTCCCTCATGATATCTATGCATAAGTCTTGCTAATTGGTCATTTTCATGGCAAACTGCAGTCAGTACATACTTAAGCATGACCAGATGAGGATTGAGGACCAATCCCCCCATCTATAAATACCCTCCCTAATCACCTTTCTTAGTCACAACTCACAATCTAATTAAATTTAGCCTTTGGTTTCTTGAACTAAAGTACACTTCAACAATTTTCATTAGGAAATATCTAAAGAGTTTTAAGTTAGCATCATCATGGACGGCAAAGGAGTTAACACTGGTGATGCAAAAGCCAACAATGTTGGCGTTGGCGGTGGCAGTGGCGCTACCGGAGGAGCCTCTACCAAAGGAAGTGGCGATTCGGGTACTATGGTTGCACCCGGTACTGGTGGCTCAGCTCATATTTCTAGGGACACATTTGAGAAAAACCCTCAAGGATACTTTTCGGAATTGCACAACAATGACAAGGCAAACAAAGCTACCTAGTAGCTTGCTTGTTTGCTTCTAAGTTATAATCCTATATTTGAATAATGTGGTAAAATTCATAGTTTGAATCATCATGTAGCATTGAAATGGTTCTATGTATGACCAAATGTTTCAATCATTATAAATAAAACTAGTTTTATCCTCATGCTTCGCAACCAAACATGACCATGAATTTGTTTTATATATACTTCATTGCTCATGAATTTACCTTTTTAGGTTCAGCAAATGTATTCTCAGCTTTAATATCAGGGGAGGTGAGTACGGTCTTTCTCGCTCCTTGTAAGGCCTTAGGATCCAGTCCTTCCAAAGAAACCCTCAAGTTCACCGGATCCTTTTGGTAATTCACAATCTACATCAATTAATGATATATAAGACGGTCTTACTGTAACTATCCGTAAGAATCAGAGTAAACATGGTATACGGTGTAATATTAACAAGGTCAGAAAGAAAATAAAAACCTTAATTTTGATGTAATTCTTTTGATCTTTGGGATCGGTGTAACTGATTGCAGAGGCAAATATTGGAGCAGAGGAATTAGTACGGAAATTAGCATCTAACAAGGTTGCTCCATTTGAGTCGGCAAAGAATGTTTGGACCCAATAACTGGTAATTCCGAATATTTGGTGGGAGTTGAAGATCATAGCATCTGGTCTCCATCTTAAATATTGATAGGAAATTTTTTTTTTTATTTTATTAAAGTTAGTATTTTAGTAATACATATTTATAGAACATTTGATTTAGGAGCTTAATAGTATAAGAGTCATTACTTCATGTCATTCTCCTGCATAAATAATGGAGCATAGCTCACCATCTCAACTACGTCACTGCATTAAAATGATAAGTAGATTGGTTAAGACTTTTAAAGAAAGGTAAGTTAGGTTGCAAGTCGAAGGAAAGAAAAGAAACCAGTTTCCTAAGTAGCTCAGGTTGGAATTGAACTTGGGTGGCCGAGTGGAAGTATGGTCTAGGATCATTTAATAATTTGCTCGACGTACCCGAGTCAATTCCAACTACGCTTTAGTAGCTAACTTAAGAAGTGATTAATTAGAGTGTAAAATTATCTTGAAACAAGAAAATCCACATGACTACATAACTAATAGATAAAAAATAAAAAAAAAAAAAAAAATTGGTAAAAAATCAAACCAGTTTTTCTCTAGTGAGAGAAGGAATGCAGCTTCTGCTAGTGCGCCTTCAAAAGTTCCATTCCCAACCGATTCACGAGGGTCAGTCACTGCATATTCACTTACGAAGGCCTAGCCAAGGAAATTAATTAGAAACCTTTTAATTGCGACATTATTCATTAAATTGAAAAGGACATAAATAAATGACTAAAAATTAAGCATGATTAGCTTAATGGATATACATATGTAAAATGTGTACCTTTGGACCATTGCGGGGCTTTCCACCGAATGTATGAGTATTGTCAATCATACCTTGAGGGCTCGTGTAAATCTGAACAAACAATGGAAATTCATTTAATTTAACAAATGTTGGTGAAATTAACTCATTGTGAAATAATTAATAAAACGATCAATATATAATATGTTACATGGAAATCGTAAATATCAGTAGGGTGATCCAATGGTTGCTTTGTTGATCCATCACAATTGGAGATAGCTTGGATGTCAGGATATGCTTTTTTAAGAGCGTCATAGAACTTGAGGTAATTGCCTGGTCAAGAAGCAGGGGAGGCATAATTAGACATTATTAATTCAACTGTATGAAAAATGAAAAGATATCCATCATCGAGCACAGTGAAACGAAAATTCATACCTCTGTAATTAACTTTCCCGCAATCTTCATTTCCAATTGCAACATATCTAAGTTTGAAAGGTTTGGGATGTCCATATTTGGCTCGAAGGGAACCCCACGTCGATGTAGCACTACCTCTAGCAAACTCAATACTGTCGAGCATTTCCTATATATCAACAACAATAGACATTATTAAGCACGAAAGAGATTGATAAATTATATAGTTGAATGAAACAACACTTGTAATTTTGTTTTGAGTAATGTGGTGCATACTTGCACGAAGGGTGCGATAAGGGTGGTATCAACTTCATCTCTATGAGCAATCCCTGCATCACAATAATACTTATCTCAATTAGTACCTAATACTAGAAATTTATCACATTGTATAAAAGTACAGAGAAATAGGAAAAGGGGAAATCTTTGGACATTTTAAACATACCATTATTGATAACCCAAACAGGCTCTACATTAAGATCCTCGCATAGCTGAACCATTAACAATAACAAATTAGCTACTAGTTCATCATATTTTTATTATCACAATGTCATTAAGTAAATGAATATGTAAGTTAGTAGTATAATTAAAGTATGCATACTTGAAGATATTCAAGATAACCCATGCCATCATCAAGATAGTAAGACCAAACATCACCAAAATGTCCAGGGCGTTGCTCCCATGGTCCAATGGTTTCCTTCCATCGGTAAGCATTCATTAGCCATTCTCCTTCGACGAGACACCCTCCGGGGAATCTCAAAAATGCTGGCCTTAAATCCGCAAGCATTTGCGCCATATCCTTTCTACATCCATGCCCCTGCCAGAACAAATGTGGGAGGAAAAGTTGAAGTTTGTGGCCGTGGGAGTTAGCCCCAACGGACCTTAATTAGATGTCATAGTACTGTAGAATTGGTACCTTGAAAGTGTCAGTGGGCATAGCTGAAACTTGGTCTAGCCAAATGGTGCCCTTTTTCGTGGTGGTCAGTTGAAGCCTTCCTTGTGGGTCTGAATCTTTAGCTTCCAATGTGAACTCCATCTTCGTCCAAGCTTGAACCTTAGCGGCATCTGCCCTGAAACGTACGTACGTACAATAGGCCAATTAAGATTCAATTATTTGATTAAGCGCTTCATTAATTAATCATATCATAGCACAATTAGTTAAGTGTGCTTACACTGCATTGGCTGAAGCTAGCGATTTGGTTCCATCCGAGCTCGTAAATGATACAACCATGTCAAGTGGTCCGGTTGATTTAACAAAGAAAACCAGTTTATAGGTTTTTCCTTTTTCAATGTTCTGCATATCACCATGAGCATATTGTACTAGTTAATCTAATGGAGGAAAACACATTTTATACATTGAAGAATTTTATGCAACATTTGAATCTTAAAATTATGTACCATGCCCCAGTAACCAGGGTTAAAAACTCCAACACCACCAGGTGGGCAATTATTAGTGCAAAGTATATCCATTCGAAGAGCAACTGGATTTTGCTCGAAACAAGAGTTGAGCTCAGTTGTTATGTATATAGACTGTTCATCCCCAACTCTACCCCAAGGGGTTATCATTGAAGGTGTATGATGTCCCCCGGCTTCGAACCCTGAAAACCAAAACCAACATTACTAGAGACGATGTTGGAGCCAACTCAACCAAAAATTTAAGCGCGGAGATATATAAATCAAATGAAGGAGATATAAAACAGGAAATGACCTCTGTTGCTTACAAGCTCTGCCCACAATCCACCAGTTCCTGCGTGATTAATGTCCTGCAATAATGGAGATGATCAATAGATAATTATTATTTTGCTTTTATAAAAACTTAAGTAACATCGAAATTAAAAATAAAATGAGTGGATTTGGTCACCTCAAAGAAAATGCCGTAAAAAACTTTAGGCACGGCCTTGGTGGCAGAGGAATTGACAGCGAGAAGTGCCGCTTGATCGGCATATGATTGGCAGATAAGTAATGCACTTGCTAACAAACCAAATATGACATTATTATAGGGAGGCTTATTATTTTGGGTCATGCTTCTTTTCCTTGTGGTAGTATATATAATTGGCCTTCTCAAAATTCCTAGTATAACAAAAAAAAAAAGAAAAAGAAATTAATCGTTATCAATTGAAAAATATGAACCCAATGCATCTATGCATGCAAACTATGCCATTAAACAGTATGAGTGATTTTGATAACTATAGTTATCAAAAAACATTAGCAAAAATGTGAACTAACTACATGATACCACGTTGGTATTGACATAGGTTATACAGATTATCCAGAAGACATCACATTAGTGTCCTTTGGGAGATAAAATGAAATCTATTTGTTTTCCAAAAAAATGTGAACTAACTCCATGCTTACTAGTTTTAACCTTGTTTTAATTGTGTTGTTGAATTTAAGTGCGCGATTTTTCTTTGTAACAAAATTTTCCTCTGTAACTGAAAATTTTATATTTTCTTTAAATTTTTTTCTTACATAAGATCTAAAAATGTAAAAGCATGTAGGAAAAATTGAATGTAGAAACTCCATATATACATAATTTTCATAAGAAAATGCTACTGAACAATCCTTAAAATAATCCTATAATAATATATGAAACATATACAAAGTTTAGAGTATTAGAGTTACCGAGGGCATGTGAGAATACTTTGCTTGTGTTTCCAGAACTTGGAAGTGGGAATGTTATTATAACTCTTAGAAATCCTTCAAGAAATTAAAAGAAGAAAAAGGAGAATATGTACCGGATAAAATGGTAAAAGGAAAGTATATATATAGGTTCTTGCCATTTTTTTCCCAATATGGTAGGAAGTTATGTGAACGAAACATACGCATTACTCTTCATTTGCCATTTCTTTTGCGATGGATAAGGTGGATAACCCTGACCCTGGGTTGACATTGTCTTTGTAAAACAAACATTGTCCTCAATTTAGTAGTTTATCAACAATGTCTACTCATGGTTGAAATTTGGTCAAAACATAATGTATGATGTAGAACAATTGCATTTTTCAGGTCCCCTTTTATAGTTCTTTTGGGGTCTTTCTCATTGCATAGCTAACGAAGTAACAAGAATGGAGTACGACTATTATAAATTTTGGACACAAGGAAATTTTGAGTAGGTTTATTGTATGATAAAAAGTGCAATATATGTTTACCTTTGAACATGAGGTGTCCTTGATCTTTTAAGCATAAACTGTTTTTCATATAATGCAAAACTTATATAAAACGGTCATTTCGTAAGGCGGTTGTCAATTTTGAATAAAAAATGTTATTATTGGACCAAAAGTGTGTTCATATCTTAAACACTTTCAACAGTCGATTAAAATGTTAACTTTCAAACAAAAAAAGGTACATTTTGAATTAAAAAGAAAGTGTTACTTTCCACCATCTTACCATAAAAACGATCTTCGCAAAACTGAATATTCTTATAATTGTTATAGAAAAAGAACTTTTGCACATTCGTGAAGGAGATCACATGTTGGATTGTACTACCAAAACATTTCTAATAAAAGTTTGTATGATTGAGTAATATTTTTGGGGGTATATATGCATAAAGAAAAGAAAGTAAGTTTTGTGTAATATCAACTCACACTATAAGCCTATAATAGAAGATCCAAAAACTCGCACTATAATATCATTATTCAACTCAAAAAAAAAAAAAAAATATATCATAAATAAATGGTGTGTATTACGAAACGGTCACCCTCCTATGAAGAAATTGTAGTCTATAATAAATTTCGCCATCGGAACAAATATACCTGACAGGCTGACAGACGCTAAAATTCAAATCAAAAGCGAAGCGCGGCCGTTATCGTCGTCAGTCCCAATTCACACTCACCCCTTTCTGGCTTCTGCTAACAAATTCTCCCTTGAACATTAATTCCGTTTCTTTGCCCTTGTGCAAGGAAATTTGGGAGCAAAAATATGGATTCAAAAGATACTTGTAGAAACGAACTTCGGGTTGCAATTCGTCAACTCAGTAATCGAGGTCTCTACTCTGCTTCCAAATGGTCAGTTCTCTCCACATTCTCTCTCTCCCCTCAAATTTCTAGTTACCCCATTCAATTTGCAGCTTTTGATTGATGTTTTATCATTTGGGTTCTTTTGGGTAGTAAACTAATTTCGTGCAAGATTTGAATTTGAGTTAATTGGTGCTTGTTTTGTTGCTATTTTCTTTGTGGGTTTGGCTTAAAAAGTTTAAAGATCTCAGCTTTGATCTGGGAAAGTGTAGCTTAGAGGGTATTTTCATTGATGGTGGTTTAGAGGATAAGCGAGGATGTACTGTTCTGTGCCTTTTGGCATTGCCCACCATGTGTTTGACGAATTTCCCACATAGGGTTTTATCTATTTATCAATAAAAAGCACAACTTTCTTGTAATTTTATCTCAATTTTCAAAGAATTTGCCCCTCCCCAACTTCCCACCTGAACATATTTCACTGAAAAAGTGCTGAATGTAAGGTTGTTATGCGTTCCATGTTATGATTTTTAGGGCAGCAGAGCAGTTGCTGGGAATTGAACAAGACCCAGCAAAGTTTACACCTTCCCATACTCGATTCCAGAGAGGTAGCTCGAGCATTCGTCGTCGATTTAGAACCAACGATGCCACTTCAACGCCCAGTCCTAGCGTTTCTTATGTATCTACACCAGTGCCAGTGCCGGAGGAGGATGACGACGCTGTAGACAATGACTACTACCTTCTGGCTAAGTCTTACTTTGATTGCAAGGAGTATAAAAGGGCTGCCCATGTTCTTCGGGACCAGAATGGAAGGAAAGCTGTATTCTTGCGATGTTATGCCTTATATTTGGTATGTCATTTACCCTATCTTTTGCTTTAACATTGTCTTTTAGCTTTAGTTGCATCATTGTTATCGTTTTGAGATCTAGTTTATCAATGTCACTTTTACTATATAGGGGTACAGGAGGATAAATGGGTGTATGTAAACCAAGAAATGATTTGAAGGAATCCATCAGTCTTGACTCTATATAATGTGCTACTCCCTAGTTTATTGGTCAGCCTAGGCATGGGCTCCAGTGTTGGGTGTGGTAGCTTGGTAGCCTGTAGGTATCCAACTCTGATACCTTGCCCTAGCTGCCTAGCATCATTGTCCAACACAGACATTTGGATAGAATACTTGAGCTATAGGTTATTGTGATGATAGGGTGGATGTATTGACAGGTAGAAGATCTAAACATAAAAGCCTCACTCATTGAGTATGAAGGTAAACTCTTTTGTGCAACCAGAAAACAAAATAGCACATGAGATATGATAATGTAACAGCATCTTGACTGTGTTTTTAAAGAAAGAGAGCTTAAAAGACTTCCATGACAGTTACAAATAAAATGCCACAAACCACAATTTTTGGGTATGCTGCACTGAAAAAGAGTGGTATAGATAAGTATTTTCTTTTTGACCCTTGAAGCTTGTCATTGACTTATAAACATCTGCTGTTAAGAATTTAACATTAAAGGTGATGTAGAATGTGACATCCCAATGCACGTCAAGCCATTGATGTGCATTTGTCTCCGTGATTATGGGAATTTGTGCTACCTTTTGTTTTCTGCAATAAGGAACGCATGTTTGTTGACATCTCTGATTATGTAATTGTTAGGAAGTTGCTCCTCTAACCCCAGGATGGTGATAATCTGTTGAACGGCCCTCAGGATGGGGATTAATTCCATATGGAAAACAATAACTGAGCAATATTGAGAAAACAAATTAACAACAAAACAATAAACAATGGAATTGTACAACTTAAAGGCGGGGAACCCCAAATCTGGGGAAACCATGGGCAGAAGAAGAGGCATCTCTACTAAAATAGGCGCTCTTAATGATCTCTCCTAGTTGTATATCCGACTCTCACAATATCAGGGCTCTCTTAGTTAGGGAATAATTCTCATCCTATTCTCAAGCAGATAGCACTCAGATAGACTTGAATTTAATGGAACTAGCACAATACACCAGTATACATGCACTGAATGTCTGAGGGTATAAAATTATTCATAGACTTAAGCAAGCATGAAACCAACTGGGAACAGATAACTTATGCAAACAGGAACCGCATAGGAGCTGGGATAAAACACGGCTCTGTTGTGATACACAGCAAGCCATGATTGAATCTGACTGAGCGAAAACAATCTCTGAAAAGCCTGCCATGGCTGTGCTAACTTCTGCCTGCCTCCAATCCCTGCTGTCTTAGCAACACACTTGCCTACACCTAACACGCATTTGTATTTACTTGAATATCGCAAACGAGACCTCAAATGGAACCTGAATTCGAGACAAAGCTCAACATGAATAAACCTGTGAACAAGGATAAAAGTAACATGGACCTCAAATGAAACTTGTATGGAAAGACTTAACCATTTGTGTTTCTGACTTTCTGCTATTAATAAGGTCCCTCAGGCAATATTCATTGGTCAATCATCACTATTTAGATTCTTGTCAAATAGTATAACTTACCAATCAGAATCTTGAATGGTGTTCTAAACACCTATATAGACTGTCAGAAAACTGCAGTGGCTGACGATGAGTGCTATAGAATGTGATGTCTGGCAATTTAGATTTATGGCCCTAGCGGAAAAGATAAACTTAGGGTGTATCAAATTTTGTGTTATGTTTCTTCTTCTATCTTCTCACAAGCATCTGTTTATGCTTGAATCTTGTTGGAGAGATGCTTCATCTATATAAATTTCCATTTCTTCAACATATGTATGTATTGTTTTTTTTATTTACTTCTCCATGTTGACTGGCTTTTTTAAAAGGCTGGGGAGAAGCGGAAGGAAGAAGAGATAATAGAGCTTGAGGGGCCCTTGGGAAAAAGCAACGTTGTGAATCGTGAATTGGTTTCTCTTGAAAGGGAGTTGTCCACATTGCGGAAAAGGGGTGGTCTTGATCCTTTTGCTCTATATTTGTATGGTCTAGTGCTGAAAGAGAAGGGGAATGAGATTCTTGCTCGTGCTCTCCTTGTGGAGTCCGTAAATAGTTATCCATGGAATTGGAATGCTTGGTTGGCTCTGCGATCACTGTGTACCACAATTGACATTTTAAACGGCCTTAATCTCAATAACCATTGGATGAAAGACTTCTTCTGTGCTAGTGCTTATGAGGAGCTCAGATTGCACAAGGAGTCCTTGGAGAAGTATGAGCATCTCCAGAAAACCTTTTCTTTTAGCAGCTATCTACAAGCTCGGAAGGCAAGCGTGCAGTACAATTTAAGAGAATTTGACCAGGTTGAAATTATTTTTGAGGAGCTATTGAGAAATGATCCCTACCGAATTGAGGATATGGACATGTATTCTAATGTGCTCTATGCAAAGGAAGCGTTTTCTGCCCTTAGCTATCTAGCGCATCGTGTGTTCTCGACTGACAAATATAGACCTGAATCATGCTGCATAATTGGTAACTATTACAGTTCAAAGGGACAGCATGAGAAATCAGTTATGTATTTCAGGAGGGCTCTTAAGTTGGACAAAAACTACTTAACTGCCTGGACACTGATGGGCCATGAGTTCGTGGAGATGAAGAACACACCCGCTGCAGTGGATGCCTATCGCAGAGCTGTGGACATAAATCCATGTGATTATCGAGCCTGGTATGGATTAGGACAAGCATATGAAATGATGGTCATGCCCCTTTATGCGCTACATTACTTCCAAAAATCAGTATCCCTTCAGCCAAATGATGCTCGGCTATGGATCGCCATGGCCCACTGTTATGAGAGTGACCATCTTCAAATGTTTGAAAAGGCAATCAAGTGTTATAAACGAGCTGCAAATTGCCAAGACACTGAGGCTATTGCAGTTAACAGGCTGGCCAAATTGCATGATCAGCTCGGGCTCCATGCGGAGGCTGCGTTTTACTACAAGAAGGATCTTGAGAGAATGGAAACCGAAGAGAGGGAAGGGCCAAACATGGTTGATGCTTTGATATTTCTTGCAAAATATTATAGAGCCCAGAAGAGGTTTGAAGATGCAGAGATCTATTGCACCCGATTGTTAGATTTTAATGGACCTGTAAGTTTTCTTAACATCACCTTTGTTTTCATTTTTCTCATGAGATCTGAATTCACTTGTTTTACATACAGGAACAACTTGCATTAGCTTTATTGCTATTGACCATGGCTCTTCCCCCTAAATTTTGCAGGAAAAGGAAACGGCGAAAAGTTTACTTAGAGCTATGAAAACAGCACAATCTAGTTTCCCCTCAATCGATGTCGATCTTTTTCCGGGCTATGGCTCTCATTCCTAAATGTGGGTTACAGAACTTATTTATCGGGGCATAGTAGCTTTTGCCATACACATCAACCTGTATATGCATGGAGGAATTTTGTTTAATGGTAGATGGAAGCTTAGTTATCTTACTATTGAGTTGTGTAATTTATAGGTTTTAGGAAACCTTCAAGGGCATCTTGAAGGACCTTTAGGGTCTTCAGTATTGTTTGGACAGACTACAATGTCATTCTTCCTTTCAGATTTTTCTGAAATCGCAGATCTCGTTGTATTTGTAATTTTGTATCAGTATGAGTAACTAAAGCAAATGAAATCTTTAAAATAGTCATGGTGTAACAGCCTCACCACATATTACATTATGCATATATACTGCTGGGTTGTTCGATTACAACTATAGAAGCTCCTAAAATCTAAATTATTGTATCATCTAGTATCGCTCCTCTGATGTCAGATTTCCTCGCGATAGAAGCATAGTTTCTTTTGCAATGCTCATTTTGCCAAGACATAAACAGCAGGAAGATGTAGATAGAAAACTTCCCTTGACCATTTTCTTGAAATAATGGAGTATATCAGCTGGGAACATCAAATCCCAACACAAAAGTTGTCAATGTAACTGGAAAAAGACTGTTCAACATAACCACCTAAGATGACAAGCTGCAACTAGAATGAAACTCCTTTTATTTAGTGGAGCAGCTCAACTGTATAGAGCAGTTAGCTACGACTTTGGTCGGTGAAGAAGCTGTTGATAGACGGCATGATCTCTGGGTTTTTGTTGCGGACGTATTTCCTTAGAAAATGCTTGGCATACTTCTCTCCCTCAGCAAAGTTGTCCAGAACTCCAGCTGCTCTATTCTCCTTGGTAACCCTGGTTTAAGAAACCAAGTATATTAGGCACACAATGACATCCACATGCCATGGCACATGCATATAGCATATGTCAATAGAGAATCACAGGAAGATTGAACATCTAGTTCCTAACAGAGCAAAACAAGGTCTCAACTCTCATAGGCACGCAATGACATCCAATGGAAAATTGATACACACATAGTGGAAATGGAAACCAACCATGTTGGGAACGGATACATTTAAGCCATGCTCTGTTTCAGAATTTAACCAAATAAAAGGAACGATTTCTTGAAATAATCCCAAGTGGGTGTCCACCTAGGATCGGGCTCAAACCATCGGCATCTCTTTTTTTTTTTTTACCCTGACAACCAATACTCAATAACTCGCTCTCACAGAGAGCTGAGTTTAGGCTGCAAAAGGAAAAAAAAAAAAAAAAAAAAAAGACAAATTCATTCAACAACAATAATATGCATCCACAGGTTTGCCCTTTGTCCAAAATTACAATTTCCACTATGCTATCAATGTAAATTGTAATCCATCTAGATATATTCGAAATATGTCAATAGAGAAGACTTTGATAGACGAGAAAGTGAAGGAGGGGCAACGGTGCGGTCGTGAGGGACCAAGGAAACAGAGAGCGAATGAATTTGTAAATTGAAGAGAGGGAATTGGATGAGGTAAGGAAATCGCCATTCAAGATAGCCACTTTATCTGTCAAAAAAGCTGACTTTAAGAAACCCAAAAAGGTTGTTGTTCAGGATAGCGACTTCATACAGAAACATCCGCTAAGGTGGATAGCGACTTTGGGAAACCGAAGAAAGACGCTGTCTGTGGTAGTGACTTTGTCCCGTCATAAGTCGCTCACGCAAATAGCGTCTTTGTGATTAACGCGGAAGTCGCCATCGAAGTTGGCGGATTTATGCGGACGAAGTCGCTGATGTCAGTAGCGACTTTATGTTTTGTGTTGCGTGGCCGTTTTTATTTTGCCAAGGTGTTACCTGCATTGAACATTGAAGAAATGCACAAGTTTCGCCTGTGTTACTGTTACCTGCGTTTTTGTATTTTGCCAAGGTGTTACCTGCATTGAACATTGAACAAAAACGCAGCAACCGAATGGATCACAAATTCACAATCTTTTAGTTTCCAACTTCTCATTTACTCTTTATATATGTCAAACAGAGATGGAGAGAGAGAGAGAGAAGTGAGTTAATTAACTCAGGCCTCAACCATCGGTTAACGGAAGCCATTTCTCGCAGTGGCAGCGTAGGAGATGATGATCGAAGATTTTCTCGGGGGGAGAGAGAGAGAGAGAGAGAGAGAGAGAGAGAGAATACAGCGCA
Source organism: Tetragonia tetragonoides (assembly GCA_038025085.1). Classification (NCBI taxonomy): domain Eukaryota; kingdom Viridiplantae; phylum Streptophyta; class Magnoliopsida; order Caryophyllales; family Aizoaceae; genus Tetragonia; species Tetragonia tetragonoides. The sequence continues at coordinate 5,553,896 of CM076139.1, forward strand.
ATTGATTGGACCTGGACGCGGAGGAGTGGTCACTAGCTACGGGAGACGTTTTTGAAGAGAGTCGCAGGGGTGCACCCAACAGTCCGAATTCCGAGGAGGTCTATACATTCGTCCAATCAAATAATGACGCGTCTGATGCAATGGGCCGCCCACTGGAGTAATTGGACGGCGGCCCGGCAGAATACGCCCATTTGTTTTGGACCTGCTGGAATGTAATTTCCAAGGGCCGCAAAACACTAAAGTTAGTTGCCTCGCAGTCGACCACCAACAAGTCTTCTAAGACGGTCTCAACTTTCAAAGTGGGGCTACCTCTATGTAAATTGTGTGAGATGAAACCAAAAAGTAAATAAATAGGTTACTTACTACTCTGGGAAGATACAACTCTAACATGATACGAGTTGAAGTTAGTAGGGCATTGGCCATTAGTAGATGATGAGGCAACCTACATTATTTGGATTTATCTATTTATTTCTCTATCCTTCAATTCGTATTTACAAATTCACAAGGATAAGACGTATACGTAATAACCTCACTATTAATCAATTTTTTGGAGGAAAAAACATGAATTTTACAAGAGATAGAAGATGTTCTGATGACAAAAAAAAAAAAAAAAATGGATCTTGTTTAAGGCGGATCTATCCTATGAGGCACAGAATAAGGAGAGAAGAATAGAAAATGGGAGAGATCCTATCCCATGGATTATACTTGCGTTGAAAAAACCAAAAAAGAAAACAAAAGCGCAGTACTGTAGTAACCCTAGGGATGATAAACTCAAGCAAGAGCGCGCGCGCTCTCTCCTCCCTGTCCCCGGGGAGTCAACCGAGTCATCCATCAGCGGCAGCGCCACAACACTACCACTCTCACTTCGAAGCGCTCTTTCTCTCTCATCGCTACAGCACACTGGCCAGGCGTTTGTCAATGGCGTCTCAAGCTTCACCCCACCTCATTGTCCCCGCCATTGGAATTCCAATCGCACCCCTCTATAAAGGTTTGTGTCTTTCGAATTTTTCCTTTTTAAAATCTTGGTAAACATGTTGCTTTTTGTCCCCTTAATGGTTAAAATTAACAAATTGCTTGTTGTTTTTGTTTTATTTACTTTAATCATCATCCCCTAAACAAATAATTCACCTGTGTTGAGGCTATGAATTTACTTAATTTATTAATTGTTGGACTTCCAGATTGGTGCGTTTTGTGTGTGTGTGTGTTGATGTTGTTGTTACAGTCTCCGGAAATGGTGGTCAATTGTGAATTGTTTATGCTCCCATTGATTTGGTGTTTCTTTGTTGATCACCAACCCTGTTTGTTGTTACTAATATAGTACTCATTCAAGAATTTCCCTTTCATGGGTAGTTAGTGAGAGTGACTGGATTCAAGGTGGGTATCCACTTGGGGCGGGGTAGATTTTGTCAATTGTATCTCCGGCAGGCAGGTAAGGTATTAGTGGACCCGCCCCAGTTCCGCCCCGCCCCACTGCTATCCCTCTTAATCTAGTTTGCGTGTGTCAGAGCTGAAATTGTGAACACAATTAGCATTTCCAAGTGTTGCGATTAAGGTCACGTGCTGGTGAAGTGGCATTGCAATGCCGTAGGCTTGTTCTTCCCCCATTTTTAAATTTCTGCTTCCTTCCTGGCCACTTTAAAAAATTAATTGCTGGTGAACTGGCATTTCCATGGAGTACGCCTTATCTTCCTCCATTTAAAAATTCCCGTTTACTTCTTGGGCACTTTAAAATTTAATTTGTTGATTCCTCCAAACGCAAACGCAAACGCAAACGCAAACGCCACACTTGAACTTGGAGTCTGAGGATTAGTATGAGGATGAGGATGAGGATGAAGACTAGGACAAAACAGATTGACAACCAAACCCAATAAATAAACTAAAACATGAAAAGCGTTGTCATTGATGCGCACACGCATCCCCAATCTTACTGACCACGCCACTCTTAATGCTACTATAATAATCTGATAACATAGGCAGAGGCAGAAGCACAATCTGATCACTGATATCTTGTCCAGTTCAATTGAGTTAAAAGTAACTCTAGGACTTTTCTTGTTCAAATCCTAGCCTTACACTATTTTTCTCCATTTGCTATCCATACTCTTTGCTCTTCCTGCCCGCTTTCATTTGCTTGAGTAATAATCCAAGTTCTGCATTCTTCCTTGGGTCTTTTTTAGTACAGCGTTCGTTACATTAATTGGAATTCAGAATCATCATCTTCATAATTCAGTAAATTTGTTAGTATTTCGTTTTACATTATTACTGTTAGAGGCAGACACCATGTCCCTAACTGGAGCTTTGGATCTCGCCTCTGGCGTTGGAGGAAGTATCGAGAAAGTCAACGTCCTCTCTGCAGTTGACAAGTAATCTCCCCTCTCCCCCCATCCTTGTTACATTGAAAGAATTTCAATATGTGGCAAAAAAAATTCCCTGTCCGAAAATATTGGGTTTTGAACATGAAATTACAAACAAAAACGTACCAAACCCAAACAATCCGAAACTTAGGGGACGAGCCAGGTATAGCCCCTTTTCTTGTTTGGGATGATTAACGTTTCAAAGGCATATGAAGAGAGTTCTTTGGCTTGGTGGCTAGGCTGAATCTCTAAGGGCATAACTGTTCAGGAGGTCCAGGGTTCGATTATTGTTAGATGAAGGACCAATTTTTTTTGTTTAATTATTTGAGTCACTTTAATCCTTATTGGTTTCATCCTCATGCATACCCCTTACTCAAATGCTTTTATCCGATGAATTGTGAAGATGTATGGAACATAGAACAAGGAATTACTCAGCTGACCACGGTTTCCCTATATTATTCTGTGATTCTACTCACCGGAGTTTGCTGTTGCCAGAATCATGGCCACCTCGAAAATGGAATAAACCTTGAAATATCTTCTTTCTTCAAACAACTACTTTACGGGGCTCGGTAACCAAAATTTTTACCATATGTTATCTGTTGAAATGAATAATGATACAATGATGTGAAGTCTGTACCATGCAGCCAATCTTAGCCTCTTCTCATGTTTACAATGTCTATCATTCTATTTCTTCCCATGGAATTCATCAGTAGTTATTAAGTTATTACTTTCTTCCTTCAGGTACGAGAAGTACCATGTCTACTATGGAGGTGAAGAGGAAGAAAGAAAATCTAACTACGCGGACATGGTAATGACGCCTATATTGCACCTCTAGGTCCTTGCATTGGTTTGGGTGTTTCTTGTTGGTGGCTGTGTAAATGTAATATGCATTTCCACTCTGATTTTCTTCTTGTGCCCTCTTTGACAACTTATCCTAAGTAGTGGTTGCTGGATCGCGTGTAGTCTTAAATGTTATTTCCTGCATGACATTACATTTAAGCAAATTTGATATGCATAACAAGGAAATGTTTAAAAGAAGAAGCATATAAACGCTGGATTATAAGAAACAGAAGATTTTAAATTATATAATGATGCACAGTCCGAAAGAGCAGCACACAAGCAACTATATTTGCAAAGCGGGTAACTGCTGTAAAGTGTACAGTGTGGTTTTAGAGGTTTGAGATATTACTACAGGAAAAATTGGGTAAGGCCTTATATGTTGTCCTTAGCATGGCTTATTGTTTTTGAAGCATATATGCTGTATTCTTGTTTGTAAAATAATTTCTAAAAATCTGGCTTTGGTTTTGTAGCCAATGATCATAATGCCTCAGGAGATTTTGGACGTGATTTCTAGTAAACTGGATGAGATTGAATGCAGTTAATGTTTATTTCTTTTCCAATAACCTATGATTGCAGGTCAACAAGTACTATGATCTGGTTACAAGTTTTTATGAATTTGGTTGGGGAGAATCCTTCCATTTTGCGCACAGGTAACTTTAGTTTTTAATGTTATGAGTATATTTTTATGTTTGTCACAACTAACAGTCAACATCAGTAATTGGGCCAATTTGTAGTTAGCTTTGTTCCAGAGGATGCCTTGTCCTTGTTACTGTAACTTTCCCGGATTTTTATCAAAAAAGAAAAGATGAACTGGAAATTATTTTTTGGAAATTAAATTTGTGGAAACCTGTATCTGCAGGTGGAATGGAGAATCTTTGCTTGAAAGCATCAAGCGTCATGAACACTTCCTTGCTCTACAACTAGGTTTGAAACCTGGACAGAAGGTTGTTGATCCTTTCTTTTCTGCTCTATGCTGCGCTAGCTTTAATTTTATGTAAGTTCTCCTCAAGTTGGTTTTTTTCCACTGGCAGGTGTTGGATGTGGGATGTGGGATAGGCGGACCACTTAGGGAAATTTCAAGATTTAGGTAAGACCTCTGGGCTCTGGCATCTATTATGAGTTTATGACCTAGGTTGGCTATTACAAGCGTGATGTTTGAGATACTATATTTGTTCTTTAGTTCTCAGGTTTTTTTAGATGCTTCCTCCTTATCTATTTTTTTTCCCTTGCATACTATGTTCCTCTTGGTATTCCATGGGTTTCTGAAGTTATATATATATATATATATATATATATATATATATATATATATATATATATATATATATATATATATATATATTCGGTTACACTTGGCGTTTTTTCATTTTATAAGTTAATTTTGTTCTTGTCGATTTTGCATTCTGGGATCAGTCAACCAGGCATTGTATGTTTTAACTGCTATGCTGTTAGATTAAGGCCAGGAGTGCTTGTAGAATTTACAATATGTCAATTGACTTGCTACTGTGTTATTTCATATTACCTGATACCCTTTAATTGCTGAATATGTGGCAGCTCAACATCTGTGACAGGGTTGAACAATAATGAATATCAAATTACAAGGGGAGAGGTATATTTTCACTATTACCCTTGCTATGCCAATGCTCCTTCTTTTTGTACTCTGTATTTGGTGCATTATTTTTCTTCATTGTAATTATAATACATTTATTCAGAATATTATCTCCTGGCATAGTAGCATAACAGTAACCTTGCCCTCGAGCAAGATCTAGGTTTGTCGGTGTTGGTGATTTTACAAAAAAGAAAAAAACTATATTGTTTGTAAATTTGAAACTGCAGTGACTTTTGGTTGTGATATAGCTTATGGATGGCTTGGACACCATTGGTTTGATGAAATCCAGTTTTAGTCAATAATTTTCAGGAGAATAACCATTTCATACTAGAGCTTATGAGCTTATCAGAGTTGGAATTTGCCAAAACCATCAGATATCTTACATAAATTTTGATTACATTTACTAATTGTGAATACTGACTTGGATAGCTCAACTGGTCAGAACTCTGAGATTTATTCCAGAGGTCGCTAGTTGAGTCCCCTTAGGGCCACTGGAGGTTTTCCGGGCTGTTAATTTCAGGCCCGTGGGATTAGCTGGGCAAAGCCCGGACACCCACATTATCCCCGAAGTTTGAACCTTTGCTTTGCTGCATGCAGGAACTCAACCGGATTGCAGGAGTGGACAAGACATGCAATTTTGTTAAGGTAAGTTACATTTATACTGCTTGATTTATGCAAATGCCTCTTGAAATATGTCTCCATCATTCATCTCTTTTGATATGCGCATTCGGCTAATGTAGCTTGAAAGGATTGCAGTAATTTATTTGACATTTTGAACTATCAGAATAATTGCTTTAGCTGATTGGTGCAGGCTGATTTCATGAAAATGCCATTTCCTGACAATTCTTTTGATGCGGTCTATGCAATTGAGGCAACCTGCCATGCCCCAGATGCAGTATGTTGAGCTACAGTCTTTCTGATTTCTCATTTGTTTGTTGCCCTAATTGCTTTGAGGGTCTTCATGATCATAGTGTTTGCAGTTAAATACATTGGCTTGGTCATAATATTCTTTCTTATTTTCTTGTTATTGGAAAGGTTGGGTGCTACAAAGAGATATTTAGAGTTTTAAAGCCAGGGCAACATTTTGCTCTAGACGAGTGGTGCATGACAGATGCCTTTGATCCCAATAACGAAGAGCACCAGAAAATTAAGGTTTTACAATAACACAAATATAACATAATATTTTGCTTGTGGGCTGATTTTGTAAATACTTATTTGTGATAACATTTTGATAAATGCAGGCAGAAATCGAGCTTGGTGATGGCCTTCCAGATATCAGGTCAAAAAGACAGTGCCTTGATGCTCTGAAGCAAGCAGGGTTTGAGGTTGCTAGTCAGGATATTCCCTGTTTTAAGTTTCACTTTAATTCTTGTTGGTTGCTAACATGATATAAAATGGGGATATAACTTTCTGTTATAAGGTTGTTTTGGAGAGAGATCTTGCAGCTGACTCGCCAGTTCCGTGGTACTTGCCTTTGGATAAGAATCACCTTTCCCTAAGTAGTTTCCGTCTAACCCCGGTTGGACGTTTCTTCACGGGAACCCTGGTAAGATCGACATGATCAAGATGAAAATTTTCCTTGTTTTACTGACAAAGCGGTCACGGTTCTTAGCTATGATGTCGTTAATTTCCAGGTCAAGACTCTGGAGTGTGTCGGACTTGCCCCAAAGGGGAGTCAAAGAGTTCAATCTTTCCTAGAAAAGGCTGCAGAAGGACTTGTCAATGGTGGAAGGTGAGACAGTTTTTCGTTTTAAATGATACTTTGTGCATGATACGTTGTGGTTTCTGTATAGATTATTACTACCGTTGTGATATGAAATCAGTGGCTGTTACAAGTACACGATCCAACTTCCAACCTCAAAAAAAAAAAACCTTTCAACTGTATATGGCAGTTTGTTATCAGCTGAGACAAAACAATGAACCTGATCTGGAACTTGATCTCCTCGTAACTGGCTGTTTAAACACAAGTGGATTGGCAATGATAGGAATCATGTCCCTGTACTGTACTACATCTGTCCAAAATACTTAAGTCTCTTTACATTGTTTATACAATTATTTCGGGGCAGGGAGTAGTACTTTTGTTTAGGATTTGTAAAAACAAAAATTAAAATTCTGGAGCTTCTACAATGATTTGATATCAAGGGCAAATGCCATTTTCATTTCATATGATGGCTTCTGTTCGGTCCTGGTTGTGCTGCAGTCAAGTTGCCTAACGAAGTTGCTTTTTTGTGAATGCGTTCAGGAGCGAGATCTTCACGCCTTTGTATTTTGTCCTCCTCCGGAAGCCCGTTCCAGAAAGCCTATAACGCAGAAACATGGATTAATAGGTGTGGGTGAATGCATGACTTAGGCCCTCTTCTCTTTGTTGTTACCTTTGTGTTTCCTGTACCGTTCTGTTTTATAAGTTCTGTAAGTTCAGTTACGTTCCATGTCGTTGAAAGAACAGGGCCCTAAAATATATAAGCTTCACAACATTCAGACTTGTGCTACCTCGTGCTGTGTGGTTTACTTGTGCTTATGCTCTTGCACTGACTGGATTCTTTTGCAATCTTTAATATTTTGTGTGAGGAGTTGTTTTGTTCATTCAGCAGATTCTCCCTGCCCTGTGCTTTTATAACAGCAGATTCTTCTAGGAGAGGGATAGAGACACAAAGTTATAAATCAATGTTATGGAAAAAGATTGGGAAATGGTTGAAATTTATTACAAGTAGGAGACAGGGGAAGGAAGGCATCTTCCTTCGCTTTACAGAGGAGGAATATTTACAGAATTACAGTAGACAGATAAGTCCCTGTGGTACTTGTGTGTTGTACAGTCAAAATTTGCACTTGACTGTTAAAAAACTATTTTGATTTATGGTAGAAATGAAAATGATATTACTGGATTTGTCGTAGTAAAAGGTATGAGGTTGATTACCAAAATAAAAAAACGGGTATGAGGTTAAAAAATTAATATCCAAGGGTACTTGGCAGACTGTAAAGTAAAAATGACTTGTATTATGAGACGAAGGGAGTATTATTCTTCATATTTTCGACAGAAGGAACCAAGTTGAGTAAAACGAAAAGTAATTGAATTTGCTGGATTTAAACAGGACTTGAAGAAGGAACGAAACGGACAACAAAATGGTAGCGAAGAAAATAAACAAGGTCTAAACTTAAGAGCAAGTGAAGAGTAAAACTGTAAAAGGACGAAAATCACATAAGGTTGGAAACTTGGAAAATTCCATAAAGAACCTGAATAACTCGATAAATCAAATTAATGAGATCTGGACCAACAAAATGGAAGAGAAATAAAATATTCCGCATCTGAATAAATTCATCCTCTTTAACTTCGCCCTCAAACCTTTAAAACTCAGCTACTAGCCTACTAGTACCAGGGATCAGCTTTTACAGAAAAGACTTGGAGAGATGCACATATCAAAGAAAAATGGGTAATACCAGTACAAGACATACAAGTGATAGAACTCATTATCAAAACAGTGACCTTTGCACAGATGAAATATTGTTACACTGAGCCATCCTGATTACAACCTACCTTGCATAACTGTCATAGCAGCAGCTGGGAACATTTTTCACTGAGCCACCCAAGTATTGGTTGCTAGAGGAGATGAGACGCACTTGTTACATAATTTATAATCTAGCCCTGACTTAAACCAAAACTAGAAAGGAGATGAGACGCTCTTCGATCACTTCCATCAAGTCAGCTCATTTATAACAATGTTTTCGTTGTTTCTTTGGTAAAATCTCCAATCTCATTTGGCAAAAATTCACCCAACATTTCTGCGGGCACGATCACGCCAAGAACCTTGTTGTTTTTCAAGCACCTGCAACATAAAGTTCAAGAAACTCCTCATTTTGTAAAGCTGAGAGTTGCATAAATGCCCAGCTTCTTTAGGAAGCATAACGTTGTTAGTTTACCTTCTCATTCATGAGGCTGCTAGCTGGATCATCATCAGCTGTCTTTATGTTATCATTCTCTCTCTCTTCTTCACTTTCTGATGTATGGGATGCTGCAGGCGCTGGGGCTCCAAACATGGCCTCGTCATGAGCATCCCGGATTTCATCTTCTCTTTTCCCCTTCAAAATGACGTGAATAATATCAATGCTCACATTAAGAGGAAGACTGGCAAAACTCGACTACTGCAACCTGGGTTCTGCTTACTAAATCTGAGTAATCATATCAGAAACAGCAACAGAAAAATGATCTAGAATCAAGGATACCTCCAATGAAGTAAACCGAAAGCTTTGATTCATACGCTTGACTACTGCAGCGTCATCATCCGTAGCTGCAGTAAGGATACATCATGAGCAATCACTATAAAAAAACACGTACAAAGAAAAGATTCTAATCTTCAAAGAAAATGAATGTGCTCCACATTTTGATGCTTAACTACCCCTAGTTCAGGAAACATAGGATTATTCAACAGAGAATGAATCCAATTTGTGAATTGTGACTTCATATATGCTTCAAGGGAACAACAGAAGCATATAGTAAGTAGTTCAGCATGTAAGCTGTAAGATTTTAGATAGATCCAGTATCCTTTTTTCTTTTTTTTGGGGGGTGGGGGTGGGGGGATTGCAGTGAGTCGTGAGAGTATAAAGTATTCCTATAAGCATTTCTCCAAAACTCTGAGGGGATCAGCTTTACCTTCAATTTCTTCATCATCAACAGGGGCATCCTTGTCAAAGTCAAATCGTTCCCATCCTGAGCCGCTACCCATGTTTGCATCCTTTTCAGCTGCAGGAAAAAGATAAAAGGAAATTACATTCTCAGGGTTAAAAAGAGAGATGAGATTATTAAACAAGCAGATAAAGCAGATAAACTGAGAAGCTCTCTCATGTTGCAGACTAAGTTCTCAGGGTTAAACAGAGAAATGAAATTTAAACAAACAGATAAAGACGATAAACTGAGAAGCCCTCTCATGTTCTTTTTTTTTTTTAGATAAGAAGAAGCCCTCTCATGTTGTAGACTAAGTTTTGCAATTTGCAACTTTCTCAAGATCCCCAAGCAATTTCTCAAATAGGAAACTGTTATTGGCACTCCAAAAGTAGCTTCTGGCAATTTTCCTATCTGATTGGGAGGGGTCCACAAGAAGTGGAAGAGACTAGTTTTGGAGTCCTAAGTACTCATAATAATGTGAGCATCCTGGTAATCCTCCTCTCTTGAGAGCTACCCGAACTTCTTCTCACCCTACCCTTCAACTTACCTGCAGAAACGTAGAGCTGATGGTCTCCATGAAGCTTCACGAAGCAGAAACCAACAGCTCTCAGATTCTAGGAATATCGTAATACCTTGACCATTACATCCTAGATGTTGAATTTGTGAGCTAAAGACTTTAGCAGAATCCCAGACCTGCCACACTGTAGATTCTTTGAAACCAATGATTCTTGTTAAGCTGGGGATATTGGCATCCAATGATTCTTGTCAGTTTCCCATGATTCTGCCAAAGGCTATCGGCATATATCTGACGACTTTGGATGCCAATATCCCCAGTTTTGGTTTAGCAGATTCTTGGTTTCAAAGAATCTACAGTGTGGCAGGTCTGGGATTCTGCTAAAGTCTTTAGCTCACAAATTCAACATCTAGGATGTAATGGTCAAGGTATTACGATATTCCTAGAATCTGAGAGCTGTTGGTTTCTGCTTCGTGAAGCCTTTGACCATTACATGCCAAAGGCTATCGGCATATATCTGCCAATATGCCAAAGGCCTTTGACCATTACATGCCAGACTTTAGCAGAAGCATTGGTTCCCAAAGTCGTCAGATATATGCCGATAGCCTTTGGCTGGGCCAAGTGCCTATGCACCTCCGTATCGCGTCCTGAGCTGTAGGGGTTGAAATGAAGGGTCCTAGTGCCCAAAAGTTACTATTCAGCTTATGGATCCAAAGCATTTACAATCTAAGGACAGACCAGGATCAGGGTCCTAGCCTCCAAGGTGACTACATCGCCCAGTAAAATCTGCTTATGACACTCATACGTTTAGACCTGAGAACCAACAGCCGCTAATTATAAGCCTGTGAGGCTGAGACCAAACCACTCACAGCTTTAGATATCACATGATCTAGGTCAGAGACTCCTGGTACAACACAACAATATGGAAGTACCAACTGGGGATATTGGAATCCAATGATTCTTGTCAGTTTTTATCAATATGCGGGAAAATTTCAGCTATTCAGTGTTTGTTAAATAGCATGAAAAGTCAACTAAGACAATCTTAGTGGGAAGGACAGTATATTTAAGCAAAAGGGGGGTTAGTAGAGATCAGCCTTTTATATTTTGTTAAGCTGCTCAGTTTTATTTTAGTGGGATGGACAGAGTATATTTAAGCAAAAGGGGAAGTAGAGATCAGCCTTTTATATTTTGTTAAGCTGCTCAGTTTTATTTCAGTGGGCACCTCTCTTTTAGGCCGTAGGACATTGTGTTGTTGCTTTCTTGGCAATGAGTAGCCTCCTCAATTAAACTTATCTTCCAAAAATAAATGTACACACACAAAAAAAGGGGGGCGGGTGGAGTAACTTACCAGTTTGTGAAAGCTGAAATTTCATCTTAGCTTTAACTCTTTCTGCAGGCGTCTGTTCAAAATAAATAAAGAATTACTTCTCCTTCATTATCACCAATAACATGAAATGAAACACCTGTTTGTGCCTACCCAAGTAGACTCCGGGAGTTGGAAAGCTGGTTGCAGGTAGAGAAAAACAGAGAGAAGGCATTGCATTAAGACTACCAAAGTACCAATATGTAATATTAAAGTTGATGGTATAAGTTGCTATTCTTCTTCTGGGTTCCCTTTCTCAACATAGTCATCAGTGGACAATTTCAAAGCTTTAGTTTACAAAACTATACCAAATGTCTCACTAAATTATCATATCCTTAGTTCGTAGTTACATAGCATGGCCGTCAATGCATATTTGTATTTACATAGCATGGCCGTCAATGCATATTCAATCAGGGTCTAACACAAACATGGACAATGACATTAACAAGAGCCTTGTGCACTGAGCTTTTGCTTTCCTCTAGTTAAGTTCGGATTCACCATGTTTGATTTAATTTGGTTTTGAGTCGCCATACTTCTTCCTCAGTAAAAGAGTACCAATATAGTGCAAGAACTGGGTAAGGCCGAAGGATGCAACATATATATAAGGCAGATGTGACAAAAACATCAGGCTTCACAATATGGCATCTTAAATGAGGGTCATGAAAAAAAATATGCCAATATGGTCGAGCAAATCCTTTCTCTTGGTCCTTGAGAGTTGAGATGATATCAAGCTGGAAAATCTGGCATATAATTCACAGTTAAGGCCTCATGGAATTGATTTATGATAACTTGAGAATCCATAAGAGAATGCATGTTCCATCATAATCCAGTATGATTGACTCTTAAATCCCCACATCCAAATTGAGCTACAGATCAACTAATATAAATGTCAACTCACAGAAAAGTTCTAGTCTTTCCAAGTTTCAACCATCAAGACTAAGGAAATAGGCCAAATAGGTCCCAATTGCTTGAAATTTATTTCAACATGAAATTCATCCAAAATTCCATAGGTTAAATATGGATCAATCAACAAGCAAGGGAATTTTAGACACATGAAAGATACTTTTATATACCCTGAATCACGTCATCACCAAGAAGCAATCAAATCAAATACTATATAGCAGTGAAACATGATGCAGTGAACACATTACAGCAACACCTATTCTGCAACTTTTTGAACCAAATGAACTTCATTTAAAACACATAGAAGTATTAATCTCAAATTGGTACTCAAGGCAAAACAAGCATTACCCACCATAAATAAACAAGCAAAGCAGTTACTACTAACTACAATACCCAAGCACTCCACAAATACATAATTAAGCACAAAATGCAATTCATTCAATCAACCTAAGATAATTCAAATGAGACAAACATACCATCTGATCATACCGATCAATCAACTTTGCATAATCAACAACAACCCCATTCCCATTACGCTCCTCCTTCTTCCCCACTCTCCTCTCTCTCCTACCATCTTTTTCCGCCCTCCGATCCCTCGGAGACACACTCCTCCTCCTACTCCTCCTTTCTCTATCCCTATCCCTATCTCCATCCCTCTCCCTCTCCCTCCTTCTCTCCCTGCTGGACGACCGATAACTCCGCCTTCTGCTCCTCTCTCTCTCCTCCTCCCCGCTTCTGGACCGGCTTCGGCTCCGCCTCCTCCTGCTCCCCCTCTCTCTACTCCTACTTCTCCTCCTTGAATCCCTCCCCCTCTCTCTCCCTCTATCCCCATCTCTCTCTCTGCTCCTACTCCTACTTCTTCTCCTTGGAGACCTCCTATCGCTAACCTTAACCCTAATTTTCTCCGACTGAGGTGCAACAATGGAGGATGTTGTTTCCTTCTTTTTAAGCTTGTTTTGGATGCTTTGAAGCTGAGATTGCTTATCGTCGATCTCTTTTGTGGAGCTCGAATTCGATGCTTTGACGAAATTGCTCATAAACAACGACGTTGAAGAAGAGGGCAAAGCTGAGCCCCTCGCTGGTGGTGGATCGTCGGCAGTAGTGGCGGTGGAGAAACCGAGTCCTTGCTTGAATCGGGCGGCGCCACCGCCTTTCCGAGTTAACTCGTCGTAATACGCCGCCGCTTTCTCTTCCTCCATTGTTGGGTGATCGGAGTTTGAGGAGAGACAAAAATGGCGCTGATTGTTTTGCTGTAGTGTTTGTTTGTTTGGGGCTCCCTGCTTAGAAAGTGGATTAAACGGAAATACGAAGCTTTTCCCTTTTTCTTTTTTTCTTCTTGTTGTTGGGTTATACTTATAAGTTATACCTGATAACTTGAGTAAGACCCATTTTAGTTGTTGAGCTCCAATTGGGCCCATGGGCAGAGCTCAATTTGGGCCGATCGGGTCGGGTTGGGTTTACATTTATAAGTACTTAGGCTCTGTTTGATTTACCTTAATTTTACTTAAATTCAGTTCAGTTCATTTCATGCGTAACTTTAGCACTCATATAACTTTTTTATTCCGAAATAATTTCATGATAATAATTATGTCATCGGAAAGATCTCAAAGCATACTTTTAAATGAGTCCAATATTGACTATGTTTGGACAAATTTTAAATAGTTAACGGTCAAGTTTAAAAAATCAATTCAGATCAGTTCAGTTCAGTTCAGATCAGTTTTATCCAGGTGAATCAAACGGAGCCTTAATACATAAGTAAAATTTACTCAAAATTGAAGACAATTATTTTCATGTAAAATGAAGTAATAGTGTCACATTTGAATTTATATTGTTTTGGTGTTGTGGATTATTGTTGTTCAATAACTTTAAATCTAGTTCATATCGTGTTGTCATTTCAGACATTTTCAATGCTATATGTGGGTATGTTCACTTTAGTTTCGGGCATTGATATTTCTCTGTTTTTTTTTTTTTGTTCGTTTTTTCCCCTTTATTAACTACAAAAATATATTTTTCATCTAAAAGGTTAATTGAGATGAGCCATGTTCTAAAAGTTGATATGCAATGCATACTTCAAAGTTTTTCGAAAAAAAAATTATGATTATTATGACATTTTGTCTTCCTTCAAAGTTATTCATGAACTATTCATTCTTTTATTTAAAAATATCCGAAAATGTATCGTTTCTTCCAAGAAACCTCTGTTTAAAGATTAAAATACCCCCACAAAAAAAAAAATTAATATTCTATTAATCATTTTCTACAAAATCCACATCAATTGACCATTTGTCCTTATCTTATTTTTCATTATTTTTCTTCATTTTTATCTTCATTTGTTTACTTGGTTCAAATAAAAATGTCAACCAAACAAAAAAAAATAATTATATCAAGAAGGTTTCAATTTTTCGCATTTGCAACTTTTTAATTTATAAACTAATTACTAGAACACAAAATTGAATTTTGATCGAGAACTTAACCAATTCTAATAAGGGATATTAACGTCATTAATAGTCAATTTATTCACTATATCTAGAAATGAAAAATATTGCCGTCCACACTCAAACGTATCAAAAACAGATAATGATTAATTTGGGAGAAAGATTACAATGTCATTATCCAAATCCAGTAATGTTGGGGCAAAATTTTCTTTTATTTAAAATTTTCCAAGTTGCAGTATTATTTAAATGTAATCTGTTTTCCCCAGATTACTGATTACCCAAGTTGTACCTTATTCAAATCCTAATTAATTAACACAAATTGCTACTAACAACTATAAGAAATTTGTTGGTTTTAATAGCAAAAAATCGGGCTTTTTGGATACAGAATAGACAGTAAAACAAGTGGGACGACCGTATTTGGGAGGATCACACAAAATCAGATTTCCCGAATCTCAGCTTTTGGCCTTTTTGCTACCCAAATAACCATTCCTCAATAAATATCATCTCCTTTTCTCTCTCTCTCTCTCTCTCTCTCTCTCTCTGTGTACCTGCTGCCAAGAACAAACCCACCAAAAAGTTCATTTTTCTGCAACAATCCCACAATTCAAACCCCAAAATTAAAGGGTATTTGTATATTCTAAACTAAACCCATTTTCAAGAGTTAGTGGTGGAGTTCACCGGCGATGCTTGTCAGAAAAGATTGAGATTTCCGGTAGGTCATGTTTGGAGATGCAAGAGTTGCATGTTTTAGCTGTTGATGATAGCTTTGTTGACAGGAAAGTCATTGAGAGACTCCTAAAGATTTCATCTTGTAAAGGTGGGTAAACCAAACAAGTCATTACATTTATTTGTGCTCTGTTTGGTTTCTTAAGAAGAGAAAAAAATTGCAACAACTTTTTGTTCCATAATTTAATTCTTCATAGGATCTAAAATGGGTTGCTTACAATTCTCTGTTTTTTTCTTTTTTCTTTTGGTTACAGTGACAGTAGTGGAAAGTGGAACAAGGGCATTGCAGTTTCTGGGATTAGATGAAGAGAAGAGCTCCCTTGGGTCCAATGTATGTGAAACCTCAACTTCTCTCTAAATTTTTGAGAGTACAATGTTATTTTTTCTTGGTTTCTGGTTTCTTTTGATCTTATTTTGTGTTTTCTTTTTTCTGTTCTTAGTAAGATTATTGTTTGATGAATTTATGGTGTGACATATCAGGGTTTGAAGGTGAATTTGATTATCACAGACTATTCCATGCCTGGAATGACAGGGTACGAGCTGCTCAAAAGAATCAAGGTCAGTTTTGATGCTATGAGTTCATGCAGATTATAACTTTCTTTAGATGGAATTATTTCATGGAAGTTTGTTATTTAAACACAGAGCAGATGGCAATTTTGTGTGTATGTGTGTGTTTGTGGGGTTTCCTTTATGTTGGAAAACATTCTCTAATATTTTGCTAGAAATAGCCATTTTCAGCTTGTTGTGCCTCCTTGATGTTTTGGAGGTATGCTTATATTTGAAAGAAATGTAAACAGTTATTGACAATAGTGCCCATAGGCTGATGGATTTGATGATAAACGTGTACATGGCATTCATTTGTGTGTACCAACCTTAATCACAAAAGTACAACCTTGCAAAACTTGACCTTAACATCGACCTTGAATGTGGCTTTGAGGGTAATTTAGATGGAAATATGACTTTTATGTATGTGTTTGCTGAGTTCACATAGGTAACAAAGAGCTTGTGTTGGACTTAAAAAAGAATTTGCAAGAAAGATAAGTCTGTTCATTCTTGACAGGATACTTCTTTTATTGTTCAAGCAGGAATCATCCATCTTCAGGGAGGTACCCGTGGTGATAATGTCCTCTGAGAACATCTTAACTCGAATTGACAGGTACAGTTCTGGTTCAAACTACTTAGTATTATCTGTCTATTTAGGTGCATCAATCATGTAGCTTGCCTTTACGATTTCGTGGTTCAGGTTACTGAGTAAAAAAACATTGGTTAAATTAGTTGGCGAGTTATCAAGCAATATCATTACAAAAAGATAGCACTTTTCTGAACCATTTGCTGGATGCATTTTTCTGTGTCATCTGGCTCTTCGTGGTTCAGGTTACTGAGTAAAAAAAACATTGGTTAAATTAGTTGGCGAGTTATCAAACAATATCATTACGAAGAGATAGCACTTTTCTGAACCATTTGCTGGATGCATTTTTCTGTGTCATCTGGCTCTTCCTTCCTGGTTACAACTCAACCTCTAGTTCCTGGTCTAAGTGACCAAGACTATAACTTTGCCAAAGCCTTCATTCAATTTTTTATATCCAAAATTATGAATTTAGATGGGTGAACTGAACATGTTGAAACTAATTTGTTTCTTTTTCATCAGACAAGAATGTCCCTATTCCAACAGAACATGCACGGATGCACGACTTGCACAACCTTAGGTTGAAATCCAAATCGCTATTAATTTAAGCAAGTCAAATATCATACAAATCGCATCCTTAAGATTTGCATAATCTTGTTGATATCATGTTTAGGATATCTAACTTGATAAACAATGGGATATGTTAATGTTGATTGTCTATATTCTTATCTACTTGATGTCATATCCTTGCTGGTCTTTCTGGTACTTGTTGTTAATCAATATATCTGATCAAATTTGGTGATAGTTATATTTCCAGGTTCCACTCAATATAAGTATTACCCTTAGATTGGAATATTCGGCGAGTATAAACCGTGATCATTAGTTTAATATAGCCAACTAAATCTATGACTAGTTATTACAATGAGCAACCAAATCTATGACTAATTAATTTTTAAGAGAGAAACATTCTTTTCTGGTACCTCCGTACATATCAACCTAATGAACCGTTGAAATATGCTTACAGTAAGAGATCATGGTTCACACTTCACATTATGTCTAATGTCTCTTAGCACCTCTCAGGCATATTCTTACACAGATGCAAAAGTCAAGATGCCACTCTTATACAAATTTTATAGATTAATTAGGCAAAATTCTGCTAAATATTTGGATAAGATAATCACTTCCATCTATATTCTGCTCTTGATGGTGAAAGGGTTTCGCATTGACATATTCTGTTTGTCAGATATGTGTGTATCAATTACTAAGCCATCGAAATTTCATCATAGTAGCACTTGCATGTCAAAGATTCCATTTTGCTGACAAAAACACTGGAGCCTAAGAGTTCTTATTGTAAGTGTCAGCATAACAAGTCTCCTCTGATGTAATTAATCAGGTGCCTGGAGGAAGGAGCAAAGGAGTATATAATAAAGCCTGTGAAACTAACTGACGTGAAGCGCTTAAAAGAATTCATCATGAAAGATCACTCAGATGGACTTCAGGAGAAGAGTAGTTGTAAACCAAACCCACAGGAATCTTGCAATCTTGCATCCACAACATCTCGTCCATCACCATGCTCACCAAGAGACATCAGCCCTTTATTTATTGGGTATCCATGTTCCTCTGCAAAGTGCGGCTGCATATCTAGGCGCCCTAGATTTCGTACCGGAAGCTCCAAGTATCAGTCACAGTTGCCACTGCACTGATCTCACTCATTTTGTATGGTTTTTGTGTGTGTACTGCAATTAAGTGCAGAAAAGAAAGATTTCCATGTGAATATGATGGAAGTGTAAAGGAAGAAAAAGAGAGGGAAATCTGAGCAACAAAATTACATTCAAAAGCTAACCTACATTGATTTTTCTTGCTCCCAAGATTGTGAAAGTTTTGCTGCCACTGAGAAACTATCTAAAAATGTTTGAACGAGTTTTACTCAACGCCTTGCATTTTTATTCTTTTCTTTTCTTTTTCATTTTTTGAGGTGCCAACACCTTGCCTTAGTATATTTTCAAATTAAACAGCTCCCAAAAACGGGAAGTTGGGTCTCTTTGTTTTGGTACGAAAAGTTGTAGATGTGATCCTTTCCTACACTTGTCTCCTACGTTCCCTCGGTCCCTCCCATACCTCACAAATATTTGCATAATATTCTTAAAGTTGCTTCCATGGCAATGTTCAAGTAGCGAGCCAGAAAGCTGCTCTATGCAAATTTCAGCTTCAGTCTTGGACATTTCTTCTTCAATAAAAGTTGGTTGCGACAAAGTTCATCTTTGAACTTTGAAGCATTACATGTTTTAAAATGATACTCTGTGTGCTCAATTCCTGAAAACAGTTCATTTAGCTCAAGCAAAGACTTAGACCTGCACAAATAATACTTCAGAATATTAAGCATCTACTGTATCAATTGTAGTTCCTTTTGACAAAAATCAAAACGAAAGGCACTCATTAAACGGAGCAATAGTTTAGATTAGTAAAATGGATTAGACTTAGCTTAAGCAGAGATATCGGGTTCGAGACCCTGTGAATACAGCAGTGTTAAATACTTGTTGGGAGAACTTTGCCGCTCTTGTGGTCCCATCCGGCTCGGTCCGGATTCAACCGGACGGTCTCAGACCAAAAACAAAAAAAAAATGGATTAGACTCAAAAGTCATTTGACCTTTAAAAAGTGCAAAGCAATTTGCCAATTAGTACAATAATTCAGTTGGGCTGGCCCAGGTGTCTAAAGTTCTAGTCCAAGTTCAAATCAAGCTATGGCTGCCCAATCTTCTTCATCGGACCAACAAAAGTTGCATACGCAAGTGAGATCTGAGCTGTGGCCATCGAACATTCGTCGAAAAAATCATCAAATTCATCCATGACCATAAAAAGACCAAGTCAATGCACCTGTCAAAGTCAACGCTAGTTGTATGGCGAATATGCTCTTGTGAACACAATTCATCTGCTTTAAAAATTAAAATTTACATTACTATGCATATGAAAAAGCTTTAGCAGCTGCGTTTCTCAGTTAAAATTTGCTCTGAAAATGGAGGGCGGGACAGTAGGAGAGAGAATTGGTGTGAGAGAAGAAGTGATCATCAGAGCTTGCTCCATAGCAACAAAAGCTCACAAGTCACCATCTGGGAAGCCTTATATATGTGAAAAACTAAGGAGCTCATCATCAGAGGTAATCTTTGCATTTGCAGGATCTTGGGGTACTGCTGAATGGTTCGCTCATAAACCTTTCGGAGAGGCGAAAATCGACCTTGATATCTTCCCTTCTCTCAAAACCATTGGCAGCAACGAAGTTGCAAGAGTTAACAAGGCATTTCTTGAGAGATTCAAAGAACTTCTGGCGAATTCTTCTCTGAAAAATGAGGTATTAAATTCTGTTTGTGTTCTTGTTTCTGTGAAACATTACCTGAAAATATTGCTTCTCAGGTGGAAAAGGCTATAACAGAGAAGAAACAGATAGTGTTTACAGGACATTCATCTGCTGCTCCAATAGCTATCTTTGCAACTCTCTGGGTCTTGGAAAAACCCAACAAAAACCCACCTCGGTGTATAACCTTTGGATCACCTCTTGTTGGTGACAGGATTTTCACCCATGTTCTAAAACGAGAACGCTGGTCTCACTACTTCACACACTTCATCACTAGATATGATATCGTCCCACAAGTTTTTCTCACTCCACTTTCCTCTATAGAGAAGGAATTGCAGCCAATCCTCCATTATTACAATCCAAAATCTCCGTTTTTCATAAGCGATTCGCTCGCCAAAAGACCAGAAAGTTCGATGTTCTTTCTGACTATAATGAGGAATGTATCATCAGTGGCCAACCATGCTGCCTGCAAAATCATGGGGTGCACAAACCAGCTACTGGAAACTGTGACCAATTTCGTTGAGCTTAGCCCTTATAGACCTTCTGGGACATACATCTTCTGCACTGGGAATGGGAAACTAGTCATTTTGGAAAACCCAGATGCTATTCTTCAACTTCTGTTTTACTGTCTCCAGTTAGCTTCTGAAGCAGAATGGGCTGAGGTTGCCCAGAGAAGCTTGAAGGAACATCTGGTCTATGAAAGTGAACTAGTTGAGAGTTTGGAAATGCAAAATGTAGCTTATTTGGATCATTTGGAAGATCTGCCCTTGTCAGCTGAAGATATTGGAGATAGCGCGAATTTAGCTGTCAGTGCAGCAGTAAATGATCTTGGGCTGGTGAGTTACTGTCTTCCCCCATCTCATCCCCAGTCTTAAGTATTTTTCTTTAATGTAAAAGCATGCTGAATGTTGCTACTTGGAAAACCAGAGTAGCAGAGCTCGGCTATCTCTTCGAGCTGCAGGAGAGCTAGAGAAACAGAAAGCTAGAAACCAATCCAAGATCAATAGCAAAAAGAACAAAATTGAAGATGTGCTTAACTTGCTGGAAAGATACCAAGCCATTTGTGAGGTTCGAAAAGTAGGCTACTATGATGCCTTCAAGATTCAAAAGCACACTGAAGACTTCAACAATAATATAAGGAGGTTGGAGCTAGCAGGCATATGGGATGAGATTATGGAGATGCTGAAAAGAAATGAACTACCAGACGAATTTGAAAAACAGAAAGAGTGGATCGAGCTTGGTACCAGGTACAGACGCCTGGTTGAGCCTCTCGATATTGCCAACTACTACCGCCACTTGAAGAACGAGGACACAGGACCATACATGGGCAAAGGACGACCATCACGCTACAGATACACACAGAAATGGCGCGAGCATGCAGAGAAAATGGAGGCTGAGCCCGTGCCAGAATCATGCTTCTGGGCCGAGGTGGAAGAACTTTGCATTACCTGTATTAAAGAGGAATCCTTTGAAGCTGTCAACCACAGGGTCCTTCAGCTGGAAAGAAATGTATCAAGATGGGTCAAAAGTGGGCTGCTCGGTAAAGATGTGTTCTTGAATGAATCCACCTTTGCTCAATGGTGGAAGAGGCTCCCCATTCAGCATAAATCAGTCTCTTGCATCAAAGACCTCCTGTGCGTATAACTCAGTGTTCTAGCACAGTCAACTTCAGAGCGCACAAGATATTAGTATCGACTTGTAAATTTTAATTTTGAAATACCCTATTAGGCTACTACGTATAGCACTCCCATGTAATGCTTGGGCAAAAGAAAGCAGTTTCGCAGTTTCCTTTGTTTCTGTGAACACACTACTTTGGGCCTGCAGAGTTTATCATCATACTCTGCTCCCATAGCATATGGTTTAGAATTCAGACAACAGTCGCATTAACTCAGCTTTGCCCGGCCACAAACTGAAGAAGAGCATTGCTCATTTACAACTGATCTCTCAAAGATTTTCCATCTGGTGAAGTTTGTACAGGATAGAAAAAAAATTCCTTTTCCGGCTAAATCCAACTCACAGAAAATGTGCAGGAGAAACCACAGAAGTGTTTCTATTCCGTTATGTCAGACACTGATTTAAAAATCCAGACCCCTGTTTCAGTTGATAAAGGAGGGGAGCTAAAGATTTACATCTCACAACATTGAAACCGGATGTTCTGACTACTGGATGATATCATGAGATGATATTTCCTGCATAACCATTTCCGTTATGTGAACACAGCAATTACAGCAACTTCTCAGTAGCTATGGTGATGTTTGCCAATAGCAGCACCATGTCCGACTTCTCAGTTCTCAGTAGCTATAGTGATGTTTGCCAAACAAAGGAGCATCTATTAACCAACTTGAAGCTCAGACTAAATCAAGCCACACATGGTCTATAGATAGGACACATCACTGTACAATTATTACCTTTACATTGTAATCACACATGCTGTGTTTACATACCAAGAGGATTGAATAAACGAGCAACAATATACATTTACTGACAACACTTCACACATAATATTTACAGTCTGTAGTAAGATATCTCTGATGCCAACCTACTGACAGAAGTGACAGTAGCAGATGCAGTTTTGGTGCTGAATCTAATGTCAAGATGGAATGTATGTCTAGCAACCTGCTTCGAAGATTAGAAATGGGGAATTCGTTGTCAGTGGCTCAGCAAAACCTAACAATTTGAGGTTCAAACTGAAAACATATTCATAAAAAAGAAGAGCTAACATGGTACATCAATCATTTCAAAACCCTCAGCATAATCTAACAATTTGAGTTTCAAACTCAAACAAATTCAACGAACAGAAAGAGCTAACATGGTACAGCAATCATTTCAAAAGCCTATAAGTTATACATGAGGGAGGAGAGAGCACAAGGGTACTGGCTGACAATTGACATAAGGAATACACAAGACCATCACTAATAGTCGAAATTGGCATGCATAGAAGACTTGCAAGGAGTTTATGAAATCAGAAATTCATCAGCTAAATTCTCAGCAAAAACTCCATCAACCCAACCCCCTTATGCTGAAAGCACAAAGAAAGAGAGCAAGTAGCTTAAAACTCTGAAGATTCTGTTAAGAAAGTTTAGGACTCCTTTATAGATGAACAACCCATTATAGATCCTGCCTAAGAACAGCATGAAGACTAATAGTTAAAAATATTTATTAAAAATAATAATAATAACACAAACTCCTCCTTCTGGGATGGCTAAACAGCCAAATAATCAGATCACTCTACTAAGAACAGCACAGAACTAATCCAAAGCACATTTTTGATGTTCGGAAACAGTCTAGTATTAAAACTAACCACTTTCAGGTGTCACCTGCCTATATGCTTCATGATAATTACCATGGAAAAGAGCACGAATTTTAAAGCACTAGAGAAAACAAGGATGCCCACACCCTCTAAGAAATCAGAAATTGCTAGAAGGATCCCCATATGATTGCTAGAAGGATATTAGCGTAGAGCCGCTGGCAGCATATATGGCTCTGAAACATCACTACCGAATGCCAGTAACAAGACTAAGGGCTAGCCACTGGCAGCAATATGGCCCTAAAATACCACTACTGAATGGAGGTAACATGACAAAGGGCTTCAAAAATATAGTAGCCAACATCATGGTGCTTAATCTCACACATGTAAATGCGCAGTCAAGACACAAGGACAGCAAAAATGCAGCTATCTGTATCTGGACCCTCTGGGACAAAGGCGTAAACAACTGCCTGTATTCAGAATTTCAGATGCAAATAAGCTAAAAAGAAAAACTGAAAGACCAAATCAATACTACTTGAGAAGCGGCCCAATAATACTTAATAGTACTTCAAAGGCAGAATTCATGGGTGCTAAAAGACTTACAGTAGTACTGAGACGATAACTTGGGAAAGAACTGAGACAGAAGCATGATAGTAGAGAAGCCGTTTCTGAGTCAACTTAAAAGCAGCCTAACATGTTTACCCTCATGCATTGTGCAAACTAAACAAATCAACTCTCAACCAGCACATAAGGCATGTCAAGGATCCACCAAACTAAAACACAACCTGAGGAAACTTGTGCACAAAAGGTGAAGATCTGAGTTTGCTAAAAAAAATCAACTCAGGCCTTCCTCTCATCTTCATTATTTCCTCGTTCTTTTTCTGTTTTCACCTATTCAACAAAACTCGTTCATGGAGAATTAAAGATGTCCAAGCTGACTGACCAAGTAATTTTCTTTGGAAAAATAAAGACACACAGAGAAACAGAAAGCAAACTCAATGCGTAGAAAGAGAAGATATTGGTTTATGCTGCTTAATTCCCACTCCCTCTTTTCTTTTTCTTTCTTTTTTCTGTTTGGAAGAAAAGACAGGTCCTGAAGCACTAAACTATAGCCATGGGCATATGTCCATTCGCTCATAATGATACCTAGAACTCAGCTTCCAGAAGCTATGAAATCGAAAAAATACCTGATCATTTACAGGTAAACAGATCTTCCAATCATGTACGACTGCATATAAAATTTTAGTAGTTGGAAGCAACATCAAAAATAGTCAGTCTCTCTACTAGTTAGGCGGGGAAGGTAAGGCTGCTTACATTTGGACCACCCTAGACCTTGCCCTCGGCAAAATCCTTTACTTGGTTGATATTGTAGTTGTAGATTGGAAGCAAACCAGACACCGCAAAGCCTATTCCAGTTAAGACTTGTGAATAAGCAACATGGGTTTTTGATGACTCAGAAAGGTACAAAAAAGTGAGATAGTCAATGAGATCAATCTTCCCGCTTTAATGACCGAGCACTTTTAGCTCCAGCACACAACACAATTAGACAGTTAATATAATGAAAGCTCAAACGATAAGATTTAAGCTCCTAATATCGAAGAAGAAATAAGTGGCGAAATAAACAAAGATGTAATGAACTATAATGTATTCATTTTCTGTACCACTTATCTATTCACATACCAGCACGAATTCCTCTACAATCAGCAAATGCACCACATTTCTCAGAACCAAACTCATATAGAAGCCAGCTCAGTAACTCGGTGCTCAGAACGACAAACTTATACCCACATCTAACCACTAGAATCAGACTAGATGAACAAAATACTGATAGACACACGCAAGGGAAAAAGCAAAACGATAGTTCCACCATACATAAGCTGAGCAAAAAACAGAGACTTCTCTCTTCTAAACCCTTGAAAACATGCTACACGAGCGTTCCAACCGAATTGTTAGGCTACCCCCAGACACACTTGTCTCCTTTGCAACCGGCTCCAAAGCATAAGGCTTCCTGCATCCAGGACAACGGGCATCCTGCTCGAGAATCCTTTGGTGGCAAAAGAGGCACAGCCGAAATCCACACGGGCAAGGCAGAAAATTCGAGTCTGTGGGGTCAAAGTCTTCACAGCAAATGGGGCAAGTTGTAGGCACAATGGCGCGAACCCAAGGGTTCACCACATGGCAAGAGAGCCTCTCGGGATTTGCGGGGAAACTATGCTGTTTGGCCAAGTTGGGCAAACACTGGGGCCTTGAAGCATCATCCGGTCTCCATGCTCTGCCATTCACAACACCTCTGCCAAGAATCCCGGCACCCTCCAACTTCAACTTTTCTGCTCTAGCATCCAAATTCCCAATGCTATTCATCTGCGCTGTGGAATCCAACCCAAACCCGCTTTCCTTCTCCGAAGTCAGATCAGCACCCTGGTTATGACCCTGCTTGTCATTGGTGGCGGCAGCTTCCAAAGCATCAGCCACCGCCTCCCAATCATCCAAGCAACCATCATCGTCACCACCACCGCCTTCCTCTTCTTCTGTTATACTCCCAGAGCAGCACCCCCCACTGCTGAAGCTAGAGCTACTACTGCTACTGCTGCTACTCCCGGCATAAGCATTCCCCGAATCATTCCCCCCTATGCTACTCGTGGGGCTATTCGAAGGGGATGATTCCGAGTCACTGTCATGATGAATCTCCTCCACCCCTGGACTCCTCCTCTCTTCTAAATCCTTATAACGAGGAGCCTTATTCCGAGTCTCAATCGCCGGTCCATTGAATTCCCCACCACCAGTAGCACCACCACCATTCACTTCCTCTTTGCAACCCTTGTTCTTAACTGTTAAAAAACAGTATTACCAAATTTCCAATCAATCAATCAATCAAACACACAAACACCTCCAAAAATATAATATAACCCTATCATTCATCACTATACTAGCAAAGCACAATCAAGTAATGATCAATCAATACAAAAACACAATAAAATAGATCAAATGTAGTACCTTGAGATAACCACTGTTCTCGACGAGCATCCAGCTTGCACTGCTTCAATTTCGCCGAACGGTTCGCCTGTAAACCACACATTCGCGTACCAAATCAATTCATGAAAGTATCATGCAAACATTAAAGAAAAAAAAACCACAAACAAATAAAAATCAAATAATTACAGATAAAGAATAAGAGAAAGAAAACGAAAGAATTACCCTCTTTTTCTTGCCGAAATCCTTCGAGGCATTGGGAATCGAAGCATTGAGGATTGAATCAGAAACCATGGTTGTGTTAATTGAAGATAAACCTTCGAATTAGAATCGCTCGATTGAAATCAAAAATCCAAAACCCTAATTTTTTTGGTTATCGTTTTGATGTGTTTTTTCTGGTGAGAGAATGAAAAGGAGCCGTAAACAAAAAAATCTGACCCTCCCAGAAAGAAAAATTAAATTATTTTTTTCTTTTTTTGTGAAGAGAGAGACTGGATAACGGAAACTGCTCTGCTCCTCTCGCTTGCTAATCCTATGACGCCTTTTTAATTTCCACAGTCCAAATTGTCAATAGCCAACCAAACGCGTCATATATATAATCCTCTCGTTCCGAAAATGCCCCTGATTTTGTAACTTATTACGGGGTTGTATAATGTGGGTAATTAGGGATCTGGGGAAGGTTACGTGGGGGTTTAGTATTTTAATGTTTAAGCTAATCATGTGGATTTTGAGGTTAAATGGTGAGAAACGACGGCGTTTGTCGGTTAGGGGGTTTTGTAGTAATGCTTGCTCTTCACGGTAAAGGGTTTTTTGTCTTATCACTTTCACTCTTTTTTGTTAAGTTTATGGGACATTGAATGGGAAATGAATTGAGACAAATTGAAAATATGGGCCATTTAATGATTTCTGAGTCTTATAGGATTCCCATTGTGTATCTTGTGAGATTTGGTAATAAAACCCGATAAATTTAGGGTGTTACTAAATGCCGCCCCTAAATTACTAGGTACCGCCCCCCAAAATTCCAATTTTGCCCTTTTTTAATTTTTCACTCATCCTCTCCCTCTCTCCCTCTCTAACTCTCACACCACTTCTCTCCCACTCTACCACCCACTCTCATACCCAACCTTCATCAACATTCACTCAAGCAACCCGCGGATGTCTGCCGGCGATGAAGAAGTGCCGTCGACGGTGGCGGAGGTAAAATTAATTTTTTTTGCGCATTTTTTTTGCACGGTCGTCTGAGATTTTCGACTCACCTACAGGCGACCCACCCAAGGGGAGTCGTCTGTCGATCGCGACTCACCCTTGGGTGAGTCGTCCGCTACAGGCGACTCACCCTTGGGCGAGTCGAGATCAATAGACGACTCACCCTTGGGTTGGTCGCCTGTAGCAGACGACTCACCCAAGGGTGAGTCGAGATCGACGACCGACAGACACAAAAAAAAAAAAATATTATTATTATTATTTATTATTATTATTATTATTATTATTATTATTATTATTATTTATTGTTTGAATTTAAGATTAAGCTAACATTGTTTTCGTTGTTTTCGTTAGATTCCTTTGGAGCGGTTCGGTGGTGATGGTGTTGATTACAGTACGCATTTCGTCACTGATGAGTTATTTGATAGTGATACAGATGCAATTAATTGGGCAAAACAAATTGCACTTACTATCGGGTTTGAGTTGATAATTTCGTCACACAAGAAGAGTGAAAGCGTAAAATTGTTAAAATGCAATCGAGGTGAACGCTACAGAGGGGAATTAAGAGACTTAGATACTGCTGCTCGGAAGAAATCGAAAACA
Organism: Tetragonia tetragonoides; assembly: GCA_038025085.1. NCBI lineage: Eukaryota > Viridiplantae > Streptophyta > Magnoliopsida > Caryophyllales > Aizoaceae > Tetragonia > Tetragonia tetragonoides. Next base: position 5,581,790 of record CM076139.1, read on the forward strand.
AAGGCTTGTAAATGTACGTTCCAGTTGAGAGCTCGGCAAGTGTATGGGTCCAGTAGTTGGATGATTGTCACATTGCCTGGGACTAGGGGTACGCACAACCATGACTTTGCTGTGTATCCTGAGGGATATCGTCAGATGAGTGGTCTTAGTCCTGGGTCAAAGAAACTCGTTCGTGACATGACTTCGGCACAAACAAAGCCATGTGCTATCTTGGCCGCGATTAAGGAAAAATTTCCCGAGGACAATGCAACTAGACGGCATGTGTACAACCACAGAGATCGTATAAGGAAACTTGATTTTGAAGAGAGAGATGTCATTGGTCAGTTTCATCATTTAGCTGTGGCGAATAAGTACGTACATTGGACAAGAGCCGACCGAGCTACTAATGAGGTAACTCACGTGTTCATGGCACACCCTACATCAATTCAGTTACTTCGGTCTTTTCGTTGGTTGATTGGCTTAGATTCCACGTACAAAACAAACAAGTATAAGATGCCGTTTGTTGAGATAGTGGGGATGACTCCAACCAATAAGAACTTCCTCATAGCTTATGCCATTATGAAGGATGAGACTCAGGCAAGCTATGCGTGGGTCTTAGATAAGTTGAAGATGCTTATTGGAAATGATGTACACCCAACAGCAATTGTGACCGATCGTGAGCTAGGGTAGATTCATGAATGGGAGGTGGAAAATTATCATGGAAGCTTCCACAGAAGCTGCGTACGATAGAGCAGTGCGTACGATGAAGGTTAGTTGGAGGACTTACCCTCACGTGATATCCTATGTAGAGGAGACCTGGCTGAGACACAAAGAGATGTTTGTGGCTGCGTGGACGAATAAGGTGCTACACCTTGACAACATTACGACTTGCAGGGTGGAGAGTGCACATGCCGCGCTAAAACAGTGGTTGAACTCCTCAACTGGAGCTTTGGACAATGTTTGGAACAAGGTCAACAAGTCAATCGAGTCACAAATAACTGAGATCAAGTACACACTTGAAGAGTGCAGAAGACGAAGAAGTGTGGTGTACTCGGGTTTCCCATTCAACTATCTGACCGGGTATGTTTCCCATTACTGCTTACAAATATTATTGGCTGAGCTGAACAGGATGAGAGAATTGAGTCACCAAGTATTTGATCGTTGCGGTTGTGTATTGAGATCCACTCATCAGATCCCGTGTGCGTGTGAGTTGAAAACGGCCACGGATACGGGCACGCCAATTAGCTTGAATAGTGTCCACAAATTTTGGCGAACACTCGTTATTAGTGATGCAGTGGAGATAGCTACGCTTGACATGACTGAGCATCCATCTGAGGACCATCGATACTTTCGGTCTCTGGTCGACGAGGTTAACTCAAGCGACCCGGCAGTTGTGCGCAACATATCTGTCCTTATGAATGAGCAGCTTCATCCTGAGGAAGCGAGTTACGTCGAGCCGGAAGCGAACACGACAGTCAGAGGTCGACCGAGAGGGAGTTCCTCTACCAGACGTGATCCTAGTTCATGGGAGTACTCCCAGAGGGGTCGTGGTCGCCCTAGGTCATCCAGTTCGAGCCGCGGGCGTGGTCGTACCTCATCCTCATCGAGTAACTTCGTAAACAGTACTGGTATGAAAACCCATAATTTATTAACATGTACATAATGTTGTTACTTTTTGATAAGTACTATTATTGACTTTCTATTATATTGTCTTGCAGCTGGACACGCAATAGATATCACTGAATTCTATCATGTTAACAAAATTCTGGGAATCATCGTACCTTTCATTGAAGGATATCTCGATGTGCTTGGGGATGGTAATTGCGGTTTCCGTGTCATTGCGGACTACATCATTGTAATAACACAAATAAATAATAACAATAACAATGAAACTCTTATAATAACAAATTCATCTAGGGTCAATACATCATTTGGCAGCCCGCCAATCTCTCATAAACTCGTCCATAAATGATCGAGGACCTTCCGCTTGCTCCGGAGGAATCAAAGTAATGGAAGACTCAAATCCGACGGCTAGACGATTCACCCACTGCAAAAAAGTAACAATGAGTGTGAGTTCAGAGATATGTAATACGTAAAAAAATATATATTTTAGTTAATCACTTACATAATCGCTGTTGGATCGTGGAGGAATCACAGGTGCTGCAGCGTCACGTATCAGCCGAGGGTGGGAGTGAAGGTAGTACCATGCGAGGTAGTCATCCGTACATGCTGCGGGATCTGACGTGGATGCCTGAAACCCATGGAGACCAAGAATGTAAAATCCCGGGAACATACGCCAAGCATCAGATGACATCCGTTCGGGGAAGACAACCTTGTACGAACGACTGCTCCATGACCTGATCGCTTTGACTGGCCTAAAGATCGGGGTTGGGATACTCTGTACGTACCCGATTTGTCGTAAACAACGACCAGGCATGTACGGTTCGATAATATCCCGATATTGTAGCCACCCCATGAATACAGTCCTCGGTACAGATACTGCCGGGTTAGAACCGTACGGCAGCCACACCACCTACGTAGAAATGTTGAAAGTTACGGTGAAGTAAAAAAACATAGCAAACGACGAAATAAATCATGAACACCGATAACTAAATGACGTACCTCTGTCGCTCGCAGATGATCCAAGCGTCTATGTAAGGAGTCCAGTCGACCCATGTCCTTGCCCTCAGCCAGGGCACTCCATACGGACGCACGGGGAGCCTCGTCGTCCCCGACAACCATCCGCTCCCGATGAGGTCGGAAGCAGAGAAAGTACTCGTATATCCATGCCTGCAGGAGAGTTAGGCATCCGCAGATGCCCTGAGAATCCCCGCGACTAGCTATACCGAGCTGACGATATAGGAAGGCGAGGGCAGCAGATCCCCAAGAGAAGTCATGCACCGTATCGACACCGTCGTCCATCACCTCCATCACGCAGGAGGGTCTAATACGGTTACCACTCTTGTCGACAAACAAGGTGGATCCAATAAGTAACCACATCCAAGCTGTCGCCTGGATGTCATCTATTTGCTCACGGCAAAGCTCAAAAACCGACTCCGTGAGGACCGCACCGCCCTGCCAGTGGCTACACATCAGTTCTTCTGGGCTGACCCCGAGAACCTCCATGGCCGCCGTCTGCAGCTGCCCATCCCGTCCCTCATTGGAAACGAGCTCTCCGTCTACAGGAATCCGAAGAATATGCCATACATCGTGCAACATGATCGTCATCTCTCCGAACGGCATGTGGAACGAGTTCGTATCCGGCTGCCACCTTTCCACGAATGCAGATATCAGGGGGAAGTCAATATGTCTGAACATAATGTCTGCCAGGTGTGATAACCCAGTCCCCTCGATCTGGGCCCTCATCTCGGCCGACATCTCCGCTCGCCACTGACTCAGCCGCTGACAGACATTCCATCGGTTATGACACTTCAAGAGACCCCTCATCTCTCCATTCCACATACGAGACGCTACGTGGCCCAGGAAGCTCGGTATGACGCTATCATCCGCCGGCCCACCGGGCACAGGCTCTGTAACAAGCCACGTAGTGTCGTCCTCCGCTCTAGATCGTTTGCCAGTACTGGACGACCCAGTACTAACAAACCTACCGCCTCTGCCCTTCACCACGCGCCAATCTGAGGATAATTCGACGCCAATCTGATCATCGTCTTGCTCACCGGAGTAGAACTCGCTAGTTGCGTAATCGTCTTGCTCAGCAGTCATCTCCCTCATCCGAACTGCCTCTCTCTGTCTCCGTACAGAGGCATCAATCCCGCGCGTCCTCGTGTGACGCGGTCCTGAACCAGCTAGTTCACTAAATAACCGAGGCACCGATTTACCGGCTCTTCCCATCTATCATTTCACATTTTTAATTAATTAAACAATAATCAATAATAATAATAATAATAATAGCGATAAATAATAATAATAATAATAACAATGAATAATAATAATAATAATAATAATAATAATAATAATAATAATAATAATAATAATAATAACAACAATAAACAATAAATAATAATAATAATAATAATAATAATAACAATAAATAATAATAATAATAATAATAACAATAAATAATAATAATAATAATAATAATAATAATAATAATAATAATAATAATAATAATAATAATAATAATAAATAATTTTTTTTTTGTGTCGGTCGTCTGGTCTCAGACGACTCACCCAAGGGTGAGTCGTCGGCCGATCTCGACTCACCCTTCGGTGAGTCGCCTCAGACCGGCGACTCACCCAAGGGTGAGTCGTCTGCGACCGACGACTACCCTTAAGCGAGTCGAGATCGGCAGACGACTCACCCTTGGGTGAGTCGAGATCGGCAGACGATCGACGCAAAAAAGAAAAAAAAAAAAAAAACACAACTTCAATTCATAACTTCACGATTCAATTCAAGGCAAAAAATATTCAATTCAAGGCAAAAAAAATTCAATTCAAACAACAAAAAAAAAAAAATTCGAAAAGTTACCCCCCCGTGCCGTCGGTCGCCGCCTCCCTCGCCGTCGAAACCTCTGCCGCCGCTGCCGCTAGCACTTGACATGGTCGTGGTGGTGGTGGTGGTGGTTGCCGGTGTGATGGTGTGGTGGTGAGGATGAGTGAGGAAGAGAGGATGAGTGAGAGTGAGTGAGGAAGAGAGGATGAGTGAGAGTGGATGAGTGAGAGTGAGTGAGGAAGAGGCGTGGGTGAGGGTAAAATTGGAAAGGGGGGGCGGTAGCTAGTAAAAAGGGGCGGTATTTAGCAATTCACTAAATTTAACCTTGTCCCTTATCCAAAACCAATAAATATATAAAAAATAAAATCCTTTTTCACACATATTTTGCCACGGTTTTAATTTTTAATGTAACTAGTTATATTCTTGTGCGATGCACGGTTTGATACAAAAATTATCTTCTATATACCTCCTTCTTAATTAATATCGTACATAAACCAAAAATATTATATCAATTGTAGAGTAGAATAACAAAATATACAATATCTCATTTCTTGTTAATCATGATATAAAACTAATTTGTATAACCAAATCTTTATTACTCTATTTTTATTGCAATTTATCCTAATATGTAGTCCAAAAAACCATCACCACCACCACTACTTTTTTATGCAATTTACTCCAAATATCCAGTCAAAAGAGTCAAAGTCTAAGTATCAAATAGATGCAATGAAATTATGTTTAATTAGTTAACAACTATGTATACCCATAATTGAAAGCTAATTCACGTATCATTTCTACTATATATATTACCGTTAGAGCAAATAATACAAATAAAATTCAAATAGTAACAATGTACACTATGACTCGAATATAGCGAGCTCTATTGTTAAAGCATGCATGCATCCGTCAAAATAAAATGTATCAATAGAAAAATATATACATCAATATATATATATGTATAATTGAGTTCTCACCAAGGTGGCATTGAATACGTAATAAATAGTCATAAATGCATGGGTGATTAAAAATAAATTAAAAATATTTTGATTTTATTTTAATAAAAATAAGTAACATAAATATTATATTTATTATCCTAAAAAATATTATATATTCACTAAAAATAAAAATTCTTTGTTAAAAGAGTTTTTTTTCTAGATAAAAAAATTATTATTGTTCCTTGCTAGACTCCTATTATTCAACTTTATATATTGATGTGATTAATTATTATTATTATTATATTGATTCTAATAACGGAGGATAATAAACAAGATTCCGTGCATTGCAAGGGCAATTGAGTTCTCACCAAGGCGTCATTAATTAGGTAATAAATGTATGAGTGATTAAAAATAGTTTGATTTTATTTTAATAAAAATAATTAACATAAGTATTGTATTTATTATCTTGAAAAAATATTATATATTCACTAAAAATGAAATTTCTTTGTTAAATTTGTTGATAAAAAAATTATTATTGTTCATTGCTACTCCTATTATTCAAACTTATATATCGATATAATTAAAAAAAATTATTATATTGATTCTAATAACAAATGATGATAAACAATAACCCGTGCATCGCACGGGCACTAAATCTAGTTTTATTATTGTTATATGCATGTATCATATAAAAATTTAAGGAAGTATTTAATATTAGTGTAGATACATGTATTAATGTAGATTCATGCATTAGTGTATATTCATGCATTTTATGTTATGATGACGTGTCAAGCTATGTGAGTATGCAGCGCATAGATGGAGAGAAAGAAAGATAATCGTCAATTGCACTTCAAGGCAATACATCGTGAATCGACAAAAAGATATCATGCAAAGAATAAAAGGAGTTTTAATTCCGTATCACGTTAAAATCTCAATGTACCAAATAAAGAGGGAAAAAAACATCTCTTGTACTTTTAGAGCAATACATGGTAAATCGACAAAAAGACATATCATACAGAGAACGTAAGCGGTGTATCCGGTATCATATTAAAATCTTAAAGTAACAAATGAAGAGAGGGAAAAAAAATATATCTGTACTTCAGAGCAGTGTATCTTCAACCGATAAAAAGACATTTCATACCGATAAAATAATGGGTTTTGTCTCGTATCACATCAAAATCAAGAAAAACATTCCTCGGCGTATGGAAACACGAGTTATTTCTATTTCCATTGCATTTCATTAATTCCCTCCCTCGTTCAATAGCTTTTTTTTTTCTTTTTTTGCGTTGTCACTACTCGCTCGTAGGTTGTACTTTTTTATCATTATGATGAGTTCTGCGAGTTGGCAATAGAAATGTTCAGTAAGAGGTTTGTAACGTGGGAGAAAAGTATGCACAAAAAGCTTTATTGAAGTCACCTTTTAATATCACGTCATATTCATCAGTGTTATTATATTAAACTCACAAGCTAACACAAAAGTAGATACTTAATAGTAATCTCTTATTCATTGTTAGACAGCTACTTACAATAGGCAGGTAGCTTTCTCATTTGCTTTGTCAATATTTAAGTTTCATCCCATAAAATATAATAAATAAATAATATCTATTGTGGGAGCTTGTTTAACAGGTCCATTTAAAGTTGGCACATACAAAAATCTTTGACATATACACTAATAGATTTGTTACATCTTATTTGCAATAATTTATATAAAATATAAAATCAATTATATTACTATATTGTGATTTTCTTTTAGTAAATACCTTGTATCCAAGAGTTCTCTTCATATAAAATTTGTATACTATGAAGAAGCTATATCTTAGTTTAGTAAATAACTATTAGCGAGATTCCTAGATTATCAATCAATGCTTGGATTTTAAGGGGTAGTGAGTGAAACACACATCTCGTTTATATTTGTCTTGAATAACAACTTCTTTAAATTCCGTGCTTGAAACACTCGTCACACGTATCATGCAATTAGAAAGTAACTCATTTCAAAATTCTTTCATGTTCATGAAACTCTAACTTAACCATCATCGTAAGTGTACATTATTATATATCCGTTAAAGAAACTATCGATATGGATATTCTAAGACTCTGTTTGATTCAAGTAATTCTCTGTTTGATTCAAATAATTTAATTTTACTTAAATTTAGTTCAATTCAATTTATGTGTAAACTGTAACTTCATCACTCAGATAACGCTTTATTCGGAAATAAATAAAGTAAAAAAAAACCCATGCGGGCGGGCTTGCTAATTTTTGTTCGGCTGAAAATGTAAACAATTGGGCTTGCATTTTGCTTACTGGACTGTTGATTATCTCGTTTGGCTAGATCATCCGACACTATGAATTAAGTACGTTAGAATTAGATAGTCAACACGGTTTAGAAGAGAAGACCGCCAGAAACGTTTCGGAGGTTCTCCGGCGACATCATCGGAGTAGCACAGACCAGACCAGACCAGACCGGGACCCACCACCGACAGCACCAGACACGGTAGGTAACACCCGACCACTGTCTCAATCACTCTCACGTGCGCACTCTCCCGCCTTTCTCTCTCTAAGGTTCCATCTCACTCTTAAGTCTCAATTGTGGAATTCATTCAAGTTTTGATATTTTTTAAAATAGGGTTTGAACTTTGAAGTATTCAATTCAATTCAATTGTCTAGCATCATAAAAACACAGATCATTTTGTGATTACCAATTGTTTAGGGTTTTTCCCGGAAGTTTGTTCTCTATGGAGAGAGAAGATGAAATGATGGACGACCCAGTTGAGGAGAGAGACGAAAAAGGATATGCACAAGAAGAAGAAAATGAAGAAGAAGAAGAAGAAGAAGATGATGATGATGATAATGAAGCAAACCAAGAAGAAGATGAAGATGGGGAAGGTAATGATGGAGAGGAAGAAGGGGATGAAGGAGAGGATGATATGGAGGGTGATATGAGATTCGAAGGGGAAATGAATCCTTTGGATTTGGTTAATGATGATACTGGTGGTGTTCATCTTTTTCAACAGCTAGAACGCCTCGAGTATGAAGCTATGGCTGAGAAGAAGCGAAGCACCCTTGATGCTGCCAATGATGGGTATTTATCTTTTTTCTTTATTTGTCTTCTATTGTGTGTGTGTCACTGTGTGTGTGTGTTTATGTGTTTTGCTTTGCTTTTTTTTTTTGGTAGACACTTTTTAGGGGATTTCTTGTCCTCTTAGGTCGTAACCTTGTATTCACTTTCTCAGCTAGATTGAATTGGGCTCAATAACAATACAATGTTCTTGAACTCAATTATTACAGCATTGGCTGTCCCCCGACCACTCCTGTCAAGCGATGACAGGCACCGCCCGGCTCCGCCTCCGGCCACTAGTGTTGTGGAGCGGTGGTCACTGACCATCGCCAGCCCGATCATGTGGCCTTCAGTCACCACTGTGGTGGCTGCTGACCACCGCCACTGAGTGGTGGCCGATCATCATCGGAGATAACTGCGTGGTTGTAGTCTTGTAGACACTGTAAGTGGTAGCCTGGCAGGATAGATTTATAAACCTTTGGAGAAGACCTATTTTGGTGTGCTACTCTTTCTCCTAAGTGGAACCTAGTAACATTTATGTTTGTTTCTGTTTTTGTTTTTGTCTGTATCCCTAGCCTATTTTAGTATTATTAGTACTGCTATTATTATTATTTTATTATTATTAGTATCATTATTGTTATTATTATTATTGTCAGTATTATTACAATTATCATTGTTGTCGTTTTAGTACTATTGTTAGAAAAATTTTGTTTGCAAGCATAGACGTTGTTGTTATATAGTTACCTTTTGTGTTTCCTAACCTTTTGGTGCGCTAGTACTTACTTAGTTTCATGGCTTTTAGAGTTATTATTCTGAGTTAACTGCTTGAACATTTTTTCGGTTGGGGTGGCGTCTTGGACTTCTATTGGTAGAGTTAGGGCCAGTCCTCAGGTGAGCTTTGGGTCTCGAAGGGGGAGAGTTGGGGCGAATAGATTGCGGTTTGGCACATGGAATGTAGGGACACTCACGGGAAGAACTCTAGAGTTAGTGGAGGTTTTAGAAAAATATAAGGTTAATATCGTGTGTGTGCAGGAGAAGAGGTGGTCAGGCGCCAAGGCAAAAGAGATCAATGGATTCAAACTTTGGTATTCAGGGTGTGCGAGTCAACGGAATGGGGTCGGGATCTTAGTCGATAAGGAGTTTAAACATGTTGTAGAGGTAAAGAGAACCAATGATAGGATCATGTCTATCAAGGTTGTGGTGAAAGAGGAGACCTTCAATGTCATTTGTGCTTATGCACCGCAAGCAGGGTTGGATATGCAACTTAGGCGTCGCTTCTGGGAGGAGTTAGACGAGGTCATTCAGCAGATTCTCCCTAGTGAGAAACTCCTTGTAGGAGGAGACTTCAATGGACATATAGGGGCTACGTCGGATGGGTATTCTGGTGCACATGGAGGTTTCGGGTATGGAGTTAGGAATGATGGTGGCACTTCGGTATTAGATTTTTCGACCGCGTATGACCTAATGGTAACCAACTCCTTCTACAACAAGAGAGAAGAGCACCTAGTTACTTTTAGAAACAGCACCGCTAAGACCCAAATAGATTACATTCTTGTTAGACGTGGCGATCGGGGGTTGTGCATGGATTGCAAGGTTTTACCAGGTGCGTGTGTGTCGACCCAACGTAGGATGGTCGTTTTAGACCTTAAGATGAAGGGGTGGAAGAGGAAGAGAAGTGCACACAATTGTACCAAAATCAAGTGGTGGAATCTTAGAGGAACTTTGGGGAGTCAATTTAAGGCCAAGGTTGAGTCGGATAGCATCTAGAAAAGAGAAGGCAATGCGAGTCAAATGTGGACAGGGGTGGCGGACCTCATAAGAAATGCGGCAAAGGAGACCTTAGGAGTTGCAAGAGGGATAGGAAGTAGCAAGAAGGAATCCTGGTGGTGGAGTGAGAACATTCAAAACAGGGTGAAGGCTAAGAAGGTTGCCTATAAAGCCCTAATGGATAGCACTGTAGATGAGGAAAGGGTGGAGAAGCGAGAAGTCTACAAAGCGGCAAAGAAGGAGGTAAAGAAATCAGTAGCAGAAGCCAAAAGTAAAGCCTATGAGAGCTTGTACCAAAAATTGGCCACCAAGGAGGGAGAACAGGACGTGTACAGGTTGGTGAGAGCTAGGGAGAGGAAGACTAGAGACCTGGATCAAGTTCGTTATATTAAGGATGAGGCGGGGCGAGTTCTTGTGGACGACGCGAACATCAAGAGGAGGTGGCAGGGATATTTCAATGAGCTTTTTAACAATGTTGGAGATGTAGCCATTTCGTTGGGAGATCTTACCTCATCTGAGCAATACCGTAACTACAGCTTTTGTCGTCGCGTGACGAAAGAAGAAATCAAAGGGGCCATGCGGACGATGAAGAGTGGAAAGGCAGTAGGACCAGATGAGATACCCATAGAAGTATGGAAGGGTTTGGGGGAAGAAGGTTTAGTGTGGTTAGTTAGGCTTTTCAACATGATCCTCAAATCTGCAAGGATGCCGGAGGAGTGGCGGCTCAGCACATTGATTCCTCTATACAAGAACAAAGGAGATATTCAAAGCTGCAACAACTATAGAGGTATTAAGCTACTCAGTCACACCATGAAGCTATGGGAGAGAGTGATTGAGAAAAGACTAAGGAAGAGTACTCTTATCTCGGAGAACCAATTCGGTTTCATGCCGGGGAGGTCTACAACAGAAGCGATTCATCTGATTCGACGTTCTATGGAGTACTACAGAGATAGACAAAGGGACTTGCACATGGTCTTCATTGATTTGGAGAAGGCGTATGACAGGGTACCCAGAGAAGTTATGTGGAGAGAAGTTATGTGGAGGTGCTTGGAATCCAAGGGGGTTCCAGTCGCCTATATCCGGGTGATTAAGGATATGTACGAGGGAGTGAGGACTAGGGTCAGGACTACAGGAGGGGAAACTGAGCAATTTTCTATAGATATTGGGTTACATCAAGGGTCATCGTTGAGTCCCTTCTTATTCGCAACCGTTATGGATGAGCTCACTAAGACTATTCAGGGGGAAGTGCCGTGGTGTATGTTGTTTGCCGACGACATTGTTTTGATAGACGAGACTAGAGAAGGTGTTAATGCCAAACTAGAACTTTGGCGGGATACACTAGAGTCAAAGGGATTTAAGTTAAGTAGGATAAAGACCGAGTACTTGGAATGCAAATTTACAGGAGATGGGGTGGACTCAGATATGGAGATTAAGATTGGTATTGAAGTGGTACCGAAGAGGGATTGTTTCAAATATCTCGGTTCAGTCATACAGGGCAACGGTGAGATTGACGATGACGTGACGCATCGTATCAGGACAGGGTGGCTAAAGTGGAGGAGTGCAACGGGAGTTCTATGTGACATAAAAATCCCACTAAAACTTAAAGGCAAATTTTATTGTACAGCTATCAGGCCAGCTATGCTATATGGGGTGGAGTGTTGGCCGGTGAGGCAGGTGCATGTGCAGAAGATGCGGGTGACCGAGATGAGGATGCTTAGATGGATGTGCAACTCTACAAGAAGAGATAGGATTAGGAATGAAGTGTTGAGAGGCAAGGTGGGAGTGACCGATATTGACAACAAGATGCGAGAAACAAGGCTTAGGTGGCTTGGGCATGTGAGGAGGAGACATCGAGATGCACCGGTGAGAAGGTGTGAGGGAATTACACTTAGAGACTGTAAACGAAGAAGAGGACGCCCGAAGAAGACCTGGGGAGAGGTAATCAGGTAGGACTTGACCCTTCTAGATCTCACCGAGGACTTGGTCCTAAATAGGAAATTATGGCGTAGCAGGATCCGAGTAGAGGATCCTCGTTAGATTATGGTTGTGCATTGGCTAGTACTAGAGGTTGATTCATGTTGTTTTTAGCCTGCAGCGTCTAAAAGAGGCACACATGTCAATGTAGCTGAGTTTCAATTTCAAACTTGTGTCTCTGGTAAGAACCCTCAAACACATGGTTTAACATGTTGGAAGTCGGAGAATGGATTGTCAGTCATTTTAAAATGCTGCTGTTCTATTTCGTTTTTTAAATTGGGAAGCTGAAGTGCTGAACCACGTTGGGTGCTGTATTGCTTCAAGGCTCATTTGGGTCTTCTGGGTCTCAATATCATTTCCCTGTTACTGTTATAGAACTCATGCACCTTAAACAGATCAAGTGGTTTAATCGGCCACTAAGTTGCAGAATTTGAAGATTTTTTATGATATTTTGAAAGTCTGGCTTATTGTGGATGGGTAAAGTATCATAAAGCTATACCTAATTCATTTAGCCTTTGACCAATAACAGAACTATACCGGGACTTTGGATCAGGAGATCTTATTTTCTAAAAGGGGTTAAGTGGCAAGGGAGACTTTCAATTGTTCCCCTCCTTTCTGTCAATCTTAATATGTTATGCACGACATATGCAAGCTGTTGTAGTTCTTTTAATTGAATGGTATGTTGTCATGATACTTTTTGCTAAAGCTTTTATTATGTGATGTTTTAGAGTTCTTCATTTGGATATTTTGACAGAGAAGGATCAGTGAAGAGGCCCAGGCAAGAGGAAACTCGTGGAGCAACGTTTGAGGAAATAATGGAGGCCATGAATTATGGTGTTAAAAGAAGAACCAGAAAGGTTTGTTACCCTAAGAATTGAACTTTATCACAAATGAGGATTCCTAGCCCTCTTTTCCACAAAACCGAGAAAGAAGAAAAAAGGGGACTAGGTCATGATTTAAAAAGGTGTCACAAGCTTCCAACTTTTTTGAGGTACAGAAAATGGTATTGATTGGACCAAACCAAAATACTATGGCCATGGTAGTAGATTTTATCTAAAAAGTACAAAAATGAATCAAGGCAGTTCATGTAAGCGTCATTCGAGCTGATGGAGGATACAAAGGAGGCTACTATCACTTCCATTGAGGTCTGATGAATGATTGTATTCCAAATTTTAATGGAGATATTTGTCGGCATATAATAATGATAATTGCTGGTTCTTAGCACAATTCTGAGTAGAATGAGAAACTAAATGTTACTAAAATGCTCCTAAAGGACTTGTTCCACTTTTTGCCTAGTAAGTAGTAACTATTCATATGTATGTGTGTTTGACTTTGATAGGTAGCTTTTTAAGCAAGCTTGTTGGGGAAAAGAAGCCAACTTCAAATAGTTGGAGGGAGCATTAAGAAGCTGGTTTGTTGGGATTTAACATTTCAAAAGAGACCTACCAAACAAGTTGTCAGGTCAAACCAATCAGCCAATGCTGACATGCTGTGAAGTGGTCAGATATTCAACTTCACCAATGAACAACGGACTTTACTGAACATCTTACAATCAACTAGCTAATGCAACTAGTTGTCCGGTCAAACTAGCTACTCACTATTAAGGCCAATATGAATTTACCAAAAGTCATCAAAATGCCTGAACTTTCTATTCCACACCATTACGAGTCTCCCAATTAAGGTGGGGTAGAAGACTAGCAAAAAATTAAGGTGGGGTAGAAGGGCTCACATGTATGCAGCCTTACTCGTGCGATTATATAGGGAGTATTTCCTTTTTTTAATTTTACTTTGAGGCGAATAGGAAGTATTTCCTTAGAACGTTAGTTAGACATGTATGAGAACTTGAGAAGCTTCCAATTCTAAATTTTTTCTTTTTTCCTAATTTGAACTTTTTTTTCCTCTTGATTCTCAGTTAGAAATAATCTGACTTCCAATGCTCTTTGTTCAGGCTAAGAAGAGAGGGAGGCGCAAGGGATCTAAAAAAAAGCTTTGTCCCGAAATTACAAGGAAGCTTGGTGATGCTACTCTTCATTATGCACATGGCCGTTACGAGGAGGTATGTTTTTATACTCCACACTTGGTCTAAGTAATAAGTTTGCTAAACTTATGTCTGCATATTGTGTCAGAGCATACAGTCATACATCATTAGGCTTTGACCTCATTCCAGAGGTCCCAAGTTCAAGTCCCCTCTCGGCCACAAGAGGTTTTCCTGGTCATTAACTTTAGGGCCAATGGGATTAGTCAAGCAGCTTGGGCCTTGGATACCCATGTTATCTATAAAATTAGGGTTTGACCTCATTTCATATCGTTGCTGCTTTTATCTTGCTCTAGTTCATTTGATACCCTCAACATACAATCATTTATGTTGTAGGCAATTAGCTTGTTGCATGAGGTGGTTCGGCTAGCACCAAATCTGCCGGATTCATATCACACACTTGGTCTTGTGTATAATTCTATGGGTAACAGGAAGAAAGCGACGGATTTCTATATGATTGCTGCATTTTGTGGTCCAAAAGAATCACCCCTTTGGAAACTTCTTGTGACTTGGTCCATGTGAGTATCCTTGAAGTTACCATTTTGAAATGTTTATATTATGGGGCTACAGGTTACCTCTTTTTCGGTTTTTCCTATATGCTACTTTAGAAGGTCAGGACAGGGTAGATGCTGTATTTCATTTGTGACACAGTTTGGATGACTGTCAAAACTTCGTCTGTCACAACCTAGAAATTAAAGGTGTGTTGACATTTGACTACTAGCTCGGCAAAGCAAGCAATATCAGGAAGCAAAATTGCCCCCAGCCTCCTTCTCTGGCGCAATAATGAGTGTTCACCCTATCCAACGCCAAGGTCCACAGAAATAGGCCACTGCTGACATGGGTTCTTGCACGGGTTGTCGATTTGGGGCTTAGGTCACTGTTGCATCTGTCTAGTAGAACTTTAAAGTAGTATATCTTAATGATGTCCTCCATAAAGACAGGATTCCGAACTGAAACTCATTTAAAAAAAAAAAAAAACCTTGATTATGCCACTGAAATGGGGATATTTCCCTTTAAAAGAGTCATAGAAGATGAAAATGATTCTGATATTGATGACCACTGACACAAATTTCATTATTAACTTATTGTAAATTTCTCTAGTTTTACCAAGTGCATGGTTCGAAATCATGGTATCGGTCACAATCGCGGAAACGGTCGCGACGTCGCGGAAGTGAACTGATACCAGTGATGCGTATCAAGTCGTGCCCGTCGCAGCGTAAATTTTTGTAACAACTATGTCGGCCGTATCGTCATGTATCGCCCGTGTATCAGACATATTGGTCGCGTATTGGTGACCTCAGAAACCCTTACGTCGCGGCCGATACTATACGTCGCGACCGATATTTAATACCATGATCATGAGTCATATTCAAATACTATGTGTGGAGGGTTGAATCCGAAGTTTAGAGGCTAAGAGGAAGATTTGTTACTCTCTTGTTTGTGTAAAAAATAATTTCTGGTAATTTAGAATAATCAATATAGCTTAATTTGAGAAATCACAGAATTCTTTCCTCTATTCCCAGTTTGAGAAAATCACAAATTATTTAGATTAGCAAAAATAGGAGGAAAACATAGAAAATCACAGTTTGTTTTTCTCGATTCTTTCTCCATTAGTATTCGTAATTATTTTCTTTGAACTCTAAGGCTCCGTTCTTTTCAGCCGGAAGAAACTGAATTGATTTTCTTAATGTGACTTTTAACCATTAATACTCATCCAAACATATTCAATATTAGACTCATTTGAAAGTATGTTTTGAAATCTTTGAGTGACATAAGTATCATCATGAATTCATTTTGAAATAATAATTATAAATGAGTAATAAATTCCACATGAACTAAATTGAATTTAAGTTAAATTAAGCTGAGAAAAACAGAGCCTAAGTTGTATGCATGCCGATTGTTAAGGCCTCTCCTGTAGTTGATAATATAATTGCTATGGCCTATGAAGAATATGCTTGTTTTTTTCTTTCTTTCTCGCTTTAGAAATTAGAATCCCATTGAAATTAGAGTTTTTTTTAAAGGTGGGCTCAGATTCCAAAATTCTTAGTATATTCCTTGTTGTTGATGTATTGCAGAATGTTTTCAAAACGTCAACTACCTGATTTTCTGTCTTAAATCTTTCTATGCAGAGAGCAAGGAAATATGCATCAAGCTTGGGAATGCCTGAAAAGAGCGATCAGGGCTGATCCAGGTGATATTACTCTTAGACACCATCATGCTTCACTTTGTATGGAGTCGGGAGACTACCAGAAAGCTGCTGAATCGTATTATCAGATAGTTCAAATCTGTCCAAATAATGTTGAAGCACTCCGGACTTCGGCAACGGTTTCATCTTGTTCCTTATATTTGAATTTCTAGTTTGTACTCTGTACCATTCAGATGAGATTCGTTCTTACGCTCTCTTGACTTTCTGATCATATTATCATATCTGGTGGTTGATAATTTTCACACTTGTCAGTATTGAACAATTTACCAGAAAAAACCGTTTTGAAAATGAAAAAAAAAAAAAAAAGTTTTCGTGGGTCTTTCGGAAACAGTCTCTCTTCTAGGCGACTAGTTAGGGGTAAGACTGCGTACATCTGGACCTCCCCAGACCCCGCCCTAGGCGGGATACTTACTGGGTTGTTGTTGTTGTTGTTGTTGTTGTTGTACTCTGTACCATTCACTTGCGTAGTGTTATACTTGACTCTTTGTCCTCATTTTTGTATTCTTACTTTGATTGATTAATAGAACTTTTTCTTATCTAAAAAAAGGAAGTATCGCAATATCTCTTAAAGAATTTGTTATGTCTTTCTACACCCTCCTGCTCTCTCATGTGCTTTCCAACTACATGGTTGTTGGAAGGTTTTGAGAGGGCGTTTAAGAGAAACATGTGTGACTTGGAAAGTATCAAATGTACTTGTGAACTACTGGAGAGAAGTCAGGTTGCGTTTGCGTCAGGGAAGAGGGGCCTACAGATGTAGCTGGTATCTATCTATTACTATAGCTTTTGGGTCTAGTTCGTGGCTTGGCTTCATTTTTATCTATTACCAAATCCTCGATGGAGAAATGACATCAACTATAATGGCATTGTGGCAATTGCATGTTGTTATGCCCTAATTTGGTTTCTCTGCAGTAGTATCAAACTATCAATTGTTGGTTGGTTTTCATGTTTGTGTTTCATTCCTTCTTTGGTGTTATATCTGCAGCTCCATCTGAATGTGAATAATAAGGACACTTCTGATTTGAGTGTTAGTTGTTAATTTGTGCTTATGTGTCAAGTATTACTTTTTGACCTGAGGAAATTGTATGCCATGTCTGTAATTTTGTATTTGCAGAAGAAGTTACTTTCTTGGGTTGGTTTCTTTTGGCAGTTGTACAAGAAATGTGGCCAATTTGAACGGTCGATTAGTATCTTGGAGGAGTACCTGAATGATCATCCTCCTGAAGCTGATCTAACTGTGGTGGATATATTGGCTTCATCACTAATGGAAAGAAATGAGCACATAAAAGCTCTTCAGCACATCGAGCATGCGAAGCAGGTCTACAGTTGTGAAAGAGAATACCCATTATATGTTTCAGTGAGAGAAGGGATTTGTCATGCTCATTGTGGGAATATGGAGAAAGCAGAGGTTTGTTGTTTGAATGGGACTTAAAGCATTAAATATTAAGTGCTTTATCTGGATAGGCCTTATCTGCGGTAGGGTAGCTTGTCCATTTATCAAGTGTTTGAATACACCTGCTTCTATTTTCCTTCTTCAATATGGCATGCCATTGTGTTCTATCTTTTGGGCTGGGACATTTGTCCATACTCATTCCAATAGTCTAATCTTCTATGCTTTAATGATGTAATGATATCTTAGCTGCCTATCGTAGAGAAGGGTCCTGGTCTCTTATTTTTCATCTGATTGTAGATGTTAATCTATGCACAAATGGTGAAAGAAAACTGGCAACTTGGCATAGTAATTAAGTATACTTCTGCCTTGCGTTTGGAATGTCTGTGGGGTTACCAAGAAACCTAACTACTAAAATGTTATGGGTTCTGTGGCAAAGCTTGATGATTGGAGTATATCCACTCATTGTTTTTACTTTCACTAAGTCCTCTCAATTGCATTCAGATTTGTTTCGAACGGTTGCGAAGGGAAGATGCAAAGCCTCATATGGGTCTTATAATAGCAGTGGCAAACTCATACATGAGTCTTCAACACTATGAGTCTGCATTGAAGTATTATCTGATGCTGGAAAGCTGTGCCTCTAACAATGTACGGTTAGATACTGCATACATTTAATTTCTTGACTCTTCAATTACTTTTGGTCTTAACTTCTGTCGTTACTTCTTGCGCTTGCTGTTGACTTTCTCTTTTTGGAACATCGACTGCATAATGTTATACTATGATATCTCATTTTAAATTTGTGCACGGCTTCCTTCTGCTGATTTTTATTTGGATGTATTAGTCTTTTTTATAGCTTGGCTTACCATCTATGCAATGTTATACTTACCTTAGAAGATACACCTCATGTTTTAGTAGCCCTTCCTGCAAAAGTAGGAGGAAACAGAAAGCAAAATTTACATCGTTGTATTCTCCAGAAAGGAAAGAATAGACTTTAGTAGTGAAGTGTTTTAAAAGGGTAAATAAATTGAATTTCATCATGTTAAGTCCTACTTCAACACACAATATAAAACATTTGTTGTAACACATATTTAATGAGCTAATAAACAGAGTTATTAAAGATCAAGATTCAAGAGGTGGCACAACGATAGTGCTGTAGTTGAAAGCTGAGCAGGATTCACGCTGGGGTGGAACATATGCCTTGGTAAATGGATATATTTGATGATTCCCATAGGTTTATAAAACATTTAATGAGCCTCTTGTATAAAATCTCAAAGGGCTGAAGGAGGGAAGTTGATTCTTTTCAACAAAACCCTAAAGTTGCATGAGATGTTGGATTTTTATATGTTTGGTGTTTTTTTTACTCTCTCCCTCTCTCCCCCCCCCCTTTTTTTTCCCCGCATTTGTTTTCTGAATATGTGCTCAATTTGCATTTCTAATTCTCACAGGAACTTATAAATGTGAAAATTGCTCGCTGTTACTCAGCCTTGAAAGATACAGCTTCAGCGGTTCAATTCTTCTACAGTGGTTAGTGATTTTCCTGGAGCTCTGGACCTCTTGTCTTCTCAAATCTTTGGTGTGGTAATCAGAATTAAGGTAGTGAACCTTGAGTAGTACATGGGTGACGCCCTTTTGGTGTCTTGTGAATAATATTTCTTCTAGTACTTATAAAAACGGAAAATTGTAAACCTAGAGTAGTGAACTTAGAGCGAAAACTTTTAGCTAGTTCATCAAGGTGCTTAACACAGGGACCCTCCTGTTATCGACATATCTTGCAGGTGCTGGATAAATCATACCGAGTAGCTAATCGACTTATCGTATTGACATACTAATTCACTCCATGCCGCACAACCATGAAAGCACAGATGCACATAAAGAGCCAAAGCATATAGAAAGCAACCAAGGCAATTATCTCTAGGCGGCTTGTTCTGTTGTATCAAACCTAACTCTTGTTTAATCCTTTTATTTTTTTAACAACGCCAACATTTGAAGATGCTCTCGTTAAACCCGAAACCAACCCACATTGGGTGTTGAAGGATATTTCTAGGGTTGCTTGGTGGGATGAAGGGTGTTACAGAGTTTTGAAGCCTAAGGAGTGTTACTGGGTTTTTAGGGAAATATCTTCCAGTGGAGAAATTGTTTCGGTGGTTTCAAAGTTTTCCACTGAAAGTAGGGAGTACAAACTTTATTAGAATGAATGGGACTAACACAGGAGGCAATATCACTTTTTGTGAGCCCTTGGAAGTTATCTAGAAAATAACCATTAAAATTCTTGCCTCTTATTTAGTACAAGTTGGATTTGGGGATAAAGTTTGTCTTTCGATGGATGTCTAATTGAGGTGTCAAATCACAGTCCTTTTGTCGTTTCTTCAGTTTGTCGAACGTCCATCTCCATGATGCACGGATTTTTCATTTATTTTCTATGAAGTTAGGGGTCGTTTGGTTCACATAATTGGAATAGATTTGGTATGGAACTTGAAACCTTTGGGTATGGAATGGGGACTTCATACCTATTAAATGTTGTTTGGTTGTGTGAGGGTATGAAATCATTTTATTTTCTTTTTTTATTATAATTGAAGACATTCATTTTTTTTAATGAAATAAATCAATAAAAAAAATATATCATTCCCACCCACCCAACCCCTTTCTCTCTCATCCCCTCTCCCATTTTCACGGCAACATCACCTACTGATCTAAATTATCAATGTGGTGGTGGGTTATTATGGGAGTTGGCGAGGTCACCGTGGAGGGTGGTTGTGGTGCAGGTGGTGCGAGAAGGTGGGCTCGGGATCTGGCAGTTTTGGGGAGGTTTTGGGTGACGGGAAATGGGCGGTTTTGGTGCACGTGGCGTGGTGGTCGAAATGGACGGTGAGAGCTCTGATGGTGGAGGGTGGTGAGGGGTGCTGGTGGGTGGGCTCGTGGTGGTGATGGGCGGTGGAACTCGGGGTGCGTGGCTGGTGTTTAGTGAGGGGGGTGGTGAAGGTGGTGGTGGTCGGAGCTCGGTGGTGAGTCGGTCAGAGGCGATTCCAGTGGTTGGTAGGTGAGGTGGTTGTGGTGGCTGGAAGGGTGGGCTGAGGTGACTGGTGGAGCTGTGGTGGGGTGGGGGTGGTGAGGAGAGAGAAAGTGTTATTAGTTTGTATTTTCATTTTCATTTGTGTTTTCCATTTTTATTTTTATTTGTTTTTGAAATTACAAAGGGAGGTATCAGGTATCATTTTGATACCACTAGAAATTGGGGAGATCCAAGTAGTGTTAGTTTTGGGGTGACTTGAATCCGGAGGGATTTGAGTTCCAAGCCCAAAAGTAGTATACCAAACACATGAAATGGATTGAGTAATTCCATTCCTTTACTTTATGCTCAACCAAACACCCCCTTAAAGTGTGTCTTAGAATAATCATTTTGTTAGATAAGTTGAAGGGAGGAAGTTAGATCAGCTCGCAAGTCATCTGAGTATTGATTCCTATTCTTTCTTTTGACACAGACAGGACAATTTGAATTGCCAACAACTTGAACCTGTATCTTTGAAATCTTTTGTTCGTCCACATGTTTGTTGCTTCTTATGCCTTTGCTTTACTTTGCACAGTTTCATCCCAAAAGGCTGAATATCTGAGGTGAAGGCTTTTGGTTGGGCTATTTTTCTCAAAAGGATTACTTTAGTAATCTTTTGCAGCAAAATATACTTAAAAATTGCCTTTCTCCTGACTTTATCTCCTGTTTCTCAATGACTCTTAAGATGAATGAACACTTATGCCTGCATTGTTCTTCTCGTGGGAGTATATTTAATATTCTATTTGCCTTTTGTGGTATGGTTGGAAATTCCCTGGGGATCTGGAGGATCTTTCTACTCGAGGTTTCGAACAAGGAGGGTGAAGTTCCGTGGAGCTGTGTAGTACTTGCCATTATTTGGTGTCTCTACACTCTCTAGCTGAAGTCGAGTCTAAGATCTAACTCTAAAGCACGGTTTTCAGGGTCAGTTTGGCATAGCTCAAGGTTATTTGATCTTGGCATAGGTTTCTGGAGTTCTTTGAGTTCTCTCCAATAATGTCTTTTCTGGGTATTCTGACAATCATCGAAAATAGTGCACTGCTGCTTAGATGTTTGGCTAAATTTTCTTGTTTCTGTGTTGTACTTGGAATCTGGTTGATAGTGAGGAACAGCAGAGGATCCAGTTTCGCTATGTTTTTTCCTCGAAAAATTGTCTTATTGAAAACTAGAAAGGGAAAAAAGCAGGTGCATGTCACATAATCCTCTGAACTTCCCTTCGAATGTCAAAATGGTAGTGCATTCCGATTCCCAATTCACTAGCAAAATTCACTTATATGGGCAATTCGATTTAGCTAAGTGTTTGACAATGAATGGACTTATTCAATTGTAACTAATATAGAGAAACTCTATGAAATTGAAAAACAAGATTAGAATTTCTGTAAAACCTCACATGATATCTGTAGAATATCTGCAAAAACACTATTTAATTGAGGAAACACTACCTGAAAATCAAACCAAAAGATTTACCCTAGTGAGCCGAAGACAACCTAGGTGGCGAACATCCCCGTTCCTGTTCCCATTTTTGTTCCGCCTATCAGAAAGAACTTTGTATTACGTGTCACTGAACAGGTCGTATCGTTTCAATTATGAGACACACCTGTAAGACTAATAACCATGTGAAAAATGTTCTAGACTGATAGTATTAGGTATGTTCTTTTCCACTTATTCAGTAATCGCTTCAATTCATTTCAGTGTAGTTTCACATATTTTTTTTTAGATAAGTGAAATTTTTTATTAATGAAATGGTAAAGAATACAAAAATGTGGAGGATAAGGTATCCTCAGTATAAAAAGAAAACTATCTACACGTCACGCCAATGGCGTTGAACTAAAGTCAACGGAACACCGTTAAAGGCCCCCGCCGCCTTAGCCCAAAGAGAAGCCAAGTAAACTATGTGATCCCAAACATAATCAATAGTTTTCTCGGTCCCGAAAAAAATCCTGGAATTTCTCTCCAGCCAAATACACCAAAGTAAAGCTATACAAGCACAATGCCACAACCACCTCCCCTCCTTACTCCTCATCGCCGCAAATCGTAACTGTAAGAATTCACCTACCGTGGCTGGACACACAAAACTCTCCCCACACAGCAATCTAGCCCATAAACTCCGCGCAAAGTCACAAAGCACAAACAAATGCAAACAATCTTCCCCACTATGCCGACACATCACACAGAACCCCGGTAAGAGGGACCAACTAGGTCTCCTATGCTGCAACATATCATAGGTGTTCACCCTACCTAGCACCAAAGTCCACACAAAAGCGCGCACCTTCAATGGAACCTTAGACTTCCAAATAAAAGTAGATAAGGGAAAGTGGGGAAACTGAGAGGGAAGGCTAATATGGTATAGGAAGGACTTGGAAGAGAAGACCCCAGAAGGATCCCCCGTCCAAGTCCTAGAATCGTCCCTAGGGACTAGAAGAGTAGAGTTAAGAACACTCAGGAGGGAAACAAGCTCCCCCATCTCCCTATCATGTGGTGGTCGGCGTAAATGTAAGTCCCAAGAACCACCCGTGGCTGAGAAAATCTCAGCCACAGAGGCCCCGTGTAGTGTGGACAGCCGAAAACCTGGGGATATGTGGAAGAGAAAGGAAGGTCACCCTTCCACACATCCTCCCAAAACCGAACCTGTAGTCCATTACCCACATTGTAGTTTCACATATTTTTATTCAGTTCAGTCTAGTTCACTTCAGTTCAGTGGAAAAGAACACACCCCATACTGTGGAAAAGGATTGTTCTTGGTATTTAGATTGAAATAGTCTTTTGCTATGTTGTAGGTTGCTAAGTTAACTGATATACAGAGAATGGTATGTCCAAATAGAGTTCCACCATTGCCTTAGAATGCTATATGCAAGAACGACAGAGCTTTATAACTGCATTTAGCCTAGCCAACACTGGTAGATTAATGTATCTTGTTTGACCTTTGTATGACTAACTTCTGCCTTGTCTCTTATTTCAGCATTACAAGCACGTGAAGATGATGTTGATATTCGTTTAACTCTAGCTTCTCTTCTACTTGAGGAAAATAGAGAACAAGATGCCCTAGAATTGCTTTCACCTCCAACTAATCCAGGTAGTAGTGATATTCTTGTGATAATAATTCCACCGGAATTTGTAAGGATTATAATCGAGTGATATCCTCTGATTTCAAATTTTTTTCTTCCTGCCAGTATTTTCAAATGACACAGACAGACCTGAACCTTGGTGGTGTAATGTGAAAGTAAAGCTGAAGTTATCGCATATTTATAGGGCTAAAGGGATGCTTGAGGCCTTTGTAGAAGTGATTTATCCAACTGTCCACGAATCGTTGATAATTGATTCTATGCATCAAAAGGTACTCTTCTTCGTACTCCCTGCATCCAGAAGTCTCTCTTTTCACTAAAAGACACACTTCAAATCAAATAACATGAATGTTTTAGATTTTAGAATGCTATGAGAAACTTTCCATCTAATAGAACAATTGGAAATTGGTAAAGTCAGTTAGAAGCCCTTCTGGTCAGAGGATATCTTGTCGTCTTTTACTTCATATTTTGACACTCATTATATGGGCTTTTTTCTTATATAAAAGAAGCCGTTCTGGGTTACTGCTGTATTTGTTTTTCCTCATTATGGTCTCCCTCTCCCTCTCCCTCCCCCCCTCTCTCTCTCTCTTCTAGTATTGATATCAGTATTGGCTTGAGAGCGTTCAAAACATCAGTGGTTGGGAAGAGGGAGATGTCACTATCAAGTGAGATTTTGTGCAATCTTGATGTGTTTAGATAAGATTTTTCCCCTTTCAATGCTTTTCAGGTGAATAAGAGGAAAAGAATACCTCAGAGTGAACTTCTACAGAGAGTTAAGATTCTAGAAGAAGAACAAACTGATTCTCTATTTCGTAATTTCAGACAACCTACGTCCAACAAGAGCGATCTGTGAGTATTTAATCCTTCTTTTTGAGTTTGATATATTTTTCTTTTCTTGATCTCCACTGGATGATGTGATTATTTCAACCTTTAGTTGATCTAGTGGATATGATGGAATTACAAGAAATTGTACTTTCTAAAAGCACAGTATGCTCCTGAGTGCAAAAAGGTATTGCTGTTGCCGCTTTTTGCCATTCTTTCTCCGAAGGTTTCACTGAAAGCTGTCACGAGTGCTTTTTTTATTTCCCCTCCCCTTTTGGTATTGAAAGGAAAGGGAAGGCTTGCAAGTTAGTTTCAAATAATGTCCATGTACAGTGTGTCTTGCTGCATTTTAGTTAAACTTGTAAGATGTGTGCTTCTTTATTGTATCGAAGCTGTCAACCAACTACTCGTACTCTCGAGTCTGTGTTTTAGTAGTTCCCTGTCATAAATTGTTTCTTTTTTTTTTATTAATAAAATTGACCCTTCTAAACTGTGCTCTAGGGCACAGGTGAATGATTCCAAATTAGTTGAAAAAAAAATTGCATTTCCTAATCACTTACAGTTGACCAAAAAGAAGCAATTTTTGTTAAAATATTATTAATTACAGCCACCCTACCCTCAGGGAACAGGTTGGAATTTCCTTTTTGGTTATGCTATAACTGATTTGTAGCTGGGGGTCTTTGCAGCTAATGACTAATCTTATCAAAAGATGAATTATTTGCTTCTATTCTTTCTACAGGTTAAAAGCTAACCGAGCTAGGAAGAAACTTCAACAGAAAGAAGAGAAGAAATCTGCTGCGCTGGCTGCTGGACTTAATTGGGAAAGTGATGATTCAGATGGTGAAGCTCCGGTATAATGGAAATTATTTGCATAGGAACTTTAATCTCTGCTTAGGAGTTTCTGATTTATCGGAATCCTTCATTGAAACCTGTGTTTTTTGTGCTGTGTTTCAGCAACAACCACCGAAGGAGCCTCCGTTGCCTGATCTCTTCAAGGATGAGGAGCATTTTAACCTAATATCAGATGTCAGTATTTACTGCTCGTATCTTGAGTTTTATACTAATGTCCATGCTTGATCATTCCTAAAGATTAGAAAATAATCCTTTGTTAGTTTAGAGAAAACTTATATTAATGAGAAAGAAACTACAACCTAAGAGGAGAAGGTGTTCCTAAAAGTAAGAGAGCAAAAGCAACTTAAATCCTACATGTCCTCATTAAATCTCCTTAACTTGCAACAAAGAGGACAAGATGTCCTCTACAAAGAAGCTAATTACTGTTATTATGTTAGTTGTGCACAGCATTGGCATCTTTGCGGAGGTATGCTGAGGCTCTGGAAATTATAAGACTTGCTTTGAAAATAAATTACAAGACTTTGTCTGCTGAGAAGAAGGAGAAATTTCGGTCTCTTGGCGCTAGTAAGTGCTTTTACACAAAACTCTGTCACTATTGTTCTGGTACCCTTCATATTGGATCATGGATGGGTATTTTCCATTTTGCTCTTGGTTGATTATTTGAAATCTCGATTTATTACAAACTGAGATTGTTTAATAGTCTTCTCTTGTTACTGGCATCTAGAACTGTAAATATTTCTAGGTTTGATTGAAAGCATTGTATATCATTTGTGCTTCAGAAATATCACTGAACATCACGGATCCTTATGATGGCTTTGATTATGTACGCTACATGGTTCAGCAGCGTCCAAATAGTATTCCTGCCTGGAACTGCTACTACAGATTAGTGTTGAGGTAATAATTAACTCCTCGTTGCTTGTATGACCCTACTTGTGGTTTCTCAAGATGTCTGAGTAGCTTAATTCTTGGACTTAACTTGATGAATATTTCCTCGAATACAATTAATCATGCTTCAAGGTTCTAACTGAATTAAGCAGTAATTTCTAAGCTTAGTCCCAGCAGGGTGATTTTCCCGCTTGCTAAAGACCCTCCACAAAAGAAGGGGCACGTGTCGTAGGCTAAGCCAATGCCGTGAGGGCCGGCTTAAATTACAATTCCTGTCGAGTAGCGGGTTGAATCCTTTGCAGACGACGTAAATATGCAACGGGGTATTGTGAGTGTCTGCCACGATCCACTGAGATTCAGTCCTAGTTGTTTCAATTCGTCCCTCCCCCTCCCCTCAAATCCCCAATTCTTGCTATGTCAAGTCAAAGGAGGCTCGGAAAAAGGAGACAAGGGACACATGGGCAACATAGTGCTAAGTAGGAATAAGTCAAAAGGCCAAGGAAGAAGGAGATAAGGGGGACAAGGAAAGAGGCTAAGTCGTGTGGGTGGAAGCATCGAGTGCTAAGTAGAAAGAAGTCGACCGGCCAAGGGGAGTTCCCTTGCAATATCAAAATCCATGCCATGCTAGGAAAAGGGTAGAGTTCCCATGTTGCAGCGTCCATGACCCATGTCACAGGCCTTGTCCCAGCGCAGAACCCATCGTGGCCCATGACCCAGGTCACAGCAGCGCCTTGTAGCGCCCATAACCCATGACGCATTAGCTTGTCCCACTTGTCCCGCTGCAGCACCCATGACGCCCATGTCGCAGCAGCATCGTGTCCCAATGCAGCGCCCATGACCCATAACCCATGTCGTAGAAACATCTTGTCCCAACCCAGCGCCCATGACCCATATTACACCAGCTCCTTGTCCCACGCCCATCACCCCTGGGCAACGCATTTTCGCTGCCAGCACCCATGATGCAGCGCCTTGATGCAGCCGAGGCCATGACCCATGACGCAACAGCGCCTTTGTCCCATAGTGCTCATGACCCATGTCGCAGTTTCCCCAGCCCATGATCCGCCCATGATCCTTTTACAATTACAACATTACAACATTACCCCAGTGCCTCCAAAGAGGCTCCCGCCTAGGCAGGGTAAGGGGGGTCGGTTGTACGCAGCCTTACCCCTGTGAGGGTCTCACAGAGAGGCTGTTTCCGTTTGACCCGAGATTCGAAGTGCGACGACCATCGGCAACTTCACAATAAATAAGAAGTGCTGACAGTTTTATGAGCCATTTTGCTTTAGTCCATATATTCCAAAGCCAAAAAGTAGTGAAGCTTTTGATCCGCCCATGATCCGTGACACAAAAATCCCAACGCCCATGACCCATGACGCAGGGCCTCCATGACATGTCCCATGGGTGAAATCGGTGTTCGTGGACCCGAATGACCTTCTAGGGGCACCGGGGTCCCTCTAGGGTCATGATAGATCCCTCGGAGAAGATTGGGCAAAAATGACAATAGGGCCTCGGGAAGGCAAAAACCGAAGGCTATATAATCCACGTTTTTTGGGTTCCGGGAGGCCCTGGAGCGAAGCTAGATATTTTCGCACCACACTGTACGGGATACCCATTGGGGACATGGGAGGCCCCCAGGGTCGTTATCGAGTCCCTTGTAGGCTTGGACGTACGTTTTACGGGAAACCAAACTAAAGGCCGGAATGCCAGAAGCATGGGTGAAACGGGAGTTCGGGGACCCGGCGGGATAACCTTCCAGGGGCACCGTGGGGGTCCTCAAGGGTCATAATAGACCCCCCGGAGAAATTTGGGCAAACATGACAACCGGGTTCGGGAAGCCAAAATTAGAAGGCTATATAATCCACGTTTTTTGGGGTTCCGAGAGGCCCCAGAACGGGTCCCTGATAAGTTTTAACGGGCATTTTACGGGACACCACTCCAAGGGTCGGAACGTCGAAAGCATGGGTGAAATCGGAGTTCGGGGGCCCAAGTGACCTTCCCGGGGCACCAGGGGTTCTCTAGGGTCATGATAGATCTCCTGGAGAAGTTAGGGCAAAAATGACAATCGGGCCCCGGGAAGCCAAAATCCGAAGGCTAATACACGTTTTTTGGGGTTCCGGGAGGCCCCGGAACAAAGGTGGATATTTTTGCACCACATCGCACGGGACACCCCTCGGGGGACATGGGAGGCCCTCGGGGTCGGTTTTCGGGTTTCTGGAAGGCTTGGACGAGCGTTTTACGGGACACCAAACTAAGGGCCTGAATGCCAAAAGCATGGGTGAAATTGGAGTTTGGGGACCCAGATGACCTTCCCCGGGGCACCTCTAGGGTCACGATAGACCGCCCGGAGAAGTTTGAGCAAAAATGCCTACTGGCCCTTGAAAGCCAAAAATCGAAGGCTATAATACACATTTTTTTGGGGTTCCGGGAGGCCCCAAAACGAGTGGATATTCTCGCACAACATCGACTGGGACACCCCTTGGGGGACATGGGAAGCCCTCGGGGTCGGTTTTCGGGTTTCTGGAAGGATTGGACGGGCGTTTTACGAGACACCAAACGAAGGGCCTGAATGCCAAAGCATGGCTGAAATCGGCGTTTGGGGACCCAGGTGACCTTTCCTGGGGCACCGGTGGTCCTCTAGGGTCACGATAGACCCCCTGGAGAAGTTTGGGCAAAAATGACGACTTGCCCCGGAAAGCCAAAAATCGAAGGCTATAATACACATTTTTTGGGGTTCCGAGAGGCCCCAAAACGAAGGTGGATGTTTTCACACCACGTCGCACGAGACACCTCTTGGGAACAAGGGAGGTCTCCAGGGTCGGTTTTCAAGTCGCTGATAGGTTTGAACGGGCGTTTTACGGCACATCACTCCAAGGGTCTGAACGCTGAAAGCATGAGTTTCAGGGAGCCAGATGACCTTCCTGGTGCAACGAGGGTCCTCTTGGGTCAAGATAGACGTCCCTGAGGAGGTTGGGAAAAAATCTCAATCGGGCCGCTGGAAGCCGAAAATCAATGGCTAAATCCACGATTTTTAAGCATTGAGCATGGCCCCCCACCATCTCGGGCTACCATGCCACCAAACCTTCACCCAAGCCTTCTCTACTATTATCGTGAAGTCTCAGAAATTTTCCTAAATTTTTTGAAGTGATTTCTTTTTCTTTTCTTTTTTTTGATTTTTTTTTCTATTTCTCTGGGTATTTTTTTAATTAAAATTTAAATAAAATAGTATTTTTCTGCTCACAGCTTTACTGAGATCTTGAAATCTTTTTGCCTAATTACCTCATATAGTTTCTCTATCCCGAGTAATTTGTTATCTTAGGATTTGAAGTGAACTATTGAATGTATGACTCTTAAATATATTATTTAATTTCAAGGGGAGCGTAAAGAGATACTCTTGGCGGATATCAGTGCTCTAAAGGAAACATTCTCGATGCTTTGCAGGGGCAAAGCTGCATATATCTGCTTCCCTATCCCAGTGTCCCAACCCAAGGGGGCTTCTTGAGAGTCACTCGGGTAATAAGAACTGTAATGAGAAGTTTTGAAAAATCATTCTTAGAGTTGTGGTTGGACAAGTCAGAAAGAGATTAGCTGGGTGGGTAACTGGGAAATGTTTAGTTAAGCATCAGTGCATTGTTACTATCTAAAATAAAAGTAAACATCCTTTCGGGAACAACATAGACAGAAGTAAGCATTCTTTCCGAGAACGTGAGGAAGAGTATTGATTGAGGGTACCACGCACTGTAATATGCTTCACAAGGAGACTTCTGTTAACAGGATTAGAAGTAAAGCTAAATGAACCTAAGGATCTATTGAAAAGAAAGCCGAAGAGATTGATGCCCGTGCCCCTAGGGCCTAGGGATTAAATGTGGATCTGCAAGATGACTTGATTAGTGTGTCCCTGACAATAACGAACTGAATTGAGCTTGAGTTTAAACATAGTTGAGTGGAATCCAGCTTGTAGGAACTATTGTGGATCATATTGCAGGCATACATCTTCAGGACAACCGGCCTTTTACCCCCTTTCACCATGCCTTATATGACGTACAGCTTACGATCCCCCGAACCCCTCCGACCCAAAAATGAAAGACAAAAAGGAAAACTTAAGAAAACAATCTGAAACTTGGCCCAAATATTTCTTATGTGAAGAAAAAATGCAGGAATAATCATATAAATGAGGAAGCGACGAAGAAGTGAAATTTCCCACCTTTTTAGCAGGAGTTCACTTTGTTATTATTGATTGATGAGAAAGATATGGTGTCTTCACTCTTCACTCTTTATTGAAGGAAAAACATGCCCTTTCTTAATGTGGGATGTACTCTAATATTGACGGTATCAGGATATCATCTGACTTCATACAAGCCGTTCTCTGCAATTTGTTCTTTACTTAATCTCGAAGATTATATTTTTAAAGATTTTATCATGTAGATTTTGCCGTTTTGCTTTTGCAATGCAAGCTGCAACAACTATTATTCAATCATCTGAATCTAATATTATACTGCTATAGGTTAGAAAACCGGCTTTCAAAGCATAACAAATTTCTGCTTCATATGCGAATGGAACACAAGGATTCAGTACCGCCCATGATTGTCTTTGGAAATCAGTTTACAATGATAAGTCAGCACCAAGCAGCTGCTAGAGAGTACTTGGAAGCTTATAAACAAATGCCGGATTGCCCATTGATCAATCTTTGTGTGGGTATGGGTTAAATGATTATGTCGGAACCCGACCAATGCTGTATACTCAGTTGTTTTTTCATTCATCTGACGCTTCTTCTTGTCTAGGCACCTCATTAGTGAATTTAGCCCTTGGACATCGACTTCAAAACAAGCACCAATGTGTTGCACAAGGCTTAGCATTCCTCTACAACAATCTCCGACTTTGTGAAAATAGCCAGGTGAGCTCATGAATATAATCTTCTTCTTTAGAACTTGGAATCTTGTATGACCATTTCCCCACAGTACATTGTGAACTCTCTGTGAAATTGTGATTTCGCAATTTCCATGACAAAATTGGAGCCTATTGCAATTGAAAGAAAGTTCAGTGATTTGAACTCAAGATTTGTCATGAAATTGTTGGAAGTATCTCATCATTGTATAATTTCATGGATTAGGTGGTTTGTTGATACAACTCTCACTTCCAGCTGTGACATTAATTAAAAAGAAGGATTATCTCAATTTTTCCAGATTCTATATGTTGCTTCTGGCCCATCTTAGCAAACTTTTTTATTCAGCAGTTGTTAAATTAGTTCTGGCATTTTCAGGAAGCCTTGTACAATATAGCTCGTGCATACCACCATGTGGGACTTGTCTCACTGGCAGCCTCTTACTATGAGAAGGTTCTCGCAGTTCACCAGGAAGACTACCCCTTTCCGGAGCTCATTCATGAGGAGAGAGGTCCCACAAAACATCCAAAACCCGGCTACTGTAACCTTCGCAGAGAAGCAGCGTACAATTTGCACTTGATCTACAAGAGAAGTGGTGCCATTGATCTCGCTAGGCAGGTCCTGAGGGATTACTGCACCGTGTGATACCACATCAATTGTTTTGTGTATCTTGATTAAGGCATGGACGTCGGAGTAAGCTTCAGCATGTGAATATCATATTGTAACTTAAACCTTACATTGTGCAGTTGATGAAATTTGTAAAGTTAATTTGTTGCTTCAACTATAGTGATCGAGGAAATAGCTGTTGTGCGAGGATAAGCAGTTTACTATAAATTGGTCCAATAAAGCCGAAGAGGCAAAGAGCATGATTTGAATCTAGCATTTAAAATTTATTGAGCTATTTGAAAAGGAAAAAAGAAAAGGATAGCAACAAACGTTGTACTGTATTATTGCACCAATAAGAAAATACATTGTATTATGAACCATCATTTTCATGTAGTAACATAATGTATTTGAATGATTGAGACAGTAAAGCGTGGGCCATTAAAGCCCAAAAGAGTGTACAAATACCTTCACCGGCATGAACATGCTCGTTGTAGATTGGTCCACCACATTTTGGCATTTTGCAAAGCAAAAAAAAAAAGGGTGTTACTATTTACCGCCCCTAAATTACTACCTACCGCCCCCCCAAATTTCAATTTTGCCCTTTTTTAAATTTTCACTCATCCTCTCCCTCTCTAACTCTCACACCAATTCTCCCTCTCTACCACCCACTCTCATACCCAACCTTTATCAACATTCACTCAAGCAACGGCCGCGGATGTCTGCCAGCGACCAGGAAGTGCCGTCGACGGTGGCGGAGGTAAATTTTTTTTTTTTGCGCATTTTTTTTGCACAGTCGTCTGAAATTTTCGACTCACTCTTGGGTGAGTCGTCTGCTATTTCCGACTCACCCTTGGGTGAGTCGAGATCGGCAGACGACTCACCCAAGGGTGAGTCGGAAATTTCAGACGACTGTGCAAAAAAAATATTATTATTATTATTTATTGTTATTATTATTATTTATTGTTATTATTAATAATAATAATAATATTATTATTATTATTACTGATTATTGTTTAATTAATTAAAAATGTGAAATGATAGAGGGGAGAAGCCGGTAAATCGTTGCCGAGCTAGTTCACTAAATAACCTCGGCACCGATTTACCGGCTCCTCCCCTCTACCATTTCACATTTTTAATTAATTAAAAAATAATCAGTAATAATAATAATAATAATAATATTAATAATAATAACAATAAATAATAATAATAATAAATAATAATAATAATATTTTTTTTGCACAGTCGTCTGAAATTTCCGACTCACCCAAGGGTTAGTCGTCTGCCGATCTCGACTCACCCAAGGGTGAGTCGACGGTCGCAGACGACTCACCCAAGAGTGAGTCGGAAATTTCAGACGACTGTGCAAAAAAAATGCGCAAAAAAAAAATTTACCTCCGCCACCGTCGACGGCACTTCCTGGTTGCCGGCAGATATCCGCGGCCGTTGCTTGAGTGAATGTTGATGAAGGTTGGGTATGAGAGTGGGTGGTAGAGAGGGAGAATTGGTGTGAGAGTTAGAGAGGGAGAGGATGAGTGAAAATTTAAAAAAGGGCAAAATTGAAATTTGGGGGGGCGGTAGATAGTAATTTGGGGCGGTATTTAGCAATTTACAAAAAAAAAGATTACTTGGTAACTAAGAACAGGGACTATGATTCTCGTTCTTGCTCCGCAAAGTAATTTTCACCTACTTCCGAAATTCTTTAATTTGTTCCGTGCCTTGTGATAAACATTTTCTTGGGATGACTTGACACAAAAGAGAACTAGTCTTTTTTTTTGTGAATTGCTATTTATCGCCCAAAAATACTCACCACCACCTTTAGAATTTACGATTTTGCCCTTCACTCTAAATAGTCGTTTTTTTTTTCTAGATCGTAGTATCGGGCGTCTGCAATTTCCGCCTGATCCATAGGTCAGGCGTCTGCAGATTCCGCCTGATCCATGGGTCAGGCGGAAATTGCAGACGCCTGATCCATGGTGCAGGCGTCTATAGTTTCCGTATGTCCCATGGATCGGGCGGAAATTGCAGACGCCTACTCCATGGTTGGGGCGGAAATTGCGGACGCCCGATTCAAATTCTGCGAAAAAAAAAATTTACCTCGGACGGCGTCGACCGCACTTCCTGGTCGCCGGCAGACATCCGCGGCCGTTGCTTCCTTACCGAATGAGTGAATGTTGATGAAGGTTGGGTATGAGAGTGGGTGGTAGAGAGGGAGAATTGATGTGAGAGTTAGAGAGGGAGAGGATGGGTGAAAATGTAAAGAAGGGCAAAATTGTAATTTTTAGGGGCGGTATTAAGTAATTTTAGGGCGGTAAATAGCAACACCATTTTTTGTTTTTTAGTGAATTACTCGTGCCAAAGAATCTTAAGCCCAATAAAAGTGCCATTACACTATTAACAACGACTCTCTTATGAGGGGCCTCAACATGGGGTTGAGATCCCCTGCAGTAATACATTTTTTTATTTATTTTTTATTTTTTATATAGGTAAGGAAGAAGTGGAATTAGGAGCACCTCCTCTCGAGGGTGGCTCCTAACCGATCCGCGAAAAGCAAATTGTCAAACTCTACGGAAAAAGATTGATTTCAAATAAACTCATTTCTAGCCGTATGTCCCCTGCAGTAATACATGTGCGGTATTGCCTGCAGTATCTCAGACCAACCAAAAAAATAAAGAGCAAAAAAAATAAAGACATTCCCAAATTTGGCTGGCAGCTGATGTGGCATGATCTTAGGGGGAGTTGCAGGTAATACCACAGGGATTTACCGCATGGGATTTGATCTCTTCAACATGAGTCAAGAAATTCAAATCATTTACCCATATAAAAAATAAAATTTAATGAGAAACAATAAATTAACACAAAAACTTTAATAAGACGGTTTTTCCTTAACTTTTGATAAGATTGGGGTCACTTTTCAATAAAATTAGGGTCACTACTCACCATAAGTGACCCCTACAATTCTAAATAGTGACTCCATTTTTTTGTAGGTGAGTCTCACACAAAACTCACTAATGCATTAAATTATATTTCCCTTTATTTTTACTATTTTCAAAGAGTTACATACTTAGTGGGACGGAGGGAGTATTGTTAAAGACATTGGATTCATTCGGCTACCATACATGTTATTATTTGTTAAGTCGCACATGGGTTGTACTTGTACGGGGTATGAATCTTTTGAGAGTGAGAATTGAAGATAGGGATATATGCATTGGAGGCTTAATTATGACATGACATGACTAATTAGGCAAATTTCCTTTATTTTCATTTACCAACGAACGCTAGCTCTCTTGTATTTCATTGTGGTCCAACGTCCCCATCTCAGAAAAGGAAGCTGCCTCCAATTCAACCGACAATGGATTTGACCACAGCTATATATGATCAATAAGCAATGCATGTACCAATTGGATTGAGAAAGAAGAAAACAAATTGATGTTAAGATCTTGCTTATCAGTTTCGATGGATTCAGCTTTTAGATTGGAACTTTGTTGGAGATATCCATATGCATTTGCATTGGTAGTTGTATTAGGACACTTTGGAATCAGGTAGCTGATCTATTCAGAATTATGAACTTTCATTATTAAGAACATTGGGGGAAAGAAAATGATAGGTTATTAGACCCACGAGATTATCAACTATTCTTCTGTAATAATTCTAATTGTGAAGTTCTTTTACACAATTACTTAATAGATTTTCTTGAGTCACCAATTAAAACAAATTTTCTATTTTGAGCGATTTAAGTTATTATCTCGATGTTTTCTCCACTTGTTTCCTATCACTTAAAATGTGTCCGTTGTTAAGTCTTTATAATATCAAATCATCTTAGCTGAATTGTCCATATCTCTTTGATTAGGAAAAAAGTGTGTTTTGGAATTCTAGCTTTTATTGGATAGGAGATTGATTAGGATTAAGACTAACCGTTAGCAATATTTAATGTAAATGCTATGAGTCAGATTGTACATATAATGTATGTATTTCTCATAGGGTCATAGCTCTTATATGTTTACATACATCTCTCTTCTTGTCTCTTGTTGTAACTTATGAGTATGGTTAAATGAACATTTCACAACGCTCTACTTATAATTACGATGGGTTATCCATTATATATTGGATATTCATAATGTGGTTAAAATAGGGAGTAGTTATTGAAGGATAAGATCATACACTCATCTTCACGGTAAACTTGAGATTTTATGGTGAATTCATGGCCGGGATGGAATGAGCAATAAGGATCAAAATTTCTTGAGCTCGGATCTTGCGAGATTCTTTAGATACAGAGTACATTAAAGCAGGGTATGTACATACTGCATCATCCAAACTCGACCTAAATTCCTTATTCTATTTTTTCCAAATATATTTAATTGTTTAACCTATGTAAAAGTATTTGTAATATGAATTGTTTAAGTACGGACTAAAGAGGCAAAAAACAAAAATAAAAATGAGAATCCTGGTAAAAAAAATTATTGTCAAAACAAATTAAAAAGAGAGCAATTTCCTTTCTCTGATGGTGGGTTAGCTTTATATTATTATCCATGTGATTGTATCAAAATATTATGGTTCACCTAACTTGACAATGTGGTTTTATCATAATTGGTTGGTTGCACAGTTAGACTGTTTCGTTGATGAGTTAATTGAAAAGCTTGTAGCTCTTTTTTCCGTATAAATATTCCCTTGATGTTCTATCAGGCGTTTGTAAAGTCTCTGATTAATTTACCAGCAGAAAATTAAATTACGATTATTAATTTATTATTGGTAAAAGAACCAAGACAAATAGCCAATGCACTGTACTGCTTTATTATCAGCCTGTGTACCAGATCGAAAGCCAGAAATGAGTTATGGTCTTCTGGAGATAAACAAACCAATAAATACCAATAAATACGGAAAATGTATGTTTGTGTTTCTCTGCAACTGATACTTGCACTCGCAGTCGTAGTTATAGTCACTACTTTTTGAGTGTTCACCGAATAAACTTTAAGTATATGTAATTGCTTGCAAATTATATACATCATGCAAGCTAACAACATAAATTTTAGACATGGACTCATTAAAGAGGCTTAGTGGAAATTGAATATGTCAAATACTCCGAGGGTTGGGATATGAGTTCACACGACATAAGACAATGTACAACATAACTCAAAACCAAAATATACAAGGATTTATGTTTCCAAATACACCTCCTTTTTTTTTTTTTTTTTTTTTTTAATGTGACTTTGTTTCAACCTAGAGAGTAGAGAGGGAGAGTGGATTGGTCCTCAATTAGCGTAACTGAGTATCATTACTACCACAAAATCAAGCATTTGCTGATTCACAGGTCGGTTAGCATTATCCACCTGCAATTTGTAGTGTTTAAACCTCAGAAAGTGACTTACTTGCATGATTGTAATTTGTAAAGTACTGTAAATATCAAGCCAATTTGTCCGTCAAGATTTCCTACCAAACTTGAGGGGATATTCCTTATTATTATCGATTTATTGTTGCTAAGCATCCATAGCCATGACTAGCTATGAGGCACGCCTTTATTTACCAACATTGTGGATGTACTATATTGTATTACTCGTATGATGGAAATGACAGGCCGAGTGTGCAGTAGAATGTAAAGATAGGCCTGGCAAAAACTAACCCGACCCGAATCTAATTCGAAAAAAGCGGGTTAGAGTTGGGATTTTCGACCCGAAATATTAAATGGGTCGACCTGATTGACCCGAAAACTTAAATGGGTTAGGTTAAGGTTGAAAATTTCAACCTGCTCAACCTGAAAATTACCTGCTCAACCCGAAAACATTAAATGGGTCAGGTCACAGATCAGGTTGACCTGATTTTTATCGGGTTCGGGTCGACCTGATCCGTTTAACCCATCTAACAAGTGAAATGGAAAAAATAAAAAAGTGACCCAAAACTTTTTAACCGACCCATGAGCCAATCAGCAACCCAAGCCCAAAATAGAGATAAAAGAGGGAAAAAAACGGAACCCTAGCCCTCATTTTTTTTGCCGTCATTTTATGTTTATCATTCTCTATTTCTCTCTCTTCCTCACTCTCTCTCACTCTCTCATATTCTCGATTCTTCTTCAGTTCTTCTTCCTCTTCGGCTCTTCCTCTCTCGATCTCTCGATCTCACTGTCTCGACTTCTCTGAGAGAAGTTCTCTCATTCTCTATCTTCCTCATCTTCAAGCTCTTCCTCACTCACTCTGTCTCACTCTCTCTCACTCTCAGTCTCACTCTCTCACTCTCTCGATCTCTCGATCTCACGATCTCACTGTCTCGACTTCTCTCATTCTCTATCTTCCTCATCTTTCAAGCTCTTCCTCACTCACTCTGTCTCACACTCTCACTCTCTCTCACTCTCAGTCTCACTCTCTCACTCTCTCGATCTCTCGATCTCTCCAAATCAGTAAAATAAACATTCATTCAACAATCAACAGGTATTATTTAGTTATCAAATTTGTGTTCTTTAATTTGTTATTCTTATTTCTCTTATTTTCTTTATACTTTGTTTATTTATTTTTTCTGAATCAATATTTTCATTTCACTCACTCTGTCTCACTCTCTCTCACTCTCAGTCTTGAAGGCCTGACAAAAACTATACTACCGTAAGTTGTTATCAATATTTTTGTTATTTTTTAATTCATACTTTAATTATTAGACTTAATTAGGGTTTCTGATTTCTGAATTTATGCTTAAGAGTTTTCATTTTTGTTTCTTATAGTTTTTGATTTTAAATTTTTGATTTTATGTAGATGGAGGGTTTTGCTGATGATATTGAAGATCTGAGTTCTGATGAGGAGTTAGACTCGACGCCTAAAGTGCAACCGAATCGGCAATGTTCCATTGATTTAAACTTTAAAGTTCTGAAAACTTGTAACTTGGATTTTTTTGGTTCTTGTAAACTTGTAACTCTGTCAGCATGCTTTGAGAGTTTGAGGTGCTTTGAGCACTTGAGGAGGTGGCGAGGTGCTGCCAAAGTGCCAACAACCATTTTTATGAATAACTTTACAGTGACTTTTTGAATGAAGTATGAACTATGAAGTGTGCAAAAATAAATCAGGTTACGCAGATCATTTTCAGGTCGATCTGATCTGTAACAGATCAGGTTAGGGTCAGATTTTTTGACCTGTTTATTAAACAGATCAGGTTGGGGTCGAGTTTTCTGACCTGTATAGTAATCAGGTCAGTGGGGTTCAACCCGAACCCGACCCGACCTGATCTGTTTGCCAGGCCTATGTAAAGATCTGAGTTAATACGTGCATTTCATTATAGGGTATAGGCAAAAACTCATATTAGAGTATTTTTTTGTACGACGATTATCACATTTTGAACATAAAAATGTCATTTTTGCACAAGAAACTACTAAATTGTTTTATTTTAAACACTTTTGACCCTTGAAAAAAAGAATGATTTCCCAAAAAGAGTTAAATTACAAAGTATTACCCAAATTAGACTAGATTAGAATATATTTTTCAAGAGGGTATCTGAAGGAATTTCTAACCACTAACATGATCATACATGCATAATAGAAATTCGATTAATCCAGAAAACATGTGATTACTGTAATTAAATATCAAATCGATATCCTACCTCACTCCTTGGTCGCTGGTTGGATGAACAGTGGTTGGGTATGGATGAACACGTCAGATGTCGTGCCTCAACTGGTATCCACACACAGGCTCGAATCCACACGTCAGTATGCTAGTACAGCGATCCCGTTCACAACCTCCGTTCTCTCCTTACTCTAATGACACACAGTTAGGGTTTGATGAAAACTGATTATCACGTGTAACCCTAACTGATCAGAAGTCACGATATATATAGGGAGGCAGGAGGGATGATTAGGCTAAGTGTGTAATGGGCCCCCACTCCCATTTCTTGCGTTTCACTTCATCTTCACCTATCAAGTTTCGTTGTTGAAATATTACGATCTTACCATAACTTTCGGTGAAACAATGATCACTTTATAGTGAGCAAGGGTCGTTGATTATAATAAGTGACTCTTAGTCTCTTACATTCATAAAAAGTGACCCATTTTCGTTGCGGTTTGATCTCATACAAGACTTACTTAGAAAAACTACTAATAAAATGTCATTTCCTATATATCAAATCGATGTATACAGCCTTCTACTAGGGGGGGGGGGGGTCAATTGATATGCATAGAATTGTATAAAATTCTTTTAGGTCGTTTTTTATTAATAAATTCGCAGAATTTGTTATCTACACTAAAGATCCTACTACTATTATGCAATTTAATTTGAATCAAAGTGTTATCCAAATATGTTAGTTGCTATCATATACAATGACACAACAAAATGCATTTGTGCTCCGTCCAGATGCAAAAATTATGTGTCAAAAATGGACAATGGAGGGGGAAGCAGGGTGAGGGGGTGAGTGGTGAGGTCTCCATAACCTTGGCACATGGTAGTAGCCGGCCACATCAAATTAAATGTCAAAAAACCATTTGGAGAGATCAGATAGATATCCTTCCCTATCTTAGGACCTCTGATATATCTTAAATGCCCGCCCATGGATGGTAGCTCTGATATAATTTCATATGTATAAGCAATATATCTATGTGGATATATTATCTATCTTGGCTAAATTGTTGAAAAATACCAATCTTTCAGTTTACACAAAATTAATACGTCGATATTGATCAGTGTATAACATATCTTAAGATTACAAGAACCCGATTTTCATATTGACGTGTGATAAGATTGTAAGAATTTCAAACCTCATTTTAAGGTGAAATATACAATACTTTTGACTCCTCTTTTTTTTCTTTTTTTCTTTTTTTGGAACCTTGAGAAGTACTTAGAACTTATGGTTGAAAATAATTAATCCAATTCAATTGGAAAAACTAAAAAAAAATGTAAAGACCATAACTATCCAAAAGGACCACAACTGGTGACAATATAAAACAAAGGGGAACATGGTGTCGTTTCACTCAGAGAGTATAGTTAACAAGTTAGCGCCATAATCACCCGTGGTCTCCCTCTCAATACACAACATGTCCCCAACTGACAAAGAGACTTCCTTTCTTTACACTTTAAAAAAGCCCCCCACTCACCTTCTCAGTAACTGACCCTTTACACCTTACCTTATGAAAAACAAAAACCTCTCTCTTTCTCTCACCTAAACCCGCCAAATGCCACCGCCACTCACGGC
This sequence comes from Tetragonia tetragonoides, assembly GCA_038025085.1. Lineage (NCBI taxonomy): Eukaryota > Viridiplantae > Streptophyta > Magnoliopsida > Caryophyllales > Aizoaceae > Tetragonia > Tetragonia tetragonoides. The sequence goes on from CM076139.1 coordinate 5,622,880, forward strand.
GGCGCCACCCCCATCTCCACCGACACTCTTTTAATTTTCTCTCTCCTCTATCTCTCTCAATGGCGCCACCGACTAAACAACAATCCGTCACAGCGACACGGGACCTCCGTCACCGTGTCCTAACTTGCATGACTAAACTCTCCGACCGCGACACGCATTTCCAAGCCGTGTCCGAACTCGAATCCATAATCCCAACCTTAACCTCAGACACATTCTCTCTATTCATCAATTCTCTCTCCTCAACCTCCACCGCCGACCGCGCCGCCGTCCGTGCCGCCTCTCTCCGTCTATTATCTTCTCTCTCCACCTTCCACTCCGGCAACTCTCTCTCCTCTCACCTCCCCAAGCTCCTCTCCGCCGTCACCCGCCGTCTCCGCGATTCCGACTCCTCCGTCCGCGCCGCCGCAGTAATCACCGTTGCCGCATTCGCCGCCTCTATCTCCGCCGCCTTCGCCGCGTTCCTCCGCCCTTTTTCGGACTCTCTCTCCACCGAGCAGGAATGTTCTTCTCAATCGGCTGCTGCTATGTGTTTGTCTGCCGCCATTGATGCCTCGCCTGAGGTTGATGTGTATCAGATCGTGAAATTGTTGCCGAAATGGATGAAGTTGTTGAAGTGTGATGGATTTAGGGCTAAATCGGCGGTTTTGGTGCTTGTGAAAAGTGCGGTTAGGGTTTGCGAGATTGGGAATTCGAATTTGTTGAGGGATTTGGTGAATTGTGTTGCCGAGTTCTTGAAGAGTGAGGATTGGACCGCGAGGAAAGCTGCGGCTGAGGTTTTGAAAGAGATTGCGGTTGTGGAGAGAGATTCGTTGTCTGAATTGAAGGCGAATTGCTTGAAGACCTTTGAAGCAAGGAAATTCGATAAGGTTGAATTCAATTTGTTGATCTTAGATTTATTTTTTTATTTTTTATTTTTATTATTATTATTTTTTTTTTGGGGAATTGAATTGATTGTGAATTGGTTTGGCAGGTGAAAGCAGTTAGGGAGGCGATGACTCAGATGGTGGAGGCTTGGAAAGAGGTGCCTGATGTTTTTGATGATGGATCACCGCCACCTCAATCACAAGGTTCATCCAAAGGTGATATTTCTTTTCATACCAAATGAAGTTTGTTGAGTATTAGTTCATTATGCCTCTTGTGATTTGTAATTCATCATAGGGAGAGCATTATGATGGGAGGGAGTAGATCAGAATTAAGAAACTAGTCTTACCTGCTTTGTTATTAAGCGATTACGGGAACTTCGAAATCATACCTTTTGCTATCTTGTTAGAATGAGCAACGGCTGATTCTACTAATCAAACCACATTCTGAGCATAACAGCTCGTAGAATTGAGATGGAGGCATGATTTATACTATCAAAGGCAGAATGCCTTAGTGAAAGCATTGATACAAAAAAATCTCTGGTCGAAATAGTATTTTGTATGGGTCTTCTGCTCGATGACAAATTATAGGTATCTATCATCCTCATTATCTTTTGATCAGTTGCACACGAACCAGAGATAATCACCCGCCACACTACGAAACTAAAAGAAAGAGGGATATTGTCATGTAGAGTTCAATCCTTTCCCTTGCATTCCAAATCTAGTATATGAATCTTGGCCGTGACTTCATGGCATGTTGAATTTAAAAGATTCACTTATTTATTCTAGTTCATTTATGCATAACTGGATGTCAAAACTGAAAAGTGCGATCGGCTTTGATCGCCCATGATCAAGAATTATCTGCATGCTTGATTTCCTCAGTTTGGGGAGGAAACAGGCAACTTAATTGACGAAAAGAATGCAGAATGCTTTACTTTGTGTCTTCTAATGCACGGATCAGATTCTATATCTCAATAATGACTGTCTCTTATGACTTTGATATCGTTATATCTGTCTCTTCTAATGCGTTTTGTCCTGTATGGGTAACAGAAAATGCTAGTGATGGACGCTACCCTGCTAGATCTAGAGTATTTAGTGCAGTTGATTCTAATACTCCGCAAACAAATACTCCACAATCAAGGAGAAATCATGTTGGGCGTAGGAGATCATCCCCATCTGATAAAACCACTGCTGGAAACAGAGGTGCTCTAGATGTTATCAAGAAGAGGTCAAGCCCACCAATTTTCAGGAAGCTCGACTCCAGGAAGCCTTCGGGTAGAAATGTTGATGCTACTCGGGTTTATGATGATAATCGAGCAGAAGATGACGATGGTGGTCTTCGAAAGGCAGAAGTTAGACAATCGATGCCAGAAATGAAACGAGGTCTTTTTAGCAGAAATCCTGCATCAAGGGTGATGCCATACCCTGAAGAAAACTCTGGAGCTCCTGTAGCTGTCAGCAATACATCAGCATATACGTGTAGACACCATAAGGACTCTGAGGATCTTTCTCTTATTCGTAAGCAGCTTGTTCAGATCGAGAATCAGCAATCCAGCCTGATGGATATCCTTCAGGTAATTCCTTATAGGTCTTCACTTATTTGCCTTTTTGTTTTGGCTTTGTTTCATGATATATTTAACAAAAAGGATCTTTCCACTTTTTCTGTTTTTTGTGATATTAGACCTGTGTTCTCATGCTTTGATTGGATTCTCCTCGTGTTCAGAAATTTATTGGAAGCTCTCAGGATGGAATGCGTGTTCTTGAAACACGTGTGCATGGTTTAGAGCAGGCTTTGGATGATATATCCTATGACTTGGCTGTATCAACTGCTAGGGCGTCCACTGCTGAGCCCTCAAGGACCTCATGTTGCTTGCTGCCAGGTTCAGATTTTTTAAGTTCCAAGTTTTGGAGGAGACCGGAAGGTCGTTTCTCATCCTCACGGATCCCTTTTTCTGGAAGCACACCCTCAGTTCCTGCCATGCGCAACGTAGCTGGTAAGAGCCCTGCTGGTGATGCATTCAAACTGGAGAACAGGAGGTTTCGCCTTAGGGGTCCAGGTGGAGTTATTGTGAATCCATTGGCCGAGATCCATGGTGATTCTAGGGGATTTTCAGAGGCTTCATCAAGTAGAGTGTTGAAGAGTGTGTATAATGTTGCTTGATATAGTAGATGCTCATCAGTATTTCATTTGGTTAAACAGGTACATTTTCTATGTTTTACGTATCACTCTCTCCTTCCCAAATAGAATGTGCAAAGTTGACTCGGTAGTGAGTACACAAATTAAGTTCGAGAGCTTAAACATAAAAATAACTAATAAGCTGGACTTCCACTAGTAGCTTCATCTTTGCATGTAATTTGAACTAGAATTGGCATGCCACCCTGCTTGCTTAGTTTTAAGCTAGAATGAAGAATTATAATTTTCTTTTGTCATGTATTATTGGCTAGTGGGAAGCATACCAAATTATAGAATGTCAATTTAGTGAATTCATATCAATATACTTTTTCTTTATCTAAAAAAGAATGTCAATTTAGTGAATAAGGGTGGAAGGATGATATATCTTGGACCCTGTACTTTTGCAGTTGGGCTAAGTGGAGCATGATCTTATAAGAAATTATGTTTTGCTGGTTGGTGAATTGACTAATGATGAGGCTTGGCTGTTACATGTTATGATTTACTATAATAATGGTTGTTCAATGCTTACCCTTCTTTTTATTTTATTTTCAGTCACTAGTATAGCACCTGTTAGATTGCCTTCCAAGATTTCCAACTTCTTCGTTTCTTCCATACAGATGAGCTACATATGATGGACTTGCTACTCCAGTACGCTACTCTAGCCAATTACATATCAACTATCAAGTACCACCATCTTTGCTGCAGTTATATGATGGTGTTGATACTTGATACCACGAAGAATATCTGATTTAATCTCTGATTAAGTTTACGTACCATATTCACTGCCTGTTTGTTCTCGACCTGCTTGTTCCCATATATAGTGTTAGGATTTAGGAGGCTGCAGGAGGGAGAATCCACACCTCAAACTATCTACATATGCGATATGTTGATTCACATGTATAGAGGAGATTCATTTTCCATTAGTTGCTAGGCTGTTCTTTAGTCAAATACACACCACCTGTGTTTGTTCATTAGTTCAATCTTTTGTCAGAGAAGATACACTACTGATGCTGATATTTACTCCAAATCACTAAGTTTCATATATGTGGTTTGGAGGCTGTGTTCTTACCCTGTTAGTATCACACAGCTCCGAACTTGTTGGAAAACAATTTGAGATCAGATTTCTTACTGCAAGCTATGTAAATCAAAGCAATTGAGATGTTGATCTAGTTTAGCCAAAAAATATGCCTTCTTTTTTGTGTGTACTGTTGGCAATTTCTACATTGTTACTGATTTCTGGGACAGATTGACAGTCTCAATCCAAATGATTGATCTTGCTATTGTTATTGAGGTCTCTTATCTGGCCGAATTGGTGTCGTGGGATCTTCCCCTATTTTTATCAGGAACATCATTCAAAAAAGGTAACGTATGCAAAGATGAACTTGATACCAATGCCTTGAGCGACCACAATGGCCATGAATGATATCGCTACTATGAGGCATTTAGAATCAAGTGCTATATGCAGGCCGGTTATGATTATCTTGTCTACAATTACTTTCACAAGCTTTATGCTAGATGCTTCCTTAAACCTAAAGTAAGTAAAAGCTCAATGGCAATTATGCATCCTATTTGCATCATTGCTCTAGCGCCTCTAGGTATGGAGCACTTACATAAGCGAAATTAGCGGATTCAATTTTTCAAATCGCTTTTTTTCCTTTTCTTTTCTGGGAGCTGATTGAGCCGATAATTACAAACTTACAATTGGAGATTTTCCCCATTCATGTTTTTGGCCAATAAAGAGAAATTAGTATGCATGTCCACGCGATGCACAGGATGTTCTCATAATCTCATGTACAATGTCCCAGCGACTAGGTTCCCATGTCCCAGCACCCATGTCCCAAGTTTTATGGGTGAAATCGGAGTTCGGGGACCTCGATAACTGTCCCTAACACCGGAGATCTTCTAGGGTGACGATAGACCCCCGGAAAAAGATTGGGCAAAAATAAAAACCGGGTCTTGGAAAGTCGAAAATCAAGGCTATCCACTCTTTTAAGGCTTCCGGGAGGCCTGGAACGAAGGTGCAGGTTTTCCCATCACATCTTACGGGACACCCTTCGGGACACATAAGAGGCTCTCGGGGTCCGTTATCGGGTCCCTTATAGGCTTGTAAGGGCATTTTTACGGACACCAATGTAAGACCCGGAACACCGAATGCATGGGTGATATCGAAGTTTGGGATCCAGATTGACCCAGGGCATCGAAGGTGCTCTAGGGTCATGATAGACCCCCCATAGAAGTTTGTGCAAAAATGACGTCCGACTCTTGGAAGCCGAACACGAACACTATAATTCACGTTTTTTGGGCTTTCGGGAGGTCTCGAAACGAATGTGTATGTTTACGCACCAAATCGCGCGGAACACCCATAGGGGACATGGGAGCCCTCTGGTTCGCTTATCCGGTCCTAATACTTTTGGAATGACTTTTTACGGAACACTGGTGTGTAAGAGTTGGAACACCAAAGGCATAGGTGATATGAAAGTTCGGGGATTTGGATGATCTTCTCGGGGCAACGAAGGTGCTCTAGGGTCATTCTCGGGGCAGCGAGGGTGCTCTAGGGTCATGATAGACCCCCCGAAAAAGTTTGGGCGAAAATGTCACCCGGGCCCCCACAAGCTGAAAACGAAGGCTATAATCCACATTTTTGGGGCTTTTGGGAGGCCCGGTAACGAAGGTGGATATTTTCGCACTATATCGCACGGAACACCATTAGGGGACATGGGAGGCCATTGGGGTGACTTATCCGAACCCTAGGCTTGGAAGGGCGTTTTACGGGACACTGATGTAAGAGTTGGAACACCAAAAGCATGGGTGATATCAAAGTTCCAGGATCTGGATGATGCTCCCGGGGCACCCAGGGTCCTCTAAGGTCATGGTAAACCACCCGGGGAAGTTTGGGCAAAAATGACACACGAGCCACGGGAAGCCGGAAACGAAGGCTATAATCCATGCTTTTTGAGCTTGAGGGAGGTCTCAGAACAAAGATGTATATTTTCGCACCACATCGCACGGAACACCCTTAGGGGACATGGGAGGCCCCCGGGGTAGGTTATCGGGCCATTGGTAGGCTTGAAAGATTTCTTACTAGACATCGCAGGCTAATCCACGGTTTTGGGTCCTAAGCATGACTCTCCACTATCCCGTACCGAAAAACCTATTCACAAGCCCTTTCTACTATTATAGTGAGGTCTCATAATTTTTTCCATTTTTTTTGAAGCGATTTCTAAAGTTTTTTGGAAATTTTCAAACATTTTTCTACTTAATTTTGTAATTAAAAAATAAATTAAATAGTTTTAAACATTCAAGTTGGTATAATTGTTCAGCGAAAACAATATAAAGCAAAATATGGTGCTAAGTTTAATGAAGTTTGAGGGTTATCTTTCAAAGAGAGGATGTTTAGATATCAAATGCTTATTAATAATCACAAAGAGAATTACGAAAAACCTTACCAAAATGAGGGATTGGTTGTACACGATGTCGGAAAGACAACGGACGACGGTGATAAGATTGACACGTTATTTGGCAGATTAGCAAGTGATGTGGCGAGCTCTACTTTAATCATTACATTTTAATCTAATTATATAGATATAGATTCCAGGGCAAAATCCATCCCAACTACATACAATCTTCGGCACATGATCAGTTGATGAGTTTATTACGAGTAATAAGGCAATAAAAAGAAGTCAATACGAGTACATTTTATAACACTCCATGACCAATGTGGAAGGCCACACCACTATGTTTGTTCATTAATGCAATGGGAAATGAAATCCACTAGTAAGAATATCTAGAACCGTACGTAATTGGTTGGAGAAAGTGGAAAAATAGACGGCAAAGATGGGCGCCACATTGCTGCAAGATTGTGGATTGTGCGTGCCTGCGGAAAATGGGAAAGTGTGGACAAAATAGCTTCGTTTGTTTGTTTGTTTGTTTGTTATTCATGTGCCTCTGTTGGGAAATTCAGGTCACTGAAACCGACTACCAGCAGTATCACAACTGGCTAAATAAGCAAAGGAAACCTTGTAAGCTCATTGGACATTCCCCATTTCCCACATTTTATTAGATATTAGTAAACACAACACTCAACAGAGCAGACCTCATAGAGAGAGAGAGAGAGAGAGAGAGAGAGAGAGATTGCAATGGGAGGAAGAGGAGTGACAGTATGTGTGCTTCTGGTGGTGTCCCTGGCTGGAGTACTAGTGGGAGGAGAGGCGGTGAGGAGAGAGAAACCGCCTTGCAAATTCTCGTCGATGTACAACTTCGGGGACTCGAATTCCGACACTGGTGGCATCTCGGCTGCTTTTCAGCCCATCCCTTGGCCTTATGGCCAGACCTTCTTTAAGAAGCCTGTTGGCCGTGATTCTGATGGCCGTCTCCTCGTTGACTTCATTGGTATGAATTTCAGTAGTATATTGTATATCTTCCTTGTCTTGAATTATATACAGCTAGTTAAATTATACGTAGTACAGTACCAGTTTTGTGGTTTTTTTTTTTTTTTTTTGATAGTTTTTCATGAAAATACAATTAGTTTAACCTTCAAACTTCAATATGACAATCATTAACTTTGGAATTGTGGCTCAATTAGCAAGTGGTTTGTAGTCTCAATATGTGTGAAATTTAGATTGTGAGCTAAACAAATGTACAATTGGAAATCTATTGTGCACTAATAAACCTGGGAGTGAGGTGAAGTACAACTTCACTTCCCTACAAACATCTCATGGGAAGTGGTCAAGTGACAAATATGGGTCAGGAATTCAGGATTAACCAAAGCCTAAGTTGTTTACTTCATTCTTCATAGTTGTGATGCCTGAGTATGTGATTTTTCCTTTCTTTCGAATAGCGGAACAAGTAGGATTGCCATACCTGAGCGCATACCTGAACTCATTGGGCGCCAATTTCAGCCATGGGGCTAATTTTGCCACGGGAGGATCAACCATCCGGCGACAAAATGAGACCATATTTCAGTATGGTATAAGCCCTTTCTCCCTTGAAGTCCAGATTTGGCATTATGACCAGTTCAAGTCCAGAACTCATGATCTTTACAGTCAAGGTAAAATCTTGCTCATTACTCAACTTGAAAGTTGAAACAGATTTGTATCATTTCCAAAATGTATTGTTTACTAACTGATCGAAATTCAGTTAAGAGCAGCTTTGAGAAAAGTGTACTTCCAAGGCCAGAGGACTTCTCGACAGCTCTTTACACATTCGATATAGGCCAAAATGACCTCTCTGTGGCCTTTCGCGTAATGAATGATGACCAACTTCGTGTCGCCATCACTGACATCGTTGCCCAATTCTCTACAGCAGTGCAGGCAAGTTCATAATTAGACTACTGGTTAACACAGTCATTTCTGATTGTTCTGTAATCTCCCTACCTTTAACAAATATTTCCATTCTGAAATGCCTGGCAGCATTTGTACGAACAAGGGGCAAGGTCATTCTGGGTGCATAATACTGGGCCAATTGGTTGCCTTCCAGTAGGAGTAATGTATATTACACAGCCACAGCCAGGGTATCTCGATGAATATGGATGCATAAAGGGCCACAACGATATGGCTATCGAGTTCAATAAGCAGCTCAAGGACGCTGTTGTGAAACTCAGAACTCGGCTTCCTCAGGCTGCTATCACATATGTAGATCTCTATGCTGCAAAGTATGGGTTGATTACCAAAACCAAGAGCCTAGGTAATTAAGATCATTTCTGTCAACTTTGTGCTCTTATTGGAAATTGCAAATGAGGAGCTCTTATATATTACTGTACTATACTCAATCAGATACAGCAAGAAACTTCTTTAGCTTACTTCCTTTTTCTTTTTTCCCACTCTTTGGAACAGGTTGGGCAGAACCAACAAAGATCTGCTGCGGGTACCATGAGAAAGATGGGCATGTATGGTGTGGGCAAAAGGGGGTGACAAGTAATGGTACAACAGTGTTCGGGGCTACCTGCTCGAAACCAGAATTATATGTGAGCTGGGATGGTGTACACCACTCTGAGGCAGCAAATCGTTGGTTTGCTGATCATATACTAAATGGCTCACTATCCGACCCACCAATTCCTGTTACCCATGCCTGTTATCGGGATTAAAGGGTTATGCAGATTTTATGCTAGAGCTTCATGAGAGCTTATTACATCCAAGTTTTTAGACCAGGAAAGAATAGAGTTTCTGACACAGATTTTGTTATATTTGATTTGTTTGAAATTGGTCTCAGGAACTGTTTAATTAAGAAAATTGGATAGTATGAAACCGCAAAATGATGGGCCAATGAATCAAATAAACAATTTGTTCAAACAGTATTAGACTATTTACCTTCGTAATGATTGTATCTGTGAATACTGAATGCAAATGATAATTAATAGTACTAAAACTAATAGTGGGTTTGGGAGACAATCGAGTATATGCATGCCTTCATGGGTCAATATGAGCATTTTATGAAGCATAAGGTTAACCCGTCAATCATAAAACCACCAACACTACGGCACTACCACTACCACCTAGTGGCATATGCAAATTCTGGGACAGCAAAGTGTACATAACTTTGCCATCATTCATGATTCATTAGACAATCACAGAACAAAATTTGTAAAAATAGCAACCATCATCAATCATCATAGACAAACATATTTTAGAGTGTTTCAGCAGAAACTGAAAAAATAGGATTAAAAAACTACATTTGGCCAAAATTTAATATAGTACATATCTAATTATTATGTCTGAAATCTTACATAAACTATCCTTCATCATAGAAGAAAAGAAAGGAAAAAACAAAATCAGAACAGAACTCCATTATTGAGCAGATGAGCAGCTACAAAACTTTCAGGCTGTGGTTTTCTGATCATTTGACTCTTCGTTTTTCAATTTCTGCAGATAGCATATTCATCCAATTAGATAAATATGATATTAAAAAGTCAGCATGCAAACACAAACTTGCATGATTGTATAAAACATGGTGCAAGTTCCAATTAGTCTCATATATGAATATAATTGGTGATTTTCCAGGGACAACGAGATTACGAGAACAATACAAATACAAAATTGAAACGATCATAGCACTCAAAATTACTTCAGGCCAACAGTAATGAGGTACAATCCTGTGTTGGGGAGGGTGGGAATTGCTCAAATGTAGGTTGATGTTGCATGTTTTGAGGTGATGCAGTTCCACGGAAGATAAGAACTGCTCAAATTTACAGTTCCTTAGGGGCTTACGGATATTGGTTCCCGAAAAGCATACACAGCACACAACTTCCTAGAAAAAGGAGTTTTTAATGCCATACTAAATTTTAGATAACCAAAACTAAGAAGATTGAAAAGGGAACCAGCTAAAGGTAATGCCAACTATAGGACAAGAGGCAAAGATTTCACAAGCAGGTCTTGGATATGCAAATGCAATATTGCAAAGTTGGGATCGACTGAGTTCGGGTAATAAACAGAGGCATATTCTTAACCGACTTAAGAAAAGGATAGTAGTCCAGCACTCCAAGGCTCCAAGCTTCCATTGGAAGACAATATCTAGTCAATCCTCAATATAGGAAAGCCAAAGGTAAGTGTTCGGAAAAGGTACATTATGGAAGTGTGACCTCAAACTCAATTATAGTCTATGTATGTCATACAACCTTTGTCCACACTGTCTGAAAGAAATAGATTACCTAATCACCAATATGGGAGTAATCAATATGGAGTCATATATTTCTTAACTGTCCTTGTTCCTTGGATGGAGTAAGCAGCAATGTATACTGTATATGATTAAGGACAGTATTTGGAGTAAACTAATAAATAGTATCAAATGCAGAAATCACAAATAGGAACATTATTTAATACATTCCTCGCAAGTCACAACCCTGACCAACAAGTAACCTTGACATACTTGCATTGACATTTCGACAGCAGATAACTATGGAGTAGCATTGACATGACTCATGAGAGGAAGGAGGACAATTTTCAGTTTTCCACACACTGAGAAGAAAGATAGATGACACTATGTGCTTCATTATTCCTCCCTCAGAATTAGTGATGCAAAGTCAGTTCTCCTGACAAATAGAAGCTAGATGGAAGTTTCTGTGCTTCTCATACTTCCCCCTTCCAATATAGCTGCTTTAGAGGATGTGAACCAAATGAATATAACTTTCCTAAGAATGCCAATTGGGCTGAAGCCACCACTAGCATGTTTATATGCTTTAGAGTATGTTTCGCCTAGCTTGTAAGTAGCTTCCACTTTTCTCCCTATTTTCCCTCACAAACCACCCCCTCCACCTCCTCCTCGCCCCATTTTCAAGCGTCTACTTTTGGGCCTCCCAATGGGTGTTTTGAGCTTCTAGGTAGAGAGGGAGGTTTGTGCGGAAAAATAGGAGAAAAAGTAGAAGCTACTCACAAGCTAGGCCAAACACCACCTTAATAGAAAATGACCATGGAAGAGCTTTAGGTTTCAGAAAATTGCAATGGCGACTGTTATATGATTCAAACCCCCAAATTAAGACATATAGCCCACCTAGAAAGCTACAATAGAACACCAATTTCCTACAAAACCAACCATTAAAAGATCTTTTACTTTAGAAACACACCTCCCCAATCCAATTAACAAAGGAAAAATACGACCTTTTAGAAACAAGAATACGCAATTTTGACCATTGCCCACGATATATCAAACAAAAACTCAATCGGCAGAAACTATGGCAGCCTAATTGAACATGAAACAAACAAGCTCATAAACATCCCATGAAATCAAACAAGTAGGGTTTCTCACATAAAAGGGTTTCAAGTTCAATAAACAAAATGGAATTTCTATGTTATTTTCCGATGACAGAAAAGTGTGATGATTTAGAATAGCTTTACCGTCTGAGCGTTGTGCCAAGAGAGGCCTCTGTAGACATTGGTGGAAAAGGTGGCAGTGAGATAAATGGTGGTCAATCCCAGGGTTGCTGTAAACCCTTTGAATATCAAGTCTCCTACTTTGCTTCCTGCTCCCATCTCTCTTTTCTCTCTCTCCCCCGACGATCTTTCTCTCTCTAGTTTATACTCGTAAAAGCCTCAACTCTTTTTTTCTTCTTCTTTTTCCTTCGCTGGCTAAGTGCGCACCTGTGAAATGTTGTGTACTTCTATGTTGGCCTGTTGGGTGATTTCACCTAAAATTTCATAAACTACTATTGTGATTTGTATGCATTATTACCTGTCATAGAGGTGGCCACTGGGCCGGGCTTGGCCCAGGTCCACATGGACCGGCCCGAGTATGGGCCAAATTAGTGCCGAGGTGATCGGAGGCCCAGGCCCGGCACTGCTACGGCCCACGAACTATCAGTGCGGGCTTGGTCTTGCCACGAAAAAAGCCCGGGTACAGCTTCCTCCATCCTCCTCCCCAAAATCCATTATCTCTCCTTCCTTTTTCCCAAAATACATCCCCAAATCTCCAACATTGTCAGCAACTCCCCAATCCCTATTATCTTTCCTTCCTTCTCCCCAAAATACATCACCACGGGTCAAAGCTGGCTAAGGCCCTGCCAGGCCCGGGTGGACGGCCCGGCACGGACCGTTACCTATCCATGCGGGTCAGTGCCTAGTTACGACGAAGCCCGGTCCACGAACGGAATGGACCGGCCCGTGGCCACCTCTATTAATGATAAATTACTCAAGATAACATTTTGATTAAAAAGCTTTACTTATGATTGTCTTACCATGAGACGGTCGTTTTATACAAGACCCTTCTTTCAATGAGCGTATCTTTATAAATTACTAACTCTTTCATTTCGTTATGAAACTGGATCACCCCCAAAATTTTGTTTGTCGCATAAGTTATTATTAATTGTGTCTGACTTTGAATTTTTCACTACTCTTTAGCAACAAACTAAAGGAAATGTAATTATAATAAAAACTATTGAGGCAGGTTCAGTTCTTCACAATAATTATAGAGGGGATTTCAGGCAATTTTTTGTGATTACTTGATGCAATTTTTCAGTTCTAGCATCATTATGTAATTCACTTGTATTATGTTTAGTAGCAAGTACTTGCAATGAATTATGATTGCGATCTTAATGGCATCTGCGTAATTAGTTCTATTGACTTACCAGCACTTAAATGCCCATAGAGTTGTTAGTCACGATATTGATGCTAGATTTGACCTTGATATAGAACTGGAGCTGCTAACTAGGGTAGTTTAAAACATCCATAATAATTGTACAACTATTTTCTATGTTTCTAATGGGCACAGGGTATACATAACTGATCGAAAGCCTGTGTAGAACGTAATTTAGTGCCAATGAAAACTGAAAAGTCATCTTGTATACGGTAGGGCTATTCTTCAGTAACTAATTAGTTTGTGTATCTATATACTAACATAATGAGCTCATATATCTATATATTATTTTCGATATAACTTTCACAAGCTGATGTGATGCGTATGACTTATGAGCGTACAAAAATGTAAGTTTCCGATACAGCTTTACAGGAAGAAAGGGTAATTGGCAAACCACATCCTCGAGTTCTCAGTTCCATGTGATGTCAGAAGAAAGTCTCGAACAATATGCACTAGAAGCACTGCGCCAAGTGCAGGAGAAGGTCATAAAGATTGGAGAAAGAGAGAGAGGGGTACAGAGAGCGTTCTGCTTCATAATAATCGAACTGTAATAACTTGTACATCTTGAACATGGTATTGCAATTAGAATAATTCACTAAATATAAACTATAACTTGACTGTAAGAGCAATCAACAAGAGGGTCAAGTCTGCTTGACAATGATACACGGTCATATAAAAGCAAGATTACAAGAAAATTATAGAATAAAGAAGAATATTACTTTATTGTACTGGAGCCGACGAACGCATAATTAACCCGAGAAGATCGATACCTATCTTTCTCTCTCTATAAGAAGCTGCTGTTATAAATAAGTAGATGTTATAATAGGGTTGATCCATTCGCATTTGCAGACCCTTAGATTGCATTTGCCACTCTCTACTATGCCACTCTTTCAAGCTAGCAACCTCCTCTTATCTACTTCCACGATTTCTTCTCTGACAAAGATATGAGCTGCCAAAAGAAGCCAGAATCAGACTTTGTTAAGGATACAAGGGTGTGGAACTAGGATAAATGGACACATCAAGCATAACAAGCTGAATCAAGAAATCATTTTTCCGATCTTCTAAACAACAAATAAAGACTTCTTGTGAATAGGAAGAGCTTCATAGACAACACGAGTTCAGTAGCACGAATGAGTAGAGTTACTTTCTATTGCTAAAAACCTGAGGCTGAGTACTCGACATTCTCTCCGGCCTCCGGGCCTCCAGCCCCTGAGATCATCACAGCTCACAAGCAATAAGAGATCCTAAGAACATTTGCATACGTGCAGAGATGTCCCACTACTCTTTTATTGCATGATCCTACACAAGACTCGATCATTCTGGCTAATGCAGCTACCAGAGCCTTGTCGAGCTGAACACTCAAGAGTCAAGAGATAAAAACTCAACTTGGGGAATGTCCCTCTCCCTTTTGGTGCCTTTGCACTGAGGAAACAACTTAAAAGGGATACCTTCAAAATAAAAGGGAAATTTTATTCTCATAAGATGGTACTGAACATGCCAACTAAGAGTCGGTTTAAAACTGATCATCAAGCTGACAAAATGATCTATCTTTCCTCATCAGTGAATTATTTGCAAGTAACTTCAATCTTCAAGTCTCTTCCACATGAAACTCGGACAATAACACTTCAGACACCATTTTGTATAAATGTAAGACTCATACTACCACATCTTTGGCCCTTTAAATCAAATGCAGACAAAAGGGCTACAATATCTTTTAGCTCAAGCTACCCTAACATGTACAGAACAAGCTCCAGCATAGGTAGCCATGGGAAGAACTAAAGGTGAGGTAAGGTGGTCGTCCATTGTTCCATCCTATCCATGGAAATTCTATAAAGCATCTCTCTCCCATTTGAGAATAAGTCTATGTCTTCATTCCTGTCTTTTTATTGTACAGTTCTCCTATTTTCAAACATTGTCAACTTTCTTCAACAGAAGAAATCCAAAACAAAATGAAAACACTATCAAGAATACATCCCATACAAAGATATGGCACCAACAACTCTTAAAATACAAAATAAAAAGATTTAAGCAGCAGCTGTACTCATCTCAGTTTTTCCCTCTATATGCATTTGTTTTCTACCAAAGCGGGAGTTATATAACTCATAGGAAAGCTCAACCTACACCCTCAACCAAAAAGAATTTCATTAATGGTAACAAACTTTAAGAATGTCCACATAAATCCCAAACTCACAGCACAATTTGTTTTCTACCTAATGTGTGGGGCAAAAGGAATTCATAAGTCATAGGCTCATAACCCCACTCAACCTACACCTCCATCAAACTGGATCTCACCGCCAGATTTACGAAGTTCATTTCAAACTCTTAGCACATGGTTGAAACTTTAGCTGTGCTCCCCTTTAACAAAGACCATAAATCAAACTTACCACTCTACCTTCATTGAAACTAGAATAAACTCACCGTTACGCCCCATATATGAAGTAGGAGTGCATATTTATTGCAAATTTATTTCCCGTAACTTTGTTATATTGTACTAGTGTAACTGCACACCCATGCTACTAGTTGATGTACAGGTATATTACAACTTTTTGAAATTTACAGCTTAAAACCTAAACAATTAAACAGAATAAAGAAAAATGAAGTTGTGTAATTATCATTCTGCTATGTCCTATTTCTTTTGCTGCTAATTTCCACACAGGTAATACAAGCGATGACTGCGGTCACAGTTGCTGTAGGAACAATTACAGCTGCCTTTTCGTTAGGAGCTCATTACTTGAGGGATTTAGACGGACCACGAGAAGGTGCAATCAAAATTACCACGCATTGCATCTCAGACACAGATTTAGGTGATCACAATCTTAAAGCATGGGCTACGTACACTCACAAATCCATAATTTCTCCATATCGGCGTCTTGTATGCACCTTTAAGTGGGAAAAGTTGCCGGGAAAGATTGTTTGGGGGAGTTTAAGGTTGACACGAAAATGCTAAACATTTGCGCACCAAATTGCCATTGGGTTGTACAAGAAAGGGCAGTGATCCTCTCCGACGGATCAACGAAAGCAGATGCATCTAAATATTGAAACATGCATTGTTTATTTATATTCAGAATCCAATCCGTTTTCACATTACCAGCATTATTATTTATCAAGTAATGTTATTCATTAACCAAAAAAAAATTGAGCACCTAGACCACAGAGGAAAGTGCTTGTAATTTGTAATTACCAGTTAGACTGATTAATATTCTACATAAAGGCAGCTATTACAGTATAGCTGCACACAATATTGATGCTAGACCAGCCAACTATCAATATCAGATGGGATTTCAATGCAGATTCAAAATAAGGACACCGATGGAAGAAATTTTCACAATACATGCTTGCTCAGACATATTAAATGTAGCAGAAAACTCTTAACTGTGGGAGAAATATACCAACCTGACGTGCCACTTGTGCCATCCTACGACTATCCCGGGATGATTCAGATACTGTACTAGATATGGGTGGCTCGAGACTGCCATTCTGTTTCTTCCCCGTTTCGATTGAGGAGTTGTCGTGATGCAATAGGCTGCTATGATCACTAAAGGATTCCTTCTTCCGTTTCCTCTGGAAAGTGTACTTAAGAACCCTATCTTTTGGTGGTGGACTAGCGATACCTTCACCTTTGTCCAACACTTGGGCATCCAAATTTGAGGTCTTCCTCTCAAGTTCTGGATTTGAACTTGGAGCATCTAAGCCTTCTCCAGAATCACTTTGCTGTCTAATCAACACCAAGCTGCTAGCTACCTCCTTATCTTCATCCATAGCATTAGTATGAGCCTCAGAAAACTCATCATCACCTTCCACAACTGCAGTAGGCTCAGATAGTGCACCCACATTAGAATCATTGGGTGGCGTTGTTGAAGGTGAGTGTGGTTGTGTGCCCTTATAATCATTATTCAAGCTTTCAAGCATGTCATGGGATGCAGGTAAGCAAGTTTGAGAGTTTGGAAGATCGGAAAGTGTTTCCTTGGCCATAGAAGGAACAGGCTTGAGTTTAGAAGCAAAACTTCTTCTATAGCTAGCAGCTCTTTTCCTTTTCTTGTGAAATGATTTAAAAGCTTGACCTTTGCAACTAATTCTATCCACAAATTTAAAATCTTTGATGTCAACTTGTTTTGTTTCTACAATACATGTTACGTCAGCACCTATAGGAGGAGTCATACATATCTTTTCACCTTCTTTATCCTCTCTGATGATTTTCTCATTTTTCAGATCCTCTAAAGAACCAGACAGAATAAAGTGACCATTCAACAGATTCCCTTCATATGCACGTATCCGTTGGGTGCATCCATTTCTATAAAGCTCAGGATCTTTGCTTCTAACAATAATTGATGGAACACCAGCAGAACCACGTTCTTCTGAAGAATTATTTACACTAGAGTGAACATTTGCAGCATCGCTTAACCCATTCGCCTGGGAAGCCAAGACAACTTTAGACATAGCATGCTCAGGTTCTGCCATAACTTCCTCACGAACACCCTTTTCCGTCATATCAGACCTACTGTGCATTTGATTCTTTTCCACTTCCTCCAACTTCATATGTGCCTCATTCAACTCTGCTCTAAGGTTACTTACTATGTCCTCAGCTTCCTGGAGCTGAGCTTCAAGCTCTTCAATTCTATTTTGTTGATTTAGGGATTTCATCTCCGCTTCATTAAGCTGTAAATGTAGCAGAAGCAATCCATCAATTTTCTCATCCACAAGTTCAAACAACGTCTTATTTAAAGGGCTAGGGAAATGTAAACTTAGTCGCCTCATGAAGGAATAGATTATGCAAGTCAACATGCTATGTTTGATTTATATGCACACTTGTGTTTAGACATCATCATAATCACAATGACAAAAAGATAAATGAAAGCCACTAAGCTTAAACTTTTACATAGAGGTACTGGATTAATTGTAAGTAGCAGATTCTTAAAGAATGGTTACTGCAACGTCAAAGGCAAGAAAAAACACAAATAAAAGGGCAGAGTTTCTTCCCTTTTATTATCCCCTAAAAAAAGAGAGAGTTTCTTGTCAGACCCATGGTGTCAATGCACACGTGGGACTGCAAGATATGCGAACACAAACAAACACAGGTGAACAAATATGAACAATTCAAACAAAAACATGTGAGCAGCATTACAGCTCCAAATACAAAAACCTCAGAGCAGAAAAGCCTTCCAACTATGTCTGGTAAAACATAATCAGACTCACAGCAATAAAAACATTTGTATACACACAACAGAGCAAGAGATATTGCATCAAGCATAAACTTCAACAGGAGGCCTAAAAATGATACGCATAACAACATTACTGCTCCAAATAGCCAAACCATTACCAAACAACAAGAAAATAAATTTCACCTATAGGCCCTTGTTCTTAACATAAACAGAACTTGAGAAAACAAAACTTCATCATACGAAAACATATTCGCGCAAAAGCAATCATTCCTGCAGACAGATAACCCAATGCAATGATAAACATAGACAGGGACAAGAAACCGAACATGAACCCAAGTCACCATAGAAAGAATCACATACCTATATACCACCAAAACAGTTTGCATCATAGGCATCCTCAAAACAAACCAATTAGCCAGCAAATAACAACCAAATCAAGCACATGACCGAAATCCCCATCTAACCAAACCAATAAGAAACCCATATCAAACCAAAACCAGATCTTTAAACAAACATAAACCCACTTCAGCTCACAATCCAACAACCCCATTTTACACAAACACCCAGAATACAAACACATTAGATTAAAAACCTCAAAGATTCACCATACCTCATCAATCAAAACACCCTAAATTGATCACCACACTGAAAACCCCCCACAAAACAAAAACAAGCCCAAGTGAATTCAGCTCTCAATCCAAGCTCCAAACTATACAAATTGAACAAACAAACAAGTACCCAATAAAAAAAAGCACATTACTTTACAATCCATGTTTTGCTTGAGACGAAGCAAAAGTCGAAGAGCCTCTTCTTTTGTTGAAGAAAGATCGTGATTAGAGTGATGGGATTTTCTCTCTGATACCATTATCCTAGCCGCCGCTTCTTTCGCCGTATTCAGAATTATATCCGCGTATGCTTTCTTCAAAGCCGTCATTTTCTGCAAACACAAACCAAACCCACAAAAATTTTCATCATCATTCAAAAAACTAAGCCATACCCACTTCATAAAACCATCGATTTTGCCCAAAATCACAAATAAAATTTGAAAACAGAAAGTTAGTTGGAACAACAATAATAACTCTACTGAACTTTTTTTAAGTGCTTGCTGTTACAAGTAGTTGATATAAATATTAGAATTTTAAAATGAGAAAAAGAAATATTCGAAGGAATTGAGGAAATCGTTATTACCTCTGAATCTTCCATTTTCGGTTTTTAGATCGTTTTGATTAATGCATTTGGCGAGGTTTGGTTTTCTGGGTTTTGTTCTTCAGTTCTGACGAGGTTGTTGTTTTTTTGTTTTTGTGTTTTTTTAATTTCGGTTTATATTTCACTCTTGTTTCGCAAGCAGCTGTCTGTTATGAACTGAAAGTTGTGTTTGTGTGTGGGGGAGAGAGAAAATACCCGATTGCCCCTAGATTCTAGCCAGAATTACAGGGGTTGACACGTCGGATGGCTTTTTTGGGTTTTTCGGTTTATTCTCTTCGTAGCGCGCCAAAGAGATGTGGGTCCCAGTTGATGTGACGTGGCGCTGACATGGAGGAATGAGGGACTGACACGTAGGAAATGGCACATGAGTGTATGGAATTTGAAGGGTTTTGATGTTATTTTGAGATGGAAGAAGAGGGAGCACCGAGTGATGTTACTTGGAGGATGGACGGTAAGAGAGAGCCACCAAACGTGGGGCCTAAGGTGGAATTGAGTCTCCATCTCATAACGGTTGAATTTTATATGCAAATAGAAAATTCCTTGCTTTTTCTCCTGTGTTCTTGTCTAATATTTTTGGTTGATAATTTGGGACAATGGAAATTTTAGTTGGTTTGGCAATGGGAAAAAGTATTGCAAATGACAAAAGACCAGGGTATTGAAGAAAATTCAGGATGTAGGGGTGCAATTATTTTAAAGTTGTACATATATATTAGGTCGGATATTTTTTTGTGATGATATATCAAATACATTGGAGAGTAAGTTTGATGGTGGAAGGAGGAAGTGACAAGGGACTCAGGGTAGTGTAAGTGTGCACCTCATATACGATAAGATAATTTTAATGATGTTTGGGTTATTCATTTTCACTAATCACTCGGTCTAACCAATTTAAGGACCACAAATAAGATTTTCAATATTCCTTTTACTTTTCTGACAACACAAGCACCAATAGAAAAAACATTGGGGCAATGGTCAACAATACTCTTTACTCCTATCAACTACTTCCTATGTCCCAAATTTATCTTTACATTGGACTTTTTAAGGTCAAAGTTTGTGAACTTTGACCACTTATTTGTGAAAAGTTTCATAGTTTTACAATGTGAAAATAGTATTGCTAGATTCATTTCAAATAGTATTTTCAAAATATCATCTTATTATAAGTTCTATAATTATGAAATCATAAATATTCATGGTTGGGATTATTCTGGCTTCCTTGCTTTTTTTTAAATAAATAAATAAATAAATATTCATGGTCAAAGTTGTATCTTGAAGACCGTAAAAAGTTCAATGTAAAGATAAATTTGGGACGGAGGGAGTAATTAATTACTAATCATTTTGTTTTACAATTCAACCATTATATGAGAACCTTTAACATTTAACAAAAGAAATAATTAATCAGAAAGAACATAAAACAATTACTTGATTAGTTACCAAGCAAGCCACAACTTAGATAGGTTAACTCCTATAACTAGTGGGTAGGGGTCAACTCAACTACATAAACTACCTTTTAACGAAATCCACTTCTGTTTAACGGCTTTAACTTAAATCTACAATCCGTCACCACGTTCGGGTCAACCCGTCACCACACCGGAAGGTCAAAACCAAAGGGCGGGTAGTACCGACTTATCTTAACCCACAGAAGGAAAAAAGAAAAAAAGAAAAAGAAAATGTTCAACGGTCTTTGTTATCCAAAAAACCATCTCCCTCCCACTGCAATTCCTGACCTTCATCCTCCTCTCATTCTCTCTCCTCAAAATAACAGAGAAACTCACTCAAATCATCCACCAAAACCCCCTCAAAAACCCTAAATTTCAATTCTCAAGTACCCAATTCGAATTTCCCATTTCTGATGCAAACCCAATTTCACCCACCATGCTAAAAACCCTCACTTTCTCCCTTTCTCTCTCTTCCCAATCTCTCCTCTCTCCAAAACCCAACCCATCATTTCCCACTTCTCCCAATTCATTTCCCCACAAAAACTTTCCATTTTTATCCAAACCCCAATTTCTTTTTTCAGATTTTAAGGTTAGGGCAAAGCCAAAAGATTTAATTTTGGGCAACCCATCAGTCATAGTTGAAAAGGGTAAGTATAGTTATGATGTTGAGACCATAATCAACAAACTTAGCAGTCTTCCACCAAGAGGTTCAATTGCCAGGTGCCTTGATTCTTTTAAAAATAAGCTTTCTCTTAATGATTTTGCTTTAGTATTTAAGGAGTTTGCTCAAAGAGGGGACTGGCAAAGGTCTTTAAGGTTGTTTAAGTATATGCAGCGCCAAATTTGGTGCAAACCCAATGAACATATTTATACTATTATTATTGGGGTACTGGGTAGAGAAGGGTTGCTTGAAAAATGTCACGAGGTGTTCGATGAAATGCCTGTTCATAGTGTGTCTCGTAGTGTTTTCTCTTATACTGCTTTGATTAATGCTTATGGTAGGAATGGTCGGTTTGAGACCGCCCTCGAGTTGTTAAGTAGAATGAAACGAGAGAGGGTGGTGCCGAGTATCTTGACTTATAATACTGTGATTAATTCTTGTGCTAGAGGTGGGTTGGATTGGGAAGAATTATTGGGGTTGTTTGCTGAGATGAGGCATGAGGGGATTCAGCCTGATATTGTGACTTATAACACTTTGCTTAGTGCTTGTGCTAGTAGAGGGCTCGGTGATGAGGCTGAGATGGTTTTCAGGACTATGAATGAGAGCGGGGTTTTGCCTGATATAACGACTTATAGTTATGTTGTTGAGACGTTTGGGAAATTGGGTAAGCTTGGAAAGGTCTCTGATCTTTTAAAGGAGATGGGGTTCAGTGGGAAGTTACCGGATATATCGTCGTATAATGTTTTGTTGGAGGCTTACGCGAATGAAGGGAAAATTAAAGAGGCCATGGTGGTGTTCCGACAGATGCAGGAAGCAGGTTGCATGGCTAATGCCAGTACATATAGTATTTTGTTGAATTTGTATGGTACCCAAGGGAGGTATGATGATGTTCGTAACCTTTTCCTTGAGATGAAAGTTAGTAATACCGAGCCAGATGCTGCAACATACAATATCCTAATACAGGTGTTTGGTGAAGGTGGATATTTCAAGGAAGTGGTGACTTTATTCCATGATATGGTTGAGGAGAATGTTGAGCCGAATATGGAGACCTACGAGGGGTTGATATATGCTTGTGGGAAAGGAGGGCTACATCCGGATGCAAAAGAGATTTTACTTCATATGAGCGAAAAAGGCCTGATTCCGAGTCCTAAGGCTTACACTGGGGTCATTGAGGCATATGGGCAAGCTGCATTATATGAGGACGGCATTGTTGCATTTAACACGATGAATGAGGTTGGAAGCCTTCCTAGTGTAGAAACTTACAATTCTTTGATTCACACATTTGCAAGAGGTGGACTTTACAAGGAGGTCGGTGCAATTTTAATTAGGATGGGTGAGTCTGGCATTCCCAGGAATACAGGATCATTTAATGGTGTTATTGAAGGTTATAGACAGGGAGGGCAGTTTGAAGATGCTGTCAAGGCTTACATTGAGATTGAAAAAGCAAGTTGTGACCCTGATGAGCAGACACTTGAGGCAGTGTTGAGCGTTTATTGTTTTGCTACTCTTGTTGAAGAGGCGGAGGAGCAGTTTCAGGAAATTAAAGCTTCAGGAATACTACCAAGCATGATGTGTTACTGTATGATGCTTGCAGTCTATGCAAAAGCTGACAGGTCAGTATTACTAGAGTTATAAAGCATTATTCGTAGTTTTGGTTCTAAAATTAGATATCTGTTAGCGATTTCTATGTCCTTCTCATTATATTGACACCACAGTCCAACACCACACATTATTGACCGTGGGTACACAATTACTTTTTGTAGCCAATTTGGATTGCGGACTGCCTCTGAGAAAGAGAAAAAAACTTCTACTGTAGATGCCATAATAAGTGGTGCTTCAAGCTTTCCAGTAGATGTAGTTACATCTTTTTGTCTGATTAGACCTTTGACTGTGCCAAGTATCATATTATTCCTTCGGAAAATGATATACCACCCCTGCAAACTTTAAGACATCTGACGTGCTGACTGTTTGAGTCCAATCAAAGCTGACTTGCTTCTTTTAGTTCTA
The DNA here is from genome assembly GCA_038025085.1 of Tetragonia tetragonoides. Classification (NCBI taxonomy): domain Eukaryota; kingdom Viridiplantae; phylum Streptophyta; class Magnoliopsida; order Caryophyllales; family Aizoaceae; genus Tetragonia; species Tetragonia tetragonoides. Next base: position 5,646,438 of record CM076139.1, read on the forward strand.
TGAAGGAGGATGTATCTCTGCAGAACTGAAATAATGTAGTCTAATAGAATATTTGTTGTATAGCATAAGTGAAGAAAACAATGTAAATTCTTTCCAGTAGCATGTCAATGCCCCTTGGCAAAGGAATTTGTTTGCGAGCTGGGAAATTGCTTTGCAAGCTTCTCTATGACATCTAATTGTGCTGGTTATTAATCATAAGGGAGCCCATATCAGTAAACTATCCCAGTGCTGCAGACCTCTCTGATATAGCAGCTGTAAATAGCTCTACTCACGACCATCTGATCTCCATTATCTCTGTTGGAATGTATTTTTATTCCTTTTCCCCTTATGTGATATACAATAATCACAATTGCTGCAAATAAAACCCTGTATCTGTCCTGCTGGTCTTGCCTTTGCCAATCTATTATATCCCTCAGAACTTCTCTTTGCCAACTTGCATTCTTCTGATCACCATACCATCTCAAAATTGCTTGCCATACTCCACCTGAGATGTTACACTGAGGAGTTAAATGTTACACATACTTGATCCAATTTATCTTACAGAGCACTCTGTATTCATATTCAGACTCCACTTTACAAGCCTGTCTCTAGTAGGTAACTTTCTCTGAAAAGCTAACCACAAGGTTAATACATGTTTAACAGTATACCAGTGTGCAAAACAAGTCCTCTCTCAGCGATTCTCTGTTTGCAAAGTAGGTGTACTCTGTAGAGAATTTAGCTGGTACTTCAAATCCAGAAAAGTGGTTACCTGCTTCTGTTCAGTCATAGATCTAACACCAAAATTCTTCCTCACCATCCATACAGCTTGGCCTAGTTCTGGCGTCACCTTAGGTTTTCCTTCTACTGTACTAAACATTCACCCATCTAACCTAGAGTTTGTCTTCTTGAAACTCAAAACCTCAAATAATGTAGAATCTTCTTATTGCACCTTTGTTCCAAAGTACCGAGCTCTAAAATGTGAAAAGCTCCAGATACTTTGGTAACGTAACTTTTACCGCGAGACATATATGAAATCTTGTATTCTCTTGTCCAGACTAAAGTATACAGGCAATTCAAGATCGTAATTGGAATCAAGGAAAATGCCAGGTTGGATACGGAAAAGGAACTCTTATTATAACTGTACCCTACTCCTACAAGATAAATACTCTAAAATGTTCAACTCTTGATCGCTATGAACTTTTCTGAAAGTGGACACCCATCAATAAAACCCAACTAGCTATTAATATGAACTTTCTCCATTTGCATACCCTAGCCCATTATTACAACTTTTGTCAATAATTGCTTTCAAGTTAGAAGAACAACAAAACCCATTAAAGCATTTCGTATTTTTTGTATGGATGGAAAATCTCCTCTGAAGAACATCAATTAATCATCTAGAAAGATGACATGAGTCATTCCCGTTTTTGCATGCCTTGGTGAAAATGAAAGTTGGGGGAATTCTGCGACTAACTAAGACATCTCCTTAAGACATCCCTACATTGTATGTATTAGAATTACAATAAGCACAATGCGAGTGCCTGACTAGCTCGGGAAAAAAGGGGGGGAAAGGCGTCCCGATCTCTACTTTGGATATGTTCTACTCAAGTGCTGTAAACATTGGCTAGGTGTCAGTCATGTGTCCCAGAGATTAAACACTGTTCGTTTTTATGTTTCTTTTATCTTGTCATGGGATTGCACTTGATTTGAGGTGTTCCCTTTTGCATTTTCAGACTCTTCTTGCTATTCTTGTGAAAGAACGTATGATTTCCTCTGTATTCATTTGGATTTAAAGATTCTAAGGCTCAATCTTTGAGTCCAGAAATTTATGCTGCATTTACCTTTTGTGTGGTTTCTTCTATTCAAAACAAAATGTCATTCATTGGTGATACAAAATAATGATTTAGTTCACTCTGACTTAATCACCGTCATGTCCATATGCATCAGAGTAGGATAAGAGTTTGTTTCTAGATATGAAAAATGGATTTGGATATGCTTTCCTGACTGCTACCTTGTTTTCATTTTCTTGCATTTTTCATATTAAAATTCGTGTATGAATAATTTGCTTTGATGTATAGCATGCTGCCCTAATTTTGATGTGGCTAAACATATTGCTGTTCTTTTGCCTCAATGGATTATTTTCTAGTGAAACTGAAGTCCAGACCATAAGTTGCTGATATATGCCAACTGTAGTGTCTCTTAATGCTGTGTACCTGGACTAAGCCTACACCCCCCACCCGCCCAAAAAAAAAAAAATAGAAAGAAAAAGCTCCATATTTCACTTGCTTTTACCTTCTGTCAGCCAGTAACCATCAGTTGCGGTGCCGAATTTGAAGTCCATTTACCTTTACTTATCTTATTTTCTAGCTTCCTGAGTTTTATCTCACCTCCACCAGGTTGGATGATGCCTATGAGTTGTTGACTGAGATGCTCAACAATAGAACTTCGAATATTCATCAAGTGATGGCTCAGATGATCAAGGGAGACTTTGATGATGAATCTAACTGGCAGATGGTGGAATATGTATTTGACAAACTTAATTCTGAAGGCTGTGCCTTCGGAATGAGATTTTATAACACTCTTTTGGAAGCACTTTGGTGGTTGGGCCAGAAGGAACGTGCAGCAAGGGTGCTGAAGGAAGCAACAAAGAGGGGACTTTTCCCTGAATTATTTCGCAATAACAAACTGGTGTGGTCTCTTGATGTACACAGGTACTATTAGCACATTCTTTTATCTTCTTCTTTTTCCTTTCGATTAAAATTCCTTTTATAAACCTATCAAATACGCAAGTAGTGGTACAACATTCACATTATGCTCCAACAGTTCAACACTACTACAAGCTAGCAAAGGATAACTCTAAAAAGCATCAAAGGAGACATTCTTTTATCTATTTATCATCATTTTTTCTCTTTTGGGTTGTTTTACCTCTTCTAATCTCAAGCTGATCAACATGCAGGATGTGGCCTGGCAGTACGTGTACAGCAGTATCTGTTTGGCTAAATGATATGTCAAAGATGTTCAAGAATGGGACAGATCTTCCTCAACTGGCGACTCTGGTTGTAGTGTAAGCTTTCTTCCTTAAAATCCAACTGATTCTATTTATCTACAAAGATGACAGTAGGTGATACAAATCCATACAATGAGGCTCAATAGACAATTTAAAGTGCTGCTGGAAATGCAAGTGAGGCCTAGGGGGTGTATTTTATGATTATTAAGTTCAGATAAAGCTAATATTACAATATCATGTTTGCACTTGGGTTTTTGGGTTTGTTATTATGGCCTTATTTCCTCATAGAGTTGAGCATGTACAGACTCACAGTTGCTTCACATGTTTAGTTGATAAAAAGGAAAAGCAGATAACTGTCCAATGTCCATGTTGGTCTGCTACTACACTAATGCCTTAAAAGGATTATCCCATGTTGTATCAATCAGTTAGAACTCGTTGGCAATTCTAAACTAAAATTCTCGTTTGCTGAGAATTTGGGATTTAGGAGATAATGATGCTGAGAAACAATAACTGGTTTGCTTCTAGTATCTAGTATTTGCAATTGTTGCTATGTGACTCCAAAATATATCTTTCTTTGAATTCTTAATTTATGTTATTGTAGTGTGCAAGGAAAGCCATATTTGCAACAGAGGTTAATGTTATCCAGTTATTGCCATGACAATTGACCTTTTCTTCCTTTTGTCAGCAGACGAGGAGAGATGGAGAAGAAATCTGCATCTCAGGAGTTCCCTGTCGCAAAGGTTGCCTACTCATTTCTGAAGGAAAACTTACCTTCACCGTCGTTTTCTACCCCTGGTTGGAATAAGGGTCGCATTGTATGCCACCGTACTCAACTAAAGCGGTTATTATCAGATATAAGCCAGTCTTCAGATGAATCTCAGAAACACGAAGTGATTGCACTCGATAATACCCCGCTGCCTCTTCCTTTGTCGAGGACATCTACTAGCACTATTAGGAGAGATCAACATAGTGGCTCTGATACGCAAACTGTCACTAGAAGACGCAAAGAACTTACGCCTAGCACAGTTTAGAAAGGAACAGAATCCTCTGTCATATTTCACTTTTGAGGGTTCAACTGGAAGATCCTGCCCTCTGGTTTTTGGAGGCCCATTAAAACATCCAATTCCAAGATCGCGTCAGTGGATCATTACACCATGCAGAAGAACTGCCCATTTTGTACACTCCGATCAGTTTAACCTGGTGCTCAGCATGGACATATCAAGAGTTGGAATATCATGCGCAGCAACATAGCTTATCAAGGTTTATAGGCACAATTTTGGCTGTTGCTGTGTGTGCCTCATGGAGGGACGAGTAGCTTAAGGAAATGTGAAGTGAATGATTGCTCCTCTCTCTTACTTCCACTTGTACATGATTCTCAAGAAATTTTGGCTCAAGTTCTAGTGTAGTGCTCACAGGATTGAACTAAGAACAGCTCTTTGTGCCTGATTTTGTATTCAAAGAACTGGTCTACTGATCTTCTATTAGTATACCATTGTGAAGATCCAATTTACCAAAGAAATGATAGGCAAGTGAATGTTCAAGGAGCAAAAAGTTTGTGTTTATTGTCTCTCTCTCCACATTTACAGAAGACAGATACTAACAGCAAATTCTGAATTTGAGATGATAAGCAATAACCAGATACTGATGAGTTAGTCCAATTGGACTTCCAACATCATGAGTGCCATTAGACCATACCAAAGACGCAAACACAAGCAGTACTTCAAATGGCTTGTTTTTTTCAAGGGGAACGGAATTTGAGCAGAGAAAGCTCGACTGTTCCGGTCACACTTGAGGTGTCACTGTGAGCCCGCAGCTAGAGCCAAGCCGCAGCTACATTTGCTGGAAAGGCTCGGCTTCAAAACCGTAGGTGGAGCTTGCCTCATACTGCTCCTCGTCTTCATAAATAGACTTGGAAGCACATTCGAAACCCGTCTTTGGACTCGAACGTGAAGGTGTCTCCACGGTTGAACAACGGCAACGGAATCATCGATGAATGGGTGAGATCCATCAGTGATAAATAGTTTGTAAATGCCTGCAAGGGAAGTGGTAAACTTAGCCAGAAATCTTGCGAACCGTAGAAAACCCACGTTGGAAAGCAGATCGAGCAATGTAGTCCTCTTTGGAAGTTTAGTTGACAAGTCCAGGATTTGCAGCTTTTATAAGATCAATGTTGCCCAGATTGATAGACAAAATCAGTAACCTCGTTTCCATCAACATGGGCCGCAATGTATAAGCAAAGAAATTCGAAAAATGAAATTTGAATTGATCATGGGTTGCTCAAGTATACAAGCCGACGGCAGGAGAAAGTGTCATTTTGAACCAAAGTAAACAAAATACATGGAAAAAGAAATAAAAGAATCATCCCCTGCAACAACAATGACAATTGCCCACTTCCTTCCCATTTGGCTTGAGCCTGCCATAACAAAGCATTTGTTTAGTATCTGAGCATATGTCTTGCCCTATATTCTAACTCCACAACTTTACCATTTGCTGATCTACTCCTTCATTTGTACATTTCAAGAAACTAGGTACCACCATTGACATTCATTCACATGACTCATACAGGTCTGAGTCGAGGGCGACTCATAAGGAACCTTCAATATACAACTGCAAATACAAACGCTGTTGAACAATTTCACTCAACACTAATCATACCAACAACGAATGAAATACTGCCAAGGAAACAAAACAGTTCGGTAACCGCACCATTGGAAGTCTCGCATGAGACTGGTGTACTGAATCCTCTGGCCACCAACATCATACTCCTTGGTGTACTCAGGCCACTTGCTGAAACCTGCTTAATCTGAACAACATAACAGCTATAATTCCTAATAACTTAAACAGACTTCAAATAAATTCTTCTTATGTTATGAGTCCATTCATTTTAAATTCCTTACCAGTGCTCTTTCATGAGGCACATTAGCTGCTTATACAGGACTTCCTCTTGCATCGTGTCATCTGCTCCCCCAATGACTGAACTGTCCCCACTTCTGAGCCTTGTTCGACATCTTCCTCCCCCACGCTCACCCTGCCGTCTTGATTCCTTGCACTAGACATAGTTGCCCCTTCATTTCCTACCCAACTCCCATTCTCTAAACATTTAGACGCATTCTTCAAGATGCCCTCCACGTAAGCACAATTCTCCTTTGACTCCATGGCTTGGTCAACCACAGCATAAAATTCCCTCTCCATTCTTCTCTGCCTCTCCACCTCTTCACTCCACCTTCCCCCGTATCCTACCGACTTGATATTGCTATGCACCCTTCTGATATCTTTCCTCCACCGCCTCAAAATGTACTTCTCTGGCAAGACAGTGACCCTCCTCCTTGTCAAGACCTTCATCGCATGTCTACACAATAAGCCTTTCCAGGTAAACATTTTGCAGATGCATGTAACCTCTGTTACAGAGGCATCAAACATTACCAAAAACTCCTGGCTCCTTGTCCCCCCATTAGCCACCTCTTCTATTTCAGTTACTTTATACTCACTTGTGGTCCCTTGTTCACTCACCAAATCGATATCACAATACAACATCTCGAGCATCTCATCCTGAACTTTCTTGAACATATCATGCGTGTATGCCTTTTGGAATTGGCCTTCCATAGCAAATTTTGTCTTACATGGAAGTGTTCCATGCATGCATTCCTTATCTGCTGTCTCCTCCTTTTTAATCTTGTTGGCAAAAGCTATCTCAAACCGCTCAACAAAGGCTCTCAATGTAGTCGTTCTGTGCACATACCCATCAAAGTATGCATGCACTGACTCGGCACTCCTCTGAGTAGAAGACATTCCAGCCCAAAAATGGTCCCTTACAAACACTGGAACCCACTTCTCCCTCCCCTGATATATACTCTCCAACCACTCCCATCTATTTCCGTTGCCCTCCAAACTAAAGTCCATCACCATCTCCCGCCACTTCCCCTCAAACTCATCTATTGTCATGCTTTCATACACAACATCCTTAAACGCACTCAACAACTCATCATATCTCTTATGTCCTCCTACTTTGTCCGGGAACTTCATCAAAATATGCCACAAGCACCACCTATGCCTTGCCTCTGGGAAAACCCTCTCAACAGCATTTTCGATGTTTTGGCATTGGTCGGTCACTATTGCTCCAGGTGCTAGACCACCCATTGCTCTCATCCATGTTCTAAATAGCCACTCAAATGCGGTTACATTATCCACGTATACCAAAGCACATCCCATCAATACAGAATGACCATGGTGGTTCACACCAATAAACGGTGCAAAGGGGATATTGAACTTACCCAACAAGTACGTAGTGTCAAATAATATCACATCACAAAACTCCTTGTATGCCATTTGACTCCTAGCATCCACCCAAAACACGTTTCTTATACAACCATCATCATCCGCATCAATCTCATAGAAGAAGTCATGGCTAATGCTTTGCATCTTTAAGAATAACTTATGCAATGCATTTGCATCATTGGCATTAAGTCGAGCACTCATAATATTATCCAAGCGATTACAACGATCACTTGGCAAGTAGGGCCTTTTCACCGTGTCACCAAGTTCAGCCGTGGCTGCTAAGTAATCCAGCCTCCTTGTCGCTGTCGATGGTGATGACCAATGTTGCTTTTTGAGTTTTGTCTTACTTGGACTCACTTCATGATTATGCTCTAACTTCACCATCTTCAATGTCCAACGCCCATTCATCTGCCGACTGGCTCCCACTCGAACACGGCATCCTATCCTTGGCAATGATTTTCGCTCTCGTTTCCGTTCCACAACTGTTTTCCTGGTTCCTGCTCTATGACATGCAAACAATTGATACTTGATACTACCATCCTTTGATTTGTTACATGAGAACTTAACAAAGCTGAAACCCTTGCGTTTTGCATATCGTTGCAACATTTCAAAGACCTCTTCAAGGCTCACAAACAGCATGCCATCCACTGGTTCTTCTACCTCATCCACTTCCTCTTGACCTTGTCCTTTTCCATCTTCACCCGTACATACAGCAATCTCCTCCCCGCCATAACATTGCTCATTATCCTCCTCCCTTTCTGATTCATTTTCTGAGGGCGAGGACACCATTGACCCTTCCCTACCCAAAGCCTCCTCATGTACCATCATCTTCACACTTTTTAACAACAAATCTTCAATCTTCACTCCGGAAATGGCAACATGTCAACAGAAAAAGTTAGTTTTCTTCCCCCGCAATCTATTGGAAATGGCAACATGTCAAAGTCCAGTCTAATTCATCAAAGAGGTGCAAGCTTCTCAATCCATCTAACAGCAGTATGTCAGAAACAAACCAACAGATGAAACAAAAGATCTCACAAGATGATGGGACATGTTAGATGACACGGCTTTTAAAATTTGTTCACACTGAACCAGGTCTTCTGCACAAAAAAATGAAAATGGCTGCATATCATGAGATCTGCCAACCAACCACTCTAATGAACTTCGACATCCATCTAGCCACAAATTTAGATTTCCCATCATATATGATATGCTACCTTTTAATGTCCGGAGGTTGTGATACATGCCACTTTTAGGAAGCTAAATCATTACTCTGCCTTTACCATATTTCTCAAAACTTAACTGCGTGGTTAACAGACCTACAGCAGTCAGCAGAAAGACAAACAGTTCATCTATATATTATATATCTATACCTGGCAATTGTAATATCAACTACAGAATCTTGACAGCCTAGTTGGGTTCTTCTAGTAACACAGTGCACACCAGCACATAAACTCAACAAGATTTCATTGGAAAGAGTATAAATCCTCACCATGTTTGCTTGATCCCGGTCTGTTTTACGGTTGAATCACTATTATACACGAGGTTTCCTCCATAAATGTCAAAATTGGTTGTGTAAACTAAGCTTTATTTTCCTCCTAGTTAACTCTTTCTGCTCATTTGAGTGTATAAGTTATATCGATTCTATTTGATTGTTTGAGTAGGGTTTGTATACCAAACTGTTACGTAGGGTTAGGAATTAGAAATTTCAATCCCCAAATAGAAAATGAGGATATCAGTAAACCAAACTCCTGGTCATCTGTACGAACTAATATCTGATGATGTACTTCTAACATTACCTGGAGGCTTGGTCAGTTCCAGACTTTCCCGGGTTGTCTTGGATTATCATCTGCATTGGGATTTCACTTATTGCCTAGTTTTGTTCCAATCATGCCATCATGGTAAATGTTGACCATCCAATTATCAGAACACCCCTCCCCCCCCCCCCCCCAACACACACACACAAACATAAGAAAGGAAGGGGGGGAAAAAACGGTCACGGATATCTCAACCCCAACATCAGTCTATAACTGGCTTCTGAATTGGAAGCTACATTTGGCTTAAGCAACTCGTTTGAGTTGCTTTAAACAAACCATCATTCCTTAACCTTCTATTTCAGTCACCGGAATTCTAACCACCACCAAAATGCCACATATCAATCTTTACTAACACATCACAAAACCTATTAGGGCTTCTTCACTTGGAACCAATCAATTACCATGTTTACACTGCATACATGATTACAAATTACCAATGTAATCAAAAATTCTTACGGCAACATAATCACCAATTCCACATATTTTCATTCTTCTGTATATTCAATCACGACTACAAAGAGCCTCCCTTCTCCTTGAATTTTTCTTATTTTGCATAAAACCCATAACAAATTGACCAACTTTACATGCAATTACATTACCAATTTATCAATTTCACAAGATTTGGTTCGAAAAATACCTGATTTTGTCACCAATTAAGTTGCGAGAATTATTCGAACTGACAAACCCTTCTTAGCCCATCTCCATACAGCGATTCTCTCAGCGTCTAATCCTTACAAGCTTTCGATTTTGAACCCTCTCAACGGACAACGGTTATATGTGATTATTATTCGAGTAATTCTCAATTTAGAACGCGTTGGAGAGAAATTTTCAATTTTGGTTTTTTTTTTTTTTCGTATGCGTCTTCAGTTCTTCACTCTAGTCTTCACTGACTGACAGCTTCCTACTAGGCTACTAGCTCCTTCACAAATTGCCTATTTTTCCCTTGTTTTCCCTCTCTCTACAACACGTGGACTTCTAACTAATGCCACGTCATTAAATACCCCACAAGTTTGCCACTTCAGCAAACAAGACAAGTTTTTCTTTTCTTTTCTTTTTTTCTTTTTTTTTTAGGGTGAAGAATTAGATGTGTATGAGCAGAGGTGTTAATAACAAGGAAAATTTCCACTTTGGTGCCTGAGGCATTGCATAATCAATTTTTAGTAACCTGTGTGTTTCATATTTTTACTTTGATTACCTGAGTTAATTAAATTTGTGTCACTTATATGTTTGCCGTCTACTATGTTAACATCTCTGTTTACTACTTATCATTTGAGGGGTAAATTGGATTCCCTGAATGTACTCCGCCTCTGTTTACTCTCAAGTCTCAAACACAGAGCCATTAGCACCGTCACCACCAAAACCACCCCACAAGGCCACAACTAGGGCTGTTCATCCAGTCTGGGACCGGACCGGACCAGACCGGACCACTCGAGTTCGGTCTGGGACCGGACCAGATCAAGTGTGATCGGTCCTGGACCGGACCGATTTTTTGGAAAATGCCCAGCGAGTCGGGTTGACCATAAAAAAATTATTTGCGAAATCGGTTCGGACCGGACCGACTGTGAAACTGACTGGACCGGGCCGAAAACCGGGTTAACCGGTCCAAAACTCAGACCGGTCCCACCCGGTCTGGTGGTCCAAAAACCCGGTCTGGACCGAATAGTGAACAGCTCTAGCCACAACCACTTCTCCTCCCACCAGCCCAGAAAAAATGCTTAATTGATCCACTGACCCCATCATTCTCATTATCAGCGCCATTTTCCAACTCAATACAAACCCAAAATCAGATTTTCATGAAAATAAAACATATATCTCCAAGCATAGTAGAATATTCAACAATCAAACAAGCAAAAATTACCTGAGCAGAAATCGCCGGACAGGAGCCAACAACAAAACAATGGGAACAAGTGAGAAAATTAAAACACAACCTTGAAAATCAATAAACCCTTTTTAGGGTTTACATGCAAACCCAATTTTCCCACAAATCTAACCATTCATATAAGAAAGAGAAGGATGGAAATATAAGTGGCCTCTGTTCTTTACGAAACCGAGTCCTTAGAAACCTTCAAATGCTTATTAGACACCCAAGTACAATTAGTTTCTTAAAAGATCTTCTCAATTGGAATCATAGGCGACATCTTGAACCCAAATCTTGAACCTGGAAACCCATATTTAGAGGTGGTGGTTGGATGTTGGGATGGGTCGTCGATTTTCCGGGTGGTGACGGGGTGAAGGGAGGGTGGCGGTGATGGGTGGTAAGGTGGGTGGTGGTGAGGTGGGGGGCTGAAGGTGAAAGTGGTGTTGAGCCGAAGTATTGTAAATTGTACGGTCATGTTGAATGTCTGCTTCAATGAATAGGGGGTATTTTGGTCATTCAACATGTGTGTTATTATTCCTTTTTCTTATTTAGTAGCCACGTGAGCAAACTAACCGAAAATTTTAACGGGTCTAACGGAAAAAGTCAAAGTGAAACTTTTTTTAATACTGCAAGTAACCAAAGTGAAAATATGAAAAACACGGTAACTAAATAATGATTATGCATAAGCATAACCTCAGGTAATCAAAGTGGAAATTTTCCTAATAATAAAGAGGCTTTTGCCTCAATGGTTATCCTTCCACCTTCCAATTCTAACTTGGAGGTCCCAAATTCAATACTTGGGACTCCCATATATTTATGGGGGTAATATCAACGGTTGGGCCTTGCCCAACAACAGAGGTGTTAATGTGATGAACTTAACTTCTATCAACTGAGATAACTAGCCACAGAGTTCTTGTTGCGGACTTGTTTCGTCCTTAAACCCTCTTAGCAACATTTTTTTTCTCTCAAAGATGGACTATTATAGAGTAAATGCTAAATCATTACTTTGTATGATTTAATATTTTCTAAATTTAAAACAAAATAAAATAACTAAGTTAGTAAGATAATGCTATGCATGACTTACTTAAATGGGAAGTAGAGGAATTTTCAATAGTAAGATAATGCTATCGATTCTTTCATCTTTACTATCTCGTAATTTTTAATTCTATTTACTTTTAAATCAGATTCGTTCAACTCTATTTAATTCAATTCAGTTTGATTGAGAAGAAGATAGCCTAAAGTAGACCATATACCCATTTTCACACTTAACTCATATCTTTGTTGTATTACAAAATTTACAATACTAGGCTTCACGTAGTCAAAACAGAATCAGAGCAGTACTGGGGAGTGGAGTGGTCGAGTGGGATGAGCGGCACGTAGGATGCACTCTCTTTGATACAGCGCGTGATTTGGCCCATAATTTATTTAAATTTTTTTAATCTCGGCCCATGAAGTAATTGACTAATTGGTAAGCACTAGGCCAATAATGTTGAAGGGTCCATATTTTTTTAATTAAAGAAAGCAAGCTGATTGGATCCATCATCATCCATCCATGTGTTCATCACTTCATCTTGGTCTGTGTGGATTTCCTCCCTTATTATAAAACCCAAGTGGGGCTTTTAAATTTAAAACAAAAGGAATAAAATCACGAGGAGATATTCTCGCTCCTTTGCTTAACCTGGCTACTAATCTCAAAACACTCCCAAGTCCAAACTCATTAGTTTAAGGTCAACTCTAATTTAACTTTTTTTAAAAAAATCATAATAACCTGAGGAACAATATAATAATTAATCATGCCTAGGTGACTTTTTATTTTATTTATAACTATAAATGTAGATATTGGTTAGACCGTTTGAAGTTTGAATCCTACAACAACAACAAAAAAAATAAATTACAAGTTGCATCAACAAGAAAAAGATTCTTTCTACAAATTATATACTACTAGGTCTATTTCTATATGTGGGCAGGAATGTGTTCGAAAAACTTTACAGGCTTTTCTCAAGCTTTGAGTTATGTTTATGTAACTTAAGAAGAAGTGAAAAAGGGGGATAAAAAGATGAAAATAAAGGTAAGAAAAGCCCTTCTTTTTTGCCTTTTTTGAGTTAAACACATTCTTGTATGGAACTACATTATGCGCACGCATTATTGGTAAAGGTTTAGGGGTTATTTATTGCCCTCCCAATCCTTGTATATATCATTGGGAGATGATTACTTCTTTTTTTTTGTATATCATAGACAATACATTTATGCTTTGATGAATAGGGTCAAAGGAGAGTATTTAGTAGATCATTTTATGTTCCATCACGAAAACTTCTTTGAGACGGTCTTATACAAGACTTTCTGAGTGTTAGGTTCCGCCCTTCACACCTTGTAACAACTTGAAAAGGCAGACCGTGACACTGAGCATAATATAAACTTTGCTAATAGTCCATATATTTTGAGAGTAATTTGATTTTGAAAAGCCAATAGTTGATAATTACTTCTAGAAAAATGAGAGAGTAGCAAATTTTAGTTTGTGGACTACTAATAATATGTACTCCATGTTACTTCACATTCATCAGTGGTTGACTGGTTGTGGTAAAACAACGAAAAAAAAAAAACCAATAATGGTGATTATTACTTGTCAATTAAACTCAATTATATATGAAAACCTAGCTCTTACGGATCAAAAGCAAAACAAATGGGATGATATGACTACACTACTCTTTCCTTTGACCCTACCCTCCATAGATCATACATTTTATGCTATATATGTGTTATTGTGCCCACCTAATGCTTCACTTTTATTGCAATTAATTATAGTCTAAGTAAGATTAAAAAGACCCCCTTTTTGTCTAGTATTATAATTTATATAAGTTGAGATTTGATCTCTCATCAGTCCTTAGCCCCCATGATAGTTGCTTCTTGTCTAACATTTTTTAATAATTAAGTTATTGTCTCAATGATATAGTATGGTGATCATTAGGGAACCCATATTAGTGTTTGATTAATTATTTTACTTATCTAAGCGTCTTTTCTTGCCCCCACCATGCACATCAATTTCTAGACCATATTGTGCTCGCTGGTTTGATTCAATCCATGTTTCAGGAAATAAAATTGGTGGGGTGATCTTTTGCCCACATGGATGTGGATGTCATTAATGGCCTGTTTGAATATAGGCATTTGATTTCAAATTCCTCATTTGGCCCAAATCAGGTGTTTGGATAACCAAAAATTTGATGACCTTGATTTGGGCCAAATTGAGTGTCAATTTTATAACCCTTCTAAACCTGAATTCTAAATTCACTTCTCAAAGGTCCATATTTGAAATTCAGCCCACTTCATTCAGCCAACTTTACTCTCTCTCTCTCCTCCCCCTTAGCAGCAATCTAAGGTTCTATAAAGTCGGTTTCATTTTCCCATTTTCTTCACGCACGAACTCTCTCATTCTCCATTTTCTCTCTCCTCGAACATGCAGTGTTCCGCCATGGAAGCACCACCACCACAAGTGAAGCAAGAACTCATCGAACCCTTCCAAACTCCGCGCAACAATATCCGGCGACCGGGGCCACCACCGGCGCCGGAAAATGTGATCGAGCTTAGCGATTCTGACGACGACGATGAAATTAGGGATTCCAGAACTCCGGCGAAGAAACAGAAGCTCACTACAAATGGCGGTTTTCCGAGCGGGTTTCCGAGCGGTTTTTCGATGAGGATGTGAAATTTCGACGCAATTTGCGGCCGTTGAGTGATCGGCTAGGTCGCATAGTTCTGGCGGCTAGGTCGCTAGGTCGCATCCGCCGGTGATCCATCTTCCTCTTCACTACCAGGAGGCGCCGGTGGCGAAGCGTGGTGGTGTTTCGACGCTTTTGGAGCCTTCGCTTTCTTCGATTTCTCTGGTATGAAGGACCACAGATCCACATGAGTGACAGTAAAGGAGTATAATAAAGTGAGATGAAAATTGAAAATGATGTTTAATCTGGGAAGTTCAATCTATGTAGAGCTGAATATGGTCTAAGTATGGGAAATGGATGTGATCCATACTGTACTGTATGTGTAGTTGGGCAATCTGATGGAGTCATTGGAGTGGGATGGATAAACAATGCACTGTATTTGTCTATTTGATCGTAATTTTGATTTGCTTTTTCACAGATTTGGATTTTGCTAATTTATGTGTATTTTGTATTTTTTTTCTTGATTGTCATAAGTGATTGAGAGCTTGAGTCATGATTGTATGTACAAATATCAATGAAAATGATATTTTAATTGTGTTTTTTCATTAATTTATGTGCAAATTCAGCAAATAAAAGAGCATATTTTGCCAAATATTGGTTGAATTTCAAATTTTGAAATTGAAATTGCATATTTACCCAAACAAGAAATTCAGATTTTAAATTTGTGAATTGAAATTTCTTGTTTTCCCAAACAACTGAATTGAATTTGAATTGCAAAATTTCAAATTTTAGAATCGAATTCATCAAATTTAAATCAAATATTAGTATCCAAACGCACTCTAAATAGTTTTCATTTTGTTTTGTTTTCTTGTCCTTTTTCTTTGATTGGTCTTTTCCTTGTTCTTTTTGGTGTAACCACAAGTTCACCTAAGCCCTTTGGGCCAAGGCTAATCTTGTTCGCACCGGGTCGGCCCACAAAGAGGTAAAATGCTCCCACTAAATGATTTCTCCATTCACAAGATTCGAACCCTCGACCTTGCTTAAGGGATGAGAGTGCCGAACCACTCACACCAACCACTTATTGGTCTTTCCCTTGTTCTTTAAGTGCGTGATTGTTAGGTTGACACTTGAAAAATATAGAAATAAGTACTACTTCTTAGAAAATATGAATTTGGCACTTGTTTGGTTGACCAAAAAAAAAAAAAAACAAAACACGGGGAGCTATTTTCTGCAAGAAATGACTTCTCCCAAAATTGAGAAAGTTGCTTACTAAGACTCTCCTAAGTAAGTAGCACTTCTCACATTAACCATATAAGAACGGACACTTCCTATAAATTTTTATTTTTCATGAATTAGCATTTTCCATGAAAATTTACTCCTCATAGATAACCAAACAAATAAACACTAAGGGTGCGTTTGTTAGAGCTTACACAGTCAGTTCAGTTCAGTTCAGGTGTTAATTCAGTGATTTCAAATTCAGTTAAATGATGTTCAGTTCAGTTTAGTGGTGATGAGTTTAGAAACATATTTTTTGTCTACATATCTTGTGGTGTTCAATTCAGTTGTGTCCAGTTTAGTTCACTGGTATTCATTTTAGTGATGTTAAACTAAGTTCAATCCAGTTGAGTTCTGATAAGTTTAAATCTAACAAACGCACTATTAATATGTCTGGATGGGAGTATCCATGAAAAAAGATAAGAAGGTATTGATTGACGAACATATACTTATAAATGTCTACTTTACATTTTTTTAAACGGGATATGCCAAATGACTTAGGTTCTCTATTCGCAACCAAAAATTTAATCAGACGATCATTAGATAATTGGTTCCATTTGCGTGAAAGTTAAGGAGTCTTAGTTATTGATGAGGTGTTCTTGTTTGGAATCACTTCGGTTGTAAATGATGCATAGTTCACTTGGTTTTTAATTAACGTGGCTCTCCTGATGAGGGTTCAATTTCTGCTTGCATTTGTGTCTCATCTTTTTTTTTTTTGATAATTTGGAGTTTTATTACTCAAAATTCTTCTGGACGAAGAAAATTACAAGCGTAAGGCTACAGGCAGCAGCACAAAATCAAGCTAGAAGACACCAATTTAGAACCACGCAACAAAATCTGACACCCTTTGCAACCTTGTTTAGCAAGACCATCGGCAATGAAGTTGGAGCTCCTTGCATTTGTGTATCATCTAAAACTAAAAGTAATAAAATTTAATAATGATACATGTTTTTTTTACTTTTTCACTTGCTCTTATATAGATATGGTTTTTTCACTAAATTAAACTAAACCTATTTGATTTGAATTTAGTAGCAATATGTAAAAGAAAAAAATGTATGTTTTTCAACTAAAGTGAACTACAACCACTAATCGGGTAAATAGAACGAAAAAAGAACACACTAAACTGAATTGATTATCCATGTTCAACTAACTAAAAGGACAACTTACAAATTACAATAATGTACAAAACTTTTTAACACAAAGTTAAGCCCCTAGATTCAAACTTAATACTCTTATATCAATTTTTTTTTTTTTTGGGTCTAGGACCGTCCGGTTGAATCCGGACCGAGCCGGGTGGGACCATAAGAGCGGCAAAGCTTTCCCAACAAGTATGTAACACTACTGCATTCATAGGGTCTCGAACCCGAGATCTCTGCTTAAGCTAGAAGAGTCTCTCACCAACTCATCTAAATACTTGTTGGTTCTTATATCATACTTTAACCACATCATAAACAACTTTGAAAGGTGGCTAGCCTTTGTGAACTAAACAATTTAGACACGCTTCTTCGCTATGATTTATGGACATTTATGTCCCTTATCTACTTTGTTTTTGTAGTGGTTGTGTACAGGTAAATTAGTTGTCAATATAACCAATAATGGAGAAGGAATGAACCATCTAATTATCGCAACCAAATTAATTACTTGGTGTGTTAACAAGTATCATTACTTTGGCATTAGTAAGAAAGAAATTCTGGGTAATCTATCACTTATTGGTCACAGTGTTTGGTAGCCATAAAGACATCCCAAAAGAGACGGAAGTTCAATTATGTTTTTTCCCCCTTACCCCCGGCCAATTCTGTGACATAAGGAATTAAGGATTGTATGGGTAAGTGCTTTCCTCCTCAACAAAAAAAACTCTGGGTTACACACTTTACACTTATCTATATAGCGACATAAAAATGTCACACACGTGATCAATAAAAAGGAAACTCGTATTATTAGGTTGTTATGTACTTTTTCACTTAAAGCAATTAAACCAGCCACCACTAAATTAAATTGAATTGAGTGAGTTAAATAGTACAGTAATATGTAAGAGAAAAAATATGTCACTGAACTAAAGTGAACCGACTATTAAATAAGTCGAAAACACAACATTCACTTACTATTAAAGTGTGCTTTGAAAACCCTTGTCTGTCCATTTGAGTGCCAATTTGTAGAAGTGAGAGAGAAGCCAAATGCGGAGTACGAAGAAGAAATTAGCGCGTGCTGAAAATGTGAAAAAGGAGCAACGACAAAGTGATGATAAAAAGAACTGTCACTGTTAAACTTTGGGGTGTGTGTGTGAAAGAAAGGCTGGGGTAAAACTAAACAAAGTAAACATGCAAGTAAGTGCTGCTAATGCAACTAATAAAGTCAAAAGGCACAAGCAAGTACTCTATTAATTTCCCCTAAAACATACTCCTAAAAAAACATACTCTAATTAAAAGGGAAGTTGTGAAACAATAATCCCCTACCAGGCTACCACTCTAGTGAATAAAATAGTATGTTGAGTATTGACATCACGGTCTATCTGATTGGAGGATCCAAATGCGCAAGTGATAATGACTTTTTCCCCCCTAGTTATAACTTATATGTGGCCTATCCTTTGATTATACCTTTCTAATGATGTGGTCCTTAATTAGCAGTTCAAATAATTAAGGAAGTTTAATTAGTTCCCTTCTGCAATGTGATCCCTGCTTGTCTCAGCCTTGCATCAGCAAGCTAAGTAACCAGTATTTCTTTTTGTAGTATATGTTGTTGTAGAAGCATTTTGAATAGCATGAATTGGTGCTAAATTAAGAGAAAGTGAGGGTAGTGTAATTCATTCAATGGTGAGCAAACCAGTTTACTATGTGGTATTCTATCAGAATCATAGGTCTTTTCTTACTTGTTTAGTTCAATTGAGGGATTTTCATTTGAGTTCAATTTATTGGTGTTCAATGCAATTTATATAATAATTAGATTAAAACACAATAATTAAATTAGAGCTCATCACATTATTCACTGAATTGCCGAATGATGTGTCAATTTACTTATGATGTGTCATGTGACTCATGGCCAGTTAAAAAAGAGAAGGAAAAAAAAGAAGAGAGAAAGTAGCAACAATGAGACATGAGTCACCTATATTTCGGCTTCTTGGGACACGAGTGTTATTTTTGCCCAAACTTTTCCGAGGGTTCTATAGTGACCTTAGATGACCCTCGGTGCCTCGGTATGGCATCCGAATCCCTGAACTTTGATATCACTCATGCCTTTAGTGTTTGCGCTCTTACACCAGTGTCCCGTAGAACGCCCTAGCCTATCAGGGATCGGATAAGCGACCCCAAGGGCCTCCCATGTCCTCTAGGTGTGTTCCATGCGATGTGGTGCAAAAATATCCACCTACGTTCCGGGACCTCCCGCAAGCCCAAAAAACGTGGATTATATACTCCGTTTTCGGCTTCACGAGGCTAGGGTGTCATTTTGGCCCAAATTTCTCCGGAGGGTCTATCATGACCATAAAAGACCCCTGCTGCCCCCGGCAGGGTCATCCAGATCCCTGAACTTTGATATCACTCATGCCTTTGGTGTTCCGACTCTTACATCAGTGTCCCGTAAAATGTCCTTTCAATCCTATCAAGGACCAGATAAGCAACCCCAACCCCAAAGGCCTCCCATATCCCCTAGGGGTGTTCCGGGCAATGTGGTGCGAAAATATCCACCTTCGTTTCGGGGCCTCCCGGAAGCCCAAAACACGTGAATTAGCCTTTGTTTTCGGCTTCCCGGGCCCGGGGTGTCATTTTTGCCGAAACTTCTCCGGGGGGTCTATTATGACCATAGAGGAACCTCGGTGCCCCGTGAGGGTCATCCGTATCCCTGAACTTTGATATCACCCATGCCTTTGATGTTCTGACTCTTACATCAGTGTCCCGTAAAACGCCCTTTCAAGCCTATCAGGGATCGGATAGGCGACCCCAAGGACCTCTCATGTCCCCTAGGGGTGTTCCGTGCGACGTGGTGCGAAAATATTCACATTCGTTTCGGGGCCTCCCGGAAGCCCAAAAAACGTGGATTATAGCCTTCGTTTTCGGCTTCACGGGGCCCAGGTGTCATTTTTGCCCAAACTTTTCCTGGGGGTCTATCATGACTTTATAGGACCCTCGGTGCTACCGGAGGGTCATCCAGATCCTTGAACTTTGATATTACTAATGCCTATGGTGTTTGCGAGCTTACACCAGTGTCCCGTAAAACGCCCATCCAAGCTTATCAAGGCCCGATAAATAGGGCTATTCATAACCGGATATCTGAAATTTCGGATATCCGAAAATCGGATAGTGAATTTTGATATCCGAATCCGTATCCGAAATTTCGGATTCGGATACTCGGATATCCTCTATCCGAAAAAGTTAATTTTTTTCTACTTTAATTTGGTTATTTTTCGAATTTTTTTGGATATTTCGGATATCCAAATCCGAAAGTATCCAAAATTTATCCATAAAATCCAAAAAAATTGGATATTTATCGGATAGTTTCGGATATTTCGGATACAGGTATCCGAAATATCCAAAATTATGATTTTTCGGATATTTCGGATATCCGAAATTTTCAAAGTTGATATCCGAACCCGTATCCGAAATTTCGGATATTTTCGGATCGGATATTCGGATTTTCGGATCGGATGCTTGGACACGGATTCTTATGAACAACCCTACCGATAAGTGACCTCAGGGGCCTCCCATGTCCCATAGGGTGTTCCGTGCAATGTGGTGCGAAAATATCCACATTCGTTCTGGTGCCTCCCGGAAGCCCAAAACATGTGGATTATAGCCGTCGTTTTTGGCTTTCAGGGGTCGGGTGTCATTTTTGCCCAAACTTCTACGAGTCTATCATGACCCTAGAGAACCATCAGTACCCCGAGAGAGTCAACCGGATCCCCGAACTTCGATATCACCAATGCCTTCGGCGTTTCCGGCCCTCACATTATGTCCCGTAAAAACTTCCTTACAAGCTTATCAGGGACCCGATAACGAACCTCGGGGGCCTTTCATGTCCCTTAGGGGTGTTACGTGCGAAATGGTGCGAAAATATCCACCTTCGTTCCAGGGCCTCCCGGAAGCCCAAAAAACGCAAATTATACCCTTTGTTTTCGGCTTCCCGTGCCCCAGGTGTCTTTTTGCCCAAATTTCTCCGGGGTGTCTATCATGACCATAGAGGACCCTCGGTGCCCCGGGAGGGCCATTCGTATCCCTGAACTTTGATAACGTTCATGCCTTTGGTGTACGCGCTGTTACACCAGTGTCCTATAAAACGCCCTTCCAAGCCTATAAAGACCCGATAAGAGACCTCGAAGGTCTCCTATGTCCCTTAGGGTTGTTCCGTGCGATGTGGTGCGAAAATATTTACCGTCGTTCCGGGGCCTTTCGAAAGCCCAAAAAACGTGGAATATAACCTTCGTTTTCGGCTTCACGGGCACGATGTCATTTTTGCCCAAACTTCTCCGAGGGGCCTATCATGACCATAGAGGACCCTTGGTGCCTCGGGAGGGTCATCCGGATCCCTGAACTTTGATATCACCCATGGCTTTGTTGTTCCGACTCTTACATCAATGTCCCGTAAAACACCCTTTCAAGCCTATCAGGGATCGGATAAGCAGCCCCAAGGGCTTGCCATGTCCCCTAGGGGTATTCCGTGCGATGTGGTTCGAAATCCGAAAAAACGTGAAATATAGCCTTCGTTTTCGGCTTCCCAGTGCCCGGGTGTCATTTTTGCCCAAACTTCTCTAGGAGACTATTATAACCATAGAGGACCCTCGACGCTCTAGGAAGGTCATCCGGATCCTTGAACTTTGATATAAGTCATGTGTTTGGTGTTCCGACTCTTACATCAGTGTCCCGTAAAACACCCTTTTAAGCATATCAGAGATCATATAACTGACCCCAAGGCCCTCCCATGTCCCATAAGTGTGTTCCGTGCGATGTGGTGCGAAAATATCTACCTTCGTTTCGGGGCCTCTAGGAAGCCTAAAAAACGTGGATTATAGCCTTCTTTTTCAACTTCACGGGGCTAGGGTGTCATTTCCGCCCAAACTTTTCCGGGGTGTTTTTCATGACTCTATAGGACCCTCAGTGCCACGGGAGGGTCATCCGGATCCCTGAACTTTGATATCACTCATGCCTTTGTGTTCGCGCTCTTACACAAGTGTCACGTAAAACGCCCTTCCAAGCTTATCAGGACCCGATAAGTGACCTTGAGGGCCTCCCATGCCCCCTAGGGATGTTCCCTGCGATGTGGTGCGAAAATATCCACATTTGTTCCGGTGCCTCCCGAAAGCCCAAAAAACGTGGATTACAACATTCGTTTTTGGCTTCCGGGAGCCGGGTGTCATTTTTGCCCAAACTTCTCCGAGGGGTCCATCATGACCCTAGAGTACCTTCGTTGCCTCGAGAGAGTTAACCGGATCCCTTAACTTTGATATCACCAGTGCATTCAGTGTTCCGGCCCTTACATTGGTGTCCCGTAAAAACGTCCTTACAAGCCTATTAGGGATCCGATAATGAATCACGGGGGCCTCCCATGTCCCCTAGGGGTGTTACGTGCAATATGGTGCGAAAATATCCACCTTCGTTATAGGGCCTCACGGAAGCCCAAAAGCCTAAAAAAAGTAGATTACATAGCCTTTGTTTTCGGCTTCCCGTGGCCCGGGTGTCATTTTTACCCAAATTTTTCCTGGGGGTCTATCATGACATTAGAGGACCATCGGTGCCCCGAAAGGGCTATTCGGATCTCTAAACTTTGATAACGTTCATTCCGTTAGTATTTGCGCTCTTACACCAGTGTCCTATAAAATGCCCTTCCAAGTCTATCAGGACCCGATAAGTGACCTCGACGGCCTCCCATGGCCCTTAGGGGTGTTCCGTGCTATGTGGTGCGAAAATATCCACCTTCGTTCCGGGGCCTCCCGCAAGCCGAAAAAACGTGAATTATAGCCTTCATTTTCGGCTTCCCGGGGCCTTGGTGTCATTTTTCCCCAAACTTCTCCAGGGGGTTTATTATGACCATAGAGGACCCTCGGTGCCCTGTGAGGGTCATCCGAATCCCTGAACTTTGATATCACCCATGCCTTTGGTGTTCCGACTCTTACATCAGTGTCCCGTAAGTGACCTCGACGACCTCCTATGGCCCTTAGGGGTGTTCCGTGCTATGTGGTGCGAAAATATCCACCTTCGTTCCGGGGCCTCCCGCAAGCCGAAAAAACGTGAATTATAGCCTTCGTTTTCGGTTTCACGGGCCCGGGTGTCATTTTCGTCCAAACTTTTCCGGGGGGTCTATCATGACCCTGTAGAATCCTCAGTGCCAGGGAAGGGTCATCCGGATCCCTGAACTTTGATATCACTCATGTGTTTAGTGTTCGAGCTCTTACACAAGTGTCCTGTAAAACGCCCTTCCAAGCTTATCAGGACCCGATAAGTGACCTCGGGCCTCCCATGTCCCCTAGGAATGTTCCGTGCGATGTGATGCAAAAATATCCACATTCGTTCCGGTGCCTCTCAGAAGCCCAAAAAATGTGGATTATAGCCTTCGTTTACGGCTATCCTGGAACTGAGTATCATTTTTACCCAAAATTCTCCGAGTGATCTATCATGACCCTAGAGACATGGTCACCCAAATTTTGTTTTTGTCAAAGGCTAATACAAATTTACTCCTATTAATACTAATTATCATTTTTACTCCTATTTACTCCTTTTATTACTGAATTAAATCGAATTAACATATTCATAATATAAATAGGTGATAAATTTAAAATCAGGTTTACGTGAGATAAAAAGTCCATTACAAATCATCCAAAAACGACATCTGGTTTCATCATGGCGAGACTCCAATTATTGACATGATGTAAAGCGCGTGAGATTGAAGGAGTGAGAGAGTGGAGGCAAAGGGCCGGGGCCCGGGGGTGATCAAAATAGACAGGCAAAAAAAGAAGGAAAGCACAAATGGATGGTGGGGTCCCACAAATACCTTATCTCTCAATTTATCTTCGCACAACCAAATGTACCTAGCTCCACTATTGTCTATTAAGAGAGGATAGGCTCATTTTGATTAAATTAGATAAAGTCGTACGGACATTAGGTTAATTATCAGAACGTTATTAAGCAATATTTTTCAGCCAAGATTTTTTATAAGTTTCCCACTCTGAGACAAAATACGAATATGCTATTGCGACGGTCCATACGACTTTCTTCGATCACTATAAAGTATAAATCATGAACCTCGACGAAAAAATAAAATAAAATTACTGTAATTCCTATATGTATAGCTGATATAGTATAAATGATACGTGCAAACCTAATTCTTTCATTAACTATCGTTATTTTTTGCAATAACACTTTTTGTTAGTTAATTACAAAAACACTTAACTTAAAATTAGTTCGAGACCCATTTCTTTCAAATTTAAACTGAGAGTAGTATTTGTTGCTACTTGTTATAGGCTTTCGGATCACCTCCCCTCCAAGATATAATGGAGCTAAAAGCCTGACTTTCTTGCCCATTCAAAAAAAAAAACAACAAAAAACAAACATGCATATATAACTTAATAGAATCTATTAAAGGGTTTCATCGACCCAATTTCGTAAACACCAATTATTCATTGATAGCTCTTCTACAATATATACTAATAGCTAAGAATAGTTATGGATAATTGTAAAAGAGTCCATACTAATAGGAGTACTCTAGAGAGATGATGAGATAGGGTAGAAATGCACCCTAGACATTCGTTTATCCCAAGTACCATCCACATAGACTAAAAATAACCCAACTCATATAGCTAGTTTATATGTCAATGATGTTTTGGCCTAATGATTAACACCGAGACCCTAAGTACATTAGGATTCAAATTTGAATTCCCTTTTTCTACGTAAATTTATTATATTGGCCTATATGCTTCCAGTCGACGAAAAAAATAGCTAGTAGTTCATATGAAACCGTATTATCCAACCTCGTAAAATGGGTACAAACTATTGAGTTAAATTCCCTACCTCACCAAACATAAGAAACTTTCAACCATCCTTCAAAAAAAGATATCCTTTTATAGGTGGAAGTGGAAATGAACAAGATTGAATCATCGAATCCCATATCACCAACGTACAAGTATTCCCGATGAAAAGGGAACATGAGCACTTCAAACTTGTAAGGTGCACCCATAACCGTTCAACAATTATCTCATTTTTTGCATATTCTCTGTCCCTTCATCCCCATTGATTGTGACCTGATTTTGACTCAATAAAACCACTTGCCACAAACTTTTAATAACAATAAAAAATAAACAAAAATCCAAAAAAAGAAAAGCAGAAACGGAAAAACAAACCGGATAGATCGACAATTTAAAGCCACGTGTTGTATAGAAGCAACTTCGACAAACTGATTGGATCCCCCCTGCCACATGCCACCCCACTTATCTACCCCATTATTAAAAAATTCCCTAAAAAAAATAAAATAAAATCACATCTTATCATATCCTGTTATCTGACAGCCAGGTTACATTATCATGTCTCCTTCATATCTCCCGTTTTCTCCTCCCCTCTAAGCTATCTTTAAAATAATCCAAAAAGATAAAATTAAATCTTCCCTCCTCGTACGGCCGTCTATAGATTCCTTCAAAAACTGGTTTCACAGCACATCACATACAACACCCCCCCCCCCAATAGTAGAAAACCCCAAACCCCATATTCATCATCCAGTCATTCAATTTCCTTTCATTTTATCTCACCCTGTCACATCCTCTCTCTCTTCGACAACTTTTTGGCGATCGATCGAAGAACCATGTCAACGGATCAAGCTACGGCCACTGGTGGCAATGGCAATAGCAATGGCAATGGCACCACCGGAGAGATCATGCTTTTCGGTGTTCGTGTTGTCGTTGACTCAATGAGAAAGAGCGTCTCTCTTAACAATCTCTCTCAATATGAACATCGCCTTGATTCCTCTAATTCCTCAAACGACAATAATAAGGAGAAGGAGAAGGAGAAGGATAAGGATGTCGTCGTTGATTACGCCTCGGCTGATGACGTCGTTGTTCAGAACTCCACCAACAACGCCACCACCGTCAGCCGTGAACGCAAGCGAGGTAAGAGAGAGACAAAATCGAATCCGATCACAAATTGATTTAATTTGTTGTAATTGATTACTTGATTAATGATTTTTGTTTTTTTTAATTTTTTAAAGGTGTTCCATGGACAGAAGATGAACACAAGCTGTTTTTGCTGGGATTACAGAAGGTAGGAAAAGGAGATTGGAGAGGAATATCTCGAAACTTCGTTAAAACACGAACGCCAACACAAGTCGCTAGTCACGCTCAGAAATACTTTCTCCGCCGAAGTAATCTTAACCGTCGCCGTCGTAGATCTAGCCTTTTTGATATCACTACTGATGCGGTAAATCTCATCCTTCAATTTATTTCTCCGATTATTATTATTATTATCATAGATCGTTCAAATTAATTATCTAGGTTAGATTAATTTAATTGAGTTTTCTAATTTCTACGTTTGTTCGTTAATAGGTTCCAGCAAATGATGATCAGATCGTGAAGGAAAACAATGGCGGAGGTTCTTCTCAATCTCCACCACCACCACCACCACCACCACCATCAATGGCGGCGAGTTTAGAGGTTTCGAATGTCAGATTCTCATCAGTACCGGAAAGTACTCCAATGTATACAATGACATTCAGCAGTATTCCTAATCAAGGTCCAATGATGATAAACAGTCATGTTGCGAGACCGTTGGCAGTTGTTGGTGGTACAACGACCAGCAAATCAATGGTGGATTTTGATTTGAATGAGAACATGAACAACTCGTCATTTATGGATCCATCTCTCAAGCTTTCTCTCTCTATGTCATCAGATCTGGCTAATAACTCATCATCATCATCAAGGCATTCATCAGCGTTTCAGGTTATGCAAGGCTTCGGCAACAATAATAATGGAGATAACATAATCAGTGTGGCTTAATTAGCTTGATCATGATGATGTATGGATTAATATGTAATCTTAATTAATCAATGGTGATGATCGATGATGATAATGATAATTAATAAGTAATAACTAGTAATTTCAAAGAAACTAATGCGGATGGGAAGAACAAAGAGGTTAGGGTTTAGATGGATACTATGATATCTTAATAGTGGGTAATTATAATGCTAATTTAGTAGTTTATTTAAGTCTGATATGAATCTGAACTGAACTTGTCTCTCATTTTTTTCTTTTTTCGGTTGGTGATTGTGTACAGACTGTAAAATGTGATGTTGGTTCGTTGGTTCCATCTGGTTTCTTTGATAATCTTTTGTCTTTTATTTGGGTCTGTTCATTTCCGGTAATGGTAATGGTAATGGTAATGGATATGGATTACTGGTAGATCATTTTCAAGGACAAATATCTATAGATCCGTGGATGGAAAAATCTTTGCATATTTTGTGAGTATTAAAATTTGTGAAATCTAAAAATATCCTTAAAATCTTTGTATGAGTAGTTGGTGTTGTTGATTAGAGCTACGTACTATGAGAATATGAGATTGAAGACGTTACTGCAAATATGTAAAGTTTGCAACTTTGCATCACTCAAAGTCATATACGGTAACGAAAAGGTGATTGACTCAGCGGTAAATAAGTTACAACTTGTATATCAGGTCATGTGGGTTCAAGCCCTTTAAAGAGCACTTACACGAATTATTTCGTGGAATACCCGAAATCGTGTGTTAGGAGGTACCCTTTAATTACGCCCAAAGAGAAATGAAGTTAAATTAGGACCTCATAAATGTATGTAGTATTGTAGTTGCAACTTTGTTGTGCTGGAGTATATGGGGGTCCGTGCCAATGCTATGGCATGTGTCATCATATAATGTTATCCAAAGCCTTGATTGGAGGTTCATGAGGATTGGGAAACCATGTTGGCCGGTTTGTTATGTATGTGCATTATTGCCATTTGTGTTGTTGGGTCAATGGAATATGGACTCATTTCCACTAGCACTCATCAACTACGACAAATGTCCTTGTGCGTTGGCTAGTAGGTAGATTATTGGATTTTAGTTCCATCTTTTGATTTATGGGGTACAATTTAAGGTGTTTTTTTTTTTTTCGTTTTAAAATGAATTAAAAGTATTTTATTTTTTGATAGAAAGAATGAGAAAATGTTGTAGATTAAACAACGTTTATAGGATCTGAACTTCGAAAACATTAAAAGCTGAAGTGAGATCAAAACACCTTAAATGGTCGAACCGACAATATCTCATTCTTTTACAAGAGTCGGACCTCAATCACATCTTAAATTTTAAATTAGATCTCTAAAACATTCAGGAATTTTAATCATTAACATTGAATACTTGCTAATAAAGATCGTAAGGAGAAAAAAGACAAATGGAGAAACTAAAATGCACATAAGAAGATATTTACATTGACCGAAGTACCTTTCATATTTATACATTTACACATTTAGTTATGATTCATTTATATGCCTTCTTAGTTTTCATGATAATTATCTCTAAGCAAGATGACTCAAATCATATTGCATCATGGTGTTTCTTTCGTTTTGCAAGACCATGAAAGTAATCAACTTACTAATGACTTAACAAAATAATATGAGGTTTTCATTTTAGTTCTTTTTTTTTTCTTACCCTATTTTTAACATTTGGAGTGCTATTACTTTAATGTTGGCTTTACTGCAATTATTTGTGTTTTTAGAACTATCTTTATCAAAGTTGTAAGTGTCTATTGAGTAACTATGAACAGAAAAGAATGTGTGTTGGATATGAAATGGATGCTTTGGTTCACCAACTAATAATTTTCCATAATAAGTCATTATTGGATTTGTCAAATTTCTATCTTTAGTTTCTTCTCGTGTACAATGTAATTAATGATGTGACAATAGCTTTCAATAAGCTAAGCTATATAACCTTTTTACGTGATAAGGTTTACCAACCTTTCCTGTTATATACTTTCTTCATTTCTTTAACTTAGGTGTAGAAATATGTAAATTACTACAAACTCTTCTAAAACTTACATGGGTTGTATACTTGTATTAGGCAAGCATGCATGAATCTTGAGGTCAAAGGGATTAATTATTTATTTCCCTAAAAAAAGGATTAGTTATATGAATGGATTGATTCGAGGCTATTACTCCACCTAACTTCATGAGTACGTACATGAAGATTATAAAACTCTTCTCAATAAGACACTAATCCTTTCATCAAGGGATTTTATTGACCAAAGAATTAATAAGGTTTTCACTTCATGTTTGAACATATATACTTGAACAACCGACAACGTGTTTTTTAATTCAGATTTTTTATTTTATCTTAAGGAATTCATTAATCCATTCATGCAATGATTGTATATCAAAACAAATCTCTATTCTACAGACTACAAGAACTAAAATCTAAGATACCAAGCTCATTGATTCTAAATCAAAACAAATCTCTATTTTAAAAGAACTAGTATCTAAGATACCTCACAATGCAACTTTGCTTTCATAAGGGAGTACGTTATAAATATGACATAGTTTTGAAATATTGTGATTTATGTAACACAAAAATTCGTATGAAGTTGTCTCAAGGCGGTGACACTATTTCTATACATACAAGCATAATAACGGCTGTCGGCATGACATCATGCTTGTATGAGAGAGATCACCTTTAAGCCGCCTCGTACGAGAATTTGGGTTCGTTCAATAATTGTCCATTGGAGAACGTTATTATAGTTTCCTACTTCCGTATGGGATGGAAAAGAATTTCCTTCAAGGCAAGGAGAAGCTTTAGATCAGAGTTCAATTAAAAGTATATGTAGCCAACCAAAACTCGTGTTGCCCTTGTGTATCTCGTTGTGATAAATTGGTAGGTGGTGACTTTCACAACTGACAAAAAGAAGAAGCCTTTAATTTTTTCGACCATTTTTCTCGTCTTTTATTATGATGGCCGCAAGGCAATCAACTAGAAATTACTAACTTATCCACTAAGTAATTTCCATAACTCATCAGATCAGAGCTCACCCACCTCATTAGTTTTCCACGAAAAATCTCAACCTCCGCCCTATGGCCTACCCCTCATTACCCCTTGATAGAATTAAGGTTGTAAGAAAAACCTTCGAGTAGATAGGAAATGTAACAGAAATAAGAAATAAGGTCCCTGAACGTCCGTGATTTTGTCATTAATTCCAATTTTAATAGTAAAATAAATTTAAAAGCCGATGTGTCAAATATATAAAAGGATGAGATAGTAGATGACACACAAATTAGGACATAAAATCCTTATTGGAAATAAGGGGCCGAAAATGGGAACCTCTTTAATTTCTCTCAACTTTATACTCCATCCGGTCCACGGAAATCTTTACGCTTTTCTTTTATATTTGGACCATGAAAATCTTTACGTTTTCTTATATGACATTGTATTTGAGAACCTTTTACTAGTTTACCCCTCTCACTTTCTCACCCCCATGTGCCTATTTTTGGGGGAATATGAAATGAAAAGGCAAATTTTGATTTGCTGTTCAAATTCAGCAAAACAAATCTCACGCCACTACAAAAGCAATGAAAGTAAGGAAAGTAATTATTTTCTCTATCTTAACACCCCATGTGATCTTTCAAGGATAAAGTTGGAATTCTTATACTCAAATGTTTTTTCATAATATTTGCATCATTCTCCAAACGTCAAAATTTCCGTGGACCGAAGGAAGAGCCTTTTGATTTTTACAAGTTATCCTATTCATATATAGGATGGATATTCTTTCATTTTACTCTCATGTACTATTACTAGTTCCTTTGAATGATATTACAAGAATGTGGCAATCTAATCATGATTTTTAAAAATTACTAAATTAGAGTGATTCCCCATGAACCATAAAAGATTCCTTACAAGTTACAATAGCAGGGTTTTTTTTATTTTACTTTGTGTAATAGTTTATAAAGTTTACTTTAGATATATTCAGAATTTATTTAAAAGTATTGATTAATTTACATTTAAATATTGTAATAGTGAAAATTTTGAATGAGACAAACTCACCATAAACTAAATTGGTCAACTTTTAAACTCTATTGTGGTAATTTTATCGGGCTCAGACAAGAAAAACAATAAATTAGTTTGTTCAAGGAGAGAAAATAGCACAATACTAGTGGTTTTAGTTGACGATAACAAGGGAGGGATAAATCCAAGTATCTAACATTAGATATTGAAGCCAAACTTTGAGCTAATATATGCACGTGTCAAATAGAAGCCGCAAAGTCCATACCCCTAGAAGCAACTTGGCATGTCAAAAACTCGAACTCCTACCCCAACCTTTGGCAAGTCAACAAACCTCAACTTTAGCTTTCACCATCTTCTAGAATTCGATTCTTTGGTAAAAGTAGAGATGGCACTAGGTACGACCGAGCACGCTTTTTACACGGCACGGCATGGTTACGTAGGAAGCACGAGCACGAGCACGGACACGAATGACTGGGCTTGGGCTGGGCCCGGGCCTGAATTTTGAAAAGAAAGCACGGTGGGGCACAGTAATGCACGGCACGACACGACATGACACATAGAAAATTTTAATATTATTTGAAAAAAGCATGGGCACGGCACGACAAAAGCACGAGCACAGACACGACCTGGGCCTACCTTTTGAAAGAGCAGGCACGACACGAAGCACGACAACTACAAGCACAGCACGGCATGACACTGTTCTCGACACGAGCACGACACGAAGCTATCTTTACTAGTATGTTCTTTCTTTTTGAGGGAAAAGTTTGGGTGAGGTTTGGGTGATACAATTAAGAAAAGCCATTTTTAATGGATGTTACTAAATACCGCCCCTAAATTACTACCTACCGCCCCCCCAAATTCCAATTTTGCCCTTTTTTAAATTTTCACTCATCCTCTCCCTCTCTAACTCTCACACCAATTCTCCCTCTCTACCACCCACTCTCATACCCAATCTTCATCAACATTCACTCAAGCAACGGCCGCGGATGTCTGCCGGCGAACCGTCGACGGTGGCGGAGGTAAATTTTTTTTTTGCGCATTTTTTTTGCACAGTCGTCTGCGATTTCAGACTCACCCATGGGTGAGTCGTCTGCGATTTCAGACCCACCCATGGGTGAGTCGTCTGCGATTTCAGACTCACCCATGGGTGAGTCGTCTGCGATTTCCGACTCACCCTTGGGTGAGTCGTCTGCGATTTCAGACTCACCCTTGGGTGAGTCGAGATCGACAGACGACTGACCCTTGGGTGAGTCGGAAATGGCGGACGACTCACCCATGGGTGAGTCGGAAATTTCAGACGACTGTGCAAAAAAAATATTATTATTATTATTATTATTATTATTATTATTTATTGTTATTATTATTATTATTATTATTATTATTATTATTATTATTATTATTATTATTACTGATTATTGTTTAATTAATTAAAAATGTGAAATGATAGAGGGGAGGAGCCGGTAAATCGGTGCCGAGCTAGTTCACTAAATAACCTCGGCACCGATTTACCGGCTCCTCCCCTCTATCATTTCACATTTTTAATTAATTAAACAATAATCAGTAATAATAATAATAATAATAATAATAATAATAATAATAATAACAATAAATAATAATAATAAGAATAATAAATAATAATAATAATATTTTTTTGGTTCACTTCAAGAATTTGTGCACGTCCACTCCAGGGTATCCACCATACAATCGATCACAGTAACTATTTATCCGGAGTGTAAAATAAAATTTTAAATTATTATATTTCAAAAGTTAGTTTGAACGTCAACTACTAGTCCTCCTATTTAGCTGGATTAGTTTCTTTGACTTGAGATTTGTTTGTTAGTATTTACATGCCAGTAACAAGATTTCTACCTTTCATATGTGTTAAACATGTCTTTACCGTTTGCACCATTATTGTGTTTGTTAGCATTCATCATAAACTGCTTGGCTTCACCATGGAGTTGGATCAAGCATAGACAACTCACAGTTAGTAATAATATTAAGTAAAAAAATGTAAGTTTTATGTTCTATTCGATGGTTCTATTTTCTGATTAAGCTGAGATGCTTGCTTCAATGTTGTGTTTAACTTCAACTGAAATTTATCTTTTTTTTTCATTTCTTAAACTTTTGATTTTCGAGGACGAAGGACCAACCAAAGAAGCATCCTGTAACTATAGATTAAACAGATACAGGAAGCTCAATTGTTTTCAGCAGGTAAGATATCATTGTCAGAACATAAAATGTTCAGAGTTTCTTTTGCAATCACATTTACAACTTGGAGAGAAATTTGTTACTTCAAGATGGAGCCAGACAAGATCATACAAAAAGCTTAAAAGAGCTAACAATATAGAATATGAAACAAATTTATAGTGTAAAAACAGAACAATATGGTAACAAATAGTCAGTGAAGAATGTGCAGAATCAAAAAGTAATCCACTTAAATATTTGCAGAACAAGAATAGTTGGATCCAAAAATTCCCCTTTGGGATTAATCGGGGTGAGGAAACATTAGCTTCATTGGCTACACTTTTATCGGAAGTTAGGGATTGATTTTACCCTGAAAATCTACATTAGAAGATTGAGTCAGTTTGATACCACAGAGCAACAGGATGGAAGTCACAGAGAATCGAGCAAAAAAAAAGTCACTGAGAGAATCAAGGGCACTCAGGCAGTGGAATGGTATCTGCGGATCTCGGGTCAAACGGAAACAACCTCTCTACGAGACTCTAACGGGGGTAAAACTGTGTGCAACCGACCTCTACCCCTACCCTGCCTTGATGTTCAGTAGCTGCTGCAGCACTTCATTTAGTTGAAATGAGCATAGTTGTTCAGTAATTTTCATCTTTTCCTGGGCTGCCATCTTTAAAAATTAATTTACAGTAATATATGATTCTAGCACTTTGCCAAGAACTATGCATAATATAGCACAAGAGTTTGAGAACATCGAATGTTATTTAGATGTATATTTGCATACATCTTCCATACAAAAGTACATAATTACACTCATACTGATCATTAGTCGGAGATAGCTAGCTGCCTAGGTCTACCCATACAAAACAAAATGCAATTTTCATAGACGGGCTAGGTCTACCCATACAAAACAAAATGCAATTTTCATAGACGGGCTCTTCAACTGCTTATCATCACCATTCCTGAAACCATAGGCTTGAAAAGCTCGGCACCGATTTACCGGCTCCTCCCCTCTATCATTTCACATTTTTAATTAATTAAACAATAATCAGTAATAATAATAATAATAATAATAATAATAATAATAATAATAATAATAATAATAATAATAATAATAATAATATTAATAATAATAACAATAAATAATAATAATAATAATAATAACAATAAATAATAATAATAATAATAATAAATAATAATAATAATATTTTTTTTGCACAGTCGTCTGAAATTTCCGACTCACCCATTGGTGAGTCGTCTGCGATTTCCGACTCACCCAAGGGTCAGTCGTCTGTCGATCTCGACTCACCCAAGGGTGAGTCTGAAATCGCAGACGACTCAGCCAAGGGTGAGTCGGAAATCGCAGACGACTCACCCATGGGTGAGTCTGAAATCGCAGACGACTGTGCAAAAAAAATGCGCAAAAAAAAATTTTACCTCCGCCACCGTCGACGGTTCGCCGGCAGACATCCGCGGCCGTTGCTTGAGTGAATGTTGATGAAGATTGGGTATGAGAGTGGGTGGTAGAGAGGGAGAATTGGTGTGAGAGTTAGAGAGGGAGAGGATGAGTGAAAATTTAAAAAAGGGCAAAATTGGAATTTGGGGGGGCGGTAGGTAGTAATTTGGGGCGGTATTTAGCAATTCACTTTTTAATTCATGTGCTTTTCCGCCCGATTATACAGGAGCATATCTAATACAGTAATATTGTCTGCCTGGTAAAGTTGAGTTTGCCCTTGACGAGAAAAAGTCACCTCACAATTTAGGGCTCGTTCTTTTTGACTGAAAATCGGTGATTAGTAACCGGGAGCAACTGAGGACAACCGAAATTCTAATAGGAGTAATATTGTCCTGGTAAAAACCGAATGTGCCCTTGATGAGATAGTGAGAATAGGAACACCGAACACATTCTCTGCAATTGTCATGCATCGGTGGTCCACCCAATCCTGAATCCACCCCTCATTTCCATTCTTACGGATCAGTAGATGCGCACCAGCTGCATGAAAGAAGCAGATCCTACTTTCTTTTTCTTTTATTTTCTTCTCTTTTTTTTGTTCAGGTAGAGTGAAGATCCCTGTATCTACGCCTGTGCTACATTGACAAGGGTTTAATGGTGCTACATTAAACAGTTTGGTACATGTCCATGACGAAAAATGTATTATACTCCTATAACGTAATGCAATTCAACTTACGAAAAATCATATACAGGCAGTATATTCGGTCACCCGTCAGAATGCGAAGATTTCTTCTTTCTGTCAGCATACGTCTACTGAAGTGTATGTAAGTGTGTTCCGAAAAATGCAAGCTCTATGGTTGTTCTCATCCAAAGCTTTTAGCGTCATCCGGATGAATGCCAAGGATTGGGAGCAATGTAAGTATAACCCTGACAATGATCGTCTCCAGTTGGGGTAGGAGCTGGTGAGTCGTTAGCAGGCATTGTCGTCCAGCATTCGTCAAAGTTGGCTGTACAATCGTCTCCGCTTACATCAGGCTTGAACTTGGGCTGCAACTCCCTGTCCTCCAATTTCTTCCAGTTGATCGGACGAAACCATTTGTGGCTCTTGATCTCCTCTGCTCCTTGAGGCCCACTCCCAAGCCTCTTTGTTGGGTCCTTTTGCAGCAACTGAAGAAATTTGCACAGATAAGGTGATATAAGTTGACAGGGGAAATTAGAAGCGCTAGCACTAAAGAATGAAAAGATATACCGACCCTTTGAGCAAAGAATGTGCTTCGGTGGACACCATTGGTGGAAGCTTCACTTTATCGTTGATAATTTTCTGCTGGAGCTTCTGTCTGTTAGCGTGTGCAAATGGTGGCTGCCAAAATTGTTCATAGGAAAACTGCGATTTAGAATTGAAAAGAACCAAGGCAAATTGAAAGCAGATCTCGAAGTGAAAGCAGAAGGGAACATTTGGGTGCCATTTTCTAAAAATTTTGAGGGAGAATTTTTCATTTTTGTTATTTAAATTTATGGGGACGATTTACTACCTGCCCAGTTAACATTTCATATAATAGGTTTCCGATGCTCCACCAATCAGCATTTTTGTTATGCCCTTTAGCTTGTATGATTTCTGGAGCCATGTACTCCATGGTTCCACACAAAGAATTTGATCTGCTTGATTCATCAATTTCTTTTGCTAGTCCAAAATCAGTAAGTGTAACCTGCAACGCACAAGAGCACCACACACTTAAAGCAGGACACATATAGCACTTAATAAAAAGGGAAGGTCTACTAAAAGATATGGAAAGCAATAGTTTCAGGCATGATAAAAAAATTGAAGATCTAAAGTGCACAAGCATGCTTCTTACATGCCCTTCACCGTCCATAAGAATATTTTCAGGTTTAAGATCTCGATGCACAATCCCATTCTTGTGGAGATGAGCTACAGCGGATACTATTTCAGCAGCGTAAAGTCTTGCCTGATCCTCACTACTCAAACACATACCCAAAGCTTGAATTAAACCACATTTATATGCAGTTGGGTTAACTTATCGTTGATAACTTATAAGTTCAAAACATGATACCTGAAGATCCCCTGCCTGTAGAGATGGTAAAATAGATGGCCTCCGTTCACAAAATCCAAAATTAGGTAAAGCTTAGACTTCGTCTGCAGAGGCATATCGCATATGGAGGCAAAATAAATGAATACACAGGGAAAAAAGATGTGTATAAACCATATAGATGCATGTGATGCTTAGAACTTGGTTAAAAGCTACTGGAAGCAGTTAAGGGCTTTGCCGTCCAAAGCACCAAAAGAAGAAAAAAAAAAGACTACTGGGAGCAGTCAGTTGTTGAACAATAAGCCAATTGAACTAGTCTAACAAATCAAACAAAGAGACAAGTACTCGCAGATCCCTAAGATACATTTTTCACACATCAGTCTCATAAATCTTTTAAAGTCCGACGTTGTTCCAGAGCCTTTGATGTCTAATTCATACCTCACAATAGACGAGTAAAATGGCCGTTCAAGCCTAACAGGGATCGATAACTGATCCACGGGCCTCCTGTCCCCTAGGGGTGCCTCATGCGATGCAGGCCCAAACAAAAAACCCCAAAAATGTGGATTATAAACTTCATTTTCGGCTCGGGGGTTAAGATTTTTACACAAACCTCTCCGGGGGTGTCCATTAAGACCAAAGAGGACCCCTGGTGCCCCAGCAAAGCCATCCGGATCCCTGAACGGTTTACACACCCATAGTTTTGGTATTCGGGCCCTTAGAGTGGGTGGACGTTAAATTTGTCGTCCAAGCCTAAGAGGGACCCGATAACCGATCTCAGGGGCCTCTCATATTCCCCGAGGTGTCCCATGCAATATAATGCAAAAACAACAATTTTATTCCGAGGTCCTCCGGAAGCTCCGAAAAAAGTGGATTATATAATGCCTTCATTTTGGCTTCTAAGGCCCGGTTAAGATTTTTGCACAAACTTAATCGGAAGGTCCAGGCCTCCAGGGAGTCCCAAGAGGACCCTTGGTGCCCCGGAAAGGTCATCCGAGTTCCTGATCTCCGTAGTCACCCATGGTTTCGATTTTTAAGCCCTTAACGCGGGTGATCTTTAAAATGACCATCCAAGCCTAATAGGGCCACGATAACTGACCCCAGAGCCTCTCATGTCCCCTCGAGGTGTCCTGTGCGAAATGGTGTGAAGATAACAACTTTCGATTTGGGGCCTCCGGAATCACCAAAAACATGAAATATAGCCTTCATTTTCAAGTTCCTATGGCCCAGTTGAGATTTTTGTCCAAACTTCTCCAGAGGGTTCATTGAGACGAACAACGACCTCCAGTACCTCCTGAAAGCCATCCGAATCCTTGAACTCGGTACTCACCCATGGTTTCAATATTCGAGTCCTTAGGGGGGACCATTAAAATGGCCGTCCAAGCCTAAAAGGGACCTGATAGCCGACTCGGAGGCCTCCCATGCTCCCTAAAGGTGTCCCGTGCGAATTGGCGCAAAATTGATGGGCTCTCCGGAATCGGAAAAAACGTGGATAATAACCTTCATTTTCGGCTTCCCAAAACCAATTGAGATTTTTGCCCAAACTTCTCCAGGGGGTCCTTTGAGACCCAAGAGAACTTGTGGAGCCCTTGGAAGAGATATATGGTCCCTAAACTCCGTACTCACCCATGATCTCGATGCCGAGGCCCGTAGAGTGGGTGACCATTAAAATAGACGTCCAAGCCTAGTAGGGAACCGATAATTGAACTCGGAGGCCTCCCATGTCCCATAAAGGTGTCACGTGCGAATTGGTGCATCGTGTTAAGGCCCTCTAGAATCCCCAAAAAAATGTGGATAACAACCTTTATTTCGATTTCCCGGCCGATTGAGATTTTTCCAAAATTTCTGCCGGGGTCCATTGAGACCGAAGAGGGTGTCCACGAGAAGGCTATCCGGTTCCCTGAACTCCATACTCACCCATGGTTTAATGTTCGGGCCCTTAAGGTGAGTGCCAGTCAAAATGACTGACCATGCTTGATAGGGGCCCGATAACGACCATTGGGGCCTTTCAAGTCCCCTACAAATGTCCAGTGCTGAAATAACAACTTTCGCTTTGAAGCCCTTTGGAATCCAAAAAAGGTGGACTTTTATAGCCTTCATTTTCGGCTTCGTGGGGGTTGGCGGCTTCTCATGAGTTCCATTGAGACCCAAAAGGACCCCCACTCATGCCCTGGAAAGGCCATATAGGTCCCTAACTCCGTACTTACCCATGGTTTTGGTATTTAACCATAAATTTGGTCGCCAACCCTAATAGGGACCCGACAACTGACCCCGGAGGCGTCCCATGTCCCTTGGGGCGTCCCGTTGGATTTGGTGCAGAAAACTGGAAAATATCTCAATCCGTCCGGGGCCTTTATTTTCGGCTTTCGGGGAGGCCCAATTCAGATTTTTGCCCAAACTTCTCCGGTGGGTCCACAGAGACCCAAGAGGACCCTCCATGCTCCGAGAAGGCCATCCAAATCCCTCACCTCCATACTCACCCATGGTTTCGATGTTCGGGTCCTTAGAGAGTTGGAGTGGGTAACCATTAAGATGGTTGTCCAAGCTTAATAGAGACTCGCTAATCGACCTTAGAGGATTCCCATGTCCCCTAAAGGTGTCCCTTGCGAATTGGTGCGAAAATAACATCTTTCATGTCGGGGCCCTCCAGTTTCGAAAAACGTGGATAATAGCCTTCATTTCGGCTTCCTGGGGCCGATTGAGATTTTTCCCCAAGCTTTTTCGTGGGGTCCAATGAGACCCAAAATGGCTCTCTGTGCCCCGAGAAGGCCACCCGGGTCCCTAAACCCCAACTTACCTACAATTTTGATGTTTGGGCCCTAAGGTGGGTAATTAGTAAAATGACCGTCTAAGCCTAATATGGACCCAATAATTGACCACACGGGCCTACCCTACCATACCCCTTACTGGTGTCTCGTGCGATTTGTTGCAAAAGTTATGAGACCCTATCCCCCCAAAAAAAAAAAAAAGGACTACAACGTTCAGTTTCGGCTAGCCAGTGCCCCGAAAGATTTTTGCTGCTAAACTTCTTCGGGGGGTCCATTGAGACGCAGGAAGGCCATCTTGGCTCCATGAATTCAGTATTCACCCATGGTTTCGGTGCTTTAAGCCCTTAAAGTGGGTGACCATTAAAATTGTAACCCAAGCCTGATTGGGACCCGATAACCGATCACGGGGCCTCCCATGTCCCTTAGGGGTGTCCCGTGCAATTTGGTGCGAGAATAAAAACTTTCGTTTTGGCGCCCTCCGGAATCTCAAAAAACGTGGATTATAGCCTTCAATTTTGATTTCTTCACGCTCGGTTGAGATTTTCGCCAAACTTCTTCAGGGGTCCATTGAGGCGCAAGAGGACACCCGGAAGGCCATTTGGGTCCATGAACTCAGTACTCACCCATGGTCTTGGTGTTTAAGCCCTTAGAGTGGGTGACCATTAAAATGGCAATCCAAGCCTATTAGGGGCCCGAAAAATGATCCCGGGGCCTCCCATGTCCCCTAGGGGTGTCCTGTGCAATTTGGTGCGAGAATAAAACTTTCATTTTGGCGCTCCCCAGAATCCCAAAAAACGTGAATTATGGCCTTCATTTTTGACTTCCTGATGCCCGATTGAAATTTTTGCCAAACTTCTTCGGGAGTCCTCTTGCCCAGGAAAACCATCCGGGTCAATGAACTCCATACTCACCCATGGTTTTAGTGTTTAAGCCCTTAGAGTGGGTGACCATTAAAATGGCAATCCAAGCCTACTAGGGACCCGATAACCGATCCCGGGGTCTCTCATGTTCCCTAGGGGTGTCTTGTACGATTTTGTGCGAATATAACAACTTTCATTCTGGCGCCCTCTGGAATCTCAAAAAATATGGATTACTATTAATAGCCTTCATTTTTGACCTCCTGAGGCTTGGTTGAGATTTTTGCCCAAACTTCTCCGGAGGGTCAATTGAGGCCCAAGAGGATCCCCGGTGCCTCGGGAAGGCCATTCGCATCTCTGAACTCCGAACTTACCAATCGTTTCGGTGTTTAAGCCATTAGAGTGAGTGACCATTAAAATGGTCGCCCAAGTCTAATAGGGACTCGATAACCGACCCCATAGCCTCTCATTGTCCCGTGCGATTTGGTGCAAAAATAACAACTTTTGTTTCGGGCCCTCCGGAATCTCAAAAAACGTGGATTATAGCCTTCATTTTCGGCTTCCTGAGGCTCGGTTGAGATTTTTGCCCAAACTTCTCCAGGGGGCCCATTGAGACCCAAGAGGATCCCTGACTCCTCGGGAAGGTCATACGGGGCCCTGAACTCAGTACACATCCATGGTATCAATGTTCGGGTTCTTAGAGTGGGTGACTAGTAAAATGACCATCCAAGCCTAATAGGGACCCAATAATCAACCTCAAGGGCCTTCCATGTCCCCAACGGATGTCCGTCTATTTGATGCGAAAATTACAACTTGGAATCCCAAAAAACATGGATAATATCTTTCATTTTCGGCTCCCATGGCTCGGTTGAGAATTTTGTTGTTAAGAGTGTATTTAGGTGTTTGACCTTTGAACTCTCAAGTTGTAAGGCCGAAGAACTTGTTGAGAACTAAGAAGAGCTTTCACATTAAACAAGGGAATGAGAATACTCTATTAGAGTAATATTTAATTGAATATTAGCATTGTGAGTTGAACCGAGTACTATTATATGGGGTTGGACTAATTGGTCAAACAACTTGTTTTGAACAATATCACATCTTGTTTCAGTGCTACCTCTCTCAAACCACCTAAGATCATTGCTCCCATACTTTCTATCAGTGGTCAATAGGATACAGGAGGTATCCTTTCTAGCTTATTGTGAATATCTTCGGTTTTAACTATTGTGTCTTAGACAGATGTAGCATGCTAAGGATTCAAAGTTAGAACATTATCTAAGGAAGTTAATAATTGAGCCCTCGTATTAACAAGTGTCCCAATTCCCAAATCATAGAAAAAACATATCTCTTAATATCTTAGAACTTATCAGGAATCACTATGCCATAAAAATTAACTTGATGATTGCTTGGTATGGTCACAAAGTCACAAGTCTCCTGAATACTTTAAAGCCCCCCTAACACAAAGAGCACCAAACTCCCCACTACTTCACTTTGACTTAACCATAGTAAGTTGATAGCAGTCATTGTTTACAAGATCAAGGATCCAAATTCCAAGCCTATTATGTCCAAAATGAAAATGGGTGCAGATCAAATAGGGACAACTAACTCACTACCAAGACAAGATGAGAACTGGCTCCTTGAGTGCTTATGCGACAATGAGGTGGCAAGAGTTGGAATTCAACAAAGTCCTATGGTTTCATATGCTCTAATACCCAAGGCCGCATAACATTGTTGTATATTCAACGACGCCTAAGTGCTGATTTGTCAGCTATGCCATGAGGTCATACAAAGAAAGCATCAAAGACATTACTAGGGAAGAGAAGAGGAGGCATATACTTTGACTTCTACTAAGCATTTTGTTGGAACATAAAAGGAATTTCATGCTAGAAGAGTCATCCAAGAGAGCTTGCAATTCCATATGACAAATAAAGAAGTCATCCTTTTGCTTGAGCAATATCTGAATATGGAGCCAGCAAGACAACTTGCTCAAAGCTTTATCTAGAGAATTCTCCTTATGACAAAATAAACCATTTTTGATTTCATGCCGGTTTCAATTTTGAAGCAAGTACCAAACTATCAGCTAGCCTTAAACACACTTGCATTTTCTTCACACTTTGCCTCTGAAATTTATTATTATTTTGTTTAATTTACCCTGGGGTTTGCGGGTACAAGATTGAATTAATTAAATAGATACTCTCTAATTCAATAATAAGATATGAGAAGATTGGCAATTAGATAAAGACACGGCTCAATTTCCAAAATTGAGGCACAAACAACACAAATTCACAAGAAAAATCCATTTTTGTCCACTAATAATTGTTCTTATCAGATCATGATCGAATTCTCTGGCGGCTACTTCAAAAGCATAATTAGGACTTCAAAAAGCAAGACTATCATTATCACTCTCTCAACCTATACAGTGCAGGAACCTTATGAGAAGTATCACACACCAATATCCCACTTCACAAGAACAGAATTTAACCACCCAAATGAAAGGAACAATTATGCATTCAGACACTTAATTTAAAATCCAAACTTTTCCAATTTTAAGTACCTGAAAAGAGTACCTCAGCTGAACAATAAAGGGGTGAATCACTTTGGTTAAAATATCCCTCTCAGCCTTCATATAATCAACATGATTCTTCTTAATAATCCCATCTTTTCTCATAACTTTCATGGCAAAAATACCATCACCAACACACCCATTATCTTCAATCCCTAAACTACCTTTTTTCCTAACCTGAAATACCTTCCCGAAAGCACCTTTCCCTATCACTCTCAGTATCTCAAAGTCCTCTGGACCCACTTTAGCCTTCTCATCTATTTCCTCCTCATCTATGCACACCACCTGTTCGACAAAATTCCCATCATTGCAGTCACTTTTTACCTCAACTTCTTCATCATCATCTGAGATCTGGGAAATGATTTCTTCCGGGAATGAAATGGGTGAGAAGTTGGGATTGTGTAACGAGGAGATGGGCCCAAAAATGAGTGAGAACGATTATGAATGATTTGTGGGTCAGTTAAAAATGGAGATTGTGAAGATGATGAAGGGCCAAATACATCAGAGAAATCAAATTCTTCGGTAGGAGAAGATGATTTTGAAGGTGGGATTGTGAGGGTTAGTTTGGATGCTAAGATTTTGTGAAGGGATTTGCTCTGTGATGTTGAAACCATTGTCTTTCCTTTTTCTTTTCTTTCTTCAGAGGTATACAAAAATGGCGTTAGACACCAGCCGAGAAATTGCTCGGGCCGGACT
Source organism: Tetragonia tetragonoides (assembly GCA_038025085.1). NCBI lineage: Eukaryota > Viridiplantae > Streptophyta > Magnoliopsida > Caryophyllales > Aizoaceae > Tetragonia > Tetragonia tetragonoides. The sequence goes on from CM076139.1 coordinate 5,689,816, forward strand.
GAAGATTTGGAGGTTACATCTCTGACGGTGAGAGCGAGGAGAGAGAGAGGAGGAGGAAACAGGGGAAAGGGGTTGGAAGTTGGAACTGGGAAGGTGTGAAAGGGGAGTGAAGCTCGCTAAGAAATGAAAAGAAACAGCGCTTTTTGAGTCAAGTTGCTCATAATTTCTCTTTGCTAAAGATAGCATTTATGGTTATGGGATTGGAATCATTTCAACTAGATTGCAATGTGGAGGATATTCTTTTCTAATCATGGAATAACTATTCCACTACAATTTGGGGTAACCATCGTTTTGAGAAAAAAAGTAGGAATGAGAAGTATCCAAAAACGTATTTTCAAGATTCTGTCTCATCTCTTATTCTCATGTCAAAAAAGAAACGAGTAAGTCGTGTGAGACCAACTTATAAAATAATGGGATCACTATTTAGAAATATAGGGATCACTTGTTATGAAGAGTAACCCTTATCATACTAATAAGTGACCCCCGTCTCACCAAAAGTTACAAAAAGACCATCTTATACAAGTTTTTGTGAAAAGAAAAATAAAAAATTTCTGTCTCATCTCTTGTCAAAAACAATAAAAAATTTCTACCCGATTTTCCTTTCAAAATAAAATAAAATACCCTACCTGGTCGGTCATATTTTACCAAGTCCGAGATTATATATTTTCTTCAATTCTCGTGTGTGGGAACCATATCAATGCAAAATGATGTCACTTTTTATAATCTTACAATAAAACGGTTTCATACAAGTTTTAGTGCTTCCATGTTATTGTGAAATATAATGCAACTAACTACAAATGGAACAAAACGACCGTGTAGCAAGAAAACTAGATTCAACCCATCTTGTGTAATTGCACCAAAAAAACCCATCTTGTGTAACATCGTTTCATGATAACGCGGTCGAAAATAACACTTTTTCTTCAAAATATAACATTTTTTATTCAAAAGATAATACTTTTTCGACAACCAAAATAGTTTAAATTAGACCGACAATTTTCAATCCATAAGTAATTATTTTGTTCAAAATATCACCAACTTCTCACGCTAAGATCATCCTATATGAATTCTTACGTAGATTTAGTCCACTCCCATAGAAATTAGAGCTTCTCTCGCAGAATTTTTTTTTTCCCCACAACAATTCGAAACCAAGTCTAAATTTGTATAATCACATATTCACAACAAACGGTTTGACCCCCAAAAGAATCGAAGCTACATAACTCGAACCAAAATGAGGTTTCCAGGGACATTTTTCAGAGTATTGATACAACAAGATCGTGATCACCTCTTCCCTCAAGCCACAAGCCTTGAAAATTTCACGGGCCATGATACACAAATCAATGAAAGTAACAATAGATACACAATCGAGCAAATAAAGCCGCTCTACAAGGACGGACCTGATCAAAACAGCCCCTCCATTTGTGTATTCTGTATCAGCATACGCTGTGGATCTGATTTCCCCTCTATGGAACAAGGACTATACTGTACAAACCATATTCCATTCAAGAGGTTTCAGAGCATCCTGAACAATTTCTTGGACCGTCCGATTACGCCTGCAAACATCTGAGAGTTCCTCAATTGGAACCATGATTGCATTAATATTAACCCCTGATGCTGCCTCCGACAGTGCTTGCAGGAATCTTGAGCTTTCAACCTCTGTCACAGCCGTTTTAGGAATCAAAGAAACACTTTCCTTGGCCCATTCCAGAGCTTTTGCCCCATATGCTCGAATTAGCGCTATAAGTGCATATGTTACCTGCAATATATAGGATTATGAATTTAGCTTACAAGAATGTCATTTTCAAAGGAATTATATTTTACTTAAGCCCAGTCCAGTTGAATATTACTGTTTCGAATCGGGAACTTGGAAGAGCTCCTGTCAGGGATGCGATCAAGATTCTGGTGATGGACGTCCCTCTTGGAATGATGACACTGTCCCTGATGGATTGGTACTGCATACCCTCACGTGAATTCGTAAGATCGACGACATCAGATAAGAAAGACAATATGGAATTTGACGCCTCCCTGCAAGAAGAAATAGAGTAACTTAAGCTTGTCAATCATGATCAAGAGCAATGGCATCTTCCCAATCAATGTGGTGAGTTTTCTAAGCACAAAGGAAGAGGTGTTCTGTGAATCACGCTGAGAACCAACATGAGCATCCTTGCACAACTCATCAATAAATTCTTTCAGGGAAGATCACATCTCTCATTTAAATTCTTCATTTAGAATGGCTTGTTTATGTGAGGCATAACCATCTTCCCCTAATAAAGGAGATAGACAACAGGGGGGAGAAGAATAACACGACGGTCCTCTAAACTTACTGATAGATCATTCAACTTTTTCACGCCAATAATACTAAGGGGGCATAGGACGACAACATCCACCAACAACTTTTCATCCCTCTTAGGAGCTTCTCTCCACTTCACGTGGTGCTTTGAGGTCCCAACTTCTAACACAGTGTAGTTTATGGATGGACTCGATCCGAGATCATTCGTTCAAAATGCCTTCACCATTCTGTAATACTCATAACTCAGTTTCCACCAGCATCAGAAGAAGCAAAAGCTACCAGTGATCAGCCAGTTTTGCATGCATATCCTCGAATTTCTAATCAAACAGTGTTACATGCTTCAGCGACAGCATTTCACAAATACTCACATATATTTGCCATGTAAAGTGAAATTCATGCACCTTAGCTCATGTATCGATAACTCAGTGGTTACAAACACAAGAAGGATCATAGTCCATGCAAGCACACGAGTATGACCCAGAATCTAGACGGACCGATAGGATAGGAGACCCAGAACAAAGATTGTAGAATGGATAAATATTGCAATTTGTATATTGGGCCCAATCATGAGATCTATTTACTCAAAACAGTTGGATGGAAAGTGGGACACTGGTTGAGTTTAGAAAAATACTTGATTACAGCATCCCACACTGAGTTTCGAAAAGTATTTAGGGACAAACAGATCAGATTACCGAGATCCCCCCCCCCTCCTTTTCTCTACACTCGCATTCAGCTTCCTTTTTACACATTCACGTTCTTATCCTTTACTCCTTAAACCAAAAATTACCGTATAAATTACAAATTTCGGCCATCAACATCTAATCATTATTTCATCCCTAGTGTGGAGTATAGCGAAAGACAACAGTTACAACATAGAATCCAGTTGGTTGATTAGCATTTCGAGCAATCAATTCTGACATTTATACTGCTGATTCTTGATAATCAGGAGAACTGGAGAAGGGACACACCAAGAAGTATTTTCAAAATCCGTCACTTGTTGGGCCCCCCAGAGAGGTGGAAGATAAGTCAATGTTAAGAGTCCTATGCCAGAGCTTCTTGTAACTCATAGGTTATTTTGCTTCTCATACGGGGAAGAATGGGGAGAAAGAAGAAAAAACAAACAAACTCGAGAAGTGGGAAACCTAAACAGCAGTGCTACTTCCTCTACCTTCCCAAGCAGCAAAAGATTTGGTTCAGAGTTCCTTCATGTAGGCTATTTCATACATTTACAAAATTGTAGAAGAAAGGAAACAGGAAATGAATCGGACATAAAGCAACAATGTTAGACATAGGTAGAAAAGGAAGAAGAGCTAGCTAATACCTGTGTTGTACAGTAACCCCGATCATAGCGCAGTCTATTAATGAGGGAAACACCGTTGATGTAATAAATAGCTGAGGGCAATACCGGATGCACCTTGATGCCAACAGAAAACAATCATCTGCAATATCTGGTCTTGTGGTGAAATCCTGGCAGAAAGTCCAAACATGATTACAACCATCCTAATATTACAGAAGAACAGATTACAGCTGCAAACATACTTGGATCGTTGCTAGAAGACATGTTGTTCGTCTGAAGAGGGCTTCAACTAAGTTACGCAGATAGTCTGAACAAGATGGGTCAGACCCAAATATCTGCAACATAAGACCAGATGGTATGATAAGATGAAAGAAGGAAACACCGTGAAATCTAAAAAACGACAAATGTACCTTTATAACTTCACTAGAAAGATAAAGAAAGCATGGCTGGAGGTGATTTTGATAGAGTCCTTGGATCTCCTCTAGCATCGCGCCAATTGTGATGCCCATATACCTCCCGGAAGTTCTTACCTTACAAAGTGCAAAACAAAATCATGTCAATTGCTCATCATGCTAATGAGATATTCGACAGAAAACCCAGAATAACAAAGTGATAGTAATGAGCTACCAATGTTGAACAACCGAAGACTATGAACCCCCGCAAGGCCACTGGAGGTTGTTCTGGTCACTATGACGATGCAGGGGCTTGAACTGTAGCTCCGACCAACAATATCACTCCCATTTCCCTTGCAGTGAGGGGAATAGAAGTGATATTGTTAGTAGGAGTGTAGGACAGTTCGAGCCCCTACAAGGCCATTGGAGGTTTTCCCGGTCGTTAACTTCAGGAACAATGGGAAGCAAAGCTTGGATAATGGATACCCATGTAATCTAAAAGGAACTAAATCACACCCTTAATTTATTCAGCTATGGTGACAAGAACTTCTGATACATCCAACAATAAATACGTATTAATAGTACTTACAGCATATTTGCATGCCTTACAGAGAGCTTCCATCGTCCGCATGTCCCATGCACGGCTACAATCAAGGAAAATAAGGTGAGTTGGGGGCATAACGTAAGGTATCCACACAAAAAGCATTTATTTTTCACACTTACACATCAAAGATGGCTTTGAAAATTGGCCAGAGTCGCTGAATTGCATCTGCTACAGCTTCAGGGTGATTGACATATCTAAAATAGTAATATATACAATAATAAGTACCATGGACACCGGGGTCTAAAGCTAAATTACATACAAATGCGAATAAATATTCAGTACCTAAAAATATATGCCAGTCGATCTATATGAACAGTAAGCTCACGAGCACCTTTCTGACCAAGAATAACTGGACCTTGATTGATAATTTCCTGAAAACCACATTATAAAATTGGTAATACTCTAGACATGGGAATTGGGATAGATCAGCAAAAGATCCTAGTTCAAATCACTAGGCCCCCACCAAACCTGTAGAGGAGTAACAACAGGCAAGCATAATGCTTCCAGGGCCTTCTTCGCATGGTCTGGAGGAAGTTCTGTAATCACCATGCTGCATAACAAACAGTAGATTATATCATGCAAAATTTCAAACGAAAACTTCTGCGGCAATTCTGAAACAGAGGATACCTCAGTGCTTCAACCAAATGCAGAGAGTCTTCAGCAGATACTCTGAATGCTCCTCCTTCGGCATAGACTGCCCTCTGGTATATATGGAAGAGCCCATCTAAAGATCCACAGAGCTTCTTCCGACAATCTACATGCATGATTATTTTACCAATGAAATGAGCTTTAAAGACATGGAGCCAAAATATGAACAACATTATGTGGGTACTGGGTACCATAATGAAGCATTCAGAAGCAGAAAACATAAAAATTACAAATATCCTTCACGACAAAGATTCAGGATAATCATTTAGGGGTATATTTAACAACTAAACTGACTTCCCCTTCAATTAACAAGCAACAAACAATAAGGACACAAAATCCCCTTAGAACTCCAAGGGTGTGTGGTCCATGGTTACCTAATTCGCTGAACACTCAGATTCGTGAAAGTAGTACGAGTTCGCAGTTCGCTAGTTATAGGGAACTCAATTCGCTGGGGGGTACACATGGCCAGTTCGCTAGTTTTGGGGACATAATTCGTCTAGTGTTTTAACTTTTGAATTAATTTCTGATTATCTTTTCCTAAATTTTTCCATTTAACTTTTAGCTTATAAATTATACTGTAATAGAAATATGAGGTTATATCAAACGTGTCTTCACTTCTCAGGGGTAATAGAAGATTGAAAAGATACTGTAGTAGTGAGTAATCTGTATCAGATTACTCTAAAGTCAATAGTGCACAAAGACCAAGGATTGAAGGATACCAGAGTACCTACTAGCAGTAATTCCTTCCCCACTCCCCACAAGATGCACCTCTTTTTATTAAATGATCTTTCCTTTCCCCATGTCTCCTTTACAGCCAGTCTAAGTGTCTAACACAACAATAAAAAAATAAAAAAAGTGAAAAGTGAAAAGACATGGAGAAACGAGAGAGAGCTCTTTGAAGAGCCTGAACTCCACCAACCACCGAATATGGCTGTCAAGCGCCCGCAAAATCTCTGGAGCGTCAATTTAGAGAGAGAAAGAGAGAGGGGCTAGTAGGTTTTCGCTCTTCCTTTTTCTTAAATCCTGGTCTTCTTTGGTCTAGTTCGCCGCTTCAAGAGTTCTGGGTCGCGTACTTGAGCAATCTACAAATATAACTATTTCTTCCATTTAGACACATAGGTAAAATAGGTTAAGTGTAACCCAACGTATAAACATAATCCATAAAAGATGGTGTTTTCAGGTTCTTCCGTTTGTTTCTTTCATTCTTGTCTTTTCTTCAGTAGGGTGGTAGAGGATCTAATACTGGTCCATGGGTGAAATCTGAAATCGGAGTTTGGGGACCCAGAGGTCCTCTAAGGTGACGATAGACCCCCCCTCGGAGAAGTTTTGGCAAAAACGACAACCGGGACCCGGGAAGCCGAAAATCAAAGGCTATATATATAATCCACGTTTTTTGGGCTTCCGGGAGGCTCCGGAACGAAGGTGTATATTTCCGCACCACATCGCAAGGGACACCCCTAGGGAACATAGGAGGCTCCGGGGTCCGTTATCGAGTCCCTGATTGGCTTGTAAGGGCGTTTTTACGGAACACCAATGTAAGGGCCCGAACACCATGGGTGATATCAAAGTTTGGGGATCCTGATGACCCTCCCCGGGCACCGAGGGTCCTCTAAGGTCATGATAGACCCCCCGGAGAAGTTTGGGCAAAAATGATACCCGAGCCCCGGGAAGCCGAAAATCAAAGGCTATATCCACATTTTTTTTGCTCCCGAGAGGCCCCGGAAAGAAGGAAGATATTTTCGCACCATATGACACGGGACACCCTTAGGGGACATAGGAGACCCCCTGGGTCGCTTATCTGGTCCCTGATAGGCTTGAAAGGGCGTTTTACGGGACACTGGTGTAAGAGCCTGAACACCGAAGGCATGGATGATATCGAAGTCCGGTGATCCGGATGCCCCTCCCGGGGCATCGAGGGTCCTCTAGGGTCATGATAGACCCCCTGAAGAAGTTTGGGAAAAAATGACAACCTGGCCCCGGGAGGCCGAAAACAAAGGGTATAATCCACGTTTTCCGTGCTTCCGAGAGGCCCCGGAACACAGGTTCATATTTTCGCACCACATGGCACGGGACACCCCTAGGGGACATAGGAGGCCCCCGGGTAAGTTATCGGGTCCTTGGTAGGGTTGGAAGGGCCTCATACGGGACATCGGAGGCTAAACTACGGTTTTTTGCACGGTTTTTTGCACCGAGCATGGCTCCCCACCACCCTGTGCCACCAAACCTACCCCCAAGCCCTCTCTACTATTATAGTGAGGTCTCATAATTTTTCCCAATCTTTTTGAAGTGGCAATTGTTCGCAGACTTAAATCATTTCAAGAAAATGGAATCAATAATTACCAAACTCAGATTGCCCCAGTATGGGGCAGTAGCACCACTTAACTGGTAGCATGAGGGGGAAACCTCAATAAAAATAAAAATAAAATAAAATAAAATAAAAAATAATAACTTGCAGATGAACTGGCCAGGCATAGTAGCACATGCATTCATGGACAAAACCTTGGTTTAATTTGATATAGAATTGAGCAAGTAAAGACTTACTAAACATCCTACTACGCCTTATTTGCCATCATCTTTAAAACAAGATTTTGATATTCTAACACAGTCAATATCTGTAGCTAAAAGGGGACATGAAACAAGGGATATATATAATATATGTTATATCATTACCAAGGGATGTAACTTACCATCACAAATGTGTCTAAATGCCAATGCAGCAGCTGCTGCAGTATCTTCAGACGTGCTCATGCCACTCATAAGGATGTCCACCAATGAAGGCAAAGTTGAAAGTCCGTTTGATGATGAATCAAGCCATTTTGAATATGCACCAATAGTCAGGCACACTGAAAACATGTTATGCACAATGATTACAGATGTACAGTACATTTGATTTCAGAAAACTTGTGTATTAATTAAACATACCAATTCTTCATTAGTATCACTTTCATCAGAGTAACAGTAGTTACAAGTATAGGTCACATGTAAACAAAAGAAAACATATCTCGCATCCTCAAAACCATGCCAAACCAATCATCCAAAGAATAGCCGAAAAAACGCAACGCCACAACAACTTACTATCCTTCCTCCTCCCCATACCTACAAAACACATCTGCAGAAACTGTGCAATCGTAGCTGCAAACAAAAGCATTCACCCCCCACACTGAAAAGCCTAACCCACAAAGATCGGGCAAACTCACAAAGCAGGAACAAATGTAGACAACTCTCACTAGCCTGGTGACAAAACCAATAGAGCTAAGATGCTCTCACTTTGAAATTCAAATTGTGATCACCGATCCAAGTTTGAAATGTTTATCTTTTCAGGAGTTAAACACAAACTTAGATGGCTTGGTGGGAGAATTAGGACATTGGAATGAATTGCGATGTATGCTCATCCAAATTTGAGAGTTTGAACACGCTTAATGTGATGGTGGGTAAAAGGTTATGGCTTTTCCTGTTGTCTGAGTCCCTATGGCACCAAGTTATTAAGATATTGGGTGGGATGCTCATGCCAGCCCTACTGTTTCCCAGCTTGCCCGTGGAAATTCATCTCTCACGTATCATCTTTTTTCTTTCCTCTGGTAGATTAAAGTGGGAAATGGACACTGGGTACGGTTCTGGGAAGATGTGTGGAATGGGGACATCTTGTTCCTTTCCCGATATTCTCGGGTTTATCACTTGTCCCTCCATGATGCGCCTATCTTTGCATTATGTGGCGAGGGTGGGTCCTGGGACCTTCATCTTCAGAGAGCCCCCCCCCCCCCTCCAGATTAGGAGATGGAGGAGTTGACTTCTTTCCTTGATGTTCTAGACACCATTCACTTGAGGTCCAACGTGGAATTTCAGGTTTGGGTTGGAGATCCTTCTGGGGTCTTCTCTTGCAAATCCTTCCTCCGTCACCATAGCCTACCTTCACATTTTCCTCCTTTTCCCCTTGATACATTTATTTGGAAGTCCAAGGTTCCCCACAAGGTGTGTGCCTTTGTTTGGACCTTGGTATGTTTGGGTCAACTGAGCAAGGGTATGTTTGGAAACTTGTCCTAAATTTACCTTATCTAAAATCTGTACCATTTTCTTTTGGAAAGGCTTTAGTGGGTGGGAGTATGTTTTATGCCCACACCCATGATACTATGATCTGGCATTTTGGTGACATGTTGTGATCACAAGCTACAAGAATTCATACAAGTTACTACATGCCGAGGGAATATCTGCTCACCTTTCTGATTAATAATAGCTCCATTCTAATGATTCTTTCTATGTCTGCAAAGCTTAAAATTATAAGGGAAATTCACTGCATGATAGCCCTTGAAACAAACAGACAGATAGGCCAGCAGAGCTGCCATGAATAACATGAAAATCACTTAGGACGTCATATAACAAATGTCTGGATACTATAAAAAGAAACAAGTGCACAAATTTGTCCATAGCTGCTGAACCTCTTCCAAGAGATCTCCCACTTTTTAAATAGCCAACCTACCCCCTCTCTCACAGAGAAAAAGAAACCATACAAAATGAAAAAAACTTGATCCCCACCGTGTGAATTGACTACTTTACTAGTTTACTTTACACCAAAATTTAGAAGAGTAAAATTACCCACTCAAAAAAGAAAATTATGATGAGTAAAAAAGAATCAATAGTTAACAGATTCAAATCAACTAGTGCATCACACACGAATTTTTATTTTAATAGACAGAATGCATTAAAGATGGCAAAGGAATATTTATGACAACCAGTTTGAAATAGACTAAAACAAACAAACAAAAAAGAGTAGGTCAATGGCTGAGAAATAGAGAGTAAAAAACTATGAAGAAATGTATACAAGATAAACAAAATATGTACCTGTCTGAAGTAATTGAGGTTGATGGGGAAGTTTTGGAAGCAAAGACATAACCTGCACAAGAAAACATTACATAAGTACTAATGGCATTCAAATTCTTCAAAAAACCCACCACAAAAATAAATAAATAGATAAATAAAACAATTAAATAACCCTTCTTCCATAACTGACCTTCCCATTTGCCCAATTGCAAAATTATCTTCCCATTTACAAAGCCAAAAGCCTTCTAATATTTACCGTATTAATAGGGGCACTTACCTTGCTAAGATTTCTTATTATTAGTAGTTCACTGTAATTAAGGGTACTTCAGGGATGGGAGGACTAATTGATATAATAGGGCAATATCTCAAAAACCATGTTTTTTCCTAATTTGGGAAGGTCAAATGTGGCCAAAGGAAGCAACAATAACATAGTTCGTTGTTCAGCATTCCTACATAAAATACCACTCCGTCAAATATTGATTTAAGGAGCAGTGATTTCAATTACCTCTTCACTCACTTAGGTCAAATGAAGGGAAGTTGGATATTCTGAAAATTTTTACGAACCAATTACCAAATAGAACATTATCACACAAAGTCCTGGTAAGACAGGGTCACTTTAGAAGGGTCAAATTTCAATGGAATGTCTTCCGAAAATAGCTAGCAATTCAAACATAGAATGGGCCAGTTTCCTTTGTTTGAATTTCTTTCTAGATACTGTTTCTCAACCCATTCCCAGATTTATTACTCTGTAGGCACGCGAGATAATCTGATGCCAAAGGTTGCTAAAATCTTTAAAGTTTGCATAATCAGTAGGACTTCTTAATATGGCACTGTCGCAATGCAAAACAAGACACATCTACACTCTACACCCAAGCAGAAAATTTCACTTATCACCAAACAAATAAAAAAGAAAATTGAGATGCCATAAGTTGAGACATGTCATGTTGTGGCATTATGTGACCCCGAATCATCAGAATGATCAATTCGAGAAGTAAATGGAACACTTCAACATAATATCCAAGCAAATAAAATAAAGATGATGGAATAGTTAATATTCAAACATTAATGTTCAACTTAAATAAGCTAGTGAAGGTTTTTGAACCTGAGACATCACTTCCACCTCCACACTTGAAACGTACTCTGCTATTGCCCTAATACAGTATAAAGCAGCCTCAGCTGGACGCCATTCACCACTTTGATCATTTCCACTGCTGGCAACAGCCTAAAACATCGATCCAGATAAATTAATAAACAACCATGAACAGAAAATGTTTCAATATACATTTCAAAGGAGTCTAGAGAAAGGATTCAAGACCAATTCGACCAATATGAAAGCTATCCCTCCTCAAAGCCAAAATATCATCAGAAATTTCAAACAATAATCAATACCCAGTACCTAATAAGAATGCAAGAAGTTATGTTCCCCAGAACCCACTCCACTCCACCAAGCAAGAAACTTGGGCCTTCCATGTTAACCCAAAAGAGAGTTCTTGTTGGCACTGAGAATAGAAGCTAGGATTCCTTCCTCGGGCATTGCAACAGTATAGCACAATCTCTAGAGTCTAGAGTATCTATTCAAAATGTTAGAAAGTATGCAACAAGTTTCCCTACTTTCCTTCTTAGGATAGATAATGAAGCATGATCTTAACATTTATTTCATTCACTTTTTTTTAGATAAGATAATTTTTTTAAAAAATAAAAGAGGTTACAATATAAGAGGACGAGTCCTCAATAAGAAAACTAATTACAGGACACACAATTACGTTGGATGTCACTTATTGACCCCCCTTGAAAGCACCAACTACTTTAGCCAAAAGTGAAGCCAAATACAGCACCCTATCCCAAAATAAGTCCTTCGATTGAAACACCCCCAGAAAAGACGCGAGAATTGCGCTCCAACCACAAGTACCAAAAGATTGCCATAACTGCACACCATCAAAGCAACCTATTCTACTTCCCTAGGGCTATGTAAAAATATCCAAACCCAACCATCCGACCCGGTCTGACTCTATCAAAAAATCGTATACCCGAAAAAACAGAGTATCCGAAATTTGGATAGAGATTTGGGTATCATTTTGCGGATATTTCAGATATCCAAATCCCGAAATAGTTGGGTCAAAATAGAACAAAAAAAAATAAATCCGACCATCTGAAATATCAAGTATCATCCAGAAATGAACACTCCTACTCTTCCCCCTGTGAACACCAATATGACTAGTCAACAAATGTTGCTCAATAGTTGCATGGCAGACCCAAACCACCTCCTCCCCATGAACATCAAGAAGTTTATTCCACAACTGAGCCAAGTCACACAATAAAAGTAAGTGTGCTGATGACTCACTACTCTGGAGATTTCATTCACTTTTTATATCTTCACAATCGCCATGCGTCTAGCTATTAGGCATTTTAATAATGTCAGAGGCTAAAACATAGAAACTTGCTCAGAACAATACTACACTAACTACAGCATTCCATTTTCAATGAACACCCTCTTTTGAATTTGCAATTTGTTTTTCAAATTCAGAACCTTCTGGTCAAGATATCCTCTATTATGCAAGCTCGAATGGATAAACATGAAAAATATACACTGTAAAGTGTAAACCCCATTATAGAAAAGTTGCCGAGACTTACGAGGGGGCACGTGATTTTAAAGAGACCAACAACCATATAAAATGTAGGCAATATAGAATGCATTTTATCCACTCCTTAACAGAAATTAAACAAATTGGAAAGACATATAGACAATGATCACACACCTGAACAAGTTTCATGTAAAGAATTTTTAAAACGGTATCACCACCTAGAACCAGCGCTGCATCAACTAGAACATCCGCCACCGCTAGCAACATCAAGAATAGTAGTTAAACCAATAGATACACAAGCACTTTGTGAGTTAAGAGGCAAAAAAGCTACTAATGAAGTAATACTCCATTCTCAGTAATTGTACACTAGAAAGCCAGAAGACACAAACCTCAAAACTTTTCTTTTAAAAAAAGAACTAAACTAGACTAAAGAAAGTGGATATAACAAGACAACAAAGTAAGTGCCATAATCCAAAAGTAGAATAGACCAACTTGGGTGAAAAATAACGAGACGTTGCCACTTGCCAAATATTTGTGTCTAAAGCGATCAAAAAAAGCTGTCTCTAAAGTCATGTGATATGCACTTTAGATAGTTGAGCATTACCATATCTCGTTTGTTTGAAGTCCTTGAGGTCCTCTTTTGAAAGCTCCAAATAGTCATCAGGGTATTGGACCCGAGAGCTAACCTGCAACGAAAACCACGAGACGTTGGAGATATTGCGTAGAAGGCAATAATTTAATAACAAAACCCCTTAGCACTTCATCTACGACTAATGGAATGCAACCAACCACACATGAACATGATTAGGATAATATTTCTCTTAAACAACAAATTTTCATTGATAGTGAAACATGATGAAAGGCAAATGACTTGTCCATGATCACGAACCTGTCACTAAAGCATCATGAGCAAAAACAAAATACAACAGAAGAAATACGAAATATATCAGGACTATTCTGCTCAACAAACAGATTTTGAAGTCAAATAATCTCTTCTGCCTGGAGACACTATCAAAAATCAAATGTGATTCCGAGGGTGTGGAATTCCATCAAGCAATATTATAAATTCCACACGCCACAATGCAACTCACCAAGGATACTAGGGATTCATATGCTGGACGATAAATCAGCAATCTGCGATTTCTTTCCGCCTCCATGGATGCTTCGTTACCAAAAGCCAGATACAAATCCCTGGAAATACAACCATTTTAAAAGGAAGCTCCTCCTGAATACAACAAAAGACATGCACTTGAGCCAAGAGGTCAACCTTTCGATCAGGTAAACCTGAAGATTGTGCCAGAAGTTAAATGTCATTGAAGCGATATCAAACTCTGGATGTGAAGCAACTTCTAGTAGTGCTTGCACCATCATCATCGACTCATCTGAACCTGAAGATAGTAAATTCAGAGACAAATAAGACAGCTAGGACTCAGAACAAAACAGCAGCAGCAGAAAATCCAGTTGAAGTCACAAAAGGCTGTCCTACTTCTGCTAAGCTTTAGATTAATCCAGAAGACTGATCAATAGATACAAACACATATGGCCTCCCTTCTATTTAATCAAGTGAAATAAAATGCCTACAACCCCCATGATAATGTAAATATACTTAGCCAGGTGAAGGTACAGAGAGGCGAGAGCTATGCACATCAACCCTATGTAATGTATTCCATATTTTCTCGTTTTTGGTAAGAACAGTCTTGAAGGTGAAAAGGAAAAAATATCTACAGCAAAGTAAACCGTAGCCGTGGAGAGAGACCACACAGGGTGGTAAGCCTACCAGTTGCAATCAATTTAACATATGAATCACCCATGTCAGCAAATAAACGACCAATAGCTTTCACATCTTCCTCATCCTGCAAACAGAATATATCAACAAAAAGTTTGGGATTTCAGCCATCAACATCTATCAATCCAAGCCTCCTTTGAACATTATATGAATGGAGCAAGAATTCTAGCTTCAGGCCTGATGCATCAATCTATGTGTCTTATACTTTTTACACAGCAGATACATCAAATGAAGTATAAGAAACTAAAAATCAGACAGCTGACAGCTATCAATACTAAGATCAGCAGGATATCTTATTCATTAAATGAGACACAGAATCAATTAGTCAGGCAGCAAAGTCCTTCACCTCAATCTTCATTTGATACTTAAATTTAAATTGATAAGAAAAAGACACCATCCTTTCCTGTATACTTGACACAACAACCTGCTATCTCCTTTTCCAAGATTAACTTAAAATAAGAACCTCTTCCATCATCAGGAATAATCAGTATATCTTATTCATTAAATGAGACACAGAATCAATTAGTCAGGCAGCAAAGTCCTTCACCTCAATCTTCATTTGATACTTAAATTTAAATTGATAAGAAAAAGACACCATCCTTTCCTGTATACTTGACACAACAACCTGCTATCTCCTTTTCCAAGACTAACTTAAAATAAGAACCTCTTCCATCATCAGGAATAATCAGATGCGCTGCTGCAACTCGGGGGCAGGGGGTGCTTCTTTCCACTTCAGTACTAGGTGTGTGAATTTGGATGCCTAATTCTCTTTCACTTCATATCTCTACCTCTAAGTGTGCACAATACATAGATGCAAAAATCAAGGGCCATTAAAGGCATAGTATCAAGGTCCTGAAACTAGCCCTTAAAAAATTTTTTAGATAAAGAAAAAGTATATTGATATGACTTTAAATGTACAGCAGGAGAGAGGATAAGGTATCCTCTAAATAAAACATTTACAGATTGCCCCAATCCCCAATTCCTCTGTATATCAGTTATAGAGTAATCCCTAAAAGCCCCCGCAGCCTTAGCCCATAAGGAGGCTAAATAAGTAATTCTCTCCCAAAGCAGCGCAGGAGTTGCTGAAAGTCCCTTAAACACTCGTGCATTCCTCTCTAACCAAATGCACCACAAAATTGCAAAATAAGCATTGCGCCACAGCAACCTCCTCTCCTTACCACCCCCAAAGCCTCGGAAATGCACCTGTAAAAGGGTAAACAAACATCTCCCCCTGGATCAACCTACGCCAAAGACTCTGTGCCACATCACACCAAAGAAAAAGATGTGCAGAAGTCTCGCCGCTAGACCGACATAACGAACACATATCTGGCGACAAAAGCACCCCGGGTCTCCTCCGCTGCCTTAAGTCGTTTGTATTCACCCTATCCAGCACCAAAGTCCACACAAATGCCTTCACCTTCATAGGTACCTTTGCTTTCCAAATGTAGTCTGCTAGAGGAAAACAAGGGAGAGGTGTCCCCAAATCCTGACAGAAGGACTTGCAAGAGAACTCCCCCGAAGGCTCCCCAATCCACCTCCTAGAGTCATCCGAGCTCGACAACTGAATAGGCTCTACAAGAGTAAGAAGCGAAGTGAGTTCTTCCATCTCCCTATCATGAGGTGGCCGACGAAGATGTAAATTCCAGGAACCACTTTGTACCGAGAAAAAATCAGCAACCATACCCCCATGTAGAGTGGTCAACTGAAACAATCGAGGAAATCTCGTACAAAACTGCTCACCACCCCTCCAATTATCCTCCCAAAACCTAATGCGTGCACCATTCCCAAGTTCCAGCTCAACATGAGGAAGGAAGCGCGGAAGGATTTGTGAAATAAACTTCCACGGACTAGCATGTGTATAAGTCCCTGTAAACTGTGCGTCCCACCCGTTCTGTTGCGTTCCATACCTACTTCGGATAACCCGATGCCAAAGACTATTAGGCTCCCGTGGAAAACGCCAAAGCTATTTGCCCGCAAGGGCGATGTTTTTTGCCACCAACCTGTCCACACCCAAACCACCTTCCTCCTTAGGGCGACACACCTTGTCCCAGCTCACCAAGTGATCCTTTCGCTCCCCATCCACACCAGTCCAAAGGAAGTCTCTCATGAGTTTCTCGATCCTATTAGCTACGGCTACTGGAATCCGAAACAAAGAGAGGTAGTACAGCGGAATACTAGAAAGACAAGATTGAATTAGGGTAATCCTGCCCCCGAACGAGAAATAAACTCGCTTCCAACCATCCCAATCCCAATCCCGAACGCTGAAATATTAGATGAAGGAGAAAAGAAGTGTTCTAATATCAAATTGAAAAAAGATCAAAGTGCCTTCTCGTTAAAGACACTGCCACAGAATATCTCCCTGAGTTACATGATCATTATGCCATATATTCAACAACTGGAAACATCTTTTGTCCCAGATGTAAAGAGAGAGTTTATAAACTACATAGAAGGCTAGTTTAATATGGAAACCCCCTAAAAATAGGAGTTAAGCACTTCATAACGCCTAGAGTACAGGCTTCTTGAAGGCTTTATTGGGATGCTTTCTGTGATTGTGACAATATTGTAAGAACCTAGGTATCACGAGAACTACTTTACCATCTACTTAGATACTCTAAAGAAACATAAGGTTTTCCATGACAACAGTCGCATGTAACTGCAGACACCAAACACTGTAGGTAAAATGAATTATAAAAAAGATTAGAAGATAACTACTTCCAGAGTTTGTAGGAGCATTGGTTGTGAAGAAGAAAAGCTCATGTTTGACGTGTTATAGGATAGGGTAGTATACTAGCCTCCCTGTGGGCTAAAGCTGCCGGTTGTTTCTGTAGCTATCCTGTTACAACAGGTTATGCTTCACTGGGCTGAATTGTAAATAGATTCCTCTCGAGGCTCCTTGTCCTCTTAGGATGTAATCTGTTCTTTGTTACTATTAATAATAATTTTTTCGTATCTAAAAAAAGAAGAAAAGCTCATGTGCAGGGAAAACAGGTTATTGATTTCTGAAACTGTTAGCAACTGAGGAATGTGAAAGGTATATGATGTAGGAGCTTTTAATCTCAAAAAACATGAGTGCAGGAGCTAATATGTAAACATACTCTTACACAAACCAAGAAACAGATGCCACACCCCATTTCTCCACACATCTATAGCAAGTTAGCAACCGCTATCAACACCACAATAATGGGACTTTAAGGAATGAAGCAAGTAAGAGAAAGTACACAGCTGCACCAATTCAAGCATAGATTTGGCTCGCAACTCCAGAACCCCCAGTAAAACGTTAACAGTATTTTAAAGACACTCCACTCATGTGGGACAAAAGACTAATTTATAAGATAATTTGCCCAAACACAACATACATTAAGCACATCAGAATGAATATAACAAGTACCAACAAATATAAAATTCTCCTCAAGATGAATTCGCAATATATTAACTCTCTTGCCTCTAACTTTGAATTTTTAAGTTTGAGTTTGCATAAAGAGAGACAATGTTGAGTATCTTGTAACTAAAATAATCAGAAATGAAGCTTAT
Source organism: Tetragonia tetragonoides (assembly GCA_038025085.1). NCBI lineage: Eukaryota > Viridiplantae > Streptophyta > Magnoliopsida > Caryophyllales > Aizoaceae > Tetragonia > Tetragonia tetragonoides. The sequence continues at coordinate 5,707,758 of CM076139.1, forward strand.
AAATTGCAATCATAATTGAGATAGCGATAACATCAATGTCACAGAACTGGCATCTCATGAACATCCCATCAAGGAGCACAGTTGACACACTGTGAATTAATCACTTCACTTGGAAAAAATATGACCTCAGAGCAATATAAGCTTATAACACAGATGTTCAAACTCTTTCTTGTAAGATCTTGTTGGAAATATACTTCACAAAGCTTCCCTGTTATTAACATTTCTAAAGCCAAAATATGAGCATAGTATTTTCCAACATGTGAAATGCAAAAATTAACACTTTCCTGTTATTCTATGAGAAATGAAGGGTTCTAGACATTTGTTGGTGTACTGGCTTACACAATCGAATGCAGTGGTTGATGTTGTTCGCGTAAAAGCTTGTAAGAACTAACAAACATTGTGGTGGGGTTTTCCAAAAGCAACAGAAGTAATGGCCAATTGGCCATCATGTAATAGCAACCTCATATTCCATTAAAAAATAGCTTATATATGGTTGAAACCAATATACATCAATATACATTTTGCTCCAACTAAACAAAAAAAAACATACATGATCTGATTAGCACTGCAGTCACAACATGATGTAGCTACTAAAGGATCAAAAACATGGAAACATTGAATTGTTCCAAACATTTCAGAACAGAACCCGAAAAGTCAAAACCATTAAAATAGAAACATATTCAAAGAGCAGGACAAAGAGTACCTTTGAGGGATCATTAAGCTGGGGCCTAAGACTCATAACTTGAGGTACGATCACTTGTATTAATGGCATCTGGACAGAAACATCAGAAGAGTTTCCCGTCGCCGAACAATGTATCAACTCGGAAACAACTGAAACAAAACATACAGAAGCAAAGAAGTTGAAATTGCGGATGAAGACAGAAATTCCCTTGATAAGGATTGGAATAGCAAGAGCCTAGTACCGTAACGGTGTCTAATAGGATAAACAAGCAGAAGGAACAATTATGGACAAAAAAACAACATCAGAAGGACCCCCATCTCAATAAAATAAATCAATAACCATCTCATAAGAAGGCTATCTGTCAACTTCCAGTTACTTCTCAGCATAGGATAGATTATATAACTACCAGATTGCAATGGGTACAGTATTTGGATGATCAATTATGGATTTTGAACCTGGTAGGACCATTTAAACTACGGTTATCATCATAACCCACAGGGATCCAGGTATATAGTTCGCAGTAAACAAGAATTGGACTGTGGCATGAGGGTTAAAAGTCCTAGACTACTCGTAACGGCAGAGAGAAGAGAAAAGGCGAGAAAAAGAAAATGAGGGTTATGTGAACATAAAAGAAACAACCGAGTAAAGAGCCAAGTGGCATTCTATTTTTTTAGATTCCCTATTCCGAGTTGATAGGAAGTGTAAATAGCAAGTACAGTCAATCAAGATATTGACTTGGCTGTATAACTGTAAGAGTGTATGTCATCACCAGGTAAATATATACTATAACACAATAAAAAGAATTCATTAAAAGAAAGTCAATTTTTTTCTGTAAAGAGGATTAAGAAATCACAGGGGGAAAAACCCCTATCAACTACATTAGGAGGCCTAGTTAGAGTAAATGTGAACATCAGATGCACACACAAGGTTCTCAAGTGACTACTGAAATTGCTATAGTTTATGGACACCAAATGTGTACAAAAACATAACCCTAGCATGCTTTTAAAGAAGTACCATTAACAGCAGCCTCAGAAAGTATCTCAGAACTCAAGCTAGAAACAGCTGTAAGAACCAAAGGGTGAGAAGCAAGCACAGATGGGGAAATCCTGAAAGGAAAAGGAGATCAAATAAGTCTTTTAAAGAACAGCTTCTAGATAGTAGATACAGAGGCAACCATAAATATGACCTAGACTCCTAGACATATTCAGCTTTACAGATCAGAAATACGCACCCACATCTCAGGCGAAGCCACGAAGCAAATGCCTCAAGAACCTGCAAATCAATTGGTCCATTCATGCAAAAGGGCCAGCAAAAATGAGTGCACATCAGAACCAAATCTGAAATGACCAACAAATTTTCTTCAATAGATCTCACAAAAATAAGACATATTTGAAAAGTTAGCAAGTATTTCTGTCATTATTCCAAAATCCTAAGCATTGCTCCTCCAAATCAACATATTGTGCTACTACCAGACTTCCAAGGACTGAAATTTGACAGTAAATCAACCAAAAACCGATAGGCAATCCAATGGAAAATAGACCAGATATGAACCTAATAAAATAGAAAAAACTAAGAGTGCCTTTGGCCTAGCTTCTTGGGGCTTTCTTCTGCCCTTACTTTCCCTCATAAACCACCGTCTTCAGTCTTCACTGCCTCCTCATCTCCAATTACAGTTCCTTAGAAGCTAAAAAAAACTAAGGGAGCAAGAACCATAAGCTCCAATTTGAAGCTTCTGCTTCTTGGCCTCCTAGGGGGTGTTTTCAGCTTTTAATGGGGTGAGGAGGCGGCGGAGGGGATGGTTTGTGAGGGGTATGAGGCAGAAGTTGAAGATCCTAAAAAGCTTGGCCAAACACCCATTCAATGCAAGATAGAGGGTCCTACCTGCTCCTTGAGTTCATTGGCATTCAAACAAGCAGTTAACAAACTCAGTGCAACATCCATAGCAGAACTTAGTTCCTTCTCAAATTTGCGTCTTCTTTCAGGCCGAGCTGATATTCTGTAATTAAATACCTCCTGTTTGCATACATATAAAAAAAATGTAAAATCAATTAGTAAGTATTTGAGAGAAACAAAAACACAATTCATTAAATGGTTCACAGTAAAATTCATTTATAATTCAAATGAAACAAATTCAAACCTAAATTATACCAAATGGCCTGTTTACACTTCAATGTTTATCCACAAATGGAAGCAAAATTTTATTTTTCTTTTTACAGAAATGAATAGCAGAAGCGAAAGTTATTTGTACTACACAGCACATTTTGCCTTTATCATTATCTTTTCCCCTTTTTCCAATTCTGAGCCAATTGACAATTACAATTAAGCAAAAGTAAGCACCAAAGGATGAAAAAGTCCAATATAACATCCTGGAGGAGAAGACACAATAAAGACATGTATACCTCAGGGAGAACCTTCAGAAGCTCTAGAAAACTAAGTATGCATTCTGGATGAGAGTTCATCTCTTCCTTGAGCCAATTTATAATGCCTCCATCTCCCCAATCTTCTACAGAGACGTGAACGGCCAACGCTGCCACTGCAAGGCTAATCTAAAAGTCCATTTGCAGAAATGGTGTCATAACAGCAGCAGATAGTAAAAGATAAAGGAATCTGTTTCTGGCTTTCTGCCAATCTGATAGAATAACATTCAAAAATACCTGAGTTCTAACTTTTGGAGGGCCTTGGTGAAATTTGTTTAACAAGCTCTGCAAAGAACACCATCAATTTTATCTAAAAGAAAAAAGGCAATATTGTGGTATATATACAAGCATATCATATTCTTCAGAAAACGGAAAGTCTAAGTATCCGTAATAATATTTAAGCCTTCGCAGCTATCCAGCAGGGTCCAAACCAATCACATAGTAAGCTAATTAACATATAACAGACAAAGTGGGGTCCCCTAATCGAAAATTGCAGATCTTTGAAGAGACCGGAATAAGACAGCACACTTGGTGTGGACACTGATTGGACCAAGAACCATTGATCTTTCCAGTTTAACTAAAAGAAAATATTAGCACGGAATTGGGGGAAATGCGTACAAAATCAGTCGAGGTCCAAAGTTGCGAAATAGAAACAATGAGTGTCAAATAAACAGATGCAAGGAACTAGGCATCTGTCAGATAAAGCAAGCACAGCAACTCACAAAAAATTTCCAAAATAGGCAATAATCACCTTCCATAGACGCTCATAACAAAACCTCGACTATGCAAATAATTAGTCACAAACTGCCTCCTCAACATATCTGGAAATATCCGAGATAAGGCCAAATAATACACGATTCATCCTGTCAACTGTCAAGTTTTAACTATTTATGGCTATAAGTAAAAGGGAATATCCTATATCAGCAACTCCGCCTCCACCCAGTTTCCATCTTAGAGTCTGCAAGCTTACGTACAAATTACAATATCTCTCTTCATAATAATCTCATTCATCTCTCAGTTTCCAGTTTTTTTTTTTTCTTACGTAATTACACCAAATTAGCAGTATTATGCAGAACCTTCTCAAAAAAACTTCACAAGTGCCATGTTAGCTTGCTTGAATCATTTGCAACTTCAAAAATAACAATTTATTTCATAGACTTTCCTGCTGTGGGTTTGAGGTAGAATCTCCAGATATGCCCGAGGTCCAAGTGTCCAATATGCCAGAACCATTGCATGATTAACAGTATCTATTTTACTGTGAGTAGTGAGTATGATATGAAGCTTTCTAAGCATGGCAATCATAATTTACATTACTGCAAGTTTTGCCGTTGAAGGCTACACAAACTGAGCTCTTTCAGACAGCCAAAAAACTTACGACTATCCTTTGCTTTGATAATACTTAAGCCCTTCATATGTAAGGCATCTTCTCCATCCTGCCAAATGTAGAAAAAAATACTCTGACAAAATTACCATCCCCCATTCAGTAAGTTTTGCTGTCCCCATCAAAGTAAGATCCTTACCAAGAAATCTATCTTTGCGAGCCATCAACATGCCAACACATCATAACCACAATAATATATATAAAATAGGTTCATAGGACTATTTAGTTCTCAGTTGATACTGCCTTGACAAGTTTATCACTCGGAAAATAAAGTGCCAGAAACCAACATAATAGTCTAAAGTCCAAAATAACCAAGCAGCATTCTAGTAGATGAAACAAAAAGGTATCTGAACTCACATTTAATGAATCCCGCAATGGGCGAAATGCTTCAGAAGGAAGTTCTTCAAAATCTCGTTGTACCTAAGTTTAAATATATAACATCAACACAATGAAACAGAAAAAGAGATCAGTAACATCATATAAGTGGAGAATTCATATCTAACAGAAGATATAGAAGAAATGTGAGACAGGATTGTATATTAATTTACCTTGCTTCTTAGAGTTTGAGAGCAAAAAATTAAAGTTTCTAGATTGCTACTTGCATCATGAAGCAGATTATCTGCAACCTAAGACACACAAAACATGTCAATGTCTCTGAAACGAAAGATACAACACTCTCATAAGGTTGAACTGAAGAATGCATTTAAATGACGGACATGTACCAAGTAAGAACTATGTATTATTGGACAATAACAACAGCATCTTCATAAATCAAATACGAAAGAGAAGATCCTTCCATGTTGAGAACTCTCAAGAACAACCATATCCAAAATGATGCATTGTCAATTAATTTTGGTAAATAATAAGGACCTGTTAAGAAGTAACATATTTGTATACGAGACTAGTAAGGAGAAACAGCTCAGTACAACAAAAGCCTTCTAGTACAATCTAAGATAACTCCAAAACTGCACTCATATTTCCTTTTCCACTTTTTTCCTTTTATTTAATCCTTTTTGGTAGAGGGTGCAAGATAAATGATAGAACCCGACATGTGATCTTGTCTGAACCAAAAATAGCACACGTCCAAACATCCGAATCAAAAACCAGGTAAGGGTCGGGATTCATCAGTATTTATTATCATATTTCATTGTGTGAGCCTGGTTCTAGTCCGGATTGGACTTTATTCTCACCGGCACAATCAAGCCTTTGGAGGACCGGGGGGGAACAGTTGCAAATTTTAGTTTGGCCTTGATTCATCGAACCTCAAATAAACACGAAACATAATTTTGCTTAACAATAGTGTCTTACTAGTACTACAAATGCAGACTACAAATGCAAAAGAAATTAACCATTAGCCCCAAGTGCACAAACAAAATCAAGGGAAATTAATTATGACAAGCATGTCTCTGAAGCTTACATTTCAAATTATGCCCTTGAATCAATAATAAAACATAACAATTGTCAATTTTCAGCGGACAATAGCTTAAACTAGAACCTACACTTGACCAACTTAACCTAATTCTTCACTAACCTAAATTGAGAAATTACAACGACTAATAAAATCCGAATTATAGCAATCTCAGTACTAAAAGTAAGACACCGTGAACTACACTAGCAAATGGGAAACCAATCACAATCCGAATTTAACCAAACAAAAAACCCTATCGACATTACAATTTACTTAAATTTTAACCAAACTAAAAATCGTTCGAAATTAATTAAAATAAAATAAAAAATGATAGATCGATTGTTAAGAGAAAACAGCAAAACACACACACACCTGCCACGCATCAAGTGTGCGCTGAAATTCTTGAAGCCATCGATCAGCTTGCATACGAACGGCGTCGTCTGGGTGATGATAAAGCGCGTTTAGGGCTTCTTTCACTGTGTTTTGATGCTCCATCCCATTACCAGCCATTTTTCTTTTTCTTCTATTTTCTCTCTCCTCTTTTGATGGGGAATAATGGCACAGTAGTAGTGAGAAAGAGCGAGGGTTTATGATTTGGTTTGGGTTTGAAATCTGGGATTTGGGGAATTTTATGGATTTTATTTGCAAGAGAGATAGAAAAGGAAGTGGGTTTTATTTAATTTAATTTAATGGGAGGGGAAGAATAGAGGAGAGAGAGAGTGTTTTTGGCGCCCCAAGCTGAAGGTAGGGAGGGTGGTCTGATCAATCACTGGAATAATGAGATGGCAAACAAGGTGCCCCAGGTTGTTGCCGTCTGTTTTTAATGATGTTTTGTTGAGTTTGTGTTGATTTGTAAAGGAATTTGTTTGTTGACCCTTGTGTCAACTTAAGTCCATTGACTATGGTTTATTTACCTAATCTCCTGGATTTGCTTGTATTCTTCATTTTAGTGGGTTGTCAATGAGGGTTAATCATAGTCTGCATTAATGTTAATAAATGCCTAATTTTGGAGGAATATGATTGTAATCATGGGTCGTAACCTGTAATAAATTTTATCAACGAAAAAATACTCAAATGTTATTTTTGAAATTGTAATGGAGTTTACCTCTACAGATACCAAGATGAATATCATCTCATTACAATTTTTCCGGATGGTGAGTAGTTGTGATTGTTTAAACATTATTGTTATTAAGGTTTGCTTATATTCGTTGTCGTCTGTGAACGTTGTTAGTAATGGTTGTCAATAAATGGCTTCTCTCCAGCTGAGAGGTTGAGGATCGCAATAACAATACTCGCCATCGTACCAGGTGCTTAGGTTTCAAATGCTATAAAGCCCCCTGTGAAAATTGTTCATACATATATGGATATGAAAAATTAAGTTTATGTAAGCTATCTTGATGCTCACGGATTCGATTTTTGGATACACTATTTCCGGCCGGTTTTATTGTGGTAATTTACATTCATGGTAAGCTTTTGATCATCAAATACGTGTAATGCGAAGCATACTGGAATTTCCAAGTGGGTGCTTGATAAGATGTGAGCCTATTCCCTCAAAAAGAAAATGTGAACCTAACTATACAAAAACTTAAATGACCTATGGAGGGCTTGACCATCGTGTACAAATACAAATAAATAAGCTTAGAAGGAATCATCGAGGGTGCACGACTTGTTTCATCCCAAATTACATATGCTTAGATTAAAAGGAATTCACGTATCGTCGCCTTTGTATTCGTTGACATTTCACAATATTTTAAAAACTTTAATGAACATGAGTTTTGGGTGGGGATCTGCAAAAAATACAATTTACCAGTTTGAATTATATATTCCATATACATGTATGACATCAACTTCAATTTTGAAATCAGCTACAAAGATAATTAGATAAAGGTTCAATTAAATGAAAACTAGTACATATTAGATGACATAAATTCACTCAAAATGCAACTAATGCAATAGTTCTATACCCATAATTGTGGTCATTAACGTGATAATTTTTTTAACTGGTCGGTTATAAATGTTTATCATGATATGATATATTGTAATCAATGTTTTGATCCTATTCATTTCCAGAGTTTCTTGTTAGATATTGAAATAGTAGATAATTATAGCTTAAATGTATGTGTAACGTTTGTTATTAATATCCAAGGGGTAAGCATTTCCAATTAGGGTTTAGTTTCATAGATATTCACGTGGGAATTAGGGTTCATACTAGTGACTTACGCCCACCTTCCAACCCCAATACGGGAGAGAACGAGGTATAAATATCATCTCCATCAACCTGGGACGTCCTTGACGGTTGTCAGCTTGTTGCTCAATTTTATAGCTTTTTTTTTATTATTTATTTTTTGTCCCTATCATTAATCTCTTCACCACGCATTTACAAATACACATTTATTTATTTTATACCTTCCCTCGCGTTTAATTTTTGAAGCTAGGAATCTATGAGTTATTTAAAGACTTAGATAACATATGAATGCAATAACATAAAATCCTATTGTTACCGATTTGGAAAATTTCTTATATATTTTGCAGTGGGAAACCATAAATATGTAATATTCTGATATCATATATTACCAACTTAAAACATATCCTTATTTGCAAAATAAAATAATATTTCATCTGTTTGTTACCAATATGATATTAACAAATGAGCTAAATACTTTAGTAAACTTGGTTAAGTATAGTAATTTACGAGCTAATGAAACAATCACGTACTAGGGTGCAAGCTATTCCAAACTTAGAGTATTAGGCTAAGTTAAATCAGCGAAAAAAGGAAAAAGAAAGGCAAGTTTCAATAACGAAATTTTATTTAACTAAAGTTGGGAGTCAGATAAAACTAAATGTATACAAGCTCAAGTAACCTGTTATTTACCTTGATTTTATTCATTTACACCTTAAATAGAGATTAATATTAATGAGTTTTGAACCAGTGTTCTCATGCATATGAACATTCCCCATTGTTCTTTTAAGACTCACACCAACAATGATAATGCCTTTATTTCCGTTTTATTATAGTGCTTGCAATTGTTTTAACCCCCACAAATTATAAAGAAAAATAACGAATATGACACGACCTAAACACATTTAAAAAGTTTATCGGTGATTATCCTTTAAATATTCCAATTTTTCTTTACAAAAAAGAAAATTTCTCATTAAAATTTGAAGATAGACCCAAAGAAAAATCCAAATTGAGACAAACACAAATACCACATGCCAATCTCCATTTTTGTGGGCTTTTTACCCTTTTTTTTTTGGAGAAAATCCTGTTGGTGCCCCTGTACTTAATACATTTTCGATTGGTGCCCAATACTTTTTGTAAATCCAATTGGTGCCATTATGTTTGTTGACAATGTTAATCTCTCTTAGCTTTTACCGTTACATAGGCATTAAGTGGCAACTTTATTTTCCTTTTCCATTTTTTTTTTATTTCTATTCATTTCTCTTTGTTCGTTACTGGCTTCCTAGAGCAGAAGAGCACTCCATCTATCTCATCCTCCATCTACCACTCAACTCCTACTCCATCTGTCTCCACTCCCAAAATCTATCACCACTTCCATTCTCCATTGCAATTGCAGTACCTTGAGATATTGAAACTGCAGTACCAATAAGAAAAAAGAAACGAACTTTATGAAAAATATAGCAGAACCTAATTACCTAAGTAAACAAAAGATCTAAATAACTGAAATAGGGAATTGTATATCGAAGAGAAGAACAAGAGAAACCTCGGGCGTTAAAAATCGGCCAAGATGAATTCGAATGACAAAATTGTTGAATCAAAATTGGATTCATCCAACTCAATCATCTTCCTATCTACAGCTGGTCATTGCTGAGATCGAGGTTAAGAGGAGAGAGAGAGTGGGTTGTTATATGTTATGATGGTGGAGGTGGTGGTGTGGAGGAGAGAGAAAATGGAGGGAGAGGTAAGGAGTTTGGGAAACGGATTGGGAGGAGAGAGTGAATGAGTGGTGTGAGAGAGAAGCCACGGAGAGAAGCATGAGTTTAGTGAGCAATAGATCAGAGAGAGAAGCCATGGAGGTGGAAGGGCATGGTGAAGAAGAAAGGAAAAAAAAAAGGAAGAGGCTGACTGGGGACAGAAAAAAAAAATGAAAAACAAAATTCATGTAATTAACGAATGCCATTTGACGGTAAATGCTAATGAGGGTCACAGATCAACTTTGCAACTTTACACAAGGGCACCAATTGAATTTACAAAAAACATTGAGCACAAACCGAAAATGTATTAAGCACAGGGGCACCAACGAGATTTTCCTTTTTTGGGAATTCACAGGCTTCAATGCTTCATCAGTTCATCTTTCTTCAAACTAGGAGACATGTTAAAATCTGGACCCTCAGGCTCAAATATCTCTTGCACTACTAGTCCTAGTACTCATTCACTGCAAGTCTGCAACCGGCGGCAAAAACTCTGCAAAACTCACCAAATAAATACCCACAAACCTTTACATTCTCCAGAAACCATTTAGCTTAAAACTTCAAGTGTTAGAGAGAGAGAGAGCGCAGCATGGACCCTTCACCGACCATAAACATCCCTGAAGAATGGTCGTATACGGCGGAATCCATAACCAATGGTTCCACCACATATTGTCCTCCTGTTGTTTTCATATGCGGACCTAAGAACAGCGGAAAAACCACTTTCTCTCGTTACCTCATTAACATTTTGCTCCTCAGGTTAGTTTTCGGGTTCTTTTCTTATTAGGCTAATTTTAAATATCACTTGGGTAGTCAAGATTTCACCTTTACTACTATTGAATTTATCATGGTACTTGTTGAGATGGAATTTGTTTTGGTGGGTTTGTGTTCCTTTTGGCTATTTCTCTCTGAAAAAAATTTGCAATATGTATTTTTAGTCATGTATTTTATGTACGTAATTGATATGATTGTTTTGCCTTGTGGTTGATTGGCCAGGTTTAGGATAGTTGTCTACATTAAATGCTGAATAATGCCAATTTTGTTAATTCAATTTTGATGTTCAGTAAATATTTTTGATTAAGATGGTGTATTGGGTTTCAGCTTATAATCAAATTATGGACTGATTTTCGTTCTGTAGAGTTTATTTATCTTATGTTTGATGGGTGCATACTGATCAAATTGCTAAAATTTCTTACAGTTTTTGGCTAAAATAGGATACTGTTTTGGTTGTTGAAGAATTTGATGTACTGTTTGGTCTGCTAGCGCCATTGATCTGAACATACTTCGAGCAGATATATTAGTACTAGTGTTAGATTATTGATTTCACTTGGGTGAAAAGCTGCAGTAGGTTAGTACAATGCTTTGTTTGAGTGGAATTTGTGGTCTTGTTGTGGAACTAAACTTGCCATAAAGGAAGAATTCTACTCATAAGGTGATTTATTGGTGATATGAATTATTGTTGGCAGGTATAAGAGAGTAGCTTATCTGGATACAGATGTTGGGCAGCCAGAGTTCACTCCCCCAGGTTGTCTATCACTTACTATAGTTAACGAGATTACTTCAGGTGTGTGATTATTCTATTTCACCTTTCCTAAAATTTTAGTTTCGTATTGTCATAAATCACTTGGAGATCATAAGAGTTTTCTGCTTCTAACTGGTTTCATTTCCTTCTAGCAGACTTGACGGTCCCTTACATGATAACACCTGAAAGGTATAAATGTCCTTAGCTTAATGAAACAGTGATGAACCCATTCTTATCGAATTCATTGTCTTTTTGCCACTGATTGATCATATTGGTGCTTGACTGTCTTTGTTTGATGTATGATCTGCCAGCTTATCTATTATGCTTCTGGCTAAACTATAACATTTCTCTGCACATCAGAACTCTGTTATTTTAAGCCCTGCTTGCCTGTTTAATGTTTGTAAAAATTAAATAGTTTAATGAAATGTGTTTCTTTGGTGTATTTGTCATCTGTTGCCTGTAAATGTAAAACATAACAAACTTGTATTCATAAAAAAAGTTTGGAATATGCCACTGCAGTACATGTTGAAACTAAAACAGTTTGTTGTGAATATGTCTGTGCATTTACATTTGGGTTTCTAACATTTGGAATATGCCACAGTACATGTTGAAACTAAAACAGTTTGTTGTGAATATGTCTGTGCATTTACATTTGGGTTTCTAACATCATCTGGTTGACAATCAATTGTAGAACTTCCTTTTCCGTCAGCATTGCTGCAAAGTGTCAATGTGTCATAGTCTCACAGAGGGTAAAAACTACAAGCTGTAGTCTTGACAATCTTTTCTCTCTGCCTTCAATGCTTAATATTTACTCTCTTCAGTTGAAGCTTCCGGCTCGATTTACTCTCTTCTAGTTTTTACTTTGGGCCATCACTATCAGGGATCCATAGTAACTGTCACCTATTCTATGATGATCTTCTGTTTCTTTCCTCGTGCTACCCCTCCTATAAAGATTTTGTAGAGTGCACCACTGTGGCAACCTTTTTATTAGGCTCAGGGATTGTAGTAAAAGGAAGGCAAAAGAAGAATGTTGGTCACAATGTCCTTTGGATTATAAGTAGAGAGCTTTGATTATTTCAGGAGGTCTGATAACAGAAATACAGGCTTTGGAAGAAGGTTCTCAGCCGGGTTGGCCGTATGATGTGAGTTGGAAACCAAATGAAAGTCTTAGGTTGTTGACCAATCGTTATATATTAAAGTATTAAACTTATTTATAGATAAAGGATTTTCAGAGGAACAGAGGAAAGGTAGGGGAGTAAATAAGTGAATGGAGAGGGAGATCATTGGATCCCAATTATTATGATTCCTTTTATAATAGGTTGAGGTCACTTGAGTTGACTCCTTGTGTTCTCTTCTCCGTGTCATCCTGCTCTTCTCCATTAATCATGTCCAAAATGCTAAGTATTATGTATGGTTTTTGAAGCAGGAAGTTGTTCTCTAGTTCCCACATTCTCTCCCTCCCTCCCACCCTTTCTGATGCTCTAAATTATTTTTTTTTTTGGTTTTTGGGGTTGGAGTTGGGGCAAAGATGGTCAGATAATTGGAAGTTGACAAAGCAATTGAACATATAGAAGGAGCTCTCATGGTTGTCTACACTGATATGCCTAGCGTTGTGGTGAAAATACTATCCTGATATCTGATGCTGCGTGCTGCCCTTCTTTATGCTTGCTTTAATGTTATCTCAGCATCAAATGTGGAATATGTTCTTTAATTTGTTTCCATGTGTTCAATTGTTAGTCAAATATACTTAATTTCACATTATAGTGCATTAGTGCATGACTGATAATCTTTTTTTTGTGTGGATACACGCAGATGCTATTTCTTTGGGGATATTTCTTCAAAAAGAGATCCTGAAACATACTTGAAATGTATAATTGCATTGTATGATCACTACATAAAGGAGTTATGCTTTTCAAGTAAGAACCGAAATCCTGGCCGAGCTGAGCTGCCTCTTATTATAAACACACCTGGCTGGGTTAAAGGTATACTTGGTTTTCTAAAACTTTTTAGATGAATTTTTGTCTCACCCGTCACCACGCTGTGTTGCAAATGGTGTTCCTATTCACTCCTTCATCATTTCTGTATATAACTAACTTACTACAACTTATATTGTGTTGCACAACAGGTATTGGTTATGATATATTGGTGGATATGTTGAAGCACATCGGTCCAACACATGTGGTTAAGATAAACATATTTTCTGAGAAAAAGGATCTACCTGCTGGAGCATTCTGGTTGGATGATGTTGATGATGAGGATGCTATGTTCCACTTGATGGAGATCAGTTCTGCTCACAAGGATTCTTACAACAGAACGTAAGTTCATGTCATTTATAAATGTAGGCAGAGTAGAGAAACACTACTGTTCTAACTCAGATGTCTTTTTTTATAAGCAACTCAAACCGTCTGTTGATATGTATTTTGTTGTGAGCTTTGGTCTTTTTGCATGAAGATTAGGGGTGACCGACCATCTTTCACCCTGATGACCACTGTGGTCTGGGTTGAGAGAAGAAAGTGGTGTCAGACAACTTTGGTTGACTGAAATCACTTCTAAACAAATTTAAGTTTCAATCTTAGACCTTAGAGTTATGTAGGGCTTATACGTATGTTAACCCTGTGGGGGTAGCTCAGTTGGTATGACCTCAGAGATCTATTCCAGAGGTCCCAAGTTCGAGTCCCCTCAAGGCCACTGTAGGTTTTCATGGTCGTTAACTTCAGGGCCCATGGGAATAGTCAAGTAAAAAAAGCTTGGATACCCATTTATCTAAAAAGAAAGAAGTTAAAAGTATGTTTTCTGTCTCATTCAATCCGATTAACCTAATAATTTGTTATTGAATATTAGTCAATCTGAAACATATCTGAACCGAGCATAAACCTAACCAAGCTTCCCTGAAAACTGGGTTTGAGCTTTTTGTGGTTGGGGAGACATTTAAGTCAACTTGATTTGTCCCATGTTAAATGGCCCCTGCGCAGCAGAGAAGTGGATCAGACACCTTAATCTGTAGTTCGTTTCTCACCCTAACAATGTTTACACGTTCGCTGTTGGTTCTTGCTGATAAGCTGTTTGACTTCTAGGAAAGCACATGCCTTTTTTCCATGTAAAAATTTCTTTTGATTGTTGTTCATCAACTTCTAGTTGTGCAAGGTGTGTGTTATATACAAAACTAATAATTCAAGGCAATTATCCTTGTTAATAGTGCATGTTGATCTCTTGCCCCTTCCCCTTATGTCCTGCTAGTGAGATCACATGTCGATATACTGAATATGCACTTTTAGCTCATTTGCTTCCACAAGCTTTAGTCCAGTTTGTGAATCATATAGTGATTACATTGTTCTTGCAGGGTGTTGGTGCAAAAGGAAGCACGCGTTATTCGAGATTTTAAACTGATGGCTTACTTTAGGCAGTGCTTTCCCAAAGATATGGATTTCCCGGGATATAAGGAACTCGGACATGCATTAGCCTGTCATCCTCCTTATCAAGTCTCTATATCAAGGATCAAAATTAGGCATCTTCATTGCCAGGTTTGTTCAATAAATGTCACATTTGCTAGAGCTGGCAAGTTGAGCGTTTCGCTGTGAACACGTGATTTCCTAATTGATGCCGTTTTCTCTAAGCTATTGTCATTTATTTTCTGATGATGAAAGCCCAGTGTTTCATGTGATTCTTTATGCTAGGTCCCAAACACTGAACTCCTCTACAGTCTGAATGCAACCATAATTGGTCTGGGGGTTAGCTCTGAAGAATCTCAATCTCCGCCTCTCTGTTGTGGCCTTGGTATGTGCAGTATTGTAACCACGAAATTCCATTCTCAATCAAAACAATAGTTCAAGCTGATGCTAGTTCATACTCTTTACTTAGTGAACTGGCCAGCTCAGTGTTAAGGATTTACAAAAAAGAAGTTTGCGCTCATGTGTCTTCCTCACAAATAGACTATTCATCTGCACACAGATGTAGTTATCTGATTGAACAAAGAACTTTATGCGAATATGTAGTTCGATACATGGTGAAGCCTCTGAGCAGGCAATGATCGCAATCACTACTCCAGTCCACCAGTAGCCTTTTAACCCTCAATACCTGTTCGTAAAGGTCTATGAACCTTTAATGCTATTGAGTGCTTTCACTCCGTAAATACACCTAAATATGATAAAGAGAGGTGTGAAGTGATCTCAGAACTTGCTTTGAGTGCCGTGTTTGGTTGATGAGCTAAGTTAATGCCCAACTAGATGAATGACTCACGACGTGAAGGGAACTTAGTAGAGCTCCCCGACCATGAGCTTGGGATTTGAAATCCATGGAATGTCCCCTGACCCCAAGGTTAGTGTCCACGCCCCCACCCTCTACCTGGTACAATGCCGACCCAGTTCACTGTTGGGATGGGCTAGTGTGCCATCTACATTAGGTGAAACAGTTTGGTGCTCGTTTAAGGAAGTCCTATTGCTGGTCATTTCAAGCAGATTTATTACTAGAGTCTAAGGTGCCTTGAGAATTTCCAACTGATACTAAATTTCACGCTATCATTGGCTTGAACTTCACATTGACAAAGTGCCTTTTCCTAATTCTAACAGAGATCTTTTCATCTCTTGTTATTCATGACCTCAAGCTAGAAACCGCATTATAAATAACTGGTGCTCGTTTACAAGAGTCCTGTTGCTGGTCATGTCAAGCATATATATTACTGGAAATCTGGAATCGAAGGTGCCTTGAGAAAGAATTTCCAGCTGATACTTATTTTCATGCTATCATTGACTTGAACTTTATATTGTCCTAAATCCAACAGAGCACTGGTCATCTCTTAACTTTCATGAGCTGAAGCTAGAAACCACATAAATTGCTACATACATTATGTTTCTGCAGTTGTCATTTCACATTGCATAAATATGTGACTATGTGTTGCAGGAGTTTGATCTGCATGTAATTATGTTTTTGCTTGCATTCGTTATTATTGCCTGGTAAAGTCACCTTTTTTTCTTTATTTTTACACAAACGCGGTGATATCTCTCCGTGAGAAGGGGGAAGCTTTTCAGTCATAGGGTGATATTTACATTTTCTTCTGATGAATTTTCGTCTCACGCAAGACATGCTCTTGTTTTTATCTTACTATGTGAATCAGGCATTGTTCGAGGCATTGACACGTTGAAGAATTTGCTGTACATAATTACCCCTGTTCCACAAAGTATTCTAGCTACTGTAGATCTTCTGCTACAAGGATATATTCAAATCCCTACTAATTTGCTGCAGGTATAGTTACCTTTCTTTGCTCTTTTTCCCATAGTGCCTCATATATATTTGCCATTGTCCTTCATTTATGTTTGAATAATCACATTTATATGTGAGAAAGCTTATGTAATGAACTATACTACCTTCTGGAGAATGAAAGTGTTAGGATGGTTATGTACTGACATTCACTCATTCTTTTAAGGGTTGTGCTTGATAAACAATATTCTCAAGAGAGGATAGAGGATTGAAGATAGGAATAGGATAGCTGATTGACCATATCAATCTGCTGATTTTGGTGCTTAGTAAAGAGTGGATTGGGATTGCGCCATAGCTGGTTCATCCCAATCTGCTCTTATACAAAAATTAACCATATGAGCTTGTTTTAGAAGGTCTTGGGTAAGACCGTCTTATGGTAAGACAATCAAAAGTAACACTTTCGTTCAAAATGTATCATTCTTCTGATACTTTTTAGTCCAAAAGTAACACCTTTTATTCAAAATTGTTCAAAATATAACCGTCGTCTTACCGTGAGACCGTCTTATATAAGTTTTTTAGAAAATAAAATATAGCAATGTCCTTTGTGATGATACATCTTCATTCAACTGTTGGTTGGTAATTTTACCAAACACCTTTACACAAATTAGCTAGTATTTGCTGATCAAACCAGGTAACATGATCATCTATCAGCTGTTAGCCTGTTAGGTATTGACGCTAGTGCCTCTCACGAGGCTCACTCTAGTCTTAGGGCAGGGTGGAGGGAGCCAGGGAGGGGTCAAAATTATGCAACCTTAGCTCTTTAATCACACAGAGGCTGTTTCCTATATACTCTAGATTGGAATCATATTGAGTGTCTGCTACTTGTTGACTATAGAAGCACAAAACAGAGGCTCACTATATGATAAATTCAAAGTTTGAAAAATTGTCGACAATGACTTTCAACTCCATTGTAGGACTTCCTGTTGCACATTATCATTCGTGTATATACTTGCTGCCATTGTTGTAACTGAAGCCCATAGTCGACAAACTCTTTGCTGTTCCTTCTTCCAAGTCTTGAAAAGTTGAACTAGGAGAAGTAAAAAGAATGGCCAAATGTGTGTGTGCTTTGTAACCAGGCTAACGAGACTTGTTTACACCTGGTTCTACATTGTCGATTTATGCACTCTGTGTGGGGTTGGCTGTTTAGTGTTGGGGAGGAATGCTTCATTTGTCCTACCACCATTAATCAGCCATATTTTGAAATGAAAATACTGTGTCTGCATATCATTTGTATTTTCCGAGTGGCATTTTGTTTTTGCACATGAATCCTTAAACAGGCCTCAAAGCTCTACATTATCTTACTCGTTACTCTCCTTGACCTTCAGGTACAGGGATGCATATCGCCCTACATGTCTGCAAATGTGATTGCAGATAAAGTCATCAAATCACAAGCTTCTACCAGACAGTACCCTTAATATTTATACAAGTAGGCAAAGTCGGTGAAAATCCATCATTTTACAGTTTAATATTTTAAGCAATGTAGTTCCAAACTATCAAGACTATTATTGTGTGTCGTTGGTTGATCATTGATCGTATCACTATCAGAAGGGGCGACTACCTGGCCCTGAGAATATATATAGATGTAAGATGGGAATTTTCGTGGAGACTTGTGTATACTTTCCTCTGAACGATCAATACAATAGTAATGTTTTTAGTTAACAATTTAAAGTTTTGATCCAGGGTTTGCTGCTCTTGTGCAAACATGTCCACCTGATTGACAGTTTATTGCATATTTGCTTGGTGCTCTATCAATTTTTTGCACACGATTGCTTGACAGGAGATTGAAAAGGGTCACTGCTTTCGTGCTTCGAGGTAAACGACACTAACTACAGAACACGACTATAAAAACAGAAAAGTTTAAATATGGCATATTCTCCCTACTCATTTTATTTATTTTGACTTTTAATAGTTGCTGTTTGAGTTGAGCCTAAATTTACGGTTCAGTAACACAACTTAGTTTTGTCTGACAAGAGGATAATTCTTAGCAGACACTAGAACTGAGCACCATCTTCAATGTTGGAATTAATGCCTTGAAGTCTTATGGTTGCAGTAGGCTACCTTACCGTATGTTATGTTACGGTTCGTTACGTTACTGTACGTTAAGTTATGTTATGGTATATTGGGTTATACGGTGTTACGTTATGTTACGTTATGTTATTCCGTATTCTGTACAGACTCATTATTAGTCCTAGTCTGATTAGGAGTCTAAGTTAGGAAATTAGCACTTATTTTCTATCTCCTATATATACCATATGAAGGTCTTATTATTAGACACCCCATTAGAAACATTAAAAGAGCCTTGTGAGATTTGAGAAACACAGTTGTGTGGGAAGGTTTCCCGTTTGTAGTCTCCTTCAAGATATAGTAAAATACTCTTGTTCTGCCCTTGATTTTTCCCTAGTTGGGTTTTTCACGTAAATCTGTGTGCTTTGTTCTCTATTTAATTATTCTCAATATTATTGTTCCGCATTAGATGTTGTGAATCAATCACACCTGGGATTAAGAAGGAGTCAGACCGATCCCGTTATAACAAACTGGTATCAGAGCTTAGGTTGGTGATTGTTTACTTCTGTCATTGCAACTTTCAAGAGTGATATTGATAAGTTTGATCGATTAGTCAATTTCGGTCTATGGAAGGTTAAGATGCATGCCCTCTTGACACAGAACAACTTGGAGACAACACTTTAGGAAAGAGTAAGAAACCAGCATCCATGACGGATGATGAATTTGCGGAGAAGGATCGCAAGGCGTTAAGTACGATTCAGTAGGCCTGGCAAAAACTAACCCGACCCGATAACCCGACCCGAACCTAACCCGAAAAAAGCGGGTTAGGGTTGGGATTTTCGACCCGAAACATTAAATGGGTCGACCTGATTGACCCGAAAACTTAAATGGGTTAGGTTAAGGTTGAAACTTTCAACCTGCTCAACCTGAAAATTACCTGCTCAACCTGAAAATATTAAATGGGTCAGGTCACAGATCAGGTCGACCTGATTTTTATCGGGTTCGGGTCGACCTGATCCGTTTAACCCATCTAAGTTAGAGATAAAAGCTTAGCCCACAAGTGAAATGGAAAAAAAAAAAAACTGACCCAAAACTTAGCCCAAACCCAAGCCCAAAATAAAGATAAAAGAGGGGAAAAAAAAACCCTACCCCTCATTTTATTTTGCCGTCATTTTATTTCTCTCTCTTCCTCACTCTCTCAGTCTCTCTCATTCTCTCATATTCTGGTTTCTGGATCCTTCTTCGCCTCTTCCTCTTCGGCTCTTCGCCTCTTCCTCTCTCCATCTCTCGATCTCACTGTCTCTCTCATTCTCTCTCATTCTCTATCTTCCTCATCTTCAAGCTCTTCCTCATTCACTCTGTCTCACTCTCTCTCACTCTCAGTCTCACTCTCTCACTCTCTCGATCTCTCGATCTCTCACTCTCTCGATCTCTCGATCTCTCGATCTCTCGATCTCACTCTCTCGATCTCACTCTCTCGATCTCACTCTCTCGATCTCACTCTCTCGATCTCTCGATCTCTCGATCTTGTATTGAAGTAAGTTAAAGTATATTCTTATAGTGGTTTTGTTTAGATTAATGGTTTATTCATGTTTAAGTTTTAAACTTTTAATTCAGTCGAATCTTCATCTCTTTTTCTCTTTTTCTCACCCTAACTTTCGAATCTCTCATCTCTTCATCTCTTTTTCTCTTTTTCTCACTTCATTTATGTTTTCTATCTTTTTTTTTTTTACAGATTTAATCAAGTTATACCTCACAAATTCCAAACAAGACGGTTAGTTTTCTCTTTTTCTCACTTCATCTATGTCTTCTGATTATATTTTTAATTCGTTTAATTTAAATTATGATAGATTCTGAGTACATATACATAAATTGCTTTGACTGTGAAGTCTGTTTTCGGTGGATGGTGGTCTGTTTGTGTCTTGTTGGTGTTCAGTGTTGCTGTAAGTTGGTTGTTGCTTAGATTAATGGTTTATTCATGTTTAAGTTTTAAACTTTTAATTCAGTCGAATGGGTAGATTTTGCTTAGTATTTGTGGTTCTGTTTTCATGAGTTTTGTGGTCTGTTTGTGTCTGCCAGAGTGCCAGGTAGTGTCTGCCACGTTGATAGTGTGCAGTAGGCAGTAGCAGCTAGCTGGTTGTGTCTTGTTGGTGTTCAGTGTGTTGGTAGTCTGTTTTCAAGTTTGTGTCTTGTTGGTGTTCAGTGAATTAAACTTGATAGTCTGTTTTCAAGTTTGTGTCTTGTTGGTGTTCAGTGAATTAAACTTGATAGTCTGTTTTCAAGTTTGTGTCTTGTTGGTGTTCAGTGTTGCTGTAAGAGTGTAAGTTGGTTGTTGCTGTATATTAGTGCGTTTTGGTGCGGGTCTGCAGGTCATTGTTAGGATGTGGACTTGCTGTTGCGTGTGATGTGCTGCTGTACACGGATTAAGCCTGTTTTATAGACATTTATCCGCATTATACACTTCAATTCTTTTTTGTTATTTTTTAATTCATACTTTAATTATTAGACTTAATTAGGGTTTCTGATTTCTGAATTTATGCTTAAGAGTTTTCATTTTTGTTTCTTATAGTTTTTGATTTTATGTAGATTGAGGGTTTTGCTCATGATATTGAAGATCTGAGTTCTGATGAGGAGTTAGACTCGACGCCTAAAGCTGCTAGTTGAGAGTCCTTCAATCGGGCTTCGCAGCCGAAACTCAGGAAAGTGCAACCGAATCGACAATGTTCCATTGATTTAAACTTTAAAGTTCTGAAAACTTGGATTTTTTGGTTCTTGTAATTTGTAAACTTGTAAGTTGTAACTCTGTCATGACTGTCAGGCTAGCTGGCTATGTGCTGCCAAAGTGCTTGTAATTTGTAAACTTGGATTTTTTTGGTCATGACAGTGTCACTGTCAGCATGCCTTGAGACTTGAGAGTTTGAGGTGCTTTGAGCACTTGAGGTCTTGAGGAGGTGGCGAGGTGCTGCCAAAGTGCCAACAAGCATTTTTATGAATCATTTTACAAGTGTGCAAAATAAATCAGGTTACGCAGGTCGTTTTCAGGTCGACCTGATCTGTAACAGATCAGGTTAGGGTCAGATTTTTTGACCTGTTTATTAAACAGATCAGGTTAGGGTCGAGTTTTCTGACCTGTTTAGTAATCAGGTCAGTGGGGTTCAACCCGAACCCGACCCGACCTGATCTGTTTGCCAGGCCTACGATTCAGTTGTGTCTAGCAAACGATGTTTTGCGAGAGGTGTTAACGGAGACAACAACGGCGACATTGTGGCTAAAGTTGGAGTCTTTATATATGACGAAGAGTGTGACCAATCGTCTACTATTGAAGAGTAGACTCAAGGATCTTCGTCTTCAGGAAGGTAAACCCATCAAGCCTCATATAAATAACTTTTTCTCAATAGTTGTTGATTTACAAAATATTGAGGTAGAGTTAGATGATGAGGATTTAGCAATTACCTTGTTATGTTCATTACCTCCTGAGTATAGGCACTTCAGAGAATCATATTTAGTTGGTCGTGATGAGATTTCTGTGGAGGACGTCAAGCATCACTTGTTACAAAGGGAATTGATAGAAAATCAATTAACTGGTAAGAAAGAGGAGCATTCGAGAGAAGCTTTAGTTGTAAGGGAAACATGTGATAAACAGTCTAATGGGGGTTCTTAAGGAAACTCACGACACAAGAACCTAATTTGCAACTATTGCAAAAAGAAAGGTCATATTAAGAGGGATTGTCTCAAGTTAAAGAACCAGGAACAGAGTACTAGATCTGATGAGCAGGAAAGTGACGATAAACCTGGAGAGTCAAATCTAGTTAGCTACGTTCTTTTGGTGCAGGATGGTTCATCTAGATTAAATAGTAATTGGATTCTAGATTCAGGTAATACTCACCATGTGTGTCCTTTTAGAGATTCGTTCTCTACCTATGATGTTGTTCAAGGTGGAGAAATTAAGCTTGGCAATGGTGCACCATGCAAGGTTGCTGGGATTGGGACAGTAAGGGTGAAGATGTTTGATGGCACTATTAGAATTCTGGATAAGGTAAAACATGTCCCTGACATTAAGAGAAGCTTTATCTCGTTGAGTACTCTAGATGATAAGGGGTACAGTTGCATTATTAGAGGTGGAAAGATTTATGTCTCTCGAGGTGCTAAGATCGAGATGAAAGGTAAGAGAGTTGGGGCATTGTTTGAGTTGGTAGGATCTACCGTTAAGGAGACAAATTCAGCAAGTACATCAAGGTTTGGTGTTAAGAAAGTGTGGCGCAAGAAAATTTGTAACCTAAGTGATCAAGTTGTGGGTAGTCTACCCATCAAGGAGTCCAAGTGTGTCTTGGACATTAATCAAGTTCCTCAAGTTTGAGGTGGAGCCCTTCGGGGTCTTTTGAAAGAAAAGGGGGTTAAGTTTGAAGCTCGTGAATAATTCGAGACGAGGCGAAAAATTGATTTCTGGAGAAGATTCAAGTCAAGGTGGAGATTTGTTGGAATTAATGCCTTGAAGTCTTATGGTTGCAGTAGGTTACCTTACCGTATGTTGTGTTACGGTTGGTTACGTTACTGTACGTTAAGTTATGTTATGGTATATTGGGTTATACGGTGTTACGTTATGTTATTCCGTATTCTGTACGGACTCATTATTAGTCCTAGTCTGATTAGGAGTCTAAGTTAGGAAATTAGCACTTATTTCCTATCTCCTATATATACCATATGAAGGTCTTATTATTAGACACCCCATTAGAAACATTAAAAGAGCCTTGTGAGATTTGAGAAACACAGTTGTGTGGGAAGGTTTCCCGTTTGTAATCTCCTTCAAGATATAGTAAAATACTCTTGTTTTGCCCGTGGTTTTTCCCTAGTTGGGTTTTCCACGTAAATCATTGTGCTTTGTTCTCTATTTAGTTATTCTCAATATTATTGTTCCGCATTAGTTGTTGTGAATCAATCACACCTGGAATTAAGAAGGAGTCAGACCGATTCCGTTATAACATTCAACATCTTCGACAAACAACGAGGTACTAACTTTGATATTACACATTGGAATGGCGGAGAGAGCGACTTTAATCCAAATCCACGAATGCCATAGAAGCGAGCTTAATGGTTCGGACCATAGAGAGATGCAGAAGGTGATCGGAAAAGCATACCAAAACAGATACGAGGGCATCACGACCAAGGCCAGCAGTAGAACTACTAGAGGGAGAGAGAAGTCTCCACACTGTAAACGAATATGGGTAGCATTGTTACTTGAACAACTGAGAGGTACTTTCACTGATGTGAAGAGAAATGATATGAGGAGAATGACCATAAGCATCAGTTTTATTGCCTCCAAGGTGATTATTTGTTGGTCTATCTCTTCATTCCCTTGGGTGTCCCTATACCAGTCAGGCATGCTTGTATGGAGATTAAACAACTTCAAGACGAGCAGAATGACGTATTGTAAATCGAAGTAATACATGTTTTGGAAATTTGCTTGAAACTTCAGGAGATTGACACTTGAAAATGTGACGAAAAATGTGAATTTTGGTCTGTTTTCTTAGAGAGGGGGAAGAAAGACAGAGAAGGGAGACAATATATAATACTTGTAGCAAGAACAAAGGGTAAAAGGGATGTTTTTTTTTCTCTTTTTAATTGGTACTATGGGTTGGTTGATGCATGGAATGTTCTCACATCACCCATTCACCAAGGCAGGGCCGTTTCAGAGGGGTAAGCAAGAGGTGCGACCGCCTAGGAGTTTATTTATATATTGACGGTTGCATTATAGAAACATGCGAATGTGTGGCTCAGTGATTTTCACTTTTCAGTGTTAATAAAAGAGTATTTTTAATTTGTAGATATTGATACCTTTTTTTATAAATTTATGGTTAATATTTAAACTTTAAAACAAGTTATTGATATCTTAGGGGCCCTTATTTTCATTTCGCCATAGGGCCCCTAAAATGTCTGAAACGGTGCTGCACCAAGGCAAGGTCATTTCTCTCTCTCTTGACAACTTCTTTTAAAATAATCAACGTAGTTTTTGGGCCTCTTATCAACAAAAGGATACACATAAGCTAATTTGTCCGCTATATAAAGGTGCCAGGTCGACAGAGATTGAGATTGAGATTGATTTGTACCTTTGTCTTAAAAAAAATTGGGATGTATTAAAGCTTAGTGACCCTTACAACAGTGAGTACCATTTCAAAAACCAAAACGAGAAGGCTTCTCTCTCCAGAGTAAGCCTCTTTCTCTCTCATTGAGTGTTTCCCTTACTCCCTTTGAGTTTTCCTTCCCTTTGTGGTCCTTGAATTTTCCTTCGTTCACTCCATCTTCTTCCTTTTCCTTTCTATATTCATCTCTTCCTTTCTTTAATTAATCCATCACCACCCACCAAACTTCATCCCCATCCTTACACCTGTCAACCTCCCATTCCACCCCAACTACATTCATTTACTATCCCTCTTTATTTAGCTATGGATCCACCAGATAAAACTGACACATACATTATTCTCACCTTAGAAAATCAACAAATTCTAGTACCCCAAACCCCTCTACTTCAACACCAGAAAAGGACACCCACCTTCCTGCAAATTCTCCACTCACAGATTTTGTCCACAATTTATGCCTAGGTGGTAGAATTTTCTCTGATCTTCCGATTAATATGAGACTTGCAAGCTTTATTCTCTCAAAACTCTGGATAAGTCAAGGAAATCCCGCCGTCTCAATCATGAATGCTACAGATTTTCTCATCACCTTCAAGTATCAAAAAGACAGAGACAAGGTTTTTGAGCATGGAACATGGGCTGTGCTTGGCCACCATTTAATTTTGAAAAAATGGAACAAATCTATCAACCCGGATTCCTTCCCTTTTCAGCTCTCTCCCTTCTGGGTTCAAGTCCATTGGTTACACTGGTCTTGTATATCCCTGAAAAATGCTATCAGTGTTGGGAAAAAGTTTTATAAATTAATTGGTACTGATAAAGTCTCAAACCAACATTGTATTATCCGTGGCTATCTCAGGATCAAGGTCATGTTAGACCTGAGGAACCCCTCCCTAGAGGATTCTTCCGCAGTGATTATGATGGGGAAAATCGCACCTGGGTGGAATACAAATACGAACACTTGGCGGATTTCTGCTATGCTTGTGGCAAGCTTGGTCATGTTCAAAAGGATTGTAAAATTATCCCAGCCCCAATCTATTCCCTCCCTGATAAAAGCTATTCAGTAGATCTCAGAGCTACCGACCGGGATGACTGGATTAAGCCCCTAATCATCTACAATGAACCCCTTGAAGAACGTTCAATTAATCCTGATGAAGTAACCTTTGAAGTGCAACTTAAGAGAAGTGACGAGACAGATTCCATGGCTGAAGCACCACTGCTCACGGTGCCCCGATTCAAACCGGGCACAAGTTCTGATGTTCGAATCCCCATACAAGTTGACATATTCGGGATGGATGACAGTGACCCCTCGGGCGCCCTCGGGCCCAACGCTACTACACTCTCAGGTCACCATCCAGGTTTGAAAAGTTGCCCCATATCTCATGAAAGTTTCTGGTTACCCCAACTATCTAACCCTACTACACCACCACTCTCTACTCTTGACCCAATGGACTCAAATACTAAACTTGTTTCCATCCTCCACAAGGCCCAACCATATTTATCTAGCCCCAAATCAGCCTACCATCTCCCTTCTTACTCTAATATCCCAATACTCATTACTTCACCATCCAGCCCAATATGCCTTCACCCCCCCATGACTCCTTTTACACTGTAACGGAGCCTGATGATCTCCAGCTAGCTCAATCTCCCATCTCTAGCCCAACTCAATCCCCTCACAAATTTATTAACCTCTCATCCCCTTTCACTCCATCTACCCTTCAGCTCACCCCCACCTTCAATAAACTTTTTCAACGCCTTTCTTTGAAATGGAAAGCTGACCATGATAATGAGGAACCTGACTCCCAACCTCCAGCAACCAAAAAACCTGCCATCTCACTCCCTGACCCCACCAACAAAGGAAAATCCCCACTTCAGGAACCTACCCCACCTCCCTCCAGACGAAAATTGTCAAAAGCCACCCAAAAAAAAGCAATGAAAAAAACAACAAAACCCACTCCCACTGTGTCTCAGCCAACCCAAATCATTGACGCACTAATGGATCAATTTGATCGATCCTCCAGGACTATTATAGCGGGCAATCTAAGGCCCTCGGTGTCCCAATGAGAGCGATTTACTGGAACTGTCGGGGCCTCAGCCGACCCGCGACAATACTACATTCCAAGGCCTTGATCCGCTAATTTAATCCCGATGTCTTCTTCCTGTCGGAAACGATGATTCAGGATACTAAAACTTCTATAGAGGTTCGCTCTCTTGGTTTTTCTCATCACAAGACTGTTTCTGCTGCTAGCTTATCAGGGGGCCTCGCTCTCATGTGGAGGGAAGATAGAACAACTTTGATCCAAGCGGTTGCATCCACACTCCCCTCATACGCCATGGCCAGCAATACTCTCAGCACCACTCTCTGCAATGATGTGGATGGTGTTTTGAGAGACTTTTGGTGGGGTAAAGACCCGGATAAAAGAAACATGTACCTCAAGTCTTGGAAATCTATGTGCATCCCCAAGAAGCAAGGGGGGGCTCGGAATTAGAAGACTCAAACAGTTCAACAAAGCCATTCATTCCAAACTGGCTTGGCAGGTTTTTAGTTATGCAAAACGCCCTTGGGTCTCTCTACTCAAGCAAAAATATTGCAGACGTCACGAATTTCACCATGTGCCCCTAAATGCAAGTGACTCCGCTGTCTGGAAAGAGATAGCTAATGACAGGGACCTCGTCCTCAAAGCTGGCTGTTTCTTAGTGGGAGATGGGTCCACTATAAATATTTGGAACGACCCTTGGGTTCCTAACCTTCCGGGCTTCATACCTACGGCTCACCCAACAGCCACTACAAGTGTTTTCAAAGTTGCGGACTGCATTGTTAACTCAGCTTGGGATGTTAACCTTATTCACGAGCAGTTCGATCCACCCTCTGCTACAGCCATCCTCCAAATTACCCTTCCCTCCACCCCCTCAGCTGACTCCACCTTATGGACACATGATAGATTAGGGGAGTACACTGTCAAGTCTGCGTTCCATCTACTCTCTGACCCCACCCTTTCGAATGAAAATTTTGAGCCTGGCTTTTGGAAACTTATCTGGAAAGCTAATATCCCTCACCGAATTAGAATCTTCCTCCGGCGACTAGCCTCAAATGCCATCCCACTCAATAATACCTCCACCACCGCATCACTCATATCGACCCTTCTTGCCCTCTATGCAACTCTTCTCCAGAAACTGGGAACCATCTCTTCTTCTCTTGCCTGCTGGCACGATTTGTTTGGTTCCATTGCCTTGGCCTCCGCACCGACAACATTGCCTTCACCTCTCTCTATGAGTGGCCACCCCAATGTCTCAACCCTCGTTCGGACTTGCTGCTTCCTCAATCGAACTCCCATGAAGCTGCTGGCCTGGCAGCCTTCATTCTCGATTCCATTTGGTGGTTTCGTAACAAGAAAATACATGAGCATGGTTTTGACATCTCGGACCCCTCGGTCCTTCTGGATACTATCAACGCACGCTGGAAAGAATGGAACCTCTTGCCAAATGGTAATACTACCCCGATCCCACCAGCCCCCAATATTCATGTGCCGCTCCCCCAATGCGAACATATATATTTGTAGATGCTGCTGTTCGTCCTACATGCTATGTGGCTGCTTGGATTAAAATCAATGAAGACGGCACTACTACTACTGCGGGAGCCACTGATATTGTCTCCACATCACCTGCACTTGTCGAAGCTCATGCCATCCTAGGAGCCCTCTCCCACCTAAAGAGCATTGGAGGCTCTCATGGACTTTTTTTCACTGATGCAAAGCTCAATGTTGATGATCTCAAACGAGGATCCCCCTTTCCTTGGGTCACTCGCTCCACTCTTATGGATGTTTCTGCTTTACTGCTTTCACTTTGTTCGGATGTAATATTTATACCTTGTTATAACAATTATCGTGCTCACAATTTCGCCACATGGGCTTCCTCATCAGGGTTCTCGGGCACAATGGCCCCTGAGGAGATGCACATGTGTGAACCTCTTATGTAGCTGCTGTAATCTTCTTTTGAGTTATTCAGTAATGAGAAGTACTTGGTTTAGCAAAAAAAAAGACCCTTACAACAGTAACCCGAGACGCCAGTCTCTTGATCCCTTTAGTTTATCAGTTTTGGCTCGTCATCTGATCCCCTTAGTTACGATTTAGCTGAAAATGACTGGTTCTTATTCAACCCGCTTTCATAGAGTAATTTTGTACTAGTATGCCAGCTCAATTGATAATACATTATCTTAACATGCTAAGCTTTTGGAATGTGAAGTCATCCTATTCCATTTGTAATGTCATAATTATCTTATTTAGACAGTTTTTTTCTTCTTTATTTGGTTTTAAATGAGGCACAAAAGTCATGATAGGTCGAGCCCTAAACTTCACAGTTGGGGAACAATATAATCATGTTCTTTTCGTCGTCTTCATGCTGTATTCCATTTTGTTCCGCGCCGTTCTGTAATTCGTTCCGTCCCGTTCCGCATTCTGCACTTCATTTTGACCCTCTTTAGCAATTGGCTGGTGTCATTAGCTATTGCCTGATGGCTGGTGGTCGATGGCTGGTATTGTTAGCTGATTTGACCGGCTGGTAACCTTGGATGTATAGAAAGAGATGTCTGGTAACATTGGCTGGTAACATTGGCTGGTAACATTAGCTGGTTATATGTAAAATGACTAATAAAGACATTCATATGATTGAGGAATTTGATGGCATAGAAGTAAATAATTGCAAGTCTTGGACTATTATGTCATTGGACTATATTAATGCCACCAGCCAATACCCATAAGCCAACCTCTTTTGCTTTTCGAAAGTTGGCTTGTGGCGTGGGAACCCAAAAGCCAATCTCAGATCGAAGCTAACATCCAAACACCAATATTGGATGATGGACTGGTCAAACATCAAATTTTGCCAAAAGCCACCTCACAAGCCAACATCCAAACACCCCCTTTGTCTCACATTTCGTTTCATTTTCCGCGCCGTTCCATTCTGTTCCGTACCATTTCGTTCCTCACCGTGCCGCACCATTCCGTTGAAGAGAACATGGCCTTTTCTGTTAAGTGAATAACCCACATGTGACTATGTGAGTGTCCCACATCGAAAGAATGGTTGTTAAGTGAATAACCCACATGTGAGTGTTCCACATCGAAATAATGGATGTTAAGTGAATAACCCACACGTGAGTGTCCCACATCGAAAGAATGGAAAAGAGCAGACTAACATATAAGTTGGTGAATTACTTCACCTAACACTAATTGATTTGTGTTATTTTGGATTCTAATATATATATGTCATATGTGAAGATCATATACCTTACTACTTTACCCTAACGGAAACTCCAATGACAAATCTTAATCATGTCCTATATATGAAGATATCCTCGTTTGTCATTCCAATCAACCAAGAGATCTATTTCAGGCCATTTTTTTAGTTAAAATTATATGGAGAAAGGTACCAAACTTGAGGACTATTCCTTAAAATAAAAAACAAATTAAAAAAATAAAAAAAACTTGAGAACTATATTGTATATGCATGAAATCAAACTTAATCACTAGCTCAAACCTCTCATGGTACTTCTAATAGCTTATGAAAGTGTCCAAATTAACTTCTCTCATGGTACTTCTAATAGCTTAGGAAAGTGTCCAAATTAACTTCTCATATACTCCCTCGTCCTAGTATATCGAATATATAATGAGACAATCATAATTTGTATTTTAGAAAAATGTGTTGAGATGGTTATCCAGAAAGTACTATTTGGATTAACTATTGTTTTTTCCAAATTTGTCGCTTTATTAGCGAAGTACAGATTTCCTTTGATCGGTTTCTCCGAAAGTAGTAGACTAATCTCTTCTTTTGTTCAAAAAAAAAAAAAAAAAGCGTAGATTTTGTCCTTGTTATTTCTATTATGAAATTTTGCTCTCTCGATTAGGGTTATTGTTTACGATTGGACTATCAGCTATTCAGATGTCCTCGACCGAAGGAAACAATCAGGTGACAATTTTGAATTCGAAAAACTATGTCATACAATACATGCAAGACAAGATAAATCAATATAATAAATTGAAAGTCCTGAATTGACTTTGAGACTAAATAAATAAATAAATAAATAGTTGGCCATAATATTGATCCTCAGCCTTGAACTTGCTTGGACCCTCCAACTCTCACATTGGACAATGATGAATTGATGAGATCATTTCATTGCTAGACACTTTTTAATATTTGGACCCTCCAACTCTCACATTGGACTATGATGAATTGCTGAGATAATTGCTAGTCCGCAAATACTTGTATACGGCGGCCGTATACGATAGGGCTTCGCGTGACTGGGCTGGGCCGCGCAATCGAAGGCGCGCGTGTTCGCGGCCCATAACTTGTTCAGGAAATGGTTTAAACCTTTTTAAGTGTTTTATAAACATTAGTTCTGTGTCTAGCTTAGCGGTGCAGTTCGTCCACTATTTTCCGCCAACCCATGATCGATTCTTGTTTCCAGCGTTTTTGCTTGTTTATTTTGTTTGTGTTTTTTTTCCTTCTTGAATGTAATTGTAATAATTATTATATAATTCTCATGATCAATCATGATATGATTGGAATTATTTTTTCATTTTAGCTTCAACGGTTTATAAACATTAAATGAAATTTAATTTATAAAAAGGATGTTGGTGCTTGAATAAGTGATACCACAATAAAATAAACTAACACTAGAGTTTAAAAAACTAACACGACATACAAACAAAGTGATATTGGAGTTTAAAAATCTATCTCCACAAGAGAACAAAAAAAGTAACACATGAGTAAAATAAACTGACACGACAAGGTAATCGAGTGACACTAGAATAAATAAGCTAACACCACAAGACAAGGTGACCCTCAAAAACCAAAATTGCACCATACAACAATAAAGGAATACTACAACCAAATAAACTAACACCATTGCACCAAAAAATAAAAATAAAAAAACAAAAATAACACCACAATATAACAAGGTGACACAATAATAAAATTAATTGACACCACAAGACTATTTAGTGACACTAGAGCAAAATAAATTGATACTAATAGATAACATAGTAACACTATACCTAATTGACCTATATAAACGAAGATAATGGTGGACAAAAAAGTTACATTTATTAAGGAAAATAGAAAAAGACAGATGAAAAACTCAAATAATAACAACAAGATAATAGTATCAATGGATGAGATCCGAATACATGACCAAGGAAACTCAGGCAACCACTAGGATAGCATTTTTTGAATCCGGATGCATCTGTGACTTTATTTTAGAGTAAAAACACACTTAATATATTCATAGCAAAAATGGTGCCAATATATTGAACTGTAGTGTTAGTTTATTTTGATATAGTATCACTTTATTGTCTTGTGTAAAAAAAAAGTAAAAAATTACAGTGTCTGATTTTTGTCTTGTAGTGTTAGTTTATTTTATTGTAGTGTCATTGTATGGCAATATTGTGTTAGTTTATTTTAATATGGTATCACTTTGTTGTATTGTTATGTCAATTTATTTTGTTGTACTGTCATTTTCTTTACTTGTGGTGTCAATTTACTTAGTTATAGTATCACTTTATTACTTTGTAGTGACAAATTTTTAAATTTTAGTGTCAAAAAATGAAGGGAAAAAACATCTTATAGCAAAAAAGTGATGCTTTAAGCAAATATAGAGTATAAAATTGATATTTATATGGGTTAAAAGATAAAGTAAGAAGACAAACAAAGAAATTAAACCAGCACCAAATGAAAATTTTGATTAAAAAAAAATCTTAACAAAAATAATGAGTAAGAAAGAGAAAACAAAGAAAAAAAACGTCCTACAAGTTTACAGGACTCGAACCTGGGTCAATATCCACTAATACCTTGCCTCCAGCCAGCTACTCTATCAAACGCTGATGTCAATAGGTGCAGTGCAATATTTATAATATAAATAAAATAAAAGGACCAAAAAAAACACGCAACTCAGTCCCACTAGACGCGCGTGCTGGGTAGTTATGTTCACGCGGTCGCCCTACCGCATAAGCCGGCCTTATAAGAGAGCGATTGCCCATAAAATTAAATTTATATAGGACAATGTTAATTTTTGGACTAAAATATACTAAAAGAATGTTATATTTTGAATCCAAAAAAAAGTGTTAGAGTGTGTCCTTTCTTACTTATTAGACCTTACTAAATTAGTAATCTTTACATGATGATAAGTTCCAACCAGTAGAGACTACTTTTTCAATCAATACCAACCACTAGAGACTACTTTTTCATTCAATAGCAATATGAGTAGAGGCCTACCTATAATTAGATGAGTATACTTATCAGTACTACTTATTGAATCCGTACATGCGATTTAGCATATATGAGGATGCTTTATTCGTACTTATTGAATCAAGACATGCTACTTATAATCAGATCAATATATTTATTAAATCAATACTAATCAATAGAAGGACCTAATTGAATCCATAGTCTTTACATTATAATAAAATCGAATCAGCTAGAATCAGTAAAAAAAAAAAAAAAAACGCACTCTTACTTGTAATTGTTTTACAATATAAAAAGAGATTGCTTAACGTAAATCGCTTGCTTAACGTAAATTCTTTTTCTCGTAATACCCTTACCAAAATTTACACTACTTTCTCTCTCCTTCGTTTGTCTCCCTGCCAATTCTCCCTTCTCCTCCCTGTTTTTCTTTTCCTAACTACCAATTCTCCATTCATGACTTGCATAGCAAAAAAAAAACTACCACCATCGACTTAAAACCTCCATAGACCATAGTCCCAAAGGATCGGGTGTTGCCGCCTTGCGAGCAGGGTTGTGGTTGTGGCTGGGAAGTTTGGCAATGCGGTGGTTGTTTGGCTGGGAAGTTGACCGGCAGAAAAAGGGTGGTGGGCGGTGCCGAGGTTGGGTGGTGGAAGTCGATCGACATGAGGACTGACAACCGGCGGGCTGACGGCGAGGGCGATGGGTGTTAGGTTTCAGTCAGTGGACGTTCGTTTACCACACCCAATCCCTCCGATCCGTTGCGTCCCAACCCAAGTTCGCAGTCAATGACCTTTGCCCGCCACCAAGCCGATCCACCACCACCGACCTACCACCACACCAAGCCGATCCACCACCACCGACTCACCATCACACAAGCCGATCCACCACCACCGACCCACCAGCACACAAGCCATCACCAATAAACCCTAAACTATTAATAATTATAACAAATTTAAATTTAAATTTATTTATCATCTTTAATTCTGTCAAATATTGTCTCGATCAGAATAGGATGATTCATCGGACGAATAGTGAAAGTTAATAGAAATATTTGAGAGAAAAGGTATGAGGTAATGTAAGTCGATTTTCAAAGAAAGAGGGTACTTTAGGAAATATTACGCCAAAACTATTTACGTTGAGTAATTCTGGATTTACGTTGAGCAATTCTGTATAGAAAAGCTGATATTTAATCATGAAGATGTTTATATATAGATAATTTGAATAGCACGTGTTTGGCTCGTTAGAAAATAAGCAATATCAATACCTTGTAATGTTGCAACATTAGGTCAAAGTTCCAGTCATTTACAGAGTCTGACTAACATTGGGAGGTGCCTTTAAGTCCTTAACAAAGCTCAAAGTTTCTCTTTGCCAAGCCAAAAATTAAAGAAGAATAATACACCATTCGTTTTAAATTCTCATTTCCATTCAACTTTTCACGGTCTCCAACGCAACACTGTAACAATAATAACTAAAGAATAACTATAAAATAAAAATTAGTATATTTATGATACTGAAAATTTTTATATAAAATGGAACTGTATTTTAATTTGTAAACTTCATTATTTTTTTTAACAAATTAGTAGTTAAAGTTTGGATCTTAAGAAGTTAAAATGGAAGGAACAAACTGGAAGGGATTGGAGTAGATGACTGGGATAGTTTCGGGATGTGTGGTAAAGTCCACAAGATCGACCGTTATGTCAGGTAAATGGCGCGCCCAAACCTTCATTTGCACAGATCAAACAAAAGGGGATTTCTCCTATTTTTGGCCAAACTAATTTCACTTCCCAAAAAGAAAAAAAAAATCCCCCAAAAGAAAACTCACGCTTGATGAAAATTAGCCAAACCCTCGTTTGCCTATCCTTCTTCTTTCGACCCAAGAGAGAGAAAAGGTCATGATTTTGGTCTGTTTCTTTGTCTCCCAAGATCATGATCTAATCTCATCCCCTTTTTCCTCGCTAACCCACATTCATTTTCATTCACATTTTATCAAAATCACACAAAAAAATAGGAACCAAAAAACCCAATCTGAAAAAAAGCTTTGATCTTTGAGATTGAATTCCAATGCCCAGAAGATGATTTCAGGGCATTCATTCAGGCTTTTCGTCGAACAGGAGCTAGGCAAGTTCCCACATTTCGTAATCTATGCAATCCTTGAATGGACCCTTATTGCCTTGCTCTTCCTAGATGGGTTCCTAGCCCTTGTCTCCAGCGAGTTCGCTGAGTTCTTCGATCTTCGAGCCCCTTGCGTGCTGTGTACGAGGATCGATCATGTTTTAACGCGTAAGAGGCTGCGTTGTAGCTACAACGATTCGATATGTGAAGGGCACAAGAAGGAATTATCCTCATTGGCATATTGCCATGTTCATAGGAAATTGTCTGATATAAGAAGAATGTGTGAGGGTTGTCTCCTTTCATTTGCCACTGACAACAAATCATCTGATTCTGATGCTTATAAGTCTCTAAATGGGGCTCTAAATAAGGACATTGAAGGGTTGTTTGATGACAATAAATTGCATTCATCTGGGAAGGATGATATGGTGCAAAGTGGGAATGGGAATAATGATAATGGGAAATTGATGTATTGTTCATGTTGTGGGGAACCTATGAAGGTTAAGTCCTCTAAAGGGTATCAAAAGGGAAGTGGCAATATTAGTTATCCTGCATTCCCTAATCATCTTGTTAGTAGGCTTGCACAGGCTCCTGCTCCTTCCCCTCGAGCTCCCTTTGCTCCGTGGAGGGCAGAGGAAGCGCGGAACACCTTGGAATTGACTCATATCCGGTGCCAGGAGCTTAAAATGTCCAGTAATAGCCCTCCTGAGGAGGAAGATAACCGGAGTTTAGTTGACCCAGGTAATTACATGATCTTGTGGTCTCTCATATGCCTCTTTTCCTAGTTTTGTATTGTTATCATCGGTAGTAATTGCATATTGTTCTCTACAACCCCCAAAAAAAATATCCACAACCAAAAAAAGGACAAAAGAATAAGAGATAAATGAAGAGAAAAGGAACAAGCTGAATATTGATTTGTGCTCGACTATAATGTACTATCCTGTACGGCAAGGGAGATGTGTACATGTTATGGTTGCAATTTGCTTTGGGTGGTGATAATGCTGAAAATGCTACCCTCGGTCACAGTTTTGGTGGCTAACTGCTATTACATTTAGCGATTTGATTCTCGCAAAACACAGCCTGAATAATTTTTTATCAAATTGGAGGGACAAGTGCAATGTCGACAGCCTTACTAACTTTGGAATTCGTTTGATATGTGTTTGTGGTACTCCAATTTCTGTGTGAGCAAATTGTTTAAGTTAGATTTTGGTCCTGAATGTGAATGAGAATTATGAACGTAAGCAGTAAACATTATTTCATATAGAAGCAAAATGTGTTGTTTGTGTCATTTTTATCATGTTTTGGATGAATGAGTCGAGGATTTATCCCACGTTAGTTGCACTCCAACACACAGATACTTTGACCCTTAAGTCCTTGTTCTTGATTTAGGTAAGTGAAGTTGATGATCAAATATAATATATTTAATATATCACACAAGGATTCTAGATTTTTAACATTTATTTATAGGGAGAAGAATATCATCTTACCTCATTAATCCCAATTGTTTCCTTGTAGCAGGGAAGGAAGATGCCAGGGCTGCACCAGGGCCACCACTGATTGAACCTGACGATCTAATGGATGATGCCAATAGAACTCCTTCTTTTATTAGAGGAAACAGGTTTTTCGGCATCCCCATAACAGATTCAGCAGCAGCAAGCCCAAGGTGGGCTAATAGGATGCCAAGAAAATCACTCCTTGACAAAGTCGAACTAGCTTCAGATCCTGTTGAGGCAATTGCTGGTAATGAGACAGATACCGAGGCTATCTTGAACCGCCTAAAGAGACAAGTTCGTTTGGATAGAAAATCCCTCATAGCTCTATACATGGAGTTAGATGAAGAGAGAAGTGCTTCTGCTGTGGCAGCCAACAACGCTATGGCTATGATTACACGATTACAGGCAGAAAAGGCAGCTGTCCAAATGGAGGCCTTGCAGTATCAGAGGATGATGGAGGAGCAGGCAGAGTATGATCAAGAGGCTTTGCAGATGATGAAGGACTTTCTTGGTAAGAGAGAGGATGAAATCAAGGACTTAGAGGCCGAGCTTGATCTGTATAGAGACAGATATGGATTAAGGGAGATTACGCGTGGGGATCCCCTTGAAAGGTCTCAGTCCTTCTCTTCCTTCACAGAGAGGTCTGAGCATGGGAGCCCGCTTTTCAGCATTGTTGCCACAGATACTGAGATGGAAGGGCACGAGCATGTTTCGGATAAGAGTAACAAGTCATCACGGGACGAACTTGAGAATATTGGAAGGACGATTGAAGATAATGATGATGATGATGATGATGATGAAGATAATGGTGGATTGTCAGTTGACATTGAGCGCGAGAGAGCTTTTCTCTTGGGTCAGCTAAGAATGCTGGAGTCGAGAATACTCCATAATTCGACAGATAGTGTAGCTAGTTACGAAAAGCAAACAGGTAATCGCCTTATTGACCACCCCCAAATGAAAAGAAAATCAAAAAAGAAAACTTATAATGGGTAGCAATTGATCAGCCACCCACCATTCCTGTATTATTTATCTTTTATTTTCTTTGGCTTGGTTTTCTGAAGCAGATGGGAATGATAACATGATAGCAAAGGAGGTATCCGAGCTAGGGGAGAAGCTGAGGGCCCTTGAAGAGGATAGTAGATTCTTGAAGCGCGCTCTTCTCATGCTCCAGAAAGACAGGATAGAAGGGAGTAGGCTTTTGACAGACATAGCTCAGAGTCTTCAAAAACTTCGACAAATGGATACTTTACCTTCGGGGCCTGTTATTGCTGTTGCATCCTAGTCTTTGGAATGATTTGGTAAATCTTACTCTCTTCTTCTTCTTTTTTTAACAGCATAGTAATTTTCAGTGAATATAGGCTAATTGCCTTCGATCATCTTACTCTCTTCTGCATTGCTTGATTGCATTTGCACTGTAAGAGTGAAAGGAAAAAAGAACAAAGATTCACCAAACAGGAGATAAATGCTACTGTATATCCATTATCAACATCTAAAAACACGTTTTTGGGTTATTTACTTTGATTCTTGAAGTAATTAACTTCAATTGCTATTCAGCTGCTTGTCGTTTTCTTACAACAGCTCTATTTTATTTATTTATTTATTTTTTTTTTGCTCTTGAACAACAGCTCTATTTTTGGTGAACCTGCTGAATGTAATAAAATTTTACCTAATCACGATGCTTCTGCGTTTGGCTATAGATCTGAGATGTATACACACAATGTCGTCCAAAATTAAGCATTGTTCCAGAATGAACCTCCAAGGAGCTAATCAGGGTTCAAATTTTCCACCTTCAGGTAATATTAATACATTCCCATCAGAAAAATTCTTATAGCATATACTGAATGTATGTCGGTTACCATAATGCTAGACATAAAATTTGCAATTAAACTTAGAGCGACTTCATGACCAAGACTTGAAGTGTGGATTCGAACACTTGGCCTTCTAGTCATCCGCCTTTGATACTATGTGATGGATCCAACAATTCAACCAAAAGCTTAAGCCGATGATTGGAGGTCCAATCAATGTCTTATATTATGTCATATTACGCCCCCTCGGGGGAATGCCAATTGGGTTTCAATCGTGGATGATGCACAAGCCCCTCCATATATCGGCCTTGTGCTTAGATCTGATACCACGTGAAATAACCAATTCAACCAAACATTTAAGCGGGTTGTTGGAGGCTCAATCAATATTATAGTCCTTAACAGTGCTATTGTAAGGTGTATATAGCTCAGCATAGTAACGACTTTAATTATCTGTGCAGGCTACTCAGAGCCGTGAATGTGTTCAACTTGCTTATAAGCCTCTCACTTCGGCAGTGAACAAAACCAGTTTAGAAGTACTGGAACATAAGCTTGAAAATTTCCTAGGATTACAGGACATGGAAAAACAGTACCTTTAGTGATGTTTGTTTTCTATTTTTTACTTATGATGTACTCATACCACATACGTTTTCTACAAAGCCTCTTAATTGAAATACATAAGTTGGTTTTGCGAGTTATGAGCGATGTTTCTTCATGTTAATTATGACTGGGATCATGAAATGTCAATTATTTAAAAAGAGAAAAGAAAGCAACATAAGGATTTTATGGAGAAAACCTCTTAATGCTGAGACGGAATAATAAATCAAAAAGTCTAAAATGAGCTAGTTTAATCGTACATAATAATATAGGATTACAATGCAATTATAAGCTAGAGTGTTTGAAAATCCCAACCCTAAATAAGCTGCACTTATTTAGGCACATTCTATTTATCATTTTCAACCTACCGTTCAGTTTCACTCAATATTTAGAGTACATTTCAATTTGTCGTTTTCATGCTGCATAATGTTCCGTTCTATTTCGCGCTAAATAATATTCATTTTTATATTCATGAGCTAACCCGACAATTAACTTTACCGAACACCCAATCAAGTAAACAGTTGTTAGCTATGTACCAATACATAATACAACTAATTAATAGTTATTTCAATAGCTAAACACTAATTAAATAAGAGTATTACTTTTTTTTCCCCCACAACATACAATAATAATGTATGGCATAAAACTCACAAGATTCTTAACTCTCAAGTTATAAGACTCTGAAAACTTGGGATAATAATGATACCCTTATAAGATTAACAAGATACTTAGCTTAATTACCCAACTTCTTGTATCTCGAGGGATATCAAATTCTGAAGCACGCATAGCTTGCTTGCGTTTATTTGGCTGACATTTTTGAGAATACGATGGCTTATTAGTGAGAGACATATGAAACTTATCTGAGACATTTTTCATGTCAAGTTTAATGGTCATCCAACCCTATATACTTAGTTTTGGATAATTTGAAAGTAGTCGTAATCTGAAGTTTAATAGACAAAGACCGTAGTGAAGTGTTGCCTGCTGTTTCTAATTCTTGAGAGAATAGAAGTTATTTCGTTGAAGATATGATGATGAGATGAACAACCAAACCATCAAACTTGTGTTTGATACCACGCACTTGTTATGATATACTCTATATAAGATTGCAAGGCATGTATGGTTTATAGGTCGATCAACAACCAAAACAATATTGATAAAGAAGATCGAATACAGACAGCAAATAACTAGTATAAAAGATTTACGTAGCGTACTTTAGTCAATGCGATCTACATCCATAGACAAGAAGAAAAGAATCAACTCATATATATTTATGGAGAGTGATTGAGAGCGTTAAAACAGAATAGAGCTCTCCAATAAGTAATAATCAAAGACAATCAATAAGCTAATAAGCTGCTAGGGTGATATTCCTATCACCTCCCCCCCGGGGCAACAAGCTTAATTAGGTGGTGTACTGGTGTTGCTGGGCAACGACACGGCGTAAAAGGGTTGTCTAGTAGCTAGTAGCTAGGCTGGAGAGTAGTACCAAGTAGTAACTTAAACTCTGATCCAGTGCAGGCAAGCAAGCTAAGCGAGCATATAAATATACGGCAAGAACCTGAGACAAAGAAAGATTACGGTGTAAGGGCTTATTCTGGTCTTCTGGATTACTAAAATTGATCGAACTGTTGTGCCAACTAATAAACAGTTCCATCAGGCAAGAGCTAAGTGAACTTATTTCTGCCAACTAAACTTGTATTTCATGATGAGCTGAACTAACTAAAGCTCGTTTTATCCGATTTGAGCAGATTGATCGATCGAACTGACTGATAACTGTGCTGATCAGAATCAAACTTTCTTTCTTTTCTTTTTTCTTTTTATCATATATATATATATAGTAGCAGTATTGGCCGGTGCACCGTCATGGATCATCAAATCATCATCATCATTATCCGATCCAAATAATAATGACGGTGCTCAAAAATTTAGGCTTTGAAGAAGGCCAATGCTGCACATAGAACAAGTACTACAAGAAGCGGCAAAACCCAACTCCAAATGGCGGGTAGAAGGAGCAAGGGTGCCAGCATAAGCAATACACCTGACATGCATAAGAGATAACCAAACCTTTGAAGCCATGGAGAAAGAATAGGCCAATGTTCAGCTGGTAGGCACATCCCCAGCATCATCAACACAATGGAAAGGCACTGTAATCCAACGATGACTGGCGTGAGCCAAGAATAATAATAAGGATTATTATTATTAGAAGAAGAAGGAGCAGCCGCATAATTTGTTGTTGGAGTGCCTACTGCTGCTTGTAATTGTTGGAGATTGCCGTAGCATGAGACGATCACCATAGATGAGATTGGGATTACGAGTTTTGAAAACTTTGTTGGCTCATCCCAAAGCCAGCCCCCACGACGATTATGGCGCCCACCAGCAGCCCGGGTGCGGGTGCTGCTGCTGGCGGCATTGTTGTTGGTGCTGCTCGTGCTCGTGCTGATACTGGTGCTTCTGGTCACACGGCCTTGTAGGTTGTGTTGACTGTTGCTGATACTGCTGATGAGAGATAGCAGAGAAGAATTATCAGCAGTGGTTGTGCTGATATTATGATCATCAATAATAATATCTATAGCGCTAGAATATTCATCATCATTATTAGATTGATGATGCGTTGGCATCAAGCTCCTCTC
This sequence comes from Tetragonia tetragonoides, assembly GCA_038025085.1. Lineage (NCBI taxonomy): Eukaryota > Viridiplantae > Streptophyta > Magnoliopsida > Caryophyllales > Aizoaceae > Tetragonia > Tetragonia tetragonoides. The sequence goes on from CM076139.1 coordinate 5,749,340, forward strand.
TTCAGTTAAGTGCCATACGATCTGTTCTTGGTCCATCAATGATTTTATCATGTTCTATGACACTCTTTTAGTACATGGTGCCTTCATTAATAGTCCTAGGGGCCTAATGTCCTTTTAATGGCATTAACCTGATTAGTCCGTATATTATTAGTCCGTACAACATGCCGTGCACAAGTCCGTACACGAATAACCTTGCAATTGGCTTAATTATCATGATTAGTTGATTAACATGGTTTTTGTCCGTACAACATGTAGTGCACATGTCCGTATACAAATAACCTTGCAATTAGCTTAATTATCATGATTAGTTGATTAACTTGGTTTTTGTCCGAACAAATGTTCGTACACATATTCGTACTTAATTAGCTTAATTATGTTGCACGTAATTAGTTAATTAGGAAGTTTTAATTACATTTTGAATTCCCTAAGTAGCTACTGAATGAGGAGAGTCTAAAAGCACATGGGATGGATAAGGATGAAGCTTGAGGCTCCTCTTACAGCTCACCCACGTTTGTCCTTGTGCAAGGACAAGTAACAGCTATCAAGTGGTCCAAATCGCAAGGAAATCAGCTCCCAATTGTACTACATGTATTTGGCTCATTTTTGGGCAGAATACTGAAGTTTCAAGTTTTATGTCTACAATTTCCAGTGGAGTCAAAAGCTTCTCTACTTTTTGGCTTCGGAATGTAATGGACTAAAGCAAAATGGCTCATAAAACAGTCGGCACTTCTTATTTATTGTGGAGTTGCCGATAGTTGTCGCACTTCGTATCTCGAGTCAAACGGAAACAGCCTCTCTATGAGATTCTCACAGGGGTAAGGCTGCGTACAACCGACCCCCCCTTACCCTGCCTAGGCGGGAGCCTCTTTGGAGACACTGGGGTAATGTTGATGTTGATGACTGAAGTTTCAAGTTGCTTGGGCACTACTCTTGGACAACTCACCCATTCTAGAGTATTCCTAGGTTATTAGGGCACATTTGTAACCCCTATAAATATGTAAGCACAACTGATGTAATAGATAGATTACTCACAAAATATAATCAAATCATCCATTGTTCAAAAAAACGAGTTAAAACCTTTAGTTTTGCTAACGCATCAGTTGGTATCAGAGCTCTGGTTTTTTAGCTCGTTTGATTTGGTATTCTGAAAATTTGGGAATTTATTTTTCTTCTCCAAGTTGAATCAACGGAAAAGGTTGAGTTTTGGTCCTCCATTCAAGCTCAAACGTTTTGTTGCTCTCGCTGGACAGCGTCTAGGAGCCGTTTTGCAAAAACGCTCATATCTGGTATTCTAGTGATAAATATTGTGACTTTTCTTCTTGGTTGGCTTCCTAAGGAAAAAGGTTGGGATTTGGGTACTCAAGTAAGCATTTTCCCTCGGTGACTCCTGCTGGACGTGCGATTGGACCAAGCTGAGGATCTTGGTTTTTGGAGACACTTCAAAAGGTAAAGGTGTCAACTTTGATACTTTTCTGAGTTCCTTAGACATTTATCTTTCGGAATATCTTGGTGGTTTTGCTTAAATCGTTGTGGGTTGGAGCAGTTTATTGTGAGAAGTTGCTATATGTGCTGAGCGTGAACTGGGATCTTGTTTGCTGTGTTGCTTGTTTGTTCTGGTTTTTACCTGCATATTTGTGGTGAACCTTGGGGATTTCTACTTGGTTATCTTATTTGGAGTTCTATCTTTGTTATCCAAGTGGTTTGAAGTTGAAAGGTTGAGTCTTTGGCCTTCATTTGTGCTCAAACATTTTGTTGGTCCTGCTGGAATACGATCAGGAGTCATGTTGGCATTTTGTTAATATCTCAAGATCTAGAGATCAATTTTATGCCTTTCTTGGTCTTGTAGACTCCTAAGACCTTATACTACAAAGTATCTTGGTAGATATCTGGTTTATTCCCCCATGTATGTGAGAAAGTTTGAGATTTGTTGAGCTGTGCGTGTACGTGCAAAATTTGGAATTGTTGTGTTTGAAGTTGAGCTATTGCAATTGGCGTTTGTTCTCTTATGGATCTTTGTTTAAACTGGAATTGGGTGTTGAGTTATTGGATAGTTTTGAGTATTCATTACATTTGATTGTCTTATCCCGTCACTCCACAACACAAAGTCCACAAAGAACCCAAAAATAGTCCAAACACCATCCGAACTCAAACACAACCTAACTCCACAAAATGCCTCGTCTTTATGATAACAAGTATAATGATGATGACTTAGAGATTGACTTTCCTAAATTTGGTGGGTTCCTCTATTCTGAAGATTTTTATACGTGGCTTGAGACGGTGGATGAATGGTTTAAAGTCTTGGAGTTCTCTAATCACAAGAAAATAGAACTTGCGACGAGTTCTTTCGATTGTGATGCTTTGATTTGGTGGGAACTCTTACAAATAAGAAGGAGAAGGATTGGAAAGAACAAAATTCAAAGCTAGAGTGAGATGAGAGAAGAACTCATTAGAAAGTGTGTGCCAAAGTTCACATCATGAGCTTTTTACACTCCACACAACCATGAGCATGTGGCAAACATAAAAGCTCCTGAAAATGAAGCTCCCACAATTGTGAGCCTAGAGGAATGGCGAATGATTGGAGAAACATTTGAAGAGCCAACTTTAGCTCAAGAGGAAGACAATGACAGGTTTGAAATTGTTCTTGAATCAACAGCTCTTGAACAAGATTTACAACCCTCTAGTGATATAACTATCGTTTGTCATGAAGTTATGCAAGCAACAGCTAAGACAAGCGCCGTTGTTACTTCTCAATGTGAAACCCGAAGCAAACAGGTGGTAGAAGAAATTGTTGGACAACCCCTCGTGAAAGGTCACAATGGCTCCTATAATTCTTTTACTGTCAATGAACAACCTCAAAATGAAGAAATCAGCATGTGCATTATGAAAGAGCGATTTCAAGATCTTAAGCTCAAAAGAATATTATCTTGCTTATTATCTTCTTCTTGTTCTGAAATGATCAAACCATTGAAATTCTCTTTGTTTGAGTGTGTATCTCGAAGGTACAAATCAGATTGGACGGAATTCAATCACTTTCCTAGAGTGGGGATAGATACAATGATGCCATTGTTCTTTGAGGAGCAAACGAAGTTACATTGCAAAGATATGACGAGATCAATTGGGGCTTGGATTAGAGGCCGTATTCGGGGTGGAAAGTTCAGCACCTACATCATTCAGCTTCATTGGAAAGCTTTCTACTTCCAGGACTTGAGGGCAAGTCCTAAACAACATCGGGTGTATGATGCGTTGGCATCAAGCTCCTCTCTTCAGTTAAGTGCCATACGATCTGTTCTTGGTCCATCAATGATTTTATCATGTTCTATGGCACTCTTTTATGGCACTCTTTTAGTACATGGTGCCTTCATTAATGGTCCTAGGGGCCTAATGTCCTTTCAATGGCATTAACCTGATTAGTCGGTACATTATTAGTCCGTACAACATGCCGTGCACAAGTCCGTTCACGAATAACCTTGCAATTGGCTTAATTATCATGATTAGTTAATTAACATGGTTTTCGTCCGTACAACATGTAGTGCACATGTCCGTACACAAATCACCTTGCAATTAGCTTAATTATCATGATTAGTTGATTAACTTGGTTTTTGTCCGTACAAATGTTCGTACACATATTCGTACTTAATTAGCTTAATTATGTTGCACGTAATTAGTTAATTACGAAGTTTTAATTGCATTTTGAATTCCCTAAGTAGCTACTGAATGAGGAGAGTCTAAAAGCACATGGGATGGATAAGGATGAAGCTTGAGGCTCCTCTTACAGCTCACCCACGTTTGTCCTTGTGCAAGGACAAGTAACAACTATCAAGTGGTCCAAATCGCAAGGAAATCAGCTCCCAATTGTACTACATGTATTTTGGCTCGTTTTTGGGCAGAATACTGAAGTTTGAAGTTGCTTGGGCACTACTCTTGGACAGCTCACCCATTCTAGAGTATTCCTAGGTTATTAGGACACATTTGTAACCCCTATAAATATGTAAGCACAACTGATGTAATAGATAGATTATGATGAATGAAAATATGAAATGGTTGCTGCCTTTTGCTTACAAACCTTGTTGTTCTTTATAATGTCCTTAGGGATATTTGGTGAAACAAGTAGTATCCTTTAGCCTTGACTTGGTGGTTAAATCCTTTATAGTCTTGGTGGTGGTGCTATCTATCCTCCCTCTTCTTATTTTTTGTTCCATTTACTTCGTTTTCAATCTTTATAATCACAAAACAAACAAAATATTATCAAAACATCCCTTGTTCGAAAACGAGCTAAAACCTTCAGAATTGCTAACGCATCAATTGAGAAGGAAGGGAGGGGGTGAGAGGGGATACGGCAGCCGGTGCGTCGTCGGAGGCACCGGTTAAGCTGCCGTTGGTGGTGGAGGAATCCGAGTCCAAGACCGAGCTCATCGATTTAGAGGAAAACGATGAGTGGGAGTGGGGATGCATCCCAAGGACCTACGGTGACTTTGATACGTCTCCTTTTAAGAATGGGTCGCCAATGTGGTCTTAGACGAAGTTACCGGCCACCTGACCAGCAGGCAAATAAAATAAAATAAAATACTCCGTATTATGCCGCCTTACAATTCAATTTTGACTTTCAACTACGACTACTTATATATAATTACCAAACTATTTGATCGATAGAAATGAAATTATGTCATTCTTTGGATTCTCGCAATTACAATAATCATAATTTCATTATCAACCCATCAACCAAACTAAACACAGCTTCAATATTTCAATGGTTAAGATCAAGAGATCGATAACAAACGGAGAGCTCAGAGAGATAATATAAGTAGACACGCAACTGGAAGCTAGCCAGGTCGGGGACGGTTGCGAATTTGCGATCATGGTGACAACTACCAATTATTTTAACCATGAATATAAACCCCCATTCAACATCTAATGTTAAGAAATGCGTGTTTACGTTTCTTTTTCCAAATAGATACGTAATACATGTCATAATCATGTCCAAATTGCTAAAATAAATATTATCATTCAAAAAAAAAAAAGAAGAAAAAAGCAAGAAGGTTTATCTTGTCTATGTCCAAAAAAAAAATCATCATATTAGGTGCCGTAAACAAGATTACAACCTGTATGAACCGTATACAATTCATCACATTAAACTCATTAAGAAAAGATGTCACTTTAGATATCTAGGGCGGCCACTACAAAATAAACGAAAATTAGTGTAGGAATAAATATTATTTTCCATTGTGGAGGTTCATTTTGTGGAAGTATTTAGGGTATCCACACTATTGATGCACGTTCGAGGATTGTGGAGAGCAGTTTGGGATTTATTTCATACCAAAATGTGCTGAGATGTTGAGTTTCGCGCTTGTGGGGCATGCAGGTTGTGTGAGCTTGACTGCCCCTACCCGGCATTTTTCGTTTTTGACTTAAAATAGGTTAGCAACGGAATACATTTTATTTCCGACGCCAAAGTTAGTAATGGAATTTACTTATTTTCGACGTTGAGTTAAAAAAGGGCACCACAAATTAATTTTACTTCCGACGCTAAAATTCTTAGAGTTGCGCTTTTTACTAACGCATCCAAATCGTTGCTAACGTTTCTAAGATTTCTAGCATCAGATTTTTGGGCCAATTCGTTGCTATTTTCAACGCCGAAACTGACGCTATTTCGCATTTTTTTTTGTAGGGGGCCATCGCAATTTTAGTAATTTGAATCTGCCTGCTGCCCACGCAAGGGTGGCAAAAACTTTCAATTTCGCTCAAGTTGAGTTTGCGTCGTTGGACAAATTTGTGCATGATATTCGCTCGTTTGGGCAACCCTATGACGAGACTCGAATTCGAGGAGTCTCTTACTATTTCTTTTATTTGGCCTTCCTAATTTCGACCACTTATTCTTTTGAAGCTTATAAAGAGATATTGAAGAAACTCTAAAGTCATCTCTTATCGTCGTTTATTATTTTTTTATTGGATTATCAGAGATAATTAGAATTTCAATTTCTTAAATTATCACAAACACTTGTTCTGTATTTGTAATTTAAGATTAAGATTAAGTTTAAGTTTTGGATTTTCTTCAAACTATTATTTTGGCAATCTCTAATTGAGCCTTCTTGGTTTAATTTCATCCCTGCTTTCTCTCCCCCGCCCCACTCTATTTACTACTAGTTTATGCTTGATTTTAAGTTTGATTTTACTTGTCTTTCCTCTTGTTCAATTCATGTCTATCATGTTTTCTGTATTACTTTTAGAAATCTTCATAGTCATGAGTAACTAATTTTTCGATCTAGATTTGATGTACCCCTACTTTGGTCACCTTATGTTTGGATAATTTTGTCTAGAATAATTGTTGAGATATATTGCAAATTAGTTATTTGTGCTCAAATTACTGTTTGATCATAATTTTTGAGAAAGAGTTTTGATTTAGTTTGGGTGATGGGAGTATAAATTGCTTGACGTCAAACAAACATCAATGTCATTTAATCACAAGAGTAGTTTAGATAAATTCCAGTACCTGGTATTGAAGTTGTGCTTATACTCTTATGATAACTTGACTCCATTAAAATAGGTGATTGGGTATTCTGAATGTTTCTCAAACAAATGAGAGAGGTTTATCTTATTGATTCGTCCTTGCAATACTAGATATAACATGCTAGCTAACTTTACCCATTGCATCAGAAACATTGGTTGAGAGAAATCAACTTTAAATCCTTTATCTTGATATTTTCTTGTTATTGAAAAACCGTGCTTAATTAGTTTAAATCAGATCGTTACAAATTACCATCTCAAATTCGAACCACTTAACTTGGCAATTTAAGAAAAACTTAATACTTGAAATCGATTACTCGTTCTAGATACGATATTTTATTGTGATATTTTATACGTAGACTTTGACTAAACCCCAACATAAGTAAAAAACCAAGACAACTCAACCAAGAACCAACCCTAGCTAAATGATGTTGAAACCCGACCAAAAACCTTGAACCCGTTTCAATTGTCACTTCTAGTCTTCTACTGCTCTACATGATGGTATTTAAAATGCTTTAAAGAAATGATTCATTATTAATTAAGGGGTTGCTATACGTAAATCGCAAATTACTAAACGTAAATCCCCACTTCCCACAATACCCCTAAGTAATTTTCAGCCCTTTTTCTCTCTTCCTTCCTTTTCTCTCAACCAATTTTCACTCCCTCTCTGTTTGATTATGAAGGAATAATCAATACTATAATGGATAGTAGGTTCTGTTTGTCAATTTGACGGTCCTGCTATACAAATTAAGCCAATTTGAATCTATCAATTAGCAGAGTTTTGAACAGCCAGCAACATCTGTAAGAAAATAATCAATGCAAACTCAAGTTCCAGAAGTACTGCTGTTATCAAAAATCGTCTCTTGATGTAGATAAAAGTATTCCATAGCTAAAAGATGCAAATAAACAAACTGAAAAAAGAAAGAAAAATTATGAAACCCAAAACCCATCAACAGCAACCATGTCCCTCCCCTCCCCTCCCCAACCACCGCCCCTCTCCCAGCCGTGCCAACGACGACCACCATCCCTCCCCCTGCCGACGACCACCGGCCCTCCCCCTACCGACAACCACCTACCGCCCCTCCCTGTCTCTCCAAACCACCGCCCTTCCCTGTCTCTCCAAACCGCCGCCCCTCCCTGTCTCTCCAAACCGCCCAGGAAACAACCACGACCCAGCAGTAGCCCAGCCCACCACCCAAACAATCACGACCCGCCGCCCATCAACCCGAACCTCCGCCCAACAACCCCACCCAGCCCACCACCTCCAACCACCCTCCAATAAACCCTAACTTAATACCCACAAAAGCTTAATCAATTAGTAATTTAAAAAATTAAGTAATCTAAATCATAAAAATTACCCCTCAATATCATCATTAATTTTATCAAATATATTGTTTGATCGAAAGAATCCTGCATATTGAATTATTGATTGACTTGAAGGAAGGATGAGAGAGAGGGGATGATATTAGGGAGGATTGAGAGGAAAAAAAAAACAAGAAGGAAGGTGCTTTACAAATGTAAAGGGTATTGTGGGAAGTATTGGGAAAAAAATATTTGCGTTTAGTAAAATGGGATTTACGTTAAGCAATTCCGATTAATTATTATTACTATTATTATAATTGGTATTATTTGGGAAGGGAGTGACGGTGGGCGGCGCACGGATAAATACCACTAACCATTGCTTTGTTAGTTGTAGAAAAAAGCAAAGAGTCAACGCTCTACTTTCTTCGATCTTGTTATTACTTGTAGGTTATAACAGGTTTTGGTTTAAATAAACTAACCATTTTTGCTTGTTTTTGTCATAGTTGAGGTAATAGGTTGGTTGCCTTGGAGAGAATTCAACAAATGTACTGTAAGAGGGAGTTGTGGGTCGCATAAGGAGGGGAGAGCAATCAAAACGCAAGAGATGAAACCGTCACGAGAAATAATCTCGTTACAAAACTTCTGGCGACATCTTCAAGCAATACTTTTCAGAAATTCAGAAACGGTTCTGCTACGGCGACTGAAACAGAAGAATATCAACATCGGCAGAGGTGGAGGTGGAGGTGGAGGTGGAGGTAGCGGCGATGGCGGCGGCGACAACGGGCCACTAACAATAGCAATTGAAGACGACGACGACGACAACAACAACAATAAGCAATTGGTGGCAGCAGCTAATCATCCAGTGCTTGTTTCTGTTTCTTTAAATCCAGCCTTCTCTTTAATCCAAGTTTTCATTTTAGTAGGCTCTTGCGCCATTATCTGTCTCTTGTACTTTTCATATTCCAACAACAATTACATTTTATACTTTCCAAACACTTGGATACTAAATGCCCTCGCCGCTGCTCTTATGCTGGCAGTTCCGGCTTCAGCTTTCTCTCTCCTCACAATATCTGCAGCTCCCGGCTGCGGCGGCCTTCTTGCTATCCTTTCCATGATTACTGTTCTCGCTTTGCTCCTGCTCTCCTACTCGTGCCTTGTTTAGATTTTCACAGATACAATTCCATCATACTCCTCAACCCATCTCTTCATTCCTCTACTCGTATCCGTTCTTGGGGTTAAAACCCGCACCCGCTACCGCTACCGCTACCTACCACCAAAAATGAAAATCAATTAGGGAGAGTAAGAAACCTTCAATTGGTTTTTATCTTTGCCACACCATCAATTCTAAAACCTCACATACAAGCCTCAAGTTTTTTTTTATCAACCCAAAAATCCCTATGTCCAACCAAACCCATTTGTACGAAACTGAGGCTTTTAGCTTTACTACCATGGAAAGAAGATTACTTTACAAGTTTTCTCTCCACAGACCTCTCATGGGAGTTCCTCTTAGTATGCTATGTAAGATAAAAGGTTAGATCATGTCTTTTCATATCCTTAAAAAGGAATTTATATATAAAATAAATAGATCAAAAAGAGTGCACTTGTGTTTTTCAAAGTGATCTTTCTATTTAGGTGTGTGTGTGTGTGTGTCTGTAATCTATGTTCCTTCCATAGTTCCATATGTAATAAATGAAATGTACATTTGTATCTTTTTATGGAGTCCTCTAACTGTAATTCAGTCTCCACAAGAATTCATTTGTGGAAGATCTATGACATGATTTTTGTATTAGTCTTTACTTCTTTCAGCAATTTTCGTAATCTTCTTTACACATAGATGTATGTATGCACTGGGAATATTTAAAACAAACAAGGTTTATGACATTTAGTTCGCTTCATTTACCTCATGTTCCTGTTGAGAATCTGCGAGCATACATATCCAAGTGTCTCCAATGTTGGTTGTTTCAATGAAGTCGGATACCTGGTTAAATGATATGATATGGTGCACGTCTTCCACCTTCCTGATTGAAGATCCAACACGCTAACGGGGAAAAATAAACAAGTACAAACTGAAACAAGTTTACTACTCGGTAGTAACCAGCTTACACTATTATTATATGCCTTTAAGCTCCATGAAAAGCAATTGGGCAAGCACCTTTGAGCTAACTTGAGCGCCCCTTGCTACAGCCACACCAATATCAATATTCAGATGAGCCTTTTGCAGAAAGGCCTTCAAGGCTTCAACCCTCTTAATTGAAACGCCACTATGTTGTAGCAAATACAAGCAGACTCCTTTTATGCCTCTGCCCAGACCCACGAGCACCTCAAGCTCCATCTATGAACTAAGCTCAACACAAACACCACTGAGAGAAACATCCACACCACCCCTCATAGCCTCCAACAACAAATCCACATTCAAAAACACTCGCTCCTTTTACCGGGGGGGGGGGGGGGGAGAGGAAAAAAAGCTGTCTTTGTTGTAGGTCGAAGATGCCAAGGAAAAACCATTGCCAAAGAGAGACGTCACAGATACGGATACCTGCTGGAAAGCCAAATTCCAAAAGATAGCCCAATGGAAACACTCCCTAAACAAATACCACAAACCATCACTGACGGCTAAACATCAACCCCAACACCCCCAAATAGACCCACAGAAACCTCCCAAAAAGGCAGAGGACCACATACTCCATCACCATCAAACTCCCCCTCAATTCTCACGTTCTCCAATCCTCAAAACACCCCAAAAAGAACACTCAGCTCAGTAATTCAAACATAGATTTATCGCAGTGATCAACAACAAGACAAAGGAAGAGAAGATCGAAGCCCTAATATCTGAGTCATAGAACCATGAGCACCCATTCGAACAGTGCCAGAACATCCACGGGGACGTATTCAGCATCTACCTAATTGTTAAGCACAATACCAACCAACCTTATGTGGTTCAATGGGTTTCCCATCAATAGCTCAACTGACAATGATAGAAGGACGGTGTGCAAGTTCTGTTCTTGGAACTGTCTAAACGCAGCTTCTCTCACAACCTCCCCCCATGCCTCCATCTCCGCAACAAAATCACTGGATATCAAAGTGGAGGGGACAGAATGTGAGGAAAATGAGAGGGAGAGGTTGAAGAATGCTAGAAGCCTTGCCAAACAGGCCCTATAGGACAAGCCTCAACTTCTGTCCATGTCTTTGCATCATGTGACAACATATATGAAGTGATCCACCCGTCTTCTACCTCTCTAACAATCAAAACTTTATTCAAAGTATAAATACGAAGTCCTGAATAGGTTAATATAATGTTCAACTAAAACGGGCAACAACATAATGCTGGAAACTAACCAAAGAACTTTCATAAACAGCACCCTTGGAGCAAAACAGTCAGGTTCAGGTTCAGAAGGATCGGATCAGCATCGCTTTTCATCTTTCTTTATTTTTTAAGTAAAACTGCTTTCATCTTTCAAGTACTTGTACACGACTTATTACCAGCATATGCGGATTTTAAATGAGTTTGGTAGCTGCTTCATCCTAGAAAAATATGGGAGGATTGCAATATACATTGCCATATCGTAGAATGACAAAGATAATAGATAACACATAGTACGATTAAATTTAAAAACTCACACATTTTTTAGAGAAGATTATAAGAGTAATTACTATTGTAACACCCGGCCCCACTGGGCCGCTGGTGCCACTAAGAACTGCTTTCATGGCTGAGAATCGATCTCAAAAACCACCACAAGCCTCTCTAGCATGCTTTGTCCTCACTCGCATGCTCCTGAGAAACTATCGAGGAGGTCAGCCACCTAAAAACCTCTCCTAGTCAAGCCCGCTTAATTGTGGAGTTTCTTAGGTTTGGGCTCCCCGAGCCTCTAATCTAGAATATCATAGTCAAGCTTGCAGGAAAAACCTAACATTCCCCAAAGATCCCAAATAGCCATTGCTGGATACTCCATGCAAAATGACAATGTAGGAAGAGGTGCCCATTGGTCACCTGCTTCTAAACACATCACACAGACATGTTGTGAGTCTGTGTGAGAAATCATTTTGCGAGGCCTATGTCTCTGCTGCCCATATTGTTGGTTTCACTCTATTGAGAACCGCAGTCCAGAGGAAAGTCTGAACCTTGAAGGAAACCGTGGTCATTGGCACAATGGCACCCCACATAACAGAGCTAAGAGGGAGCAGAAGAGTTTATAGGGAAGAGTGGCCAGGTACTGGAAAAAGCACTCAGCAGAACCAGAAAGCCTTGTATTCAATAAAGTCCAAACTCTTGTGTCTGACATGACATTGTATACTTGCAGTTGAAAGAATCAAGCATAGAAAACAGACCAGCAAGTACATCATATGGAACTTCCCCAAGACAGAAACACCAATTAGAGTGTAATAGTGGAAAATAGGCAGGTGTTGAAGAGAAGAAAGACTGTAAGAACAGGAAAATGAAACAGAAAAAGGAACAACTTCCCTCCAAACTTCCTTGCAGAATAGAACCCTATCCCCAAAGGAAGTTAGGTAGGGTAAATGTAGAGAAACTTCTAGGGCTGGCAAAATTAATTGATCATGAACCGAATATATGGATGTTCAGGATTACAAACTAATTGATCATGAACCGAATTTCCAGTCCCTAGACCCAAGCTTCATGCCTAGACAGATGGGAGCGATGTTCATCACCCAGTTCCCACAATAAGCTCCCAATTCCAATAATGGGATTGTCATACGTTCAATCAAGCAGTAATTCATTTACCTATTCTTAACAGTCAAACTCTTAAACCAGCGCACAAGCTCCACATCACTGACCCGTGTAATTCACTAAGCAACCCAGGAGAGTACGCCAGCATACACCAAAGCCGAATAAACAGCAAGTGAGACAACTTTCACAATAAACTAATTAAACAAACTCGACCATATCAAATCTATTCTAAACCACTTTAGTACTTGGAAAGAATACACTCATTAAACATGTTGGACCAAATATTAGAGTAACATTACTAAAATTTACTCCAGTTTGCTGATAGCGTAGCATCACTACATCATTCAAACATGTTGCCAGAGAGTAACAGTGTAAAGGCCATTGCAACAACAGCTGCAAAAGAGATGAAATTGTATACATGATACATTGTGCAGAGATAAAACCTCATATCTGAGCACACTTGATGTCAATAAGACAAGTATTAAACAACATACTCAGCAGAAAACAATCAGAACAAAAATAAAAGGAGCCTATGATGTTTATTATGGCAGATTGATTACCACTTGCCATTGAATATAGAATGACAACCAAATAAAAGAAAGGAGAACACACAAAAACATACTTTTAGGGTGTAAGTGTAAACAACAATGGTAGACATACACATAGGGTTTGGTTTACTACCTCTAATGTGGAAACTTCATCTGATGTCGATGTCGTCCATCCCAAAGTGGCGAAATCTCCAAGTTATTCGGCTAAAACAATGAATTTAGTAATAATTTGCTTCAATCGTTTGAAGGGAAAGATATGAGGTGCCAAAGAGAAAATTGAGAGAGAGAGAGAGAGAGAGAGAGAGAGAGAGAGGAGAGAGAGAGAGAGAGAGAACTGGCTGACTTTCAATTGACAGCAATAATAGCCGCCGCCGCAACAAGAGCTTTGGAGGCAACAATGGGACGAGGGCTGAAAAGATTTAAGGAACAGACAGAAAGCCACTGGGGTTGCGACTTTTACGACTACGTTACTCTGGTTGCTCGTTTTGTTTGGGTGCGAGGGTTCTTCAAATCGAATTGGAAAATGTTAACCTATATTCACTTTGTATCTATCTTTTCCCTATTATTTTTTTGGGAACAGAGGAGAGAGAATCTAAAAATAGAATAACAGAATTACAGGAACGGTCAGCAGATCTGGTTTTGATTCAAATCAATGTATGTTTACAACTAAAAATTCTTAAATCTTTTTGCTTTGAATTAAATGCTTTCAGTCCTTGTTATAAAAGCAAAACAAAAACTACTACACTAGTGAACATGAAAAAAAATATAGAAATATTAGAGTTCTAAAAGAGAAAGGTTAGATAGCCAATGAGGTCTTAGCCTAGTGGTTAAGACTCAGAGATCATAAAGACATTATTAGGTCTTAAATTCAAATCCCCCTTCCCCATTTCACTTTTGTATATAAACGGACGAGATTATCCAAAACAAACTAAGTGTTACATGATGATGAGCAAAAAAAAAAAAGAAAAGAAAAACCTAAGTGTTAGGAGTACATGATGCATTTCACTTTGATAATGCTAAAACTTGAAATAAATGGGTGAATATTGCATTTCCAAAAGAGGAGCAAATTTCCTACCCAAAAAAAAAAAACAGGGGGGCAATTATTGAGGTCTAGTGGTCAAGATTGAGATCCTCATGGTTGGGTTCATCACTCCCCCCATTATGTAAAGTTATTACATTGACCTATGTGACTCCCTTCGACCAACAAAAATTGTGACGGGGAAAAGATTGCATACAAATTTTTATACTGACAAATCCAAAATCTAACAAAATTATTAGATATTTATACCATAGAGCACAAGAGGTTTATAAAAATGAGATTTTTAAGTTATTACATTACATGGCATAACAAAACTTCTCCAGAGGCTTATAGTGCTGCTCCCTCCGGTCCACGAAAATCTTGACGTTTGGAGAATATGACTAATATTAAGGAAAATATATTTTAGCACAAAAATTCCAAATTTACCCTTAAAAGAGCACATGAGGTATTAAGAGAGAGAAAATAATATTTTAGTGGGTATTTATTGCTTTCCTTGCTTTTGTATTGCTTTTTTTACTTTTGTAGCTAGTGGTGTGAGAAATCTTTTTTTTGTTTTTTTATATTTCCTTGCACATGGAGGTGAGAACGTAGAAAATGTAAAATAGTAAAGAGTGCTCAAATACATTACCATATAAGAAAACATAAAGATTTTCATGGTCCAAACATAAGTGGAAAGCATAAAGATTTCCGTGGACCGGAGAGAGTATATTAAACACACTATAGACTACATGGAGTTAAGCACATTTATACGTGGATTTTATTTATTTATTCATTGTTACATACTTTTAAAATGTGTAATACTTTTTTTGTTTGTGTGGTTCAACCTAGGGTATTTATCGTCAATACGGTGACTATTCCGGTACTAATTGGTAGGCATCTCAAAGGGTGGGACAACTCACAACTGGTCAAGAAATTTTAAATTGCTTCATATTCAAAGCGGAATTCAAGTCATTAATCTTAGTTAAAGGTGGATAAGTCCCTACCAAAACTACCACTAAAATTGAGAGATTCATGGTCATCTCATTGATATTTTGGCATTTTGGGACTAAAATTGGAGTAAATCCACGAAGGGTCACCACAAAAAAAAAAAAAAAAAAAAGGAATGTGGAGGACCTACAACTTAAAAAATGAACACATTTGGTAGGTTGTCAAGGCAAAAGGCGAAGGTAGTAGTGAGCAAGCTTATGACCCTGCCTCTATCATCCCTGTCGCATTCGTGCACGTTAGCAGCGCCACCGTTGTCAACCCACCGCATCTCCCTTAACATACCCCGCCCACCACCACCTTCATTTTCTCTCTCCTCCATAAGAATGAGCTCCACCGGTAAACCCACCAGTGATTCCCAACAAGTGAGCAATATCAATGATTTGATCACTGGCACTGGTGCTGCTGATTTAGACACCATTTTCAAGCAGAAAAAAATTATTCGATCTAAAGTGAGGAAATCACTTAAGGAGATGGACCCTTCTCAGCGCTCTCTTGAAGGTATTTTGGAAAAAGATCTCCTTTGATCATCAATTTTGCTTTTGATTATGTTGCGAATTGCGTTTGAGCTGACTTTTACTTAAATTTGATGTATGTATTATTATGGTTTGGAAATTTGAGGGAATTGGATTATTCCATCAATTTGTTTGCTTTAGTTACCATTGTCAAAATAGCTGAATGAAATTTATAAAGGGTCATTTGAATGAAAGAACTGAAAATAGGGTTCGCTGTAGATTATAGCTTCCCATTTTAAGGGATTGTATGATTTTTCTAAAGGCTGATAAAATACCAATTGCTTTTCTTTTTTCAGTTTTTATTTCTTTGTGGCTTTTTTAAACCTGAAATTTATAGGCAAATAGGCATCTAATGGGAAATGGAGGAACATTGGAAATTTGCTTCACTGAGATTGATAGTGTGGGTGGCTTCTGTAAGGAATGTCTTCTGTTTACTGAAAAAGGAGGCATTATGGATGGACAAAGCATTTGGAAGGATTTCCTTTTCAAGCTTCTTTGAAGCAAAGTAGAGATATCAGGGGCTAAGCAAGTTAGGAGAAACCATGATTTAATTTCAACTTTCTAATTCTGGTCATGAAGCAAGGATTGTGTGACATTGAATTTTGTTATCCGATCTTGTCTCGTTCATGTTGTATGTAACAGAATGGTTATTACTTGGCGGCGTATCTCTCAAGGGCTAGTAAAATATTTGACATGTACTAGCTCTTTTGCAGAAAGAACTATGATATCAAAAGGTTCCTGCTAGCAAGTAGCAAACGATGTTCATTCTTTGGTAATGTTTATGTTGATGAATACTAGTTGACATGTTTTGATTCTCACATTATATGCAATTATTTAAGAAAATGCTTCAACCAGTTCTTTGGTGTCAGTCGCTTGCCATGTCCAAACTTCACAATTATAAATGTCTCATTTTGATATGTCACTGTCATCTTCCGTTGCTGATATTGTATTATGATATCTCTATTCAGATGATGCAATTCAGCGTATGGTTCTGGATGCTCCATGGTTTAAATCTAGCAGAAGCTTATGTGCGTATATAAGTTGCCGGCCCTTACGAGAAGTCGATACGTCTACACTTTTGGCAGAGATTCTGCAGACTTCAGATAAAGGTTTGTCTCTGCTCTTTCAACACTTGAGCCCATGAGTGCGAATCCTAGATCTCTTCTGGACTATTTGACATCTGTTCTAACTTTGCCTCTTGAAGTGAAAAAAAGCTCAAGTTCACGATCTGTATCATCAGTTATTCCCATATCTAACATTGTACTTTTGTGGTTTAGTGGATAACTCTGCCTTCCTGGGCTTTACTTAGTCTTACATTGGAGTTCATCATTTCATTGTTAGTGGATATATGTTCTTCTCTAGGATTTATTTTAGCTACTAGATTACGACTATTGAGGCTCTGTTGTTCATTTTTGTGGCTGAATACATCTTTGAAGCAATTGCTTGGGGACCTTTGTTTTCATTTAACAATCCTCAACTCTATTTTGGCTTCCAGACCGTCAAAAACACAGTTCAAAAACACTTTATGTGCCACGGGTGGAGGACAAGAATTGTCATATGCGGATGCTTAACATCTCTGGCATGGAAGATCTGATAGCAAACTCAATGGACATCCTGGAGCCTGCTCCAGTAGATAGTAAAGGAAACCAACGTGAAGATGGTAAACATCTATAAGACCTTAATTGCTTATTGCTTAATAATTTTGCTTTCTGAAAACAGATTGAATGAGATGCTTGCTATGCATCATATATTGTTTGAGTGATCTATTTTTTGCAGTCACCAGCTTTAATGTATTGTAATTTGTCTCATGGTTCAAAAGACTAAATTTGATTAAGAACTATCTTCGCGGCAGCCCTTTATGGGGGTAAATTGAAATCAATATTCAATACTCTCTTCTGTCCCAAATATTCATTTGTTTTGGTCACTCCAAGGAAGTTGTCACCGTTCTTATAGTAGTTACATATCATGCTTGGATTCCTCATGCTCTTCTTTGTGAAATGCCGACTCTCTAAACACACTGTATAAGAAGAATGATTATTAGGGATACAGTGATTAGAATGCAAATTTAGTAGACCAATGACACCTGCCTTTTGCATCATCATTTGAAGGCGCACGTGGCACCAAGAGGAGTATTTTAACACACTCTTGTTCTTCTGATTAGAGAGAATGGCCAATACCCAAACCTTTTAGGTAACTTATTATAATCAACCAATCCCAATATTATGTCTATATTCCATGACTGTCAGTAACATGTTTTGTCCGTTGATACTATACAAGCTGTCAACTAGTGTAAAAGTTAACTTGGAACTAAGCAAGCTTTTCCTGTCTTAAATTTATGTCCAACAAGTGGTGCAGAAAAATTGTTTGCCATAAAACCATTTCTAGATTCATGAATATGAATTTGTTAATACTAAAAATGAGTGTTTTACATATGCGACGTGATCTCTTGTTGCAGTTATGCAAGCAAGTGAACCAGTTGACCTCCTCATCTTACCTGGTAACAGTTTTCTAACTTGCTTTCTTAATAGTACATGTCTACACTTCTAATAATGAAAAGATTAACCTTGTGTTGATTCATAAGTTCTTTTCTCCAGGTCTAGCGTTTGACAGATCTGGAAGACGTTTAGGCCGTGGCGGAGGGTATGTTCCTATATAAATTTGGCAAATTTGCTAGCGTTCTCACAACAATATTTCTTTATCGATATTTCCCACTGTTTCCCTCGGAGGGTATAATCCTATATAAATTTGGCAAATTTGCTAGCGTTCTGACAACAATATATCTTTATTGATATTTCCCACTATTTCCTTCCTCCCCCTCCCTGGCAAAACAAAAACGAAGGATAAAAAAACCCAGCCCCACAAGCATAGAGATCTGTAGGGGAAGGCAAGGCGAGTGATAATGTCTTTGAATGCATAGTATTGATAATTTATTCTAATGGTTTCCAAATGCAATCTTGAGATCACAAAGATGTTGCTGACTCTGTTCCTTGTTGTTTTTTCTTGGGAACTTTTGAAGTTACTATGACACCTTCTTGAGGAACTACCAACAGCTTGCCCGCCAGCGGAACTGGAAGCAACCACTTCTTGGTAAGTACTAAAACTCCTCCCTATATCTAAATTGTTTTATTTGACAGGAGATTTGGATAAAATCTGATCACATATATTGTCGGTTTGCTTTTGCTCTACAGTTGCTTTGTCATATTCTCTGCAAATTTTGGAAGATGGAGTCATTCCAATCACTCCCAATGATGTTTACATTGATGCTTTAGTTTCTCCAGCTGGTGTGATTCCCATTAGCTCAGCTGCACTTCACAGGTACCACATTGAATATTACTCTCATAATTACACCCCTGTTATATAAGTACGCGTATAAATTACTTTGTCAAATGCTGCAGGATGGAGCATGACATGTGAGTTTAAGACTCGTATATCCATTCTGGGTATCAAAAAGTCATTGAAGTAGCTTAATTAGTTGGGATGTGACAATATGCTCATAGCATATGCTATGATTGTGCTTCATATCCACTTGCCACATTGCCTTGTGAGTTTTGATGGTTACCTGATCTGTTGTTGCTTCTATGGTTTTGGCTGATCCACTTTGTAGCTCAGTGGAATATACTGTCCTCGTCTTTAGATCTTTTACACAAGGCTTTGGTGCTAAAGAGGACTTTTGGTTTTGTTCCCACCCGAGAAGAGTTCTGGGATACGGGTGGAATGAACCATTTGTATCACTGCCAAAATCCATTGTTACGCCGTTTGCATATTTTCAGCTTATTTTCTTTTGAGAGACATCAGTGGAAGCCTCGGGTGAGTTGTAATTTGTTACTGCTATATACATTGATCACCAAACAATCATATTCTCTAATTTGATAGTACGAGCCTTGGCAATAATACTCCTTTTCTGCCTTACCATTGTGATTCTTTAATTCAAGTTTTTCTAGGGCTTTTTTTTTTTTTTTTAATCACATTTTCTAGGGCTTCTTACTGTTTGCCTCAATGGGTGAATATGCATCTGACATAAGCAAGAGTAGGCCTTAAGCAATTCATGAGTCTTCCAACGTCAGTGGGTTGAAATAGTCACTTTCTACTGCTTTCATTGTCTGCAGCTACTTTGCTGTCTGTGGATAACAATTTTGCATCAACTTCCGTCCTTGAAAAGTCCTGCTTATTTGATTGTCACCACTCACCTACACTGCTTACCGTTTCAACTCTTTGAAGGCCTTTATAATACTATATAAAGGCCATAATATGCATCTACCTACAATACAAAGTACAAACACACCCAAAGATAAAACACTAATGGCTCTCCATCTCTTTCTTGTTATTCTTTCTCTTGCTCTTGCTCCCATGCTTTCCCACGCTTCCGATCCCGATCCCTTGCAAGATTTTTGCATAGGAGATTTGAACTCCTCCCCCTCCTTGAACGGCTTCCCTTGCAAACCACTCTCAAAAGTTACCTCAGACGACTTCTTCTTTGATGGACTAACGAGAGAGGGTAACATGACAAGCCCCTTGGGATTGAGGATCTCAGCTGCCGACGTTTTTGCATTCCCTGCCCTTAACACGCTCGGAATCTCGATGCTCCGGGTAGATCTCGACATTAATGGGATGAGCCCACCCCACTCACATCCTAGAGGAACCGAGACCGGGGTGATACTCCCAAGGAAAAGTCCTCGCTGGGTTAGTGACCTCAGGGAATGTGTACTACTCTAAGGTGCTGTCTCCTGGGGAGATGTTTGTGGCTCCTAAGGGACTTGTTCGCTTCCAGAAAAATGTAGGGAGAGAAAAGGCGCGTATCATAGTAGCTTTCAACAGCCAGAACCCTGGGCTTGTGAATTTCCCTGCAACTCTCTTTGGCGCAAAGCCTTCAATTCCAGATGATGTTTTGAGCCAGGCTTTTCAAGTGGATAAAGAAGTGATCGACCTTATAAAATCCAAAAATTGATAATTTCAGTGTATAAGATAGATTTCCCTTTAAATAATCATCCTGTTCAAAGGATCATATTCTTTGGGTGTTACTATTTACCGCCACAAAATTAGTACCTACCGCTCCTAGAAATTCCAATTTTGCCCTTCTTCACATTTTCACCCATCCTCTCCCTCTCTAACTCTCACACCAATTCTCCCTCTCTACCACCCACTCTCATACCCAACCTTCATCAACATTCACTCAAGCAACGACCGCGGATGTCTGCCGGCGACCAGGAAGTGCCGTCGACGGTGGCGGAGGTAAATTTTTTTTTTCCGCATATTTTGAACGGGCGTCCGTGATTTACGCCCCGTCCATGGAACGGGTGTCTGAAATTTCCGCTTGGACCAAGGACGGGGCGTAAATCACAGACGCATTAACCATGGTTGAGGCGTCAATCACGAACGCCTACACCATGGTTCAGGCGTCTGAGATTTACGCCTCAACCATGGCATAGGCGTCCGTGATTTCCGCCCTTTCCATGGTCAAGGCGTAAATTTCAGACGCCTGTCCCTTGGTTCAGTCGGTTTTGATAGACGTTTGAATTTAAGATTAAGCTAACATTGTTTTCGTTGTTTTCGTTAGGTTCCTTTGGAGCGGTTCGGTGGTGATGGTGTTGATTACAGTACGCATTTCGTCACTGATGAGTTATTTGATAGTGATAGAGATGCAATTAATTGGGCAAAACAAATTGCCCTTACTATCGGGTTTGAGTTGATAATTTTGTCACACAAGAAGAATGGAAGCGTAAAATTGTTAAGATGCAATCGAGGTGAACGCTACAGAGGGGAATTAAAAGACTTAGATCTTGCTGCTCGGAAGAATACGAAAACAAAGGCTTGTAAATGTACGTTCCAGTTAAGAGCTGAGCAAGTATATGGGTCCAGTAGTTGGATGATTGTCACATTGCCTGGGATTAGGGGTACGCACAACCATGACTTTGCTGTGTTTCCTGAGGGATATCGTCAGATGAGTGGTCTTAGTCCTGGGTCAAAGCAACTCGTTCGTGACATGACTTCGGCACAAACAAAGCCATGTGCTATCTTGGCCGCTATTAAGGAAAAATTTCCCGAGGACAATGCAACTAGACGGCATGTGTACAACTACAGAGATCGTATAAGGAAACTTGATTTTGAAGAGAGAGATGTCATTGGTCAGTTTCATCATTTAGCTGTGGAGAATAAGTACGTACATTGGACAAGAGCCGACCCAGCTACTAATGAGGTAACTCACGTGTTCATGGCACACCCTACATCAATTCAGTTACTTCGGTCTTTTCCTTGGTTGATTGGCTTAGATTCCACGTACAAAACAAACAAGTATAAGATGCCGTTTCTTGAGATAGTGGGGATGACTCCAAGCAATAAGAACTTCCTTATAGCTTATGCCATTATGAAGGATGAGACTGAGGCAAGCTATGCGTGGGTCTTAGATAAGTTGAGGATGCTTATTGGAAATGATGTACACCCAACAGCAATTTTGACCGATCGTGAGCTAGGGTTGATGACACCTATTAGAGAGATATTTCCCGAGAGTGCCCATTTGCTCTGTACATGGCACATTAACAAAGTCGTTGAAGACAAAGTGTACAGACTTTGTGGAAAAGATAAGGTCGGCGCGCAGAGGTTCAAGAACGGGAAGTGGAAATCTATCATGGAAGCTTCCACAGAAGCTGAGTACGATAGATCAGTGCGTATGATGAAGGATAGTTGGAGGAATTACCCTCACGTGATATCCTATGTAGAGGAGACCTGGCTGAGATACAAAGAGATGTTTGTAGCTGCGTGGACGAATAAGGTGCTACACCTTGGCAACACTACGACTTGCAGGGTGGAGAGTGCACATGCCGCGCTAAAACAGTGGTTGAACTCCTCAACTGGAGCTTTGGACAATGTTTGGAACAAGGTCAACAAGTCAATCGAGTCACAACTAACTGAGATCAAGTACACACTTGAAGAGTGCAGAAGACGAAGAAGTGTGCTGTACTCGGGTTTCCCATTCAACTATCTGGCCGTGTATGTTTCCCATTACTGCTTAGAAATATTATCGGATGAGCTGAAGAGGATGAGAGAATTGAGTCACCAAGTATTTGATCGTTGCGGTTGTGTATTGAGATCCACTCATCAGATCTCGTGTGCGTGTGAGTTGAAAACGGCCACGGATACGGGCACGCCAATTATCTTGAATAGTGTCCACAAATTTTGGCGAACACTCGTTATTAGTGATGCAGTGGAGATAGCTACGCTTGACATGACTGAGCATCCATCTGAGGACCATCGATACTTTCACTCTCTCGTCGACGAGGTTAACTCAAGCGACCGGGCAGTTGTGCGCAACATATCTGTCCTTATCAATGAGCAGCTTCATCCTGAGGAAGCGAGTTACGTCGAGCCGGAAGCGAACATGACAGTCAGAGGTCGACCGAGAGGGAGTTCCTCTACCAGACGTGATCCTAGTTCATGGGAGTACTCCCAGAGGGGTCGTGGTCGCCCTAGGTCATCCAGTTCGAGCCGCGGGCGTGGTCGTAGCTCATCCTCATCGAGTAACGTCGTGCGGAGTACTGGTATGAAAACCCATAATTTATTAACATGTACATAATGTTGTTAATTACTTTTTGATAAGTACTATTAATGACTTTCTATTATATTGTCTTGTAGCTGGACACGGAATAGATATCACTGAATTCTATCATGTTAACAAAATTCCGGGAATCATCATACCTTTCATTGAAGGATATCTCGATGTGCTTGGGGATGGTAATTGCGGTTTCCGTGTCATTGCGGACTACGTTTTCGGAGACCAAGAGCAATGGCGATTGACGAGAGTTTGCATTGCAAACGAACTCTTAGCTAACCGAGCATTGTACGAAAACATATACGTTGACGGGGTCGACGCTGGTTACCGCCGTATTATGTGGGACGGAGGTGCGTGTAACGATGATCACTGGATGATAGTACTTGAGGATTTGTTCCCGATTGCCAACCTTTTCAATGCAGCGATTATGTTATTCGGATACGGCAGCGGAAGGGGGTTATATTCTTGTTACACAGTGCTACCATTGCAAGCACCTTCGACTGCTACACGTCCAAGTAGGGAAATTGTCATAGGTCATTTAGGTGATTCGTACATGCATTATATCCGTCTGAATTTAGCCTCAGATTTCCCTGTTCCTCCGATATGCGCAGCATGGTTTACTTCTCGTTCTGATAGTGTCGCTGGTTGGGAGCAAATGTATGTTAGGCGAAGAGCACATTGGGATCGGTTAGCGAGGCCGACGTAATTGAATGTTTTGCGTGATTGTTATATTTTTCTACTTATATCATTGTCACATTTTTGTGTGATTGTTATATTTTGCATGTTATATTTTTTCGTGATTATTGGAGGTAAATAAAACAACAAATTACAATAAAACAAAAAAGGTAAATAAGAAACAACAAATTACAATAACACAAATAAATAACAATAACAATGAAACTCATATAAATATATAACAAATTCATATAATACATCATTTGGCAGCCCGCCAATCTCTCATATACTCCTCCATAACCGATCGAGGACCTTCCGCTTGCTCCGGAGGAAGCAAAGTAATGAAAGACTCAAATGCGACGGCTAGACGATTCACCCACCGCAAAAAAGTAACAATGAGTGTGAGTTCAGAGATATGTAATACGTAAAAAAATATACATTTTAGTTAATCACTTACATAATCGTTGTTGGATCGTGGAGGAATCACAGATCCAGGTGCTGCATCGTCAGGTGTCAGCAGAGGGTGGGAGTGACGGTAGTACCACTCGAGGTAGTCATCCGTACATGCTGTGGGATCTGCGGTGGATGCCTGAAACCCATGGAGAACAAGCATGTAACCTCCCGGGAACATACGCCAGGCATCAGATGATACTCGTACGGGGTAGACAACCCTGTACGAACGACTGGTCCATGACCTGATCGCTCTCTCTGGCCTAGTGATCGGGAAAGGGATACTCTGTACGTACCCGATTTGTCGTAAACAACGACCAGGCATGTACGGTTCGATAATATCCCGATACCGTAGCCACCCCATGAATACAGTCCTCGGTACAGATGCAACCGGGTCAGAACCGTACGGCAGCCACACCACCTACGTAGAAATGTTCAAGTTACGGTGAAGTAAAAAAAACATAGCAAACGACGAAATAAATCATGAACACCGATAACTGCATGACGTACCTCTGACGCTCGCAGCTGATCCAAGCGTCTACGTAAGGAGTGCAGTCGAACCACGTCCTTTCCCTCAGCCTGGGCACTCCATACGCACGCACGGGGAGCCTCGCCGTCCCCGACAACCATCCGCTCCCGATGAGGTCGGAAGCAGGGAAAGTACTCGTATATCCATGCCTGGAGGAGAGTTAGGCATCCGCAGATGCCCTGAGAATCCCCCCGACTAGCTATACCGAGCTGACGATATAGGAAGGCGAGGGCAGCAGATCCCCAAGAGAACTCATGCGCCGTTCCGACACCGTCCCTCACCTCCATCACGCAGGAGGGTCTAATACGGTTACCACTCTTGTCGACAAACAAGGTGGATCCAATAAGTAACCACATCCAAGCTACCGCCTGCATGTCCTCCATTCGGTCCTCCACACGGCAAAGGTCAAAAACCGACTCCGTGAGGACCCCACCGCCCTGCCAGTGGCTATGCATCAGTTCTTCTCGGGTGACCCCGAGAACCTCCATGGCCGTCGCCTGCAGCTGCCCATCCCGTCCCTCACTGGAAACGAGCTCTCCCTCTACTGGAATCCGAAGAATATGCCATACATCGTGCAACATGATGGTCATCTCTCCGAACGGTATGTGGAACGAGTTCGTATCCGGCTGCCACCTTTCAACGAATGCAGATATCAGGGAAAAGTCGATATGTCTGAACATAATGTCTGTCAGGTGTGATAACCCAGTCCCCTCAATCTGCGCCCTCACCTCGGGCGACATCTCCGCTCGCCACTCACTCAGCCGCTGACAGACACTGAATCGGTTCTGACACTTCAACAGACCCCTCGTCTCTCCCATCCACATACGAGACGCTACGTGGCCCAGGAAGCTCGGTATGACGCTATCATCCGCCGGTCCACCGACCACCTTCCCTGTAACAAGCCACGTACTGTCGTCCTCCGCTCTAGATCGTTTGCTACTACTAGACGAGCCAGTACTAACAAACCTACCGCCTCTGCCCTTCACCACGCGCCAATCAGAGGATGATTCGACGCCAATCTGATCATCGTCCATGGACTGATCCCCGGAGTAGAACTCGCTAGATCCGTAATCGTGTTGCTCAGCCTCATCACCGCGATATAAGTGACGGTCAATCATCTCCCTCATCCGAACTGCCTCTCTCTGTCTCCGTACAGAGGCATCAATCCCGCGCGTCCTCGTGTGACGCGGTCCTGAACCAGATAGTTCACTGACTAACCTCGGCATCGATTTACCGGCTCCTCTTCTCCTCTATCATTTCACATTTTTAATTAAACAATAATCAGTAATAAACAATTAAAATAATAATTGACAACTAATACTAATTGTAATAACAACAACAAGGTATCGGGATATTATCGAACCGTACATGCCTGGTCGTTGTTTACGACAAATCGGGTACGTACAGAGTATCCCTTTCCCGATCACTAGGCCAGAGAGAGCGATCAGGTCATGGACCAGTCGTTCGTACAGGGTTGTCTACCCCGTACGAGTATCATCTGATGCCTGGCGTATGTTCCCGGGAGGTTACATGCTTGTTCTCCATGGGTTTCAGGCATCCACCGCAGATCCCACAGCATGTACGGATGACTACCTCGAGTGGTACTACCGTCACTCCCACCCTCTGCTGACACCTGACGATGCAGCACCTGGATCTGTGATTCCTCCACGATCCAACAACGATTATGTAAGTGATTAACTAAAATGTATATTTTTTTACGTATTACATATCTCTGAACTCACACTCATTGTTACTTTTTTGCGGTGGGTGAATCGTCTAGCCGTCGCATTTGAGTCTTTCATTACTTTGCTTCCTCCGGAGCAAGCGGAAGGTCCTCGATCGGTTATGGAGGAGTATATGAGAGATTGGCGGGCTGCCAAATGATGTATTATATGAATTTGTTATATATTTATATGAGTTTCATTGTTATTGTTATTTATTTGTGTTATTGTAATTTGTTGTTTCTTATTTACCTTTTTTGTTTTATTGTAATTTGTTGTTTTATTTACCTCCAATAATCACGAAAAAATATAACATGCAAAATATAACAATCACACAAAAATGTGACAATGATATAAGTAGAAAAATATAACAATCACGCAAAACATTCAATTACGTCGGCCTCGCTAACCGATCCCAATGTGCTCTTCGCCTAACATACATTTGCTCCCAACCAGCGACACTATCAGAACGAGAAGTAAACCATGCTGCGCATATCGGAGGAACAGGGAAATCTGAGGCTAAATTCAGACGGATATAATGCATGTACGAATCACCTAAATGACCTATGACAATTTCCCTACTTGGACGTGTAGCAGTCGAAGGTGCTTGCAATGGTAGCACTGTGTAACAAGAATATAACCCCCTTCCGCTGCCGTATCCGAATAACATAATCGCTGCATTGAAGAGGTTGGCAATCGGGAACAAATCCTCAAGTACTATCATCCAGTGATCATCGTTACACGCACCTCCGTCCCACATAATACGGCGGTAACCAGCGTCGACCCCGTCAACGTATATGTTTTCGTACAATGCTCGGTTAGCTAAGAGTTCGTTTGCAATGCAAACTCTCGTCAATCGCCATTGCTCTTGGTCTCCGAAAACGTAGTCCGCAATGACACGGAAACCGCAATTACCATCCCCAAGCACATCAAGATATCCTTCAATGAAAGGTATGATGATTTCCGGAATTTTGTTAACATGATAGAATTCAGTGATATCTATTCCGTGTCCAGCTGCAAGACAATATAATAGAAAGTCATTAATAGTACTTATCAAAAAGTAATTAACAACATTTTGTACATGTTAATAAATTATGGGTTTTCATACCAGTACTCCGCACGACGTTACTCGATGAGGATGAGCTACGACCACGCCCGCGGCTCGAACTGGATGACCTAGGGCGACCACGACCCCTCTGGGAGTACTCCCATGAACTAGGATCACGTCTGGTAGAGAAACTACCTCTCGGTCGACCTCTGACTGTCGTGTTCGCTTCCGGCTCGACGTAACTCGCTTCCTCAGGATGAAGCTGCTCATTGATAAGGACAGATATGTTGCGCACAACTGCCCGGTCGCTTGAGTTAACCTCGTCGACGAGAGAGTGAAAGTATCGATGGTCCTCAGATGGATGCTCAGTCATGTCAAGCGTAGCTATCTCCACTGCATCACTAATAACGAGTGTTCGCCAAAATTTGTGGACACTATTCAAGCTAATTGGCGTGCCCGTATCCGTGGTCGTTTTCAACTCACACGCACACGGGATCTGATGAGTGGATCTCAATACACAACCGCAACGATCAAATACTTGGTGACTCAATTCTCTCATCCTCTTCAGCTCATCCGATAATATTTCTAAGCAGTAATGGGAAACATACCTGGTCAGATAGTTGAATGGGAAACCCGAGTACAGCACACTTCTTCGTCTTCTGCACTCTTCAAGTGTGTACTTGATCTCAGTTAGTTGTGACTCGATTGACTTGTTGACCTTGTTCCAAACATTGTCCAAAGCTCCAGTTGAGGAGTTCAACCACTGTTTTAGCGCGGCATGTGCACTCTCCACCCTGCAAGTCGTAGTGTTGCCAAGGTGTAGCACCTTATTCGTCCACGCAGCTACAAACATCTCTTTGTATCTCAGCCAGGTCTCCTCTACATAGGATATCACGTGAGGGTAATTCCTCCAACTATCCTTCATCATACGCACTGCTCTATCGTACTCAGCTTCTGTGGAAGCTTCCATGGTAGATTTCCACTTCCCGTTCTTGAACCTCTGCGCGCCGACCTTATCTTTTCCACAAAGTCTGTACACTTTGTCTTCAACGACTTTGTTAATGTGCCATGTACAGAGCAAATGGGCACTCTCGGGAAATATCTCTCTAATAGGTGTCATCAACCCTAGCTCACGATCGGTCAAAATTGCTGTTGGGTGTACATCATTTCCAATAAGCATCCTCAACTTATCTAAGACCCACGCATAGCTTGCCTCAGTCTCATCCTTCATAATGGCATAAGCTATAAGGAAGTTCTTATTGCTTGGAGTCATCCCCACTATCTCAAGAAACGACATTTTATACTTGTTTGTTTTGTACGTGGAATCTAAGCCAATCAACCAAGGAAAAGACCGAAGTAACTGAATTGATGTAGGGTGTGCCATGAACACGTGAGTTACCTCATTAGTAACTGGGTCGGCTCTTGTCCAATGTACGTACTTATTCTCCACAGCTAAATGATGAAACTGACCAATGACATCTCTCTCTTCAAAATCAAGTTTCCTTATACGATCTCTGTAGTTGTACACATGCCGTCTAGTTGCATTGTCCTCGGGAAATTTTTCCTTAATAGCGGCCAAGATAGCACATGGCTTTGTTTGTGCCGAAGTCATGTCACGAACGAGTTGCTTTGACCCAGGACTAAGACCACTCATCTGACGATATCCCTCAGGAAACACAGCAAAGTCATGGTTGTGCGTACCCCTAATCCCAGGCAATGTGACAATCATCCAACTACTGGACCCATATACTTGCTCAGCTCTTAACTGGAACGTACATTTACAAGCCTTTGTTTTCGTATTCTTCCGAGCAGCAGTATCTAAGTCTTTTAATTCCCCTCTGTAGCGTTCACCTCGATTGCATCTTAACAATTTTACGCTTCCATTCTTCTTGTGTGACGAAATTATCAACTCAAACCCGATAGTAAGGGCAATTTGTTTTGCCCAATTAATTGCATCTCTATCACTATCAAATAACTCATCAGTGACGAAATGCGTACTGTAATCAACACCATCACCACCGAACCGCTCCAAAGGAACCTAACGAAAACAACGAAAACAATGTTAGCTTAATCTTAAATTCAAACGTCTATCAAAACCGACTGAACCAAGGGACAGGCGTCTGAAATTTACGCCTTGACCATGGAAAGGGCGGAAATCACGGACGCCTATGCCATGGTTGAGGCGTAAATCTCAGACGCCTGAACCATGGTGTAGGCGTTCGTGATTGACGCCTCAACCATGGTTAATGCGTCCGTGATTTACGCCCCGTCCTTGGTCCAGGCGAAAATTTCAGACGCCTGTTCCATGGACGGGGCGTAAATCACGGACGCCCGTTCAAAATATGCGGAAAAAAAAATTTACCTCCGCCACCGTCGACGGCACTTCCTGGTCGCCGGCAGACATCCGCGGCCGTTGCTTGAGTGAATGTTGATGAAGGTTGGGTATGAGAGTGGGTGGTAGAGAGGGAGAATTGGTGTGAGAGTTAGAGAGGGAGAGGATGGGTGAAAATGTGAAGAAGGGCAAAATTGGAATTTCTAGGGGCGGTAGGTAGTAATTTTGGGGCGGTAAATAGCAACACCCAAAAAAAACGACGAACTCACAAATCAATCAACACAACTTCAAACAACACAAATTTAATTAAATTGTCTATAAACCTTGAATAAAAACACTCCTATATCAACACATTTCGTAAAAATCAAAGCAAATTAGAGTAAATAAAGCAAAAAAATTTCGAATGTATACCCCCCCGCCGCGATGCTCGCCGCCTCCGTCCCCGTCGCCGCCTCTGCCGCTGCCGCTAGCCCCTGACATTGCCGGTGTAATGGTGTGGTGGTTTTGCCGGTGTGATGGTGTGGTGGTGAGGATGAGTGAGAGTGAGTGAGGAAGAGAGTAAGGATGAGTGAGAGTGAGTGAGGAAGAGAGGAAGGATGAGTGAGAGTGAGTGAGAGTGAGTGAGGACAAATGGGTAATTTTTATGGGCGGTGGTGAGTAATTTTGGGCGGTATATAGCAATTCACTATTCTTTATGCATAGTATATATGACATGAATAAATTAATAATACAAGGATGATTTCATTGTTTACGACATATGCTCACCTGCTCATTGATTTGACTACACAGACGTGGAAGAAACAAGTGTTGATTATTGACTGAATATATATCCAATAACAATTTCTATTCAAACTCTTATCCAATTTGGTTCAGATTTATCTTAGTAACATATATATATAGTGAGAGAATGATACAAAGAAATGCTTTCAACAGAAGAGAAAACTTGTATTATCCAAACAGAAGAATGATTTAGGCAGTGTTCTCTGATAATTTTTGCACTAAAATTAAACAAGAGTTCTGTTACGTACAATAAATGATGATGATGATCGTTCGAAAATTCCAACTAATTGCATATATACAAGTATGCAACCACTCTGCTTATGTTCCTGGCATGCAAACCTGCAAGTTCCCTCACAACTTGTTGTGCATCAAAAGCACCATTCTCATGCAAAACATTTTAGTTTCTGATATATCCTTAATCATTAGTGGTCAATGGACATGTCTCTTGAGCCCTTTACAATGAGGAATGTGGGGTGGCAAATGACCCATGACATTTGTACTACCCCACAATCATGAGAGTGACGGGGATGAGCCTTAAACCCCAACTTCGGCGTAGGGATTGGAGGTTGTTGGGGAAAGCACACAAATACACAAGCGGAAGCAACAAAGACTTTTTCCCCGGTTGTGATGCAAAGATGAGCAATAACCAATTCAAGCAACCAAACAATATTGAACCAAAATGACAGCAGCAAATGGAACTATAAATCAGCCCAAAAACAGTAAATAAACAAGGAGACGCAAGGATTTACGTGGAAACCCCGATGTGGGGAAAAAACCACGGGACCGTTAACAAACGGTGCCAAAACCTCCACTAATCAACAAATTAACAAGTGGGTACAACAATAGTTCTTCCCTAGATCAACTAGAGGTATTCACAATCATCAAGGATCAACCTTGGCACAACAAGTCTCCCAAATCATCACCCAAAAGAGTGGAAATACAATTTCGTATAAAATAAGAGCTGAATTTAGAAAACTGAGTTAGAGAGCTCCAAATGAAATTCTGACCGTTGGATTTGAAGAGGGGGATGTCAGGAACAACGTGCTAAAATCTCGCGACGATCGGAGTTCGTTTGGTCGTCGATCGGGGCGGATTTCTGGGCTGCCAGCACCAAAATTCGTGGGTGGCTCCTCTTCTCTCTCTCCTCTTCTCTTCTAGACTTTTCTCCTGAATTTTTGAGTGTCTAGGCTTTCTCTCTCTTGCACTCAGCCCTTCTAACCTTTTGGCTTATAAGGGAAGCCACTTGTGAGTGAATATACGAAATTGCCCTTCACTTAAACATCATATGGATAACCCATATGGTAAGCAAATATAACCCAAATTAATTGGGCTCTTCCTCCATGTAGGAGGGATACTCCAACAAATCTCCCCCTCACTCCTACATGGGGGGCTCGACCAAGCCCGCAATCTTTCTACAAACAAGAAGTTTCTCCTTAGGCAAGGCCTTCGTCAACATGTCCGATCCGTTGAGATCGGTGTGAATCTTCACAAGCTCAAATGACTTGTCTTCTACCGCTTCTCGAATCCAATGATACCTCCTCCGTATGTGTTTGGTTCGGGAATGGTAGGCTGCATTCTTGGCAAGGTGGATGGCACTTTGACTATCACAATAAAGAGGGTACTTGTCTTGTTTCAAACCCAACTCCTCTAGAAAATCTCTCATCCAAATAAACTCCTTGCCAGCTTCAACCGCTGCCATATACTCAGATTCTGTGGTAGACAGAGCAACACACTTTTGCAATTTTGATTGCCATGAAACAGCTCCCCCTGCAATTGTCATCAAGTATCCGGAGGTAGACTTACTAGCATCAATATCACCCGACAAATCAGCATCTGTGTAGCCATCTAACACAGGTTGTCCGGGACCAAAGCATAAACACACTCTAGAAGTACCTCTGAGATACCGCATGATCCACTTTACTGCTTCCCAATGCTCCTTACCAGGATTAGACATGAACCTGCTAACAACCCCAATGGCATGTGCAATGTCTGGCCTAGTGCATACCATGGCATACATCAAACTCCCCACGGCGGATGCATAAGGCACCGTCATCATCTCTTTCTTGTCATTCTCACTTGTAGGACACTGGCTGGAGCTTAGCTTCATGTGACCTGCAAGTGGCGAGCTCACGGGTTTAGCTTTGTCCATCTTGAACCTCTCTAGCAGCTTCTGGATGTAACTCTCTTGTGATAGCCATATCTTCTTGTTCTTCCTATCACGAGAGATACGCATGCCCAAAATTTGCTTTGCAGGGCCAAGGTCCTTCATTGCAAAGGACTTGCTCAAGGCACTTTTCAGGTTGGCAATCTTCTCCTTATCCTGTCCAACAATCAACATGTCATCCACATAAAGTAAGAGAATGAGAAAATCACCTCCGGCGTAATGCTTCACAAACACACATGAATCTGCATGTGTCTTGTGGAAACTGTGGTCTTTCATGAAAGACTCAAACTTCTTGTACCATTGTCGAGGTGCTTGTTTCAAGCCATATAAACTCTTTTTCAAACGGCATACAAGCTTCTCACTTCCCTTCTCTTGGAAACCTTCTGGTTGCTCCATGTAGATTTCCTCCTCTAAGTCACCATGGAGGAAAGCAGTCTTCACATCAAGTTGTTCCAACTCCAAATCCATGCTAGCAGCTAAGCCAAGAACAACTCTAACAGAAGACATCTTTACAACTGGAGAGAAAATCTCTTCAAAGTCTATGCCTTTCTTTTGACCTGAGCCTTTCACCACCAAACGTGCCTTGTACCTAGGTGGTGAACCATCTTCTCCAGTTTTCAGTCTGTACACCCATTTGTTCTTGAGTGCTCTCTTGCCCTTAGACAACTCCACTAAGTCATATGTGTGGTTCTCATGCAAGGATTTCATCTCATCTTGCATGGCATTATACCACTCCTTGCAGTGCTCATGTGACATAGCCTCCTCGTAGCTTTCAGGTTCTCCCCCGTCGGTCATCAACACATACTCATCTGCTGGATATTTAGAGGTAGGCTGTCTCTCTCTGGTGGATCTTCTCAACTGTGGTTCTGGTTGTACATGGGGTTCTTCTTCATGTGTATGATCTGGTGGTAGCTGGACATCATCACCATCATCACTGTTATGATCATCATTGCCATCTTCCTGTTGTTCTCCCCCTTGAACTCTAGGAGTTACTTCAGGAAATATTGGATCTGAGTTGGCGCTGTCACTAGGAGAAGGCTCTGGTTGTTTCTTCTTCTCACAATCTGCAAAGGTTTTGTCTTCAAAGAACACTACATCTCTGCTTCTAATCACTTTCCTGCTAACTGGATTCCACAATCTGTACCCAAACTCATCCTCTGAGTACCCTAGGAAGATGCATGGCTTTGTCTTGCTATCAAGCTTGGACCTCTCATCTCTGGGAATATGAACATATGCAAGGCACCCAAAGACTCTCAGGTGGCTGAATGATACCTCTTTACCAGTCCATACTCTCTGCGGAACATCTCCATTAAGAGGAACTGAAGGTGACCGGTTGATGAGGTACACTGCTGTAAACATTGCCTCGGCCCAAAAAATCCTAGGCAGCTTCGCATGAGAGAGCATACATCGAATTCTTTCTTCAATTGTTCTGTTCATTCTCTCTGCAAGTCCATTCAGCTGAGGTGTCTTGGGAACTGTCTTCTCAAGCCTGATGCCCTGTACTTTGCAATACTCTTCAAATGGACCCCTGTACTCTCCACCATTGTCAGCTCTAACACACTTGAGCTTCCGGCCTGTTTCTCTCTCAACTCTGGCCTGGAACTGCTTGAAAAACTGTAGTACCTGGTCTTTGGTTTTCAACACAAAAGCCCACAGTTTTCTAGAATAATCATCAATAAAAGTAACAAAATAAAGTGCACCGCTATGTGACTTAGTATCCATAGAACATACATCAGTGTGAACAAGATCTAATGCATGTTTTCTTCTAGATGGGGGACGAGTATGAAATGCTGCCCTATGTTGTTTTCCAGCTAAACAATCAACACAGGGTTTCAAGGACATACCTTGAACATCAGGAAGGAGTTGCTTCTTAGCAAGCATTTGCATACCTCTTTCACTCATGTGACCAAGTCTCTTGTGCCATAACTCGCTGGAGGAATCATCAACTGCGTGTACTTCTCCTTTGCACAACTTAGCTTGCATCACATACAAGGATCTCTGCTTGCTCCCACGAGCCACAATCAAACTTCCTTTGATAAGCTTGCACTTTCCACCACCAAAGTTGCTGGAGTAACCAGCATCATCGAGCAACCCAGGAGATATCAAATTCAGCCGAATGTCTGGAACATGTCGGACATCTCTCAACACCAAACTGCAACCTGTGGATGTCTCCAAACACACTGTACCCATGCCTACAATCTTGGATGAGCCATCATTCCCCATCTTTACATAGCCAAAGTCACCGCTGGTGTAAGATGAGAAGTAATCTTGGTGCGAGGTTAGATGAAACGAAGCACCCGTGTCAATCACCCAAGTACAATCATCACTATCTAGATTTAGGCAATGGTCACCAATAAAAAATAATTCATCACTTGTTGCAATTGCAGTGGTGTTGTTATCTTTCTCTTCTTGTTGTTGCCCGAATGTCTCACCCTTTTCTTTCCTTTCTCTGGACTTGTCTCTCTTCATTTTCCTGCAATGTTTTTGAATGTGGCCTGGCTTATCACAATAGTGGCAAATGATCTTACCCTTTGATTTTGATCTCCCCCTGGACTTGTCTCTATGCTGGGGATATCGAGTCTTACTTCTTCCCCTGCTTGATTCTTGTGTCACATTAGCCTCTGGTTGTGTGGAGGAACTCATTTCCTTCCTTCTAGTTTCTTCATTCAACAAACTAGCTTTGACAATTTCCATTGTCAGCGTGCCCTCTGGTGCGGAGTTGCTAAGTGATACAAATAGAGTGTCCCAACTTTCTGGCAATGAGCAAAGTAGTAGCAATGCCTGCAGCTCATCATCTAAATTCATCTTCATTGCAGACAACTTGTTAATCAAACTTTGAAATTCATTCAAGTGAACTACTATGCTATCACCATCTTTATATTCCAGTTTCACAAGTTTTCTAATCAATGACGCTTTACTCAAGGCATTCTTCCTTTCATACATGGTCTCAAGTTTCTTCCAAAGAGTATAAGCATTCGTGTCATTGGCAATATGTTGGAGGACACTCATATCAACAAATTGTCTAATTGTTCCAACGGCTTTACGGTTCAATATTTTCCACTCACTTTCAACAACACCAGTTGGTATGGTTGCATTTAAAATTGGTTCATACAAATCCTTCACATAAAGGATATCCTCCATTTTAGTTTTCCACACGGAGTAATTTCCAGAATTCAAACTAATCATTCCGTGCACACCAGATTTTTCATCCATCTTTAACAGCACAACAAATTCACAATGACTCTAACCAAAGCTCTGATACCACTATGTTGGGGAAAGCACACAAATACACAAGCGGAAGCAACAAAGACTTTTTCCCCGGTTGTGATGCAAAGATGAGCAATAACCAATTCAAGCAACCAAACAATATTGAACCAAAATGACAGCAGCAAATGGAACTATAAATCAGCCCAAAAACAGTAAATAAACAAGGAGACGCAAGGATTTACGTGGAAACCCCGATGTGGGGAAAAAACCACGGGACCGTTAACAAACGGTGCCAAAACCTCCACTAATCAACAAATTAACAAGTGGGTACAACAATAGTTCTTCCCTAGATCAACTAGAGGTATTCACAATCATCAAGGATCAACCTTGGCACAACAAGTCTCCCAAATCATCACCCAAAAGAGTGGAAATACAATTTCGTATAAAATAAGAGCTGAATTTAGAAAACTGAGTTAGAGAGCTCCAAATGAAATTCTGACCGTTGGATTTGAAGAGGGGGATGTCAGGAACAACGTGCTAAAATCTCGCGACGATCGGAGTTCGTTTGGTCGTCGATCGGGGCGGATTTCTGGGCTGCCAGCACCAAAATTCGTGGGTGGCTCCTCTTCTCTCTCTCCTCTTCTCTTCTAGACTTTTCTCCTGAATTTTTGAGTGTCTAGGCTTTCTCTCTCTTGCACTCAGCCCTTCTAACCTTTTGGCTTATAAGGGAAGCCACTTGTGAGTGAATATACGAAATTGCCCTTCACTTAAACATCATATGGATAACCCATATGGTAAGCAAATATAACCCAAATTAATTGGGCTCTTCCTCCATGTAGGAGGGATACTCCAACAGAGGTGTGATAACTTTACCAACTAAGCTCCCTACTATGGGTCAGACAATTATGTCATTAATTCGCCATTCCACATTGAAGTACCAATGTCCAATAGTTAGGTACCAGGATACATAAGACGTGAATAACACTCATACCAACAAAATATACCAACAAAATAAAAATAAGAAAACCCACAGAAAATAGCCAAATTTAACTTGTGATGCACTTGAATTGGGAATATATGTAGGAGAAAGATACTCCCAGGCAAGTTAAAAGAACATAGGTAAACATAGAACAATGAAGTGCTAAACAAGATTGTCAACCACAAGGTTTCAGACACAAATTATGAACTTACTTGAGTACCAGAGAGAGATATGAGAGAAATCTCCAAACACCAAGCACAGTTCATTAAAAATGGAGAACTGTCAAGATAGCAAACTATGCAGTTGAGAAATAAAGTAAATTCAACTCAGTTCAGTATTGTGTAGATAAGTTCAGTAAAAAGAAGGTGAAGAGAATAGACCTTCAGTTTACGAGCTATTTGACAGCCAAAACACCACATATTCAATTAACCATGTTATCAGCTTCTTGCACTTGAATTTCCCTCTTGAGGAACTTTAGCCCAAAAACAAAGTCCACTGCGTTGTTTTGTTTGAAGGTTGCTTGGTTTTGTCATTCAAGTTATTTAACACGGTTGTCGGTTAGTAACTGTGGATTAAGCCATTCAATGGTAGAAGGGAAAGGTAAACTTGGCAAAGGCACCCCTTTGGCAAGTGACCGATCACTTTCAGTCACCTTTCTAAGTGTTAATTTTCATTTCTGACATCCAACAGTGATACTCTAACTCTTTGTTGATGTGTGATCTCTTAACTCGTCTGAGTTACTCCTTACAAGTAGCTCATAAACTTGGCCATATCTTTTAAGGCCAACCCACCACCACCCAACTAGAGAAAAAGAAGCATCAGTGTTCCTGATTTATCTTCCGTCAACCTTCGCCACCCAACGAACCAAATACTACAAATAACGGCGGGGAGAAAACAAGAACAAGAAATGTTGAACTTGTCAGTTTTGACAGCTAAATAATTCACCATTGGGCAAATTTCATCTATGATTATGAAATCAAATGTTTCACTAGTAGTTTATCCTCTACTGATTTACTGTAAACTGGTAGTCGATACGTGTCCAATCAAAGGTCTAAGAGCATAGCTTGTCCAAATGCAGGATCAGGATCAAAATTTGGGAATGTGTAATGTTTACCAATGTACCGATGCTAAGTTACCTTCACTTGGATATACTGTGCATCACAGAAGGAGAAGTTATCTTATCAATTAGGCCTAATTCAACTAGCTTCGTATTCACTTGCCACATAGCCTTATAAGTTTCGAATTCGATGGTTACCTTCCCTGTTGTTGCTTCTATAGTTTTGGCTTCTCACTTTCTAGCTCAGTGGAATATACTGTCCTGATCTTTACATCTTTTACACAAGGCATTTAAGAGGAAACTGGTGTATAATCCATCGTCACACCATTAGCATTTTAACTCTGCCTTACCATTGTGGTTTTGATCACCAAAACATCATATTCTCTGATTTGATATTACAAGTCTTGGCAAGTTTAATTCCTTTTCAGCTTTTCTGTCTTCATTGTGGTTTTGTAATTCATGTTTTTCTACTGCTTGTACTGCTTTCTTCAATGGGTGAATATGCATCTGATCAAATAATTAAGAGTTGACTTTTAGCAACTCAAGAGCACTTTGCCATCTTCCAATTTCAGTGGGTTGAAATAGTCTATTTTCACTTCATCTTCAAGGCTTCAACCACTACATTGTACCAAGTTGATGAGTTCTGAACTGTTTTGGTAAAATTGCTGTATTTTCTACTGTTAACATAGCCGGCAGCTACCTTTCTCTCTGTGAATAACAATCTTGCATGAACTTCCATCCTTGAAAAAGTCATATTTGTTTGTTTGTTTGTTTGTTTGTCAACTGCTCTGCTTACCATTTCAACTCTTTGAAGGCCTGCATAATGTATATATAAAGGCCTTTATAAAGACCATAATATGCATCTTATACCTACAATACAAACACACCCTAAGATAACAGATAAGCACTAATGGTTGTCCACATCTTTCTTGTTATTCTTTCTCTTGCTCTTGCTCCCATTCTTTCCCACGCTTCCGATTCCGATCCCTTGCAAGATTTTTGCATAGGAGATTTGAACTCCTCCCCCTCCTTGAACGGTTTCCCTTGCAAACCAGCCTCAAAAGTCACCTCAGAAGACTTCTTCTTTGATGGACTAGTGAGAGAGGGTAACATGACAAGCCCCTTGGGGTTGAGGGTTTCGCCTGCTAACGTTTTCACATTCCCCGCCCTTAACACGCTCGGGATGGCTATGAACCGGGTGGATCTCGACCTTAACGGGATGAACCCACCTCACTCACATCCTCGATCATCCGAGACCGGGGTGGTACTCCAAGGAAAAGTCCTGGTTGGGTTTGTTACCACAGGGAATGTGTACTACTCTAAGGTGTTGTCTCCTGGGGAGATGTTTGTGGTTCCTAGGGGACTGGTTCACTTCCAGAAAAATGTCGGGAGAGAAAAGGCGCGTATCATAACAGCTTTCAACAGCCAGAACCCTGGCCTTGTGAGTATCCCTTCAACTCTCTTTGGCGCAACCCCTTCAATTCCAGACCATGTTTTGAGCCAGGCTTTTCAAGTAAATTCAGATGTGATCCACAGCATAGAATCCAAATTTTGATATAAATTTGATGATAATATCACTGTATAATATTTCCCTTTCAATAATTATCCTGTCAAAAGGATCATAATATTTATGCATAGTATATTGTACTCCATTGTTACATGAATAATACAAGGGATGATTTTTTTTCACTGATGCTTACCTGCTCATTGACTACATAGACATGGAAGAAACAAATGCCGATTATTGACTGAATATATATCCAAAAAAAATATCTATTTAAATTAATCAAGCACTTGACAGTTCAGATTTTTCGCTATCTTGACAGCATTCGAAATCTTTGCTGTTGTCTTAAAAAAAACGAAAATTTTCTTAGAAAGATGTTTAGTTACATGAGGATGATAAACATACAGGGGCACAGGGCCAAAAGGTGCAATCAATGCTTTCTACAGATGAGACGGTTTACTTGTATTACAAATCAAGGAACATTGCTAAATTCAGAGATATACTCGCTCACCCGAACAGTAGAATGATTTAGGCAGAGTTCCCTGAGAATGTAAATTAAATGAGTAGATAACAAATTTTGCAGATTTACCATTAAACAAGAGTTCTGTTACAATAAATCATGATGTTCGTTCGAAACTTCCACCTAATTGCATATGCAACCATTCTGCTTGTGGTCCTGCTGCTGCTGCAAGTTCCCTCGCGGCTTGTGCACTAAACATCATCCCACTTGTATCAAATGAGGGCAACCCTAGCTGACTCACCTGAATATTATCCATTGCAAGCATCATATTAGGCAGAGAAATACACAGACATGCAAAATATTTTTGTTTCGGATTTCACTAGAAAGAAACATTCTGTTATTAAGCCTGTCGTCAAGGACTTATGAAAGGTTAAACTTACATCTTTTGAATGAAATCCACTAATAGAGGGGATCATCCCAGAATTGACTGCTTCTAGCTTCATGGATAAGAACTGCAATATACAAAGGAGAATTAGTTTTTGGCTGCGGAATGCCTGAAACTATGAAACAAAATACTTTAATCTCCATATCAGTAGGATTTTGGAATTTCCAAGATTTTAGGACTTCAAGTTCACATTTGATAAGAACTGTCCACAAAATCAGTTTCAAGAGGCCCAGAAATGAGCTTAAACGAAAGTTAACAGTCAACATTTCAACAATGTGTACAAACAAAAACCAGCAAAGTGCTAATTTCCAAAATCAGGGAGACATTATTAGGCCCAGGAGCTCCAACAAAATAGGGTTTTCTCAAAAACTAATTTTTCTTAAAAAAAACTTATACTAGCATCTGTCTAAACAACCAATAGAACATTTACCTCGACCTGCCGTTGTAGGGACTGTATGTAGTTGATTATCTCATCAAGGACAAGCGCTTTACCAATAACCTGGTCATCCAAAAAAAGACCCAGTTATGGCGAAAACATTTTCAGAAATCGCTTGACCACAAGAAAAGAAGAAATCAAATTCCTTTCTGCTTAAGGTCAATCTAATATTTCTAAGATTATCCAATAAGGACCATTTAGTCAGAATTTGTAATCAGCATCACAAACCTTGTTGCATCCAGGAACCAGATCTTGTAAAATCTTCATTCTCTCACTAATCTTTTCTCTTCTAGCCTGCAAAAAGCAAAAACATGTAGGCAGAACTCAATACTCATAGCAATAACCATGGCATGGGTCTACAACAATCCAGCAAAGTTAAGAACCATGGGATCAAGATCAGTGAAGTAAAAGGATGCACGCAGCATCTTATTTCATGGTTGATAAACTGTATTACTTATAGCTTACTGCATCACAAATCTAAAACAAACAGACAAAATCTCCAAAATTAAGAAGAGAATTACTCTCTCAGCCAGGCTATGGCTATCTGTAGCTTGACCCCTTCTTGCTCTGACATGGATGTAGTCTTTCAGCGCGTCAGCTGATTTCTCAGCAGGCTTGTTATCACTAGCTGAATTAGTTTCACCTCCAGCTTTCGAGCTGACATTTGCATCCTTGGAACAAAAGGTTTTCATGCGTTTGCCATTGGACTCCTTCTGTAAACCGAGGAGGGAATCATCAATGTGATACTAAATCAAACTCATAGTACACCAGCTAACTGATAGCAATCAATATATTTGTTTATATTTAACAATTTTTATTTTCGAATTTTAGTTTTGATATCAAAATGTTATATTTAGATATCCAACTCAAATCCACCACGGATATGAGCTAAATAGGCTGTAAATGGTATAAAATGCAAAAGAGGCTAGGTAGTGATCAATTCAGCAGCGAAGGGAACAAGCGAATATCCAAGATTATGGAGACAGAACTGTGGATTAAGCCTTTCAAGGTAAACTCGGTAGAGGCATCCCCTTGGCAAGTGACCGACTTTCAGTCACCTTATTATTATTCATTCCTGCCATCCGACAGTAATACGCTTTCTTTATGATGTCTCATAACTCGTAAGAGTTAATTACGAGTAGTTCATTAGACAAAATGAAAGTTTCTTCAGTAAGCTCATCAACTTGCCCATCTCTTCTAATTCCCACCCCCACCCACCCAACCACCTAAGCTAAACTAAATGATAAGAAACATCAGTGTTCCAGATATATCCTCCGTCAACCTTCTCCACCGAACCTAATATTCCCAATAACGGGGAGAAAAGAAGAGCGGAAAGAGAGGACAGAGGAAATGTTGAATTGCTCACTTTTGACAGCTGAGTAATTCACCATTGGGAAAATTTCAGCTAAGAATATGAAATCAAATGTTTCACTACTTTATCCTCTACTGATTTGTTGTGAAGTGGCAGTTGATACCTTACCAATCAAAAGTCTAAGAGGTTAGCTTGTCCAATTGCAGGATCAAAAATGTGTACGTATGACATACCAAATTACAAATGTTATGGTATGGTATGGTATGGATAGAGGAGACAAGTTTTAGAATTGAAACTGCATTAAAATTCTCAAAAAGATATACATCACCAAAGGAGAATTTATCTCATAACGTGCCTAATTCAACTAGAGAGAACATTAACATATACTAACATGAAATCAATATTTGACTTGGACACCTGATCATTTTTACTATGGCCTAAATCGCACTGAATTCATGTTCAGCACATAATGCCCTAATTTGTAAGACCCTAATAACTTAAAGTAGAAAATTCTTTTCAAATCAGGTTTTTCTATCCTGAGTCCTTAGTTTACTCAACATGGCAGAATGATCCTCCCAAAACAAACCAACAGAACAGATTTTCAATTGATCTCTTTTCTTACCCGCTCACTCCCAATAAGATGCAATTACCTTTTTCTCTTCTTTTTTTTCTTCTGTTTTAGGAAGATGAAGTGACCTTTTTTTTTTTACTAATGATTCAGTGACCTACACAAACCTTTCTCATAATCATTTGACTAGATCAACAGCAATTAAACTTGCTAGTTAAAGAGTCTAAGAATAGTCAACCAAGTCTTATTCCCAACTCAAATCTCCAACCACATACAGGTCAAATAGCCAAAAACTAATATTCTAGAAAGGAACCAGAGTTATAGTTATAGGGAGCCAATAGCCAACAACCACGAAATCACAGTCAAACTTCTCAAAATTAACATCACAATTCCGTTAAAAACCACATAAATTGAAAAATTAGCCAACTTAAGACTTGACAAAGAAACATCATAATTCACAATTCACATCACCAAGAAAAGAGCATTAGCAAAACAGAAAACTAGAAGAAACAGAAAATTACCAATTCGTTGCCACTACTAGTAGTGGAAACAAGCTTTGAAGACTCATCTTCTGAAACATTCTCTCTCCTCTTTCGCCCACCCTTACCACCACCACAACCACCAAGGCTTCCACTTTGCTCTGTCACTGTTGATTCCTCAATTGACCCATCTCTATTCACTAACCCAACACCACTATTATTCACAAACCCATCAATTAAACCACTTACTAACCCATTACCA
Source organism: Tetragonia tetragonoides (assembly GCA_038025085.1). Classification (NCBI taxonomy): domain Eukaryota; kingdom Viridiplantae; phylum Streptophyta; class Magnoliopsida; order Caryophyllales; family Aizoaceae; genus Tetragonia; species Tetragonia tetragonoides. Next base: position 5,792,864 of record CM076139.1, read on the forward strand.
CTTCCCATTCTTAGACCCAACATCCCACTAGAATCTCCACCACCACTATGGAAAGGCCAAATCTCAGCCAATGAAGGATTTGAAGTTGCAAAGGAACCTTCACTTATCAATGGAGGATCCATTAAACGCTTCAGCTCCCTTTTGTTTTCACCACTCCCACATCGAAATTCTCAACTTTAACTTAAATATCCCAGAAAAAAATTCAAATTTTGAGATGTGGGTATTGCAAATCCCAAGTGATTCTGAACTGGGTACTTTCTAGATTGCTGAAATTTGTCCGAATCCCTTGCTCAAATGTTTTGGGTTGTTCACTTATTTGAGGGGGAAATTGCGTTCGCTAGTTTAGCAGTGTAAAGAAAATAAATAAGAGAGAGAGAGAGAGAGAGAGAGAGAGAGAGAGAGAGATAGATCTGTTTGGTTTGGGGTTTTGTGAGTAAAGAGAGAGTGTGCAGTGCACTCACAGCGCACGTTAAGCAGAGTAACTAAGATGAGAGAGAGAGAGAGAGAGAGAGAGAGAGAGTGAGAGACTAGAGAGAGATGGGAGGTTTTCTCGGAGGATCCAAGTGCTTTAGATCGGATTTACATATATCCCACGCGCAGAAGTGAGGGTAGTGTTGATGCACTCGCTCCAATAAATAGCCACATACATGTACACAGCATACTACTATTTGGATTAAATTGGTCTAGCTTTTTCTCTCTTTGGAGCCCCCTTCCTTTTTTGGTGGTCCTTTTCCACACAAAAAACAGGGGGTTTATTTTTCCAAAGGTGCAATTGCTTACGTTCATACCAATTTTTGATGTCCTCTCTTCTTTCATCATTTTACCCAAAAGAAAAATCTTCTTTAAGGGAGTCTTTTCGTAACTTTTGGTAAAATGGGGTCACATTTCAATAAAACAAGAGTCACGGTTTACCACAAGTTACCCTTACCTTTATAAATAGTAACCCCATTTTTCTATTAGTTGGTCTCACACAAAACTTGCTGTATTATAAATATGTTCTGAAATTATCAAAAAAAAGAAAGTTCTCCTAATATGTTTGAATAAAAAATTAGATGGGTTGATAAATATGAAGTCGTTGTTAATATTTGAAAATATGGTATTATTAATGTTGTCAAGAAAAATACCCACTACAAAAAGAGAACATAGTTTTTTTTTCTCATCAAAGGGTAACAATATGATAGTTTTGAAACATACACTTGAAATTATTGGTGAAAATTGTAGTAAAGCGTACACAAAAATTAGTGTGAGACGATCTTAAGGTGAGGCCTCCTCTAACAACCATGACGGTATACTTTTGTCATATTTGAGTATAGAGAAAACCTTACATTAAGACGACCTCATAAGAGACCTTTACAAATTAATTGATAAATTTGGAGGAGAATACCCTTCGTAAAATCTAATATGCATATAATGCACATACGAATAGTATCATCGGTACCGAAAAACATTCATTGCAGCCGTTACTCTATCTCCATGAAAAAAACAAATTCATATTTAAAATCTATGAAATAAATCAGTCACCATGATTGTGAAGTTATCCATAATTTCTTCATTCTTACTCAATGACTTGGATGTAAAAAAGGCTAGTGTACAACTAAAATACAGTCTTTTAGGATTTAATTAATTGGAGTGCTCAATCTTTCTTTTTTTTTGCTACTCGGATTGTTTAGTCTTAATTATGTGATGTTTATCTCATGGACCATGAATTTCATAACCATTCCTAGCATGATTGCCCACTCCTGTTTCTCGCAAACGATTAATACTACAAAAACTCTTAAAAGAAAATCATAATTAACCTCATCACAAATCAGGATTGGAGAAAACCAAACAAAAAAACAATAAAGAAATTAAAATACCAAGTTACAGATATACGAGACACCAATAATTTGAGAGAGTTATGGGATCACGCACCCCACCCTCTCCTTCTGAATTCTGAAACTAGCAGGAGAGAGAGAGAGTACTTAATTAATAAGTTATTATAATAGAGTTTAAGGGGGCAGGGGGTGTTTAACTGTTTGCGAGCATACACAAAAGCCAATCCAAGAACTGATTCAATTGTTCCCACGAGCTCTCACTATTTTTTTATTCACTTTCCCTTAATCATAACTTAGCTTGCTTTCATTGTTTATTACTCTCTTATTTTAATAGCCCCGTCAGTGAGCTAGATTATGCCCCGCCTTCTCTTCTGTCATTTCATCATTTGATGTATTTTTATTATTATAGTACTCTTCTGCTTAACTTCACTAAGTTAGGTTAGGTTAGGTTAGATTAGATGTACTATTACTTGTCTTTATATATTGTTTTCTCACAATGCTTTCCTTCAATTTTAGTGCTAAAAACTTTTTTACTACTTTTAGGCTTCATTTGATTCATCTCGAAAAAATTGAACTGAATAGAATTGAACTGAACCGAACCGAATTGATTTTTTTAATTTCACCATTAACCATTTATAATTCGTCCAAACATATTCAATATTTGATTCATTTTAAAGTATGCTTTGAACGAGATCTTTCCGATGACATAATTATCATCATTAATTTATTTCGGAATAAAAATTTATCTAAGTGATAAAGTTACACATGAACTGAACTGAATTTAAGTAAAATTAAGTTGAATCAAACATTATCGTATTAGGAAGATTAGGAGGGATATAAATGTACTATTTTTATTATAAGACTCGTTATTGTATCATTGAGCTCTGTTTCAATATGTTTTGATTTTGCTTATATTTACTACATCACATAATAGATATTAGAAGAAGCAATGAGATCCTTTGTTTCTCATTTTTTTTCCATGAAAATCGTAAGTGGTCTTCATGTCAGTAACGTCGATAAAATGTGAGTATAATACCTCAAGCCTCTCTCGAGCATTTGTACCTTTCAAGCATTCATTGTTACGCTGATATGACATATAGGATGATGTTTAGGTGGTACTAAGATTTAAGGTCCAATTCCAAATGAAAGGGAAAAGTGTTCAACTTTGGTTTTAATGTTATTTTGAAATCTCAATCCTTTGCAAATGGATTTCACATTGTCTCACTATAAGAGTATGACATGACATTGGAAAATTGACCAATAATGTAATCTAAATCAATGTGTAATTAGTTATTGTTTAAGTGATTTTGAAAAACGAAAGATTTATTTACTTTTATAATTTTGTTCTTTAAATTGGATGAGGGCAACATTCTCATTCATTAAAAAAAACCATTTGACACCAATACTAATTAACACTTGTAAACAAGGACAACTTAAATCTTAAGTAACAGAGATAGTATATAGATGTCTTAACTGTATAAAAAAACACAATTAACCAGCATCTTTGTCAAAAATACTGTCTCAAACTCTCAATTGGCTGTGAGCCTGTGAGAGCACCAGCCAAAGGAAATGGTTGAGGGATTTTTGTGATTATTCTAATATGGGTGCATTTGATAGAGCTTATACGTTTAGTTCGGTTCAGTGATTTGAAATACAGTTAAATGATGTTCAGTTCAGTTCAGTAGTGCTGAGTTCAGAATCATACTTTTTGTCTCACATATAAGTTGTGTTCAATTCAGTTTAGTCGTGTCCAGTTTAGTTCAATAGTGTTCAATTTAGTAATGTTGAATTCAGTTCAGTTATGGTAAGTTCAGCTCTGTCAAACACACCCTATATGAAGTATATGAATTTGGGTGAGTTCTTTTCCACTTACTCAATCAGTTAGTATGGTTCAGTTTAAGTCAGTAAAGTGAAAAGGAACACACACGATCTTAGACACAATAGCAGTGATAGGTTGAAATAAACTGATAAAGCGTGCCAAACACAAGGTTTGGCGATGATTGATAAGTATACACTTTGCAAAACTATTTTTAGTTTTATCAGAAGGATTTTATAGTTAAACGATGCTATCTTTCAACTTCAAAACCTAACACCCTTCTTTTCAATCAGTATAAGACATAATCTCAGACATTTGCCTAACTTTGCTTCAAAACCATTAAGATCTACGGTTAAGCATGATCTTAAATGCCAAAAAGCCTCTTTGCAGTGTTCCTAATATGGGCATTATTATCCTATATCACGTGACTTTAACTATACCCTTCCCATCATCAAAGGATGATTATTCTTTGTGTATGGATGATACGTGAAAAAGTAAACGGAACTACTCAGGCTATAGAGGAATTATTGTGGCGTGGAGTTACAAACAATATCGTTATCATATTGCCTCGTCTTAAAAATTATTTGAGGGGAATTTTTTTTAGTGGATGATAACAATAGCTTGCATAGATAAGCAACCACAATATATGCGATAGGAAAGTGGGTGCTTTCTACCCTACGGTATTTAAATTTTAACACTACTAACACTCTGTTTGTTTCAACTTAATTACACTTGAATTTAGTTCAGTTCATGTGTAATTTTATCACTCATATAATTTTTTATTACTCTTTCCGTTCTTTTTTTCTCCTACCCACTTTCCTTTTACATCCGTTCTTTTTTCTCCTACCCACTTCCCCTTTTAATAATACTTTGAGTACTAAAAGACCCATTTATCCTTACTTTTTCTAGTCATCATTACTTTCCAACCCACTACTCACACTCTCTCTCATGTTAAAGTAAGGGCAAATAAGAAATTTTTGTTCCAAAATTAACTCTCATTAAACTCCGTGCAAAAAGAATTGGGTAGGAGAAAAAAGAACGGAGAGAGTAATAAAGTCATAATGATAACTGTGTCACCGGAAAGATCTGAAGGCATACTTTCAAATGAATCTAATATTGAATATATTTGACGAGTTTTAAAATGTTTAAAAGTACAAAAGGTTTCCTATGAGGCGAACTCAAAGTAGCCTTGAGGCCCCTTCTATAATCAAACATGACAAGGTAAGTCCCCTTTATTGTCAAATATGACGTCATGCTTGTTAGAGGGGGCTTCATAACCTTGAACCTGCCTCATATGAATTTTTGTGTTAAAAGCATATCAAATAATAATAATTTCAGTTCAGTTGAACTCACTTTTTTCCAGTCAAAGAGAACCGAACCTAAAAGTAAAATTGTCCAAAAAAACAAACTTTTTGATAGAAGATTCTATATTTAAATTTCGAGTTACAAAGGCTGTCTCCTTCAATGGCTTGGTAATCGCTGTAGAGGATCAGGTATCTTTTCATGTTTCTTTATACTTTTAACTTTGATGAAGTGTAAAACCCACTTTGTTTCAAGTATCAACAGGTGATCACCACTAATTTAGAATATGGCAGACATACTTCTTTTAAGATGATTGTTTGGAGACATTGTTGAAAGTACACTTGAAAAGGATTAAAGTGTATAATCTGATGAATAGAGCAAGTTTAGTGCGGCTAGACAACTGTATAGTGACTGAAGTGGGCATTCGTCAATTCGGCACTTAAATATTTAACCGAACCCTTTCCAACACAAAGTACATATTGTTCTTTTGCACCAAAAAAAGTACATATCGGTTTTATTGCCATGGCTATACACAAAGAAATGGGAACAAAAGAAGGTATGCGATATGACAATCAATTTTTAGCTCTTTCCATCTTGGCCTTGATTTTAGATGTGTAGATCTAGAAATTAAATGGGAGTCTTTTCGAGATGAGGTGAAAACATAAGTGATAAGTGTTCCACTCTCATAATTTAATGGTTCGAGGTTTAAATCCTCAGTTATTTAGGGAGATTAAAATATCCTCTACTTTTTTTGTAGGGAGGATTTACTCTTCTATTTGAGCCCATCGGCCTATTAAATATGAGTTGGCTTACCCAACATTTATAATTGTGGCCTATTACATGCGTCCATATAGCAAAAAATAATAATAATAAAACTGTGGGAGTCGTCTTTTATTGACATAGGTAGATGAAGTCATAGAGAAGGCTAAGTCCCCATGTATCATAACTTATGAATACCTCATCAACTAAATTAAGATACATCTTTTGATATTAGTAATTGAAAAGAAATTGTATAATCCTCGATTAAACAAGGTGCCATTTGGCTGAAAATGTCATCTTTGATTTAAAAGTTGCATATATTATGATATTTTCTGAATGTTTCAAATTAATTTGTTGTCTGAAAAGATCTATATTATACATAATTTGTAGAGTTAGGACTTTGTCAAGTGAAAAAGACTATTCAAATAACATTCTGTTTCGTAAGGAGGAGGTCATTTTCTGTTGTAGAGAGATGAATTTGGGACCATTTTCATCGAGAAATTTAATATGTTAAATTTATCACATCATTAACCATTCAACCTAACCATGGTGATAAGGAAAATTTTGTTGTGTGAGGACTTCACATTATACTATCATTAATTTGTCAGGTCTACTGGACTTTACATTAATTTGTTTTGACAAATGTTGTCTCACAATTTTCGGGTTCGGGTTTGGTTATTTCGATCTCGGGTCAAAAAGGGTTGGGCTACTTGGGTTTGAAACTTTTTGGGTCGGGTTTCGACCGGATCTATAGCGGATCGGATTCGGGTCGGATCAGTTTTTGCCATCTCTAAAATTTTCAGTATGCAAAGCGAAAGATAGATGCTTTCGTGAAAAAGCCCAAGTTAGGAAGCAGAGAAGTGGGCTGAAGTGAATAGGTAGGGAGTGGACCCAAAAGAAGCCAAACTGCCTCTGTAAACTAGGGCCTGGAATTGCATAATTACTCATGACTTGTAACTTGTAAGGATTAAGATGATACAGATAGCCTGTGGGACACAAGGCCCACAAGCTCACCAGAGTCTCGATGGTCATCACGGCCTTTAGCCTTTACTCTTCCACACTCTTACCAGTTCAAGCAAAAATGACTTGCATTATCCAGCCCACCTTTTATGTTTTCATTTCTGGCAACCATGAAGCTTGAAATTGAATTACCAAGTTACCACAGCTGAGCTTCTGATAAAAGAGTCCTGGATGATGAAAATGACCTATAATTAATGTCGTGCATGTCCTTCTTACAAGGACATTTCTCAATCAGATTCAGCAAGGGTCATCGTTGAGTCCCTTTCTATTTGCAACCGTTATGGATGAGCTCACTAAGACTATCCAGGGGGATGTGCCTTGGTGTATGTTGTTTGCCGACGACATTGTTCTGATAGCCGAGACTAGAGAAGGTGTTAACGCCAAATTGGAACTTTGGCGGGACATACTAGAGGCAAAGGGATTCAAGCTAAGTAGGACAAAGACCGAGTACTTGGAAGGCAAATTCACAAGAGATGGGGTTGCCTCGGATATGGAGATTAAGATTGGTACGGAGGTGGTACCGAAGAGGGATTGTTTCAAGTATTTCGGTTCAATCATACAGGGCAACGGCGAGATTGACGATGACGTGACTCATCGCATCAGAACAGGGTGGCTAAAGTGGAGGAGTGCAACGGGAGTTCTATGTGACAGAAAAATTCCACTAAAACTTAAAGGTAAATTTTATTGTACAGCCATCAGGCCAGCTATGCTTTATGGGGCGGAGTGTTGGCCGGTGAGGCAGGTGCATGTGCAGAAGATGCGGGTGACCAAGATGAGGATGCTCCGTTGGATGTGCAACTCTACAAGAAGAGATAGAATTAGGAACGAAGTGTTGAGAGGCAAGGTGGGAGTGACCGATATCGACAACAAGATGCGAGAAACCAGGCTTAGGTGGCTTGGGCATGTGAGGAGGAGACATCGCGATGCACCGGTGAGAAGGTGTGAGAGAATTACACTTAGCGATTGTAAGCGAAGAAGAGGACGCCCGAAAAAGACTTGGGGAGAGGTAATCAGGCAGGATTTGACCCGTCTAGATCTTACCGAGGACTTGGTCCTAGATAGGAGACTATGGCGTAGCAGGATCCGTGCAGAGGATCCGCGTTAGATTAGGGTTGTGCGTTGGCTAGTACTAGAGGTTGATTCATTTTGTTTATAGCCTGTAGTGTCTCCTTCACTTTAGGTTGCTTAGTAAGTAGAATCTTGTGTTAGTATGTTTACTGATTTACTTTCCTTGCCCTTTTGATCATTCTTCACTGCTTTAAAAAAAAAAACAAAACGTTTTGAAATGCATTTAAAAAAAAAAAAAGGTTTTTGTGGGTCTTTCGGAAACAGTCTCTCTTCTAGGCAACTAGTTAGGGGTAAGACTGCGTACATCTAGACCTCCCCAGACCCCGCCCTAGGCGGGACACTTACTGGGTTGTTGTTGTTGTTGTTGTTGTTGTTGTTGTTGTTGTTGTTGTTGTTGTTGTTGTATTCAGCACTTGTACATTCACAGCAGAACTTCCTATAGTTTTTACTTGTCCTGTAGGCTGTTGCCATAAGGTTTACAGTGGCTTTTTACTGTTATCACTTGCATGTACCTAATGGCGTTGTAAACTTGTAGTACTCCGTACCTCTTTAATCCATCAATTAACATATAAGAATGACGTAGTGTAAGGTGTGTCGTTCGTCATTCACTCGCATCTTTCTTTCTTTTCATGAGAAAAAAAAACTATTCCTAACACATTCGGAGTACACAACACAAATGAAGTAGTGTTCAAGAAACACCTGAAACTCCTAAAAATGCCAATAATCAAGCAATGTGTGAAGACTCTGCTTTTTGTTGATAGATTAAGCATACTACATTACTTTCTTTCTTTTGTTTGATCTCAACCATACTATTACTACCATGACTGTAGAATAATAGATTCTTAATGATCACCAACAATTGCATGTTTCTAGCTCAACCTCTTCGCTTCATAGAAAATCGGAAACCAGATCATGAGCCGTACCACCATTAGAATGCCACTCTAGGTGGTTGGGCTCCTTACCCGTAACTACATTGTTGTAATTGTGACTCTCAGTTGCATCTTTGCAAGTGAAATCAATACATACTTTTAGGGTCCTTACTGAAGGCAAGTAGCTAACACACTCAAAAATGATGACAAACTCAGAAAAGGCGTATTCGGAAACAAAAAAAACAGAAACATATTATGATCAGCAACGTAGGAAGTTCTTAAACATAGATGAGGAGTTTTGTAGTTGAATCAACCTATAAACTTTCTTTTCCCTAGCAGGGACTCAGGGAGCATCATGTACAAGAGTACAAGCTATCCAACTAAAAATTACAGGGGACAAACTTTGGTCACTAGTGAGCTACATATATATTTATCAATGAGTATAAACTACTCTAAAAAAAGGGCCATACTAAATTTTACCTTTTCTTCTATTTACCCATAGGAAAATTTCTGTTTGCATCATCAATCACCTCTGAGTCTCTGACCTCTATAACTTCAATTTGCTTTCTGTACAGTTGTTTTGAATAAGAGGATATAAAGCTTTTGATCCAATGAAAAATACAGGAAACCCCCAACTGAGTGAGTTACAAATGACCCAAAACTAGTCCCCACAATACAATGCCAAGCAGGTCCATAAACTCCATCAAATTCCTGCACAAAACCACCAAAAACTCACAATTAATTAATAAAAAACCATCTTTATATATAATTAATAGCCAAATAAAAAGCCATAACCACCATTGGCAGCACCTTAGTGTGGACAGGATCCTACTGGAGATAGGGTCCAAAAAGGTTAAAGATATTGGTCGTGTTATAGCCAATAAGAAACATACAGATAATTTTCAAAGGACCCACCACTCTTTAAACTTAGTTTGACTACTACAGTACTAAATTTCGTGATTGTTTCTCACACTGCCACTCACTCAAGTCACACGTCAATAAGATAAAATTGCATACATCTAAATTTTTTTGAGACCATGCTTGAGCTAGTATTTCACATGATTCCTTAACTAATTAACCATTACTTCACTAAACAAATACACATACATGATATTAATAGTAAAATTTAAGCCATTAAATGAAATTAATGTAAGAAATATATTAAGGAAATGGATTAGTAGTAGCAATGGTAGTTAGAGTTTACCTTTTTGAGAGAGAGAGCAAGGGATTTGGAAGTGAATTTCTCAAGGCTATCTTTAGTGTCTCTAGCAAAACCCACAGCATGGATCTGCATAAAAGGGGGCATATCAGCAGATACCACTTTTGCACAATTTGTTACCAAGAAATTAGCCAACTCCATTTGAACATCACAAAATGACCTCCTTTTTCCCATCACTACTTGTTTTGTTGTTGTTTTTGTTGTTGGTTGTATCACCATATTTGTTCTTCTCTCTTCATCCTCTTTCCTGCCTTCTCTTTCCATTTTCTTCTCCTCAACAACCACCAATGACTTGTTGTTGTTGTTGTTGTTGTTGTTGTTGTTGTTATTGGTACTTTCCAAAACTACCCTTTTCCCTTGCTTACCAACCTTTTGGATTGAACCTGTGGGTTTTTCAAAACTAGCTGATTTTGCAAGTGCTCTAGCTTGCAAATGGGTATCTACAAGTTGTGGGTTTTGGGGTTGGGTTTTTGTGGGTTTTGGGTTATGATGATGATGTTTTTGATTTAACCGTGAAAAATGGTTTGTGAGATTATAAACTGCAGAAGTAGTGGCAGTTGTGGTTGATGATTTCGGTTGCTTTTTCCTTATTATTCCGGTGAGATCCGTTGTGGGTTTTGAAATTTGTGGGTCTTGAGTTGCTAAGTGACGCCGGTTGTTGTTGGGGTTGTGCGCCATTTTTGGAGAGAGAAAATGAGAGAGATTTAAAGGGAAAATGGTGATTAGGGTTTTGGGTTAGTGAGATTGGGCAATGGGTTTTGTTGGGTGAAAATGGTGATAGGGAGATTTTGATGTCCTTTTTGTTCAAACTTGCGCCGCTTGAGGTGGGAAGAGAATTGGGGGGGAGGTTGGAAACTTTGACCTGTTTCCTTGCTTGGTTGTACCTGGTGGACTTGTGGAGAGAGAAAATGAAGAAAATTGGGGAATGGGAATGGGAATTGGTAAGAGGGCCCATTTGGTAACTTGTAACGTGTATTTCCATGCTTTTGGTGCAGAATGGGGGAGTGATGTAAGGGGGGCCACTCCCAAGAGAGTTTGACTAATTGTCTCCATTAACCCACACCTTACTGCTATTCCTGTGCTTAATTGATGAATAGAAAAAGATGTTTATGGATTTGCTTATGGAAATGGTATTTTGGAGTTACAATGTCAAGTCCTATATTCTATAAGAAGATGTATGCCTATTGGTTAGTTTTGTTACTCATTTTGATTGTATTGAATTGGTCAACTTTCCATGATCAAGATCATGAATTAAGAATGAGATTACACTAACATGAGTTTCATGCTTTAAATGTTTGGTGTAATTCTTTGTGTCTCGTGCTTTAATTGTACTAGTATACTACTAATATATTAATATATCATCCAAAAAATTGGAGAAAATTTAATCTATCTGGTCTCGGCTATATAACTTGTAAATTGGTGATTGGCTATTTTTCCCCAAGCTTTTCCCTTGTTGTGATTGCAAAACCACTTGATTTCATGCCGCAAAGCTCCTGGCTCTTCTCTCTAACTTGAATATACATAACAAATGGGAATTCTTAGTACAAGGGCGTGCAGCTGAATATGCAATAGTTTACAGCCATAATAATTGAAATTTAGAGACGACTAGACGAGACGACACAAGACAATACAAGAACTGCACGTGAAGTTGGATCCAAATCACCCTCAACCTTCATTTGCACATTATTATTATTATTATTGCACATATTTGCTCCTAAACCTAAAGGATGGTTCAAATCATAAATTTGGTGGTCCAGCTGCTAACTACATAGCGCAACCTTAATTAATACTGTATATGCTAGTGACATCTACCATTGAATATTTTGGTAACAAAAAGCTGTAACCATGGAGTATGATATGGATGATAACAAGTTAAATACATTAACATTATTACATTACCCCAATGCCTCCAGACAAGCTCCCATGCCTCCAAACAAGCTCTCGTCTAGGCAGGGTAAAGGGGGGTCGGATATAAGCAGAAAATGACATGTATCCTTTAATGAAAGAAATAAACGAAAAACTGAACAGCAGATTGATTAATATTTATCATGGCAATATGGATTGGCAATCCCACAACAGAAAGTTTACTTCAGGAAGGGAGCAACCATATCGGATTCAGTTTCACATACATAGCGTTTGAAGACAAAATCGGACGATTTCATATTTCTACATTTTCCCAAATATTTACAGCATCAGCTTAATACAGTCTGATGTAAAACCTCAAAAAAGATAAAATGAAAGAATTACAACAAAACTGCACTTTCAGTGGCTCGATATCACACAGAATAAACTGCATGTTGTCACCACACATTTGTCTTTGAGATTAACCCTGCTTATATCAGTATCTACGTCATGTATTTGCACATATAACAATATGAGCACAGATGCGCACTTCAGGATTGAAAGCAATTGACAAGAGCAAAAACCATAAGCATAAAGAGCACATCTGACTGGTATGTGTTGCATGCCTTAAGTCCATATCACAGGGAACAAGGCCTTAGTTCCAGGGGCTAGGGTGCCGAGCTTCTCTGAAAACTGAAGTGCCACCAGATGCTGCTGGGGAAGGTGAAGATGCGTTATAGTTTGTCCCAGATACAGACACAGTTAGCAAGTTTGAAGCGTTGGCTTGGTTTCCTGAAGGAGCAAAACGTGAGGGACTCCCAGCGGCCACGATAGCTGCACGAGAAGGATGAGAAGCCTGCAGAGCAATATATAATACCCGAATTAAAATTTAATTCTAGTTTCATATCCAAGACCAAACAGAACACATAATGATATACATTTTGAAAGCAAACGTATTTAACAAAATTTGGATTAATCCATGATGTATCTAGTTCAAAGGATATATTAGGCAGGCAGAACACGGCCTTTTGCTGCTACAGCAGGCATAAAAGAAAAATGTGAACAGCGAAGTCTTTAATGAATATAGATAATCCACAAAGAAAACTCTTCAACGTTTCCAGACTCTGAATACTCATTCTAGATCAACTACCCACAGAGAGGACGGTCCGCAATGTTCTTCACTTTTTAATAATAGAAGGTTCTATAGCCCAGCTTACATTCTAGCCACTAGAGCACATTACTGGATGAAGATTACACTTTTGGTTCAATAAACTTATGCTTCCAGTGGAGAGAGAAAAATCAAGCACCCAATTTAGGTTAATTGTTTGCACTCATTGCCAAGCAACAAAAGAAGTTAAAACTTGTTTACACTCATAGAAAAGCTCAATGATAATTCATTTGAAAGAAAAATATATTAGGACCGTATTCACAGCTAAGTAGTCCCACCATTAGCAAAGACCAGGTCTCAGAAAGCATTCAATCACTGGTGCCTGAGATGTCAGAACATCAGTCCACAAAACGGGTACCAACTTGTCGCTGCTCATTGAATAGACTTCTGCTATCTTCTGAAATTTTCAATTTTACACAGATATCCCCATATTACTTCCCCTAATCAAATTCGAGAAAGTTATCCAAATCCATGTAATAGGGGTAAATTCCTTTCTCTGATGGAAGGGCAATTCAATAAATCACATAGGAATCAGAAAATGTACTGCTTGTCATATACATTGAAAACAGCCTCTCTACTAGTTAAAGGTAGGATTGCATACAACTGGATCTCCTCAGTCCCCCGCCCTCGGCAAATATATTTGTTCTACCACTTCTAGATTCTATATAGAACCAAGAGTATCTCAATCTGTACACTTAGACCATGATAATATGATATACATCATGAGCCCTTTATAACTGACTCTAACCAATAGAGAAAGACACAACAATTTCGCATGTACATTCAATATTAAAAGATGTGCAATTTGGCAAAGGAAAGTTCATAAAACCAGCAGGATGAGAATTGGGTCTGATAAAAGAAAATTCAATAGCAATGGGTACCATTTTAGCGAGGGAGTAAAGTTTCTGATTTGTTTAGTGAGGAAAACCCCCCATGATTTTGTTAAATTGGGCATCTTGCCATAAATTTACCAACATCTTCCACACATGACATACCGAACAGTGTCCTAGATACCAAAAGCTAGCAGCCAACTTTCTCTTATTTCTTGAATCTCTCTTCCGGGTTGTTTTTACCCCTGTCTTGAGATTTCAGGGAGAGATTTTATTATACAGATAGGAAGGAATCTCAAGTGTACAGATACTATTAAAAAGTAAAACTCACCATGTAACCACAAACTACCCCATTTGAGCAATGAAATTTTAAAACATAAGTAATGTTTACGGTAAATAAAATGAAGTTTGACTTTCACTAAAGTGTTAGATGACAAGAAATATAATTAAAATTTTGTCAAAAGTATATAATGAAACTAACTTTTTTTATACAGATGAAAAAACGTAATTATCACCATTAGATTGGGTCCAAATATTACTAAAGTTAGGACATATCAATAAACATTATATCCATTACAAAGGATCAAGAGAGGTCTGAGAGAGTCCAAATGAAAAAGAGGCTCCTATAATTGCAGTATTGCACCTTCAACATTTTCTGTATCATCACATATGCATAATTATGAGCCCAAGACAATGAGCTCTTGGACAAGATCATCCCTCTACTAAAGCAAGAAAGTAAAAAGCATATCATCTATTTGCTTGGATAAATTATGTACATAATAGCACTCTTCAAATAGGAATCCGTTTCTGAAAGATCCTGCCTTCATTATTCCCTTTTTATTTTTTTACTTTGATACTTAAGTTCCATTCAAACCATACTACCTAAATATTTTGCTACATAAGCTTACATTCTGTGCCTATTTGTTATTCTATTTTCCTCTCCATTGGTACTTCCAGAAATAACTATGCTTAGGCGCATCCCTCTCTAAATGTACCTCACACAGTTACACGATTACACCACAATGTTCTTGACAGTCATTGCCCATGGGATCTCCACAACCATACCATTCAATTGCAATTTAGCCCCATCAGCAACATTTTTATTATTTAAAGGAAAAGACAAATCGAGTACAGTGAGGGAGATGGAAGTCAGGGGAGGCAAAGAACTGACTCCTAGAGAACGCCCCTTTGTATAAAGTTAAGTTTCTTTAAAAACTCCGGTTTCCCCCTTTTTTGATAGAAATTCCATTTAGGGAACCAAAGAGTCTTATACAATGGTTTAGGAAAAATTAGAGAGAGATCAAGGGAGTATTGAATAACAGTAAGTTATCTAAGTTTGAAAGGTTTAATGCTATGCAATTGTTGCTAGAGACCTTAGACAACTTACTGTAATCAATCCACACAATCAAGGCGGAGCAAACTAATGGCAAAACGTGGAAGAAGACAGAGAGATCAGAATTTTGCACAGTTAGTAATTTAGTATCTTTCACAAATCACATTTGTAAAATACGACAGCACCATGCATAGAAGCTTCTATGAGATAAGATAACTGATAAAACTTTACCACATTGTGCTGGAAATATGGTGGCCTTCTAAGAGCAGATTCTGCAGAAGGTGATGTACTGCTCATGCGGAGCAATGGCCTAGACTGTGGATTATGATGTAAAGCATCATATCCTTCTCCCCCTTCCATATCAACAGTAACATTTGCCTCTGATCCGGTTCTAGGTGTAGCATGTCGTGTCATTGACCCAGAGTCATTTGAAGCGTCTACTTGAAGGGGAAGAGGAGGTCGACCAGCATGCATATTGCTTCGTCTCTTTAGTTCCTCTTCTGCATTCAAAATCTTTGAACCAAGAACAAACAATGGTCAACTCAGGGATCAAAGAAAAAGTGAGACCTATGTCTTCCAGAAAGCAACATACAATCACCTTACAGAAAGAACTCAACTTTTAATGAACAAGCAAGCACCAAGTATCAATAAAAGAAAAACATAAATTCAATACTAAAGACATTGAATCTCTACCAAACTGCTGCACTAATAGATTTTTTTTCCACAAAGCCAAATAGCATACGAAAGGCTGTTTAGATTATGCAAATGATGCATCACCTAGAAGAGAACATATACAAAACCATGCATACAAGATATAACATCAGTACAATGAAGCCCTATTAGCGAATAGCTAGCAACTGTAAGGAAGCACAAGCAAAAACATATTCGAAAGAAACCTACCTGCTCTCAGTTTCCCAAAAGAAAAAAGAAAAATTCTACCTGCTTGAGTGCTTGAACTAAACTATGCTTCTTTTCATTCAAGACTTGCAGCTTTTCCTCAACCTCCCTTTTCCGTTTCTCTTTCTCATCAGAAAGATCCGATTTGTTGTTGCGCTGCGCGAAATATGAACAATTTATGAATTATGATGCTATAAACCAGACAAGACATACAAATGATTGATAAAGCTCATAGCCAACTAATCCTGAAAGACAACTTGAAGAACATAGAAAAGAAACCATACAAGTATGTTAAATTCAAATTCTTCATAGGTGATCTGATCATGAGTGACACGACATTCTTAATGCAAAAATGGTATTTATAGGAAATAAATTCTACTAAACATCTAATGAAGCATCTAGGGGCTATGAAATGGAAAATCTAACCTGAATTCATCATTTCAAGGAAAATTAAGCATGTCAGTTTAGTGTTCATCCCCCAACATGGATGGACAAGGTCATAAACCATGATACTACAGCTGTTGACATTCAATTAGAAACATAAAAATGTGCATAAATGTCATTCATTATCTCACTATCTCTTAGTATCAATGCCTCGACCTCTTTTAAGTCGAAAGTATCACCTAATGTTTCATCACACACAAGCTAGTAGCGTAGTAGGCACATCATTCATATACACCACTCCAATGTTAAGCAACTCACAAAATTTATCCTCTCATGCAAAACAGCAAAAAAAAAAAAAACATTCTTCATATTCATATATTCCATTCTATACTATACATAATACATAAACCTGGCACAAAATTATAAAACAAAATGCAAAATCATCCATTATTCAATTACCTACAACAATGTATCAACTGGAAACCTCGATTTTCATTTATCACACTCAACAATTTCACAAAAATCTGACATTAAACTCAAATTTTCACTACCAAAAATTGAAAGAAGAATAAAAATAAATAGATCAAACAACAGAAACAAACCTCCAAAGCCAAATTCTCCACAGCAACATCCATGTCATCCACTTTAACCTTCTCATCCTCTTTAACCACCACCTTATCATCATCATCAATCAATTCATCAACCTGATCCAACGGCTCTAAAATCGCCTTGACATCACAATCATCCTCCACTTTAATCGAAACAACTTTCTCAGGCTCCGGCGACAACAAATTAGGGTTTTCGTCCTCCTTAAAATCATCTAGCGGCACCACTTGCGGAGGCGGAGACGGAGAGGAGAGAGAATTGGCGTTTACGATGGCGGCGGCAGAAGAAGATGTTGAAGGGAGGAGAGAGAAAGCTTTGGAACGGCGATTGAGAAGAGTGCGGAAATCTTTGAGAGAGAGTTGAGGTGTTGGCATTAGCCATCTTCGTGGTACGTCTGATGGTACTCTGTGCATGTTCCCTCTGTACAGCGATATCGCCACCATCTTCTCTATTTCTCTCTCTCCCTCTATTTCTCTGCTAATTCACTCTGTGTTTGTATTTTTATTTTTATTTTTGTTATTACTGTGGTGTTGTTTCGTTTCGTTCATTCAAGGCAAAAAGCCATTGCACTTCGTAGGAAATCAATGGGTTGGGGTTTTTTTATCCGACATTGTTCGTAGCCCACGGAGATGGATCACGACGTCGTATCTACCGATTTTCATTCACAAAAACCCATTTTATAGTTCCAAAAAAAATAAAATAAAAATTAATTAATTAAAAAACTAAATTAAAATGAACCACATTAAATTGGCCGCGGATTGAAAGAAGTAGGCAAAAGTTGACCCTATAAAATTAGAACCTATCTAGGGTGAAAATTGAGGCTTTTTTTTTCAACAAAGGTCATGTAGATCCTTAAGGTTTCAGTTTTCGGCTATGTGAATCATCGATGTTGAAAATCGGCTATATAGGTCATCAACGTTTTGTTTTTGGGTCATGTAAGTCATTGACTACCAAAATATTAGAGAGTGACGGACTCAATCCGGTGAAAGCAAGTAGGGGAAAGGAAAAAAGCTTGTTAATACAAAAATTTTGAGGAAATTCCTCAACTTTTATTTTTTTTTTTGTTAACAATACTGCATTACTATAATATTCTATTAATCAAAGTATCATTAGCCCTAGATCGAAAAATAAAAGTGTCATCAGCCCCAAAGAAATTTTTTTGGTGGAAAGCCCCAAAGAAATTTAAAAATAATAAATAACAAACATCACTAAAAAAAGTTCCTAATGAAAATATTGCTTGTAACGTTAGAGAACGAACAATTAACTTTTACGTTTATTTTCAATATTTTTTGTGATGTCTTTTTTGGATTAATCTCTGACATGCATTTATCCGAATTTATGGATATATTACAAAATTAACAAGAAAATTCTAGACAAATGAAACTATAATTTAATTGAACTGTAAAACTAGATTACTAACGTAAGATTAAAACAATTCAAGTACAGAAATCTTGCATCCATAAAGTACTACTAATAATTTCTATTAGTCCGACTTTGACACGCACCAAATATTGAACTAGAGTAGTTTTGTAGCAGAACTATGGATTAGAAAATGACCAATTTCTAGAGGAAAGTTACGGATATTAAGAAGAAGAAAAATAGTATATTGTGCGGGAGCAGACACAAAGTAAGTATATGGGGGAAGAAATTTTAGATTTTAATAGTCACATGTCTGGCACATGATCTATATCTGTGTGTGAGTCTCACCTTCCGCTGGCCAATGGTTCACATGGACCAAAAATGAAACGTTGATGGCTTACGTAGCCAGTTTTCAACGTCGATAGTCTAAGCAGCCGAATGATGAAACGTTAAGGGCCTACGTGACCTTTGTTGTTGTTTTTTTCCCTCGTCTTTTTTGGGTCATATAGGTACGAGTGTACGACTAACCCCCTTTACTCTGTTTAGGCGGGAGTCTCTTTGAAGACAGTGGGATAATGTTAATGTTAAATATTGTGTTCGTGTAGTAACTTAAAGAGAGTTTGTTCTATGTTACCTTAAAGGAGAGGGTGATATAACTTTAAGTTTCACGAGTCATTTTACTACGTAATACTTAGCTAAATTGAGTTTTGCAATAAAAAAAATTTAAATGCACTTGTTGCCGATAAGTGGGTGTAGGTGTTGCTTGAGTTGCCTTGTTAGCAACGGGTCAGGTGCCCCGAATGGGTCACTATGTGTTGTACACGTAGCACATTTGCTTGTAAGGAAAAGAACATTTGTCCAATTAGGTTGTTCTCTTTTTTCCTTTTTTTTTAAAATGTTAATTAGGTTGTTCTTTTTGGCCATCAATGATGCTCGTTTGATTTATCCATCATGCTCTTTAATTTGTTTTTCCATAAAAGCTCATTTGATTCATATCACGTATATCTGGCTCATCATGGTCATTTTGGGGTATCTAACAGAGACATTCAACCAGTTGTCCTCTTTCAATTTTAACACCCGATCAAATTTGATTTTTAATCTTCAAGTTGTTTCCATATAATTGACCAAAAAGAAAGTTCTTTATAAATTAAAAACATATTTAACATGATAAGAAAAGTGATAGAAAATATTGCTAAAATAATAATACTTAAAGCACACAATTTTTCAACAAAAAGGACATTAGGATAGTACCTACGAGAACCGTGATTAATTATTTGTCATAGATCTGCAAACCAACCTATTGATGCACTATGTGTCCTCTCTTTCATTTGATCCTGTGTAGGCATATTTGTGTAGTTCAAGGAAATTGGGTTGCCTCGTCTCGTCGGTAGATAACTAGATACTCTATTCCTATATCATTGTATCACAAAAAACTTTGTGGATTTCAACGGATAACACTTTGCCCATTTGCCCGTAGAGCTAGGATGACTATCAAATTTGATCACAAATAAAGATGACTATCAAATAAAAAGTCTCATTGGACCTGCATATGAGACCGCTTTATAAGAGAATTTTTGTTCTTATAAACCCTCTAGCCCCCAAGATGTTCATATGAATATGTAAATGAACACATACAACCATAGAAACGCGAAAGATAAGATAAAAATTATCCAACAGAGTATGAAAATATAAGGTAACATTATTATAAAGAACGTTTTTATTTATCAATCGATTAAACAGCGGTAATCAACCTTCAAGTAGTATGATTGTAATACAAATAAACAACCCACAGTACTGCATACGCTAGATTTATTTATCCATACAATAACTCATTTTGATGTCGAATAGCAAGCATTGCAGCACGAATTAACGCCAGTTGGCTAGACACAGGGTGTGGTGCACATACATCTTCTGCGAAGGCCTTGACATTTACCTCCAGAAAATCGCTCCCTTTCGCAAACTGAAGCACAATTTCTGCTACTAAAACATAACCCCTTGAACCTTCGGCTCGCTGATGCGCAAACTCTAGCTTCTACTACTCTTGGCCCCATACCTTTTTCCGCCAAAATCAACATCACACCAAATGTGTCATAAGAAAATTAAACTCAATACGATATATCTTTACACAAATATATATATATGTTATGATGCAATATTGCTTATGTAAATCTATAGCAATGGAAGAAAATCATGTGCATAATCATTTTGCGCAACACATAATTATTTATGTCCGTACGACATGTACTTCTTCTGTTTATAAATAATACGAGTATCTTCTAAGGCGAACTTTGATCCTCTTATTATTCTTAAAATTTATAAGTATGTACAAAGTGTTCTTTTCAACATATTGAATTGAACGGATCGGAATGAATAAGAATATATAGAGTATGAGAGAAAAACCTATGCTACAGAATTTAACTTAACTTAAATATTAACAAAGTCCCAAACTGTGAAGTTAAAGAGAACAAACTCGTACTAATAAGTCATTGAAAAAACTTTATATTATGAAAGAAATATATAAAAGAAATAAATGGATATATTTTCATATTGTGAATTAATGTATTCATATTCATTTTCATAAGAATATAAAATATAAAAAATTGAACTTTGATCTCGAAAAACAAGTGACAACTAAAATACTAAATAATGAGACGGAGGGAGTATTATTTCCTTAAACGAAGGGCGAGTATAATTGAATAGGTAAGGGATTAGGAAAGGAACCTGTGGCCAAGGCAAGCAAGAACACCAGAAACATCATGAGCCTCATGGGCTGCCTCATAATTGAGCTCTTTCAAATATCAGGAAAAAAAGAAGCTCTTAGCTAAACACAGTAATGTTATTATTCTCTGCTTCTCGTGATGCAAGAATTTAGTAGAAGTACGAAGGATACTTATAGGAGAAATGGTTT
This sequence comes from Tetragonia tetragonoides, assembly GCA_038025085.1. Lineage (NCBI taxonomy): Eukaryota > Viridiplantae > Streptophyta > Magnoliopsida > Caryophyllales > Aizoaceae > Tetragonia > Tetragonia tetragonoides. Next base: position 5,814,058 of record CM076139.1, read on the forward strand.
CTAGGTCATCCAAAGGGCATATGATACCGAAAAGTAAAAACGTGTGTACCATATTGATTTGTCTTAATACAATCATACCCCAAGGCTGAAATTTATGTTGCACAACTTTATTGATAAATATCTTCCACCTCAAAAATTTGGCCGACAAATGATTGTTAAAAGTAATAAAATATCTTGTCCTAGTCTCAATTGCACAAATTGAGAGTGGTATTTGTAGATTGCTATTATCCAATGGGCCTTTGAATCATTCCCTCGGCTCTAAGAGTCTGATTTTTACCCATTTCAAGAAACCAAAATAATAACAACAACAACAACAACAACAAAAGTCTTGTGTACAATCTAGAATGTCAATTCGCTTTAAATAAAAATTTAAAACTCATTTTATAATTACAGGTTACGTTTAGTTAAATTATTTCTCCCTTTTTTTATAGGAAAATATTTCTAATATTTGACTTTTTAATATTTAGACTAAACTATGTTTTCCAATATTTGCAAACAAAACTATAGTAAACGAGTTTAAGTTCCATTCGATTGCTTTTTCCTATAATAATTGGTTATTTTAAAGGTGTTTTGGGTTGATCATCTCCACATACAGATTGCAAAATAGAATACAAAATGAGTAAAAATAGAATGAAATTGTATACCCTCAAGCCCAACTCTTTTAGTGGCTCTAACCTAGTGTTACAAAAATTGCTTGCGTACCACTACCACCACAAGCATTTTTAGCATGTTTTTTTTTTCTCACTTACACCACCATCACACGCACGCTACCCGATAAACTTCCCAGAAGGTCACCCATCACGTACTTATTCGAGTAAATCACGCTGAACTTTGGAATTTCTTAGACTCGGGACTCCCCGAATAAGATATGCACATTTTCAAAATGAGTAATATCATCAATTCATTCCATCTCATCTAGCTCAATCATAACATCTTTGAATACTAGGATTATAGAATGTAACGAAATACCACTAATTTGCATAATGAAACAAAATGCAACTTGAAGAAAACGAAAAGAATAGAATAAAATCTAAGTATCTATAAATATAAGGCGTAAATACGAGAAATACAATAATAAATATGGTATGATTGGCAATAATGTTTACACAACAACTACTAATGACGTTTTTATTCATCCATTGATTACCGCTGCGGCAATCAACCTGTCAAGATGTGGACGATTGAGTTACAAATTATCAACACACAATATTATATATGTAGGTACTAGATTTATTTATTGTATTCATACAGTAATTCATCCGAATATATATATATATATATATATGCAACACCAACAATCATAGCACGAAAGTTTCACACACACGGGGTGGTGCACATGCATCTTCTGCGAAAGCCTTGACACTGTCCTCCGGAAAATCGCTCACTTTCGCAAGTTGAAGCACAGTTTCTGCTGCTAAAACATAATCCCCTGAACTTTTGACTCGCAGATGTGCAAACTCTAGCTTCTACCACCTTTGGCCCCATCTCTTTTTTCCAGCAAAATAAAAATCATCTCAAATTAGTCCAAGGCGAAAATAAATCAGTAAGATATTAAACAAAAATATGTTATGATGATTTATGTCTCTGATCTCCATAGTATAAAATTGCATATGATAAATTTTAATAATTGGGCCTTATCAAGTGGGCACACATACAAGACAAGTGAGGTTTCAACCCAAAACCAATTGGTAATGGATGGAGTAACCCACTTCCTTATATGTATGCTCAAGACCACCAAATCTTTCCATGTGGGACACAAACCCACTTCAACACCCCACCTCACGCAAAGACCCATCATGGGCTGAAGCGTGGACCAAATAAAGCCTACTATGGGCCAGTCACATGCGCGTGGGCTAAACAGGGGTTTAACAAATGCAGGACCAAAGCCCGCTCTGATACCATGATAAATTTTAATAATTGGGCCTTAACAAGTGAGCACACATACAAGACAAGTGAGGTTCCAACCCAAAACCAATTGACAATGGATGGAGTAACCCACTTCCTTATATGTATGCTCAAGACCACCAAATCTTTTCATATGGGACACAAACCCACTTCAACAGCATAACCAACTTGTTTAATTCATTTTTGTTTATAATGAGTAATACTTTGACTCATAATCCAAACACTAGGGATTATGATAATGGTATCTATTTGACAGTTTTCCATTTTTTTGGTTGGGATGCGATTGAATTTTAAGCAAATGTATGAGTTAAAATGAATTGAACTAAATTAAACTGATCTGAATTTAATTTAATTTAATTTAACTTAAGCAAACTGATCTAAATTTAATATAAAAGTTTTGTAAAAAAAATTGGAAAAAAAAAAAGATTTTAAATGAATTTAACTTAATTGATTTAGATTTATTGAAGAGACAAGTTGTATTGAACACATAGTCATTGTATTGCAATATTTCTTAATGAAATAACAACAATCACGTTGCTAGCAATATTTCCGTTAGACCAATAGAACGTATTCTTTAAAGGGGGGAGAAAAAAAACCTGTGGCCAAGGCAAGCAAGAGCACCAGAAAAATAACAGAGAAGAGCCTCATGGGCTGCCTCATAATTGAGCTCTTCAAAAATTAGAAAATAAAGAAGCAATTAGCTAAAACTCAGTAATGATATCGTTCTCGTGATGCAAGAAATCATTTAGATACGAACGTTACTTACAGAGTTATAGGACAAGTGGTTCCTCAGCCAAAGGGCATATACCAAAAACATGTGTGCCATATTCATTTGTCTTCTTCATACGTACACTTAAGACTGAAATTACACGTTGCACAACTTTGCTGCGACTTGCGAAATATCTACCTCTTAGATGAATTAGATGATGTTTTACAACCACAAGTCTACAACACAACTTAAATCTCTCTAAGCGGCGTTCTATATAAGGTATCACTATTTAATTTATAGGTATCACTTTTTATGTATAGTGATATAATTTTTTTATTCGCAAATATCACACATCATGTTTGAGACTATTTCATGTGAGTTTTTATGGTCGCTATATATCATTGTGAAAGAACGAACTAGTCCAAAATGATTATAAAACTTTATTCTTGTTATTAACTGAATTGATTTTTTCTTTTAGCCTAAACCCTTTTTAAATACATATATTATCGTGAATGTATATTGAAATTAAAACATTACTACAAGTTCTTACTGTGAATTAAACTACTCTAAGGTAAATAGAACACGACCTAAATTATGAATACAGGGACCAAACTTTGATTTTATTCCTTGACAAGTGTTTGGGTTAATTAGTTAGATACCCACAAAGGCCAGAAGTACGAATTTAGTGCAAAATTCAAATGCTCACTATGTCCCAAGTTTATCTTTACATTGAACTTTTTAAGGTCAAAGTTTATAAACTTTGACCACTTATTTGTGAAAAGTTACAAAGTTTTACAATGTGAAAATAGTATTGCTAGTTTCATTTTAATTATTATTTTCAAAAGATCATGATCTTATTATAAGTACAACGAGTATAATTATGAAATCATAAATATTCATAGTCAAAGTAGTGTGTTGCAGATCATAAAAAGTTCAATGTAAAGATAAACTTGGTACGGATGGAGTATTACATAATTAGGCAGCATGAGCTAACGATATAACGAGAACAAATGAAAATAAATTGATTTAAAAATGACTTGGAGCGATTAATACTACTTCGGGATTTTATTTTTATTAGGTGTTTCAGGTGAAAAAGAAAATAATACTCCATAAATATAAATTTATGCTCAAAATATTGATTTTATAAGATTTTTTTTCGACAATAATAATAATGACCCTGGATGGATGAAGACAAGAGGCAAACTAAAACATTTGCAAGTTTATTTCATTACTTAGTCAGCACAAGATAGTCCTAGATCTAGGACTACTAGAGAGCCAGGATAGTTCTACAATGATCAACACGCACATAAATCATACTTAATGCATGAACGAAGAAGGGGTTCATCGTTCATGCAATACTTTATCACCCCACAATAACAACTTCCACTCTACTAGTACAACATAGGGAGGAAATTAAACCTTAATCGACAAATTAAACTAGGGATCAGAAGCCATACAATAGAGAGTTGGGATCTCTCTCCATTCTTAATTATGAATTAATTAATCCATATTAGATTAATTAATTTAACAAGGCCTTGTGCAAAAACATCTTCTGCGAAGACCACGACAATCTCCACCAGAAAACCTCTCAGATTCGCAAACATTAGCACAGTTCCTGTTGCTCACACATATCCCCTTGAATTTCTCACTTGGAGCTCCACACTCTCTAGCCTCTGCTACTCTTGGCCCATTCTCTTTTTCCACACAAACAAAATCACCCAAACAAAACAACAATGTCAATAACATATAAATAAACAAGCAAATCAACCATAATATAATCTCTATTTTCAACAATATTTGATAGAACAAAAAATGTGGTTTATTACTTTCTCCCTCTAGCTATTTTGTTTAGTATCATCTTAATTACTCCCTCCGTTTAGAAAAACCTTTAACATTTATTATGCATCATTTTGACCTTAAATAATTGTATATGAATATATAAATTATAAAAATATGATTTTTCGAAAGTACTATTTAAAATGAATCTAATCATAATATTTTTATATTGTAAATCCTTATTTCTTTGTAAATCAATGGTCAAAGTTTACCTTTAAAAAACATTTGTTAAGGTTTTTTTCCCCCCCCCCCCCCGAAATAGAGGGAGTAATAATCTAACTATGATTTTTAGTTAATGGCAGAAACATATGGATTATAATTAAAAGGAATATGGATTATAATTTTTATGTTCTTTAATGTTATCCATGGTTACCGTACGTGTATATATAAAGGTGATGGGAACAATTTAATTAGGAGAATGAGAGAAGGAATAACCTGTGGCCAAGGCAAGCAAGAGCACAAGGAAAATAGCAGCAAAGGGCTTCATGGATTGCCTCATAATTCTACTTAATTAAACTCGTGGGGAAGAAATTAAATATACTTAAAAAGCTTTGTGATGTGGACGATTGACGAATCAATAGGATGGATGGCTACTTATATAGGACAAGAGGCTCCCAAATTTATTTTCCTTTTTTCTTCTTCTATTTTCTCAAAGGCGTGATAAATTCAGAAAAATCCAAATAGCTAGGTTTAGGCCAAAACATGTGTACCACATCTATTGCACTAGTACTCATACCTTTACTTTAGCTCTTCATCTGTCGTCCTCACATTTTTATGCACTCAAGTATATATCTGTCCCAATGATCTTTTTTAGTGGTGATTTGAAATAACAAGAAAAGGAAAATGACGATGAAAATACATAAGATTATCCTCACCTCATGTCGGTCAATTCCTTGGAGCTCATTTATTCGAACAATTCTCAATACAAACACTAAATACTTGTGACCAAGATCAGCAAGAGCACTAAAGTGTATTATGTCACCATTTGTGTGATTACATTAATGAGTTCAGACTCTCTTTGATTTACTTTAATTTTACTTATATTCAGTTCATTTCAGTTCAGTTTAATTTAGTTAATGTGTAACTTTATCACTCAAATTACTTTTTATTCTGAAATAAATTAATGATGATAATTATGGGCGCGTTTGTTAGGGCTTACACGGCCAGTTCAATTTAGTTCAGTTTAGGTGTCAATTCAGTGATTTCAAATTTTGTTAAATGATTTTCAATTCAGTTCAGTGGCGGTGAATTCGAAAATCTACTTTTTGTCTCACATATCAAGTTGTGTTCAATTCAGTTCAGTTATGTCCAGTCCAGTTCAGTAGTGTTCGGGAATTCAGTTCAGTTCTGATAAGTTCATCTCTAACAAACGCACCCTATGTCATCAGAAAGATCTCAAGGCATATTTTCAAATGAGTATAATATTAAATATGTTTTGATGAATTTTAAATGGTTAATGGTCAAGTTAAAAATTCAATTCAGTTCAGTTTTTTTGCAAGTGAATCAAATGGAGCCTAAGGGTTTAGAGCTTACACGGTCAGTTCAATTCAGTTCAAGAACGGTCTCATGTTAGTTCAATAATTCAGTTTAGTATTGTTAAGTTCAATGATGTTTAGTTCAAAAACATACATTTTGCTTATATAAAAAGTGGTGTCAATTCACTTCAGCGGTGTTCAGTTCAATTCAATATTTTTCAATTCAGTTCATTGATATTGAATTCAGTTTATTTTAAATTCATTTCAGTTCTGTAGTTCATTTCATTTCAACCATAATAAAGAAGGCACCCTTTGTTTTTATTATTATGAAATCTTATCCCTTATATAATGTACATCCAAAAAAAACTCAATATTTATTTCTTTTACTAGTTTTAGCTTATTGAGTTTTAATATAGCCCTTCTGAGAACATTGATATAAAAACAGATACTGGAATTTATATTTTTTCATATAGGTGATTCATTTATTTGTTGTTAGTTAACCAAAAAAAAATAATGAAAGTGAGAGCCTCTAATTAGTAATTAGACATAACTAACTTGTCTTGTAGTCGGTCATCACCAGTTCACCACACAATATGACCATTTTTGTTTGAAAATTACTTATCACCAAACCGTCCAAGGTAATTATTATCACTTAAACGTTAAAATAAAATAAAATAAAATAAAACAAAATAAAAACTGGGATAATTGGATAAGAAGTATTGCCGGCCACATAGAACTTGAAAGGCGTCGGTAATTATGATCGCCCGATATACGTTGTTGCATAGAATGAAATAGATAAACTGATCGAGTGTTCATTTTCCTAATTAATTTCCAGCTTTCTTACAGTTCTATTTCATTAATTAGTCACCATCAAGATTAGGCTAGATCTAGGACTAACCCTAGCAGAAATTAAAGTTTTTTTTTTTTTTTTTTTTTTTTGAGTGAAAAAGTTTTAGAATAATGAAACACACAATTAATTATCACATAATTAACGAAGATGATTCATGCAATAATTTAATTGATCGCTCCACAGTACAATAACAACTACCAGCAGTACATGGACAAACTTATTTCAACATATAGAGGATGAAACTACTCCGAACGTTAAGATTTCTGTTCACCGAAGGGAATATTAGAAAGAACCCATACAACAACAAGAGGGTTAAAGAAAGTTAAGGGGAGATTAGCAAGGCTTGGTGCAGTAACATTTTCTGCGAAAACCGGCACAGTCTCCACCAGAAAATCTCTCAGATTCGCAAACACTAGCACAGTTTCTGTCCCTTACACATGGCCCCTTGAACTTATGACTTGGAGTTCTACACTCTCTTGCTTCTGCTAATTTATCCACAACGTACCACAAATAAATACACACAAACAAATTTATGTCAGCAACATTATTGTTTAAATTTCTTAATTTGGTTTAAGTAAGTACAACAATATAAAGCATTAATACGTATTAGCAACTAAAAAAATTGCAAAATTATAATTAGGAGGAATATATAATAACCTGTGGCCAAGGCAAGCAAGAGCACAAGAAAAACAGCAGCAAAGGGCTTCATGGATTGCTTCATAATTCTAGCTATTTAGCTCTTTTCCCTTTAAACTCAGGAAAAATAAAAAGAAAGAAAGATTGTTTTGTGATGCGGAGAAACCAATACCAAATGGTACAGTCTACTTATAGGAAAGGAAAGAGGCACCCATCCCAACTACTAGCAATTTTCTTTATTTTTCTTTTGCTTTTTATATTACCAGAGAAACTTCACATTGCGTTGTGCCAAAACATGTGTTACTGCATTGATTGCACTCATATCTGTAGCTCAACATCTGTCCTGCTCTGTATGCAATTTCTTTCCCAATGAGTCAAGGAGGCAATTTCAAAAAATAAAAGAAAAAATGTAAGAGTTCAGATCCTCAAATGTTAAGAGTATAACTCACATGCATGTGATTTTTCATATATAGATTGTATATAAATTAGTGGGTTATGGTGTGTTCTTTTTCACTTATTGGATCTTACTCAATCAGTAGAAATCAGTGGTAAGACCTTATTGAATCAGTGGGAATCACTAGCATGATCATACTCAATCAGTGAAAATCAGTGGCATGATCTTACCCAATCAGTAGGAATCAGTGCAAAAGGACAAATTCTTTCCTACATAATCAATGGCGGGACCTTACTGATCAATGAAAATCGGTGGCAAGATGTTACCGAATCAGTGGAAATCAGTGGCAGGACCTTATCAAATCAATGGCAAGACCTTACCGAATCAGTGGCAGAACCTTATCCAATCAGTGGGAATTAGTGGCAAAACCTTACTTAATCAATGAAAATCAATGGAAAAAATGCACCCTTAATCCACTTAATACCAATTAATTTTAGAATAGAAACACAATGGGCTTATGTGCAATCAACTCTGTTAGATTTAATGATGAAGGAAAATAATCTATGGCCTTGGATCTTGATTGAACATTGTCCTAAAGGTAATATTGCCTTACTATGGGATCTTAGGACAAGTTACCCCCAGGATTAAACAAGGCAAAATAAACTTTATGGAGATAATTGATGCGCATAAGGCATTCGTAGTCTCTTTACAAATGTGGCATAAACCACCTATTTATAGACAAATCCTGAAAAGACACATTGCTTGGTCAAATTCCAAAAGACATGTGGTTTGGACAAACTCCAAAAGATATGTTGTTTGGACTCCAAAAGACATGTTGGTTGAACATATTATGAAAAGACATGTTGATTAACAATAATTAATTAATTAATAATAATTAATTAATTAATAACCATAATAATAATAATAATAATAATAATAATAATAATAATAATAATAATAATAATAATAATAATAATAATAATAATAATAATAATAATAATAATAATAATAATAATAATAATAATAATAATAATAATAATAATAATAATAATATAACTATTATTATTTCTCTCTTCAACCATTAACCATCAACTACCAATTAAATTTGTCACTCTTCCATTGTGGGACAATATTCCCACTTCAAATATTACAATTTATCTTACAATCCCCCGCTAGATTGTAAGATTTGCCTTTATCAATCAATAATATTATGCATAGTAAAGGTGTCTCAAGGATTAAACCTTTAGTTAGCATTGAAATTTTAAGACTCCAATGAAGTTATTGGTGTCCGAGGATTAAACCAAAACTTCTTATATTAGAATCGAAAATTCAATACACATAACATTATTTTAATATCTCCATGAGTTTATTATTTTAATATCTACACGAGTTTAAACAACATCTGAGCGCGTTTATGGCCCTACGCTCCTTCCCGGTTCCATAAATATTTATAAAAGTTTTATTATACTTTTACTAGAAGCGGCACCACTCCTATATTTATGGTGAGTTCCACAATCTATATCTCTTAGATATGACTTATACTTGAACTCGAGTTCTATTTCAAACTCATATAAGCACTTATGCTAGTAGGACTTTCCAGTATATTATAGTGCTCTCAAAATATTGAAAATACAACAATAACTTGTTTTTACCTATTAAACTTTAAAATTAGAAAACTAATTTAAAGTCGGGTTACCATCATTGGTATCTTCTATTTATTGCGAAAGTCTCATTTCTATGGTTGTCGACTTTACCATATCTCTCGAGAGTCCTTTGTTAAGGAATTTGCCAAATTCTTTCCAGATTTGACTTACACAATAGTAATCACTCCTTTAGTGATCAATTCTCTAATTAATATATCCATGTTTTAGGCCTATACGTCTCAACTATCCATTGTAGACATTGCCGTAAGCTCTAGACATGGTTGTTTGACCATCACAGTGCAAAGAGATAACTTTCATTGGTTGTGGCCACAACTCTTTATTTGATAACATATCTCTCAACTATTCAACCTCTTTGTCTGCCGCAAATAAGACAATAAACTCCGATTCCATAATGGAGTGTTATTACACAATTTACTTTTAGAAGCCAAACCTATAGCACCTCCACCTAATGTAAATATCCAACATCTTGTGAACTTATTATCATTTGCACCTACCCATTTACAACCTATGGGTTTAGAACCCGGGGTTAAATCAACTAGGACCCACATATTATTCGCCATAATTGAGTTTATTTCATCATTCGCTGCTTCTCTACAGCATATCTTGATGACATTGACTCAGTTAAAGTCTTTGGTTTACTTTCAACATTTTGAAGAATAGGTATCTTATTTAATACCTTAGCTCTACTCCTTTTCACTAGGAAGGCCAAAGAATCCGGCGATATGAAATTAGGATCTAAAGATTTTTCTTTCTTACCCTTTGCCTTTTACGAGATTTAACACTCTCATTACTATCAATTATCCTTTTGTTTGAGGATGCATTTTCACTTATTACTACATCATTTGCAAGTCCACTTTCCTTAGAACCATTATCCATTGTATCATTTTTTGTTCTCCATCACTTGCACATGGATTGATTCTACTATGACACTAGAATTTAAGTTCAATAGCCTATAGCTTTTGAATCTTTAGCATATCCTACTACTACACTTTTGATTCATCTTAGACCTAATTTAGTCCTTCGTGGATCAGTAATTTGGCAATAAGTGATACACCCCCACACTTTAAAATAATTAATATTGGGTCTTCTTCCATTCCAAACTTCATATGGTGAAATATGAGTTTTCTTAGATGGAATTTTCATTAACATTTAATTTCGTCATAATACACATGTATGACATCATATTTCTAACAAACATATAGTTAATAAACTGCCACATAAACCAAATGAAGATGATAGCCAAATATGATCTAACTTGATAATGCTCAAGAGTAACTACCACAACAACATAATCCTCAGAGACAATACTTCTTAACAAGGCATGTATTAACAAATCACGTAATAATTAATATCAAAACAATAATATTCCGATGATTAAGATCATTCACATTCTAAGTGTTGAAATAGAAGGATAAGAAACTTATCTCATGTCCACCAAATAGCAATTCGAATATCCCGCCATAATCAATTAGGCATGGTTGAAAAACCGACTTCTTTTTATCATCAAAATGATCCATTTTAATAAAGTCCTAGTCCATCATTGTTATTGCGCAAATGATTTTCCTTCCATAATATTACCTTTAGATTATTAGATTTAATGATGAAGGAAAATAATCTATGGCCTTGGATCGTGATTGAACACTGTCCTAAAGGTAATATTGCCCTACTATGGGATCTTAGGACAAGTTACCCCAAGGATTAAACAAGGCAAAATAAACATTATGGAGATAATTGATGTGCATAAGGCATTCGTAGTCTCTTTACAAATGTGGCATAAATCACCTATTTATAGACAAATCCTGAAAAGACACGTTGCTTGGTCAAATTCCAAATGACATTTGGTTTGGACAAACTCCAAAAGATATGTTGTTTGGACTCCAAAAGACATGTTGGTTGAACATATTATGAAAAGACATGTTGGTTAACAATAATTAATTAATTATTAACCATCATTAAAATAATAATAATACTAATATAACTATTATTATTTCTCTCTTCAACCATTAACCATCAACTACCAATTAAATTTGTCACTCTTTCAATGTGGAACAATATTTCCATTTCAAATATTACAATTTATGTCACAAACTCTCCTTCACGTGCTAACTTGTAAGCGCAATAGGCCTATTCAAGATTTGGTAAGAGGCGCAATCATTTTGTTCTCTCTATCTATCTCCTCCCTACTGCACCTCTCGCGAACCAAACTTGCCGGGAGAACTTAGAAAGTCATGGAGCTAATTAAACTTGATAAGAATATCTAAATTTGGCTCGTAAATCATCTTTCTAGAAAATACATGTAAAAGACAACTTACTCTTAGTCAAAAATGTATTTTGTAATGGGAAGTGATGAAAACTCAGAAGTAGAGAAACATCAAACATGTATGAAGCTGAAAAGAAATCCGTCTATGTTTATTTGATATTGTATCAATCATACTCGATCGGTTGTAAAGCAATATGTAACTCATGCGCCCTATGACCGACAAGAGGTGGTCTATTAGTTCCAAGCTTATTTCAAAATAGTTTGGTAAGGTAAGGTTATGGGTTCGAGTCCCCATTTCCCTCATGCCTTGTGTCTGCGGGCTTCTAGGAACTATACTAGCCCAGTTCCTTATTAGTGTTACATTGACAGGGTCAGTGCTTGTGTTGGTTGTTAAGTTAGTCTGATATGTTCACTATTGAACATAAAAATCGGAACATGATGTAGCGATGGTGCCTCGATCGCCATTCAGGGTGCGTTCTTTTCCACTTATTTTCACTGATTGTCACTGATTGAGTAAGGTCCTGCCACTGATTCTCACAGATTGAGTAAGGTCCTGTCACTGATTTCCACTGATTCAGTAAGGTCCTTCCACTGATTCTCACTGATTCAATAAGGTCCTGTCACTGATTCTGTATGTAGGAATGTGGGTCCTGCCACTGATTTTCACTGATTGAGTAAGGTCCTACCACTGATTCTCACTGATTCAATAAGGTCTAGCCACTGATTCTCACTGATTGAGTAAGGTCTTGCCACTTATTTTCACTGATTGAGTAAGGTCCAATAAGTGAAAAAGAACACACCCTCACTTGCACCCTATTTATTAAGAAGAATGATACATCCATCCACTGGGTTGGCAACCCATATATACTTTGTATCTATCTCTATCCTCTATTTTCAAATTCTCTCTCCTCTATTTACAAAAAAAAACATTAAAGAGAGGAGAGAGACAGATACAAAGTGAAGGTTGGTTGCCTACTCACTAGGTCAACCAAACAATTTTTATTTATTAATTACCCAAAAAAACTCATGCGCCCTATAGTTCAAGAAAAAAGTTCACGTCAATTCCAATGGGAGCTGAGGGTCCCAAACGTTATATAATTTCCAAATAGCGACGAACGAAATGGAACGTGTCGATGTCTTGAAACTTGAAAGGTTTGGCAAAGGAGTACGTATTTTCTTTCACGTGTTCTTATCCAGCCTTTTTACTTTTCCCCTTCCTCTTTTGGCTTCTTGGCACTCCCTAGCTTAAACTGGCTCGTTTCTATCCGTTGGAAATTTGTAACACTTCCTTTCCGACAAGTGACAACTGCTTCTAAGTTCTAATTGCTCCACTACTTCAATTTCATTTTTTCGAATTCAAACTTACAATAATGTGCTAGTAGTAGGAAATTTCAAAGAGTAGACCTCAACTTGTGGGGGCAAACATAATGGAGTTGGGGTTCGGATAAGTAAATAATTAAGTTCTTTTAGATGCATTCTTTTAGTACTTGCAAAATTAAAAGAAAAAATAGGAAGATTTTTTTAAATTCATTTGTACATTTTGACTTGATCATCTAGAGGTAGATTTATTAGAGATATATGGAGATGATATCTCTAATAAGGTTAAGATCAATAATATGATAGGAAATTTGTCGTTAGAGAAGTTCTTAAGTTTAATTTGATTATTTTATCAAATTTATAGGGAAGATTTGCCTACTTTTTTTAGAAAAAAAATTTATCAAATTGACTCCAATTCGTAGAAGGTGGATTCTAGTAAATTTTTTAAAAAAATCGGACGTAGACTGTTCTTGCCGAACCACGTTAAATTGCTTGTGTCCTTGTTTTTCATTAATTCCTTTGCCTTATTATTATTGTGTGAGTGACTAGATTCCGCATTAACTTGATACTCTTCCTCCAGTTTGTTGATTTTTTTAAAGTTATTATTAAGGATGTGTTCTTTTAAGACAAATTAAATTAAAGTGAAAAAAAGAACAAAAACATATTAGTAGCTACATAGGACACAATTTTTTTATTTTTTATTTTTATTTGTTAACGCGAGGAAAGAGTCTAAACACCAACAAGAGTGGCAATTTAGTTTCATGGATAGCTATTTATTGGGAGTATGTATTAGATCGCAGGACAATATTGAATGAATTAGCGGCATCTAGGTGGCATCACAAGGTTTGGTGCAATGGCATCTAATATGAAAGAAGTTGCAATGTCCACCAGTAAATCCCTCGCTTTGGCAAACCGAACCACAGTTCTGGTCGCTAAAGCACAACCCTCTGAACTTCTCACTTGTTGAGTGACATTCTCTCTCCAACATTATTGCTCTTGCCCCAGTCATTTCTGCACAAAAGCAAAGATGCAGAATCAAAGACAAAAAACAAGCAAGCAATGGATGTCACTGTTATCAGCTACATTGAAATGATGATACCAATGAAAATAGGTATGTAAGAAAATGAAAGTATCACTTAAAAAAAAAACACAATAGTTTTATTTTTTGAATCATAATTTTATTTCGAGCTTCATTTTTTAAGTGTCATTTTCATTTTCTTACATGCATATTTTTATTTGGTTAATGTTAGTCTAGCCAATAATTTTCGGGTATTTTAGGGTGCTATTCCCTCCATTCCTTTTTCTTCTTTCCATTTGACTTTTCTCGGTATTCAAGACGATAATTTGATGATGAATAACTAATAATTCTAGAATTATAAAAGTTATAAAAATGTGATATTTTGAAAATATAATTATAAATGAATCTAGTAATAGTAGTATTTTTAATTTGCAAAATATTATACTTTTTCTTTAATTAATGGTAAGAATTTGTATACTTTGACCTTAAAAAGTCAAAAGAAAAGAATTAGGAACCGAGGGAGTATTACACACGCCTACACGGTCCTTATGCTTTGGGAGTTGGAAGTGTAGTGGCATCAAGGCCATTAGGCCAAGCCCAATCAATTGGCCGTGGGCCGTGGCCTGGTGTTTTGAGCTCATTGTTGGCTAGGGCACTGTCCTTGCGATTGATGAGTCCATCATAACTAGGGTGTAGGAGTACTTACCTCTAACAAGTCTATAACCCATAAATATGTCCCTTTTAAAATGAAAAGAAAAAAAAAAAATCACCTCCCAGATTTCCACTAAAAGTTGACCTAGTTTAAACCAGTAATTTGGATGACAATAGTGGCAAACTGGCAATCACCTTTAATAGTCAATTAACAAAAAAACCCAACAATAAATAAGTTTCAATGCGATTTTTGGCAATAGATATAGTAACTCACTAACTTATATGCATGCTCACAACCAATTAATCTTTCGATGTTGGAGATGAACAACCCACTTTATATTCTTCACATAAACAAATAAATTTGGAACCCATATATATCATGCAAATTGAGGGTGTACCTTTGGCTTGGGCAAGCAGTATTAAAATAGAAATAGCAGCAAGTGACCAGTTGTACCCCATAGGGTGCTCCAGATAGCAAGTCCTTTGAAAGTGAATGAGATAGTACTACTATGTAAGTATGTATGTTTACAGTTCTGAATTGCTATGAGCAATAACATTAACACCACAGCATGCTCAACCAGCTCAAGGTACTTATACTAGTCCATGATCTAAGCTACCCCATAAGATGTTATATTTATTACCCATAAACATTAAAAGGGAGATGATATTGTTGCAGGTTGCTACAAAAAACAGACATTATTATATTGATTAGTGTTGGATTCTTTTTACATGTTCAGATTACAAAGGAGCCTAATAAAAGTCATAATAATAACTTAATAAGTGCATGAAAAGTTGATTTGTTTTAAATCCAGACTTCTCACTCAAACTAACTAAAATGGGGGGATTTTCTATTTGAGGGGTCATTTGGTGTTCGAATATCAATTAGACTTCCTCCGAATTACCAAATTGGTCCTTTAAATGAACACTTTTGGACAATTTGGTCCTATTAAAAATGTATGAGACAGGTTAGTCCTTTAAAACCTGTGCAGATTTTCCGTCTAAACCGGGTTTAAGGAGAATCTCAACATTAATTATGTTTTTAATTCATTTGTTGTATTTTTTTTTCTATTTAAACTATTTTCATTTAGATTTTCTATCTTTTTCATTATTTCTATCTTTTCTTTTTCTTTTTCCTTTTTCTTTATTTCTTTTCTTTTCCTTTTCTCTCTCTTTAATTGGCACAATAAACTTCAAGAAACTCAGCCTCGATCTCC
Organism: Tetragonia tetragonoides; assembly: GCA_038025085.1. NCBI lineage: Eukaryota > Viridiplantae > Streptophyta > Magnoliopsida > Caryophyllales > Aizoaceae > Tetragonia > Tetragonia tetragonoides. Next base: position 5,829,987 of record CM076139.1, read on the forward strand.
AATCCATTCTCTCCCTCCTAAAAATCTAAAATGGTTCATTCAAACCCTCTGCTCCACTCATATTACCTGGTTCATCAAGCTACAATTATAACAATTACCCACAACCAGCCCAATTTTACCATGTTCCTCACGAATCATCATCATACCCATCATCTTCACCAATCACCACAGCCAACTCAAACTTACCATGTCTCTCACTAAAATTACCCACCACCCACTCAAACTTACCATGTCAGTCACAAAAATTACCATCACCAGCCCAAGCTTATCACGTTTCTCACGAATCTCACTCTTCTTCATCTTCAACTTACCCACCACCTGCTGGTACTGGTACTGGTACTGGTACTGGTGGTGAATTTTATGGGTTTTATATATGGGTATGAATCGTATGATATGAGGAGGAATGAAAGGAGAAAGAGAAAGGGAGGTGGTAATCAGAGAAGGTAGTTAGTAATTGAGATGCAATTAATGAAAAACATGGGAGGAGAGAGAATGTGAAGGTGGATGGAGAACATTTGAGAGAGAGCAGAAGGAAAGTGGGAATTAATGACGGCTACGATTCGACTCAGTTGCTCGACAATGGTGGCGTTCATGATATGGAACTCGGTTTTGTGGTATATTTCAAAGGAAAAATAGGCCATCACTGAGTTTTCTGGAACAAAGCCTCCATAACTGAGTTTCTTGAACAAGCTTATTGTGGCAATTGAAGAGAGAGAGAGAGAAAAGGAAAAGAAAATAAAAGATTGAAAACAATCAAAAAGAGAAAATATAAATGAAAATAGTTTAAATAGACAAAAAATTCAAAAAAATGAATTAAAAACATAATTAATGTTGGATTCTCTCTAAACCCGGTTTAGAGGGGAAATCTGTATATAATTGCGTTTTAAAGGATTAACTTGTCTCATGTATTTTTAATAGGACCCAAATTGTCCAAATGTGTTCATTTAAAGGACCAATTTGGTAATTCGGGGATTAGACTTCTGAAGATGTATAATAGTCCCAAAACAAGGAAAGGACCAATTGCTAAATACCGCCCCAAATTACTACCTACCGCCCCTATAAATTACCCCTTTGCCCTTCACTCATCCTCACTCATCACTCATCCTCACTCATACTCATCCTCACTCAAAGCAAAACCACCACCACCACCACCACTCACGGAAAACCACCACCACTCACGGCAAAACATCCACCACTCACGGCAAAACCACCACCATTCGAAATGTCAGGGGCTAGCGGCAGCGGCAGAGGCGGCGGCGACGGGGACGGAGGCGGCGAGCATAGCGGCGTGGGGGTATAGATTCGAATTTTTTTTGCTTTATTTACTCTAATTTGCTTTGATTTTTACGAAATGTGTTGATATAGGAGTGTTTTTATTCGCGGTTTATAGACAATTGAATTGAATTTGTGTTGTTTGAAGTTGTGTTGATTGATTTGTGAATTTTCGAGTTCGTCGGAGTAGTCGAGCGTTTGAAAAAGACGACTGACCCATGGGTGAGTCGAGATCGGCAGACGACTCGCCCATGGGTGAGTCGCCTGTAACAGACGACTCCCCTTGGGTGAGTCGAGATCGACAGACGACTCACCTATGGGTGAGTCGCCAGTCGCAGACGACTCACCCAAGGGTGAGTCGAGATCGGCAGACGACCGACTCAAAAAAAAAAAATATTATTATTATTATTTATTATTATTATTATTATTATTATTATTTTTTTTTTATTTTTATTTATTATTATTATTATTATTATTATTTATTGTTATTATTATTAATATTATTATTGTTATTATTATTTATTATTATTATTATTATTATTATTTATTGTTATTATTATTAATATTAATATTATTATTATTATTATTATTATTATTATTATTATTATTATTATTATTATTATTATTGATTATTGTTTAATTAATTAAAAATGTGAAATGATAGAGGGGAGGAGCCGGTAAATCGGTGCCGAGGTTATTTAGTGAACTAGCTGGTTCAGGACCGCGTCACACGAGGACGCGCGGGATTGATGCCTCTGTACGGAGACAGAGAGAGGCAGTTCGGATGAGGGAGATGACTGCTGAGCAAGACGATTACGAAACTAGCGAGTTCTACTCCGGGGATCAGTCCATGGACGATGATCAGATTGGCGTCGAATCATCCTCAGATTGGCGCGTGGTGAAGGGCAGAGGCGGTAGGTTTGTTAGTATTGGGTCGTCCAGTACTAGCAAACGATCTAGAGCGGAGGACGACACTACGTGGCTTGTTACAGAGGCTGTGCCCGGTGGGCCGGCGGATGATAGCGTCATACCGAGCTTCCTGGGCCACGTAGCGTCTCGTATGTGGAAGGGAGAGATGAGGGGTCTCTTGAAGTGTCAGAACCGATTCAGCGTCTGTCAGCGGCTGAGTGAGTGGCGAGCGAAGATGTCGGCCGAGGTGAGGGCCCAGATTGAGGGGACTGGGTTATCACACCTGACAGACATTATGTTCAGACATATTGACTTCCCCCTGATATCTGCATTCGTGGAAAGGTGGCAGCCGGATACGAACTCGTTCCACATGCCGTTCGGAGAGATGACGATCATGTTGCACGATGTATGGCATATTCTTCGGATTCCTGTAGAGGGACAGCTCGTTTCCATTGAGGGACGGGATGGGCAGCTGCAGGCGACGGCCATGGAGGTTCTCGGGGTCACCCGAGATGAACTGCTGTTTAGCTACTGGCAGGGCGGTGGGGTCCTCACGGAGTCGATTTTTGAGCTTTGCCGAGTGGAGGACCGAGTGGAGGACATCCAGGCGATAGCTTGGATGTGGTTACTTATTGGATCCACCTTGTTTGTCGACAAGAGTGGTAACCGTATTAGACCCTCCTGCGTGATGGAGGTGAGGGACGGTGTCGGAACAGCGCATGAGTTCTCTTGGGGATCTGCTGCCCTCGCCTTACTATATCGTCAGCTCGGTATAGCTAGTCGGGGGGATTCTCAGGGCATCTACGGATGCCTAACTCTCCTTCAGGCATGGATATACGAGTACTTTCCCTGCTTCCGACCTCATCGGGAGCGGATGGTTGTCGGGGACAACGAGACTCCCCGTGCGTGCGTATGGAGTGCCCAGGCTGAGGGCAAGGACGTGGGTCGACTGTGCTCCTTACGTAGACGCTTGAATCAGCTGCGAGCGTCAGAGGTACGTCATGCAGTTATCGGTGTTCATGATTTATTTCGTCATTTGCTATGTTTTTTTTACTTCACCGTAACTTGAACATTTCTACGTAGGTGGTGTGGCTGCCGTACGGTTCTGACCCGGTTGCATCTGTACCGAGGACTGTATTCATGGGGTGGCTACGGTATCGGGATATTATCGAACCGTACATGCCTGGTCGTTGTTTACGACAAATCGGGTACGTACAGAGTATCCCTTTCCCGATCACTAGGCCAGAGAAAGCGATCAGGTCATGGAGCAGTCGTTCGTACAAGGTTGTTTACCCCGTACGAGTATCATCTGATGCCTGGCGTATGTTCCCGGGATGGGCCATTCTTGGTCTCCATGGGTTTCAGGCATCCACGTCAGATTCCACAGCATGTACGGATGACTACCTCGCATGGTACTACCGTCACTCCCACCCTCTGCTGATACGTGACGATGCAGCACCTGGATTTGTGATTCCTCCACGATCCAACAGCGATTATGTAAGTGATTAACTAAAATATATATTTTTTACGTATTACATATCTCTGAACTCACACTCATTGTTACTTTTTTGCAGTGGGTGAATCGTCTAGCCGTCGGATTTGAGTCTTGCATTACTTTGCTTCCTCCGGAGCAAGCGGAAGGTCCTCGATCATTTATGGAGGAGTATATGAGAGATTGGCGGGATGCCAAATGATGTATTACTTATATGATCGTAGATGAATTTGTTATATATTTATATAAGAGTTTCATTGTTATTGTTATTTATTTGTGTTATTGTAATTTGTTGTTTCTTATTTACCTTTTTTGTTTTATTGTAATTTGGTTTTTTATTTATCTCAAATAATCACGAGCACTCTCCACATGCAAAATATAACAATCACACAAAAATGTGACAATGATATAAGTAGAAAAATATAACAATCACGCAAAACATTCAATTACGTCGACCTCGCTAAACGATCCCAATGTGCTCTTCGCCTAACATACATTTGCTCCCAACCAGCGACACTATCAGAACGGGAAGTAAACCATGTTGCGCATATCGGAGGAACAGGGAAATCTGAGGCTAAATTCAGACGGATATAATGCATGTACGAATCACCTAAATGAGCTATGACAATTTCCCTACTTGGACGTGTAGCAGTCGAAGGTGCTTGCAACGGTAGCACTGTGTAACAAGAATATAACCCCCTTCCGCTGCCGTATCCGAATAACATAATCGCTGCATTGAAGAGGTTGGCAATCGGGAACAAATCCTCAACTACTATCATCCAGTGATCATCGTTACACGCACCTCCGTCCCACATAATACGGCGGTAACCAGCGTCGACCCCTTCAACGTATATGTTTTCGTACAATGCTCGGTTAGCTAAGAGTTCGTGTGCAATGCAAACTCTCGTCAATCGCCATTGCTCTTGGTCTCCGAAAACGTAGTCCGCAATGACACGGAAACCGCAATTACCATCCCCAAGCACATCAAGATATCCTTCAATGAAAGGTATGATGATTCCCGGAATTTTGTTAACATGATAGAATTCAGTGATATCTATTCCGTGTCCAGCTGCAAGACAATATAATAGAAAGTCATTAATAGTACTTATCAAAAAGTAATTAACAACATTATGTACATGTTAATAAATTATGGGTTTTCATACCAGTACTCCGCACGACGTTACTCGAAGAGGATGAGCTACGACCACGCCCGCGGCTCGAACTGGATGACCTAGGGCGACCACGACCCCTCTGGGAGTACTCCCATAAACTAGGATCACGTCTGGTAGAGGAACTCCCTCTCGGTCGACCTCTGACTGTCGTGTTCGCTTCCGGCTCGACGTAACTCGCTTCCTCAGGATGAAGCTGCTCATTCATAAGGACAGATATGTTGCGCACAACTGTCGGGTCGCTTGAGTTAACCTCGTCGACGAGAGAGTGAAAGTATCGATGGTCCTCAGATGGATGCTCAGTCATGTCAAGCGTAGCTATCTCCACTGCATCACTAATAACGAGTGTTCGCCAAAATTTGTGGACACTATTCAAGCTAATTGACGTGCCCGTATCCGTGGCTGTTTTCAACTCACACGCACACGGGATCTGATGAGTGGATCTCAATACACAACCGCAACGATCAAATACTTGGTGACTCAATTCTCTCATCCTCGTCAGCTCAGCCCATAATATTTCTAAGCAGTAATGGGAAACATACCCGGTCAGATAGTTGAATGGAAAACCCGAATACATCACACTTCTTCGTCTTCTGCACTCTTCAAGTGTGTACTTGATCTCAGTTATTTGTGACTCGATTGACTTGTTGACCTTGTTCCAAACATTGTCCAAAGCTCCAGTTGAGGAGTTCAACCACTGTTTTAGCGCGGCATGTGCACTCTCCACCCTGCAAGTCGTAGTGTTGCCAAGGTGTAGCACCTTATTCGTCCACGCAGCTACAAACATCTCTTTATATCTCAACCAGGTCTCCTCTACATAGGATATCACGTGAGGGTAATTCTTCCAACTATCCTTCATCAAACGCACTGCTCTATCGTACTCAGCTTCTGTGGAAGCTTCCATGATAAATTTTCACCTCCCGTTCTTGAACCTCTGCGCGGCGACCTTATCTTTTTCACAAAGTCTGTACACTTTGTCTTCAACGACTTTGTTAATGTGCCATGTACAGAGCAAATGGGCACTCTCGGGAAATATCTCTCTAATAGGTCTCATCAACCCTAGCTCACGATAGGTCAAAATTGCTGTTGGGTGTACATCATTTCCAATAAGCATCCTCAACTTATCTAAGACCCACGCATAGCTTGCCTCAGTCTCATCCTTCATAATGGCATAAGCTATGAGGAAGTTCTTATTGCTTGGAGTCATCCCCACTATCTCAAGAAACGGCATCTTATACTTGTTTGTTTTGTACGTGGAATCTAAGCCAATCAACCAAGGAAAAGACCGAAGTAACTGAATTGATGTAGGGTGTGCCATGAACACGTGAGTTACCTCATTAGTAGCTCGGTCGGCTCTTGTCCAATGTACGTACTTATTCTCCACAGTTAAATGATGAAACTGACCAATGACATCTCTCTCTTCAAAATCAAGTTTCCTTATACGATCTCTGTGGTTGTACACATGCCGTCTAGTTGCATTGTCCTCGGAAAATTTTTCCTTCATAGCGGCCAAGATAGCACATGGCTTTGTTTGTGCCGAAGTCATGTCACGAACGAGTTTCTTTGACCCAGGACTAAGACCACTCATCTGACGATATCCCTCAGGAAACACAACAAAGTCATGGTTGTGCGTACCCCTAATCCCAGGCAATGTGACAATCATCCAACTACTGGACCCATACACTTGCTGAGCTCTTAACTGGAACGTACATTTACAAGCCTTTGTTTTCAAATTCTTCCGAGCAGCAAGATCTAAGTCTCTTAATTCCCCTCTGTAGCGTTCACCTCGATTGCATCTTAACAATTTTACGCTTCCATTCTTCTTGTGTGACGAAATTATCAACTCAAACCCGATAGTAAGGGCAATTTGTTTTGCCCAATTAATTGCATCTGTATCACTATCAAATAACTCATCAGTGACGAAATGCGTACTGTAATCAACACCATCACCACCGAACCGCTCCAAAGGAACCTAACGAAAACAACGAAAACAATGTTAGCTTAATCTTAAATTCAAACGTCTATCAAAACCGACTGAACCAAAGGACAGGCGTCTACAATTTACGCGTGGACCATAGAAGAGGCGGAAATCACGGACGCGTGTACCATGGTCTAGGCGTAAATCTCAGACGCCTGAACCATGGTTTTGGCGTCCGTGATTGACGCCTTCACCATGGTGAAGGCGTCCGTGATTTACGCCCCGTCCATGGTCTAGGCGGAAATTTCAGATGCCTGGACCATGGGCTGGTCGTAAAACACGGACGCCCGTGCAAAAAAAATGCGCAAAAAAAATTTTTACCTCCGCCATCGTCGACGGCACTTCCTGGTCGCCGGCAGACATCCGCGGCCGTTGCTTGAGTGAATGTTGATGAAGGTTGGGTATGAGAGTGGGTGGTAGAGAGGGAGAATTGGTGTGAGAGTTAGAGAGGGAGAGGATGAGTGAAAATATGAAAAAGGGTAAAATTGGAATTTCTAGGAGCGGTAGATAGTAATTTAGGGGCGGTAAATAGTTCACACTAAATTTATTGTTTCAAGAATCAAAAAATGATTATATAATTAACACCTACAAAAGATAGAGAACCTTATGAGGCTCCTTTGTAAATGGGTGGATAATGAATACAGAATCTAAGAGAAAATCTCTTCATAAAGAACTCACTCACAATCATATTAGGCTTGATTCTTGTTATAAGTTTAGTTAGAAACAAAACGAAATAGTAAAACGGAACGAAATTGAACTAAGTTCACTACAGAAGTATTTAGCACTTTTTTTTTTGGTGAAACAAAGTGTTTAGCATTTTAGCTCGGTGCTTAGAGCACTAGTATGTGCACTCCATCTCCGGGAAAAAAAACTCGGTTTATGGCTTCATCTTATGGCCGCCTCAAACGAGTTTTTATGCCCCGCTAATTACCGTATCCGCTAAGATTGCCATTTACCACAATGCGATTAAATTATTGCCCCACTTTGTAAAAGTAGAACTGTAGAAGCGTAGAACTAATAAGTTTGATAAGTTCTAGAGCACGCCCAGCATTCTAGAGCTACTGGAGACAGTGGACACACACAACAACCCAGGTGAGAAATGTAAGCTTCTTCTCAACTAAATTGCAATCATATCTTTTTGTCATCCATGGCTACTTATAACTTATTACTCTACATCTGCATTTGGGACTAAAAGAGAAACATCGATTCTCAGAATTGGATTGTTATTTTTATTTGCCCACCACCTGTTTGAAGAAATGCCACTCAGAACCCATACTCGTATATTAACATAGATCAGATCAATCCCAGGACCTTTTTTTACGAGGGCATCACCAATATAATCCGTAATCTTGCTTTCCGCCATTGTTATTTGCCTTGACCATGTTCAGATGTTCTAATCTTGTTGACACTAAAAGCCGCTCTCAATGGTCCCATCAGTGCTATTATACCATTATATATCATTTGCAGAATACGATTCAATAACTGCAGCTTAAATAATTGAAGTCACAACTAATTATAGTCAATCTAAGCCTAGTATTAGAAGTCCCTTGTTTTACTAATTTACTTCTATGAGCTAAATGTAACTATTAGTCATAATTTGAAAAGTTTGGACTTTGTATGAAATAAACTAGTGTATGTTGTTCATCAGGCGGTCCATGGGAGTTGAGAGCAGCAAATGCTCTGAGTAGATCTTAGAGAATCCTTCTGGTGGAAGCGATGCTGGCTCCTCAAGCCTCCGGGAGACTGGGACAGGTAAATAAATTGCTACTTGTAATCTTGTTAGACTTTGCATAAACAAGATCCTGCTGTTTCTAAGTGGTTCAGTAAACTGACAAGAATTATACTCTGCTGTTTCTAAGTGGTTCAGTATCCCGGAAATAATAGTCAATGCTGTAATCTTATTGAAATTGATCATATGATTACTATTTTTGAATTGGGGGAATGTATATTAGTTTAGGGCAACCCCTTTTGTTGTTAATGGTAAGAATGACTTCCAAGTTCACCTAGTCCAATCCATCTCGGACCACAAACACAACCATTTCAGGTTGGTTAGCTATGTAGTCTTGAGCAGGCCCTTCACTGCCCCATCCAATTTGGGGAGAGCATAAAGCCCTTACTTCCCTCAGGCCTCAATAAAGATATTTGTACCCTTTTTGCTATCATAGAGAGAGTGAGGGAGTCAAGGAGAATTAGAGAATTTATATTAGCAGGAAACGCAAGCCACTTGACGTTTGACTATTTAACAGTAATCGATGCTGTATTGCATGTGCTAGATTCATGCAACACATTTTTATTACCATAATAACTACTAATACATTTGTATAGGATGTAGTTATTTCATTAGCACACTTGAAAGACGAAACTTAATACAGGTAATAGGTGCTATAGTTACTTTCTTGGTACCCAGACTATGCACCAGCACATGGCTTGGTGCACATACATCTTCGACGAAGACCTTGGCAATTTCCTCCAGAAAATCCTTCAGTTTGGCAAACAGATCCACAATTTCTGTCACTGAAACATGCTCCCTTGAATACCTGGCTTGGAGCCTCACATTCTCTGGCTTCTACTACTTTTGACCCCATCTCTTTACCCGGACATGCAACCAAATATAACACCCAAAATAATTAATAAGATACTACAGTTTATCGACACGGGTAAAATTATTTATACTTGTATGGATCCTCATTTTGAACTTAATGAGGCAATTGCAGACTATAAGCCCGCAGTTAATAAAAAAAATAAAAGAAAAGGTGAGTGATATACCAGTTAATTTACGTAATTTTTATGTAGTACTAGAATTCTGTAGACGAAGGGTGAAAGGATAGAATGGGTTCAATTGACTAATACTCCTTTAGGATTTCTACTTTAAGGATAGAGAAAGTACCTGTGGCCAAGACTAGCAGCAACACAAGTAGCACTGCAAAGGGCCTAATTGGTTGTTTCGTCATTTAGCTCTTCAAATTCACTCCAGCTGTTTTGGTGATCCAAGAAATCAATAGGTGACGGTTATTTATATAGGTGAAAAGGTCTCCTACCCAAAAGAAATTATGCCAAATATATGTGCTCTTCATGAGGTTTGGTTAATTGCTGGTTTGTTGGGCCCCAGTTTATGTCTATACAAAGAGCAATACTTTTCTGTTGGACTTCACTTTAGGTGAGTACTAGAAAATAAATATATCTGGATTTTCAATAGAGTCGAGAAAGAAAAGACTGGAGTCCAGGGCTTGGGTCTGTTAATGGTCGTAATCAGAGTGTTGGGAAAAGTTGGAATTGATGGTGATCCAAATGGAAATGATAATGGGGACGGCTTCTCTCTGGGAAGAGTGGAGAAATAATTAATGGTGCGGATGTTTATGATGAAAATGGCGAGAAGTGACTAAAATGAGGCTAAAGAACAAGGGATAATGGGAAATCCTGTTACTTCTAAGCTTTGACATTGTGAGCTGGAATAAGGAAAATATGGCATATTTGATGACCTAATTTTATTGAGAATTTCGTCTCAACTTGGTTATTTCATGGATGTACACACTACAAAAGATTTACACGAGTTCTAACTTCTAAGGGCCAATTTTTTTTTTTTTTCTTTTTCTTTAAATACATAGTTATTGTTTCTTTGGTTATGGGGACTCAGACTAAGGCTGATGGTAACAAATCCCCACATTTAGGTTCTGATGATATAACCTCTAGATGCTATTTGGGAACTTATATAGTTCGAAAACCCAGTTTATTTATTTATTTATTATTATTTTAATCCCATAATTAGTCCACAAAAGCACGGTTAGCTCTAATATCCAGTTGCCTTAAGCTTGGTCATCGTTTAGGGCAGATTTTGCCAATAAATATTCACTGCAAAATCAACAATATATTATCAGATATGATCAAATTTCACAAGATAATCCTATGATCTGCTTCCTACTTCCTATGAAGGCATCAACAAATAAAACTATAAAGTAGGAGTAATAAATAGAATATATGGAGATCCTTCTTGCTCCAAATTTTATTTCTTAAGGAGCTAAATGTTTAATAACTAGTATAAAGGTTCCTCCATAAGCCCTGGAAAGTTCAAGAACTTGTCATCTTTTTGATCCAGCATCGCTTCCAAAAACAGTGAAGCATCTGACGATGTTGGTGATGATAACGAAGCTGCCTGGAGGCGGTGGCAATGGAGATCCCCATTCCGAGTTGCTGAAATCTCAGATTGTGTTGATGAGAAACTAGAGCCAAGGTTATTAGTTGTCGAAAATTCTGTTGAAGTAAGACCTTCTTGCTGATGTGCCTGATTTGAAGCTGGTTGGAATGCCTCATCTAATAGAAAATCGTGCCAGCTGAATGACTCAGGGGACATAACTGCTTGCCCTTCATTATAGCTTGAAGAACAAGCCGATGTGGATGAAATTGCTGATGAATTAAGTGAAGGCTGGCTAAAGAAATCATAATTTTTGCTGGATGGCGAGAATTTAATATTGCAGTTGGATCCTTCTGTGACGAGGCTTATGGCTTGTAGTTGGGACAGAAGGTCTAGTGAGTGACTAGTATTTGTATGGTTACCATAATTGTTCTGTGTAGGATAGAGATTACTATGGGGAACTTGTGAGTTTGAGTTTAGTGTGCACGAGGAAAAAGAAGGTTCTGCTTTTATAGGAATGAGTGAAGCAGTATTTCTTTTGAAGTCCTTTTTGATAGTTCCTATATGTTTTGGGGAACCAGCCCCCCTAGGGAGACCACTGATGTTCCCATAATCTGCAAGGATTTGGGAGAATGGCCTGTGGGTGACCGGATCAATCCCCATCTCGCTGAGCTTCTTCTTTAGTTTGGTGTTCCAGTGATTCTTAATCTCATTGTCTGTTCTCCCTGGTAGCTGATGCGCTATCATAATCCACCTAAACCCCAAGAAAAAGGAAAAGAAGGGGACAAAAAAAAGGAAGAAGGATTAGGGATAAGGATCAAATAAGTGTGATTTACATCAGATATGCGTGTGTGCGTGTCATGACTAGAAAGGATGTTTAAACCTTTGAATATTGGAGATAACAGAAAATGGCCAGAAAACCACAATGCCCAAGTTCTGAGTTGTATATAAATGCCAGAAGCGATGGATTTCTGAGGAATGATAGTTATTGGTAAGGGGGAAAGTTTTACTGAAACACTTGATGACACATTACAAAGTACTTGGATTACACACTGCGAATCTCCAAGGATTCATTGTCATTTGCCAGTGACAAAAGCTAAAAGTTTTCACTTCCTATGTTCCTAGTTAGCCATCTAGAAACTTAGTCTTTTTGATGATATTGTAAGGTAGTAGTGCTCACCTGACGAGTGGCGGGGGACTCCCTAGGTATCCGTATCCCTATATTGGGGGGGGGGGGAGGGGAAAGGGAAGGGAAGGGGGGAGATTTGTGAAATTGCATTAGCAGCACCATAGAGAGGAAGCAGCCAATGTTAGAAATTAGAAGCAAGAAGATCTGATGCAGGACAGTTGTAGCTACATGCCATAAGGGAAATGATGATATTCCTATGATTTGCCACATCGATATGACTTTGCCAAAGTTTTCATTACAGATCCTAATCTTCTTTTTCGCTAGCTAGCCAATTCATTTTGAAGGATTACTACTTAACCAACAACCAATTAGAAACAGAGAATGGCGAGTAAGGGAACTGGTGAAAATGCACTTTGGGTAAGATCAAAGAGAAGAAAGAGGGGTGGAAAATGACCTGCTACCAACAGCAGCATGAAGCTTGATAATAAGTTCCTCTTCTTGTTGAGTGAAGCCCTCATGTTTCAAATCTGGTCTCGGGTAGTTACTCCACTTTAGCCTGCTACTCCTCCCGCATCTCTTCAGCCCAGAAGAGGATTCTTTTTGGGATTCAACATAAGAAAAGAAGAATTCAAATTCTATCATACAATATAAATCAAAATGCCATCATTATGTCTTAAATAATGTGTTTACATAAAAGGGGGGGGGGGACAAGAAGAAGAAGTAGTAGGAATACAATAACTATTAGAGACACCTGCTTTTCTAGAAGTCCAGTTCCCTGACCCATTCTTGGATATGAATGCTAAGAGCTTGACATCCTCCTCTTCTGTCAAACCTCCTTTTTTCACATTCAGTTTATTGCAGCATGGTGGTCTTACCATCTTAATGCTCTGAAATAATTTCCTTTTAACCTAATTTCAAAGATTTTAGGGAATTCAGAAATGAATTTCCTATTGAAGACAAACAATTACTACTAAAAAAGATTTTGAAGAAAAAAGAGGAAAATGCAACTTGAAATGAAATGATTTTTTCTTCTTAGGAGGAACTGCTAAGATATGAGTTTAAAAGGTTTAATGTGGAGGGGTTTGGAGGAGGAAATGAGAAAAGCATGGGACCTTGAGGCTGCCAGTCTAAGCTAATTTTGCATGATTTATGCATTGAGATGGAGATGATGAAGTAAAATGGATGAAAATGAAAATTTTACTTTGCTCCTCTCTTTCTCTCTCTCCCCTTTGCATTGCCATGCATAATTTGCTTCTGGCTCCAGGGAATTCAGGTTCAAATTGGGTGACTGATTGGTTAAATTAAAAAAAAGAAGTTGTGGACCTATCATTTCAGAATATGTATTTGTTTAGATTTTGCTGGTTGTGGATGTGAAAGAAAATGACCTTCATTTGGTTGCTAAACACTCAAAAGTTCTACAAGGAGCATTTTTTAAAACGAATTATATGTGGAATAGGTTGAAATATTGGTATAGATTATAGAATATAGATTGGTAGCTAACAGAATCTCTTTGTTGAGTAAAATACTTGTTAAGAAAATGTTGTTCTAGATTTAGAGCATGAAGCTCGGATTTGCATAATGAGAAGGCGATATAACTGGATTTATTTGCAGATTAGATTAACTGTTGCCTGTTGCTTTGAAGGATGTGAGCCATGCATTCTTAAGTTTCCTGGTTCACCGCATAGCAAAAAAGAAAAAAAAGTTTGTCAAACATAGGCAATCTTACTGCTATAATTGTGTCGAGGCTATAAAGATTTGTTTTTTTCCTTTTTGGAGGGGGGTTAACGAAATAACAAATAAGTGTGATAATTTGAAAGTTTATAACTCTGCTAATTTGCATATTTGATAGTAGTATGTTCTCATAAATGTAATGTATTTACTTGCAGAGAATGTTTGACTATGAATCAGCAAGCTAATGTCAACATGGCCAGCAGTTTGTATCCCGCTAATTGGGAAAATCTGATCCAAGTATGTAGGGCTGCTTTTAACATGTTGGCAACTCGGAAAACCAACTCTTTCATATTCGAGCAATCATACTCCATTACAAAAGTGTGCGTGCATTTGGATTTGGTAAGCCTTGTTGCCAAGAAACTACTCAATTTTTTTTTTTTTTGGAAAATGAAAAATCTGATTGAAAAAATAATTTCAAAATGATTTATTCCTCAGGCCTAAAAAGGATATCTGATTGCCAGCGATTCTGTAATAAGGAAGATAAACAAATGAGAAAATAATGATTGAACCCATATTCATTGTATTGTATTATAGTCGTAGAATGTTGCAACCCACTTGGACCAGTTTTTGGACAGGTCAAATGTTAGAGGCTTCAGCCTAATTGCCAACCCCATTTTAAGGGGTAATATCCGATATGCTAGTTATTAATTAGTCGAATTATTTTTGGGTTTCGTTTGCATAAGATATAAGAGCCAGTATTATCTGAAACCAATCAATTCACAATAAAATACTAAAATGGGGGTTAGTATTTAGAAATGTAGGGTCATTACTCACTAATTATAAGTAGTAACTCTTGTTTTACTACGTTTTCTTCTTTTGAAGGAAGACTTTTGTTTTACTAAAAAGTGACTACCGTTTTCTACTTTTCCCCTATTTTTTTTCATTGATAAGTGGTAGGGCGATAGGGACTTTTCCCTAATTTTTCTTGTTTGTGAGTAATTTTCATTTTCTCATACATGTTTGTGTCTCACATCCCAGGTTCATGTGACCAACAGCTAAGAGAGAGAGAGGGGACAAAGCTTAGCATGGAATTTCCAGAGCAAAGATTATGCGCGCGGTTAGGTTTAATATATTCTCGTAGGATCATTCCTAATCAGGCATTCAATGTTGACCCCTATAATCTTATTATATGGACGCTATTTCCTTTTTGTTGTGTGTTGCATTTTTTTTTTTAATGTCTTGTGCACAAGAAAATTTGTAAAGTTTCTAGTGACTCGATCCATACACTGAACCTTTCAAATTAGTATTAGACGTTCTAATACAAGAATTGAAATAAACAAGCCTTTAAATTTTATTTTAGATTTTCGGTTAGGGTATCACTATATATCTTTTTTCCAGCACATGTTATATATCCAATTCTCCACCCACCCCGTGTTAGCATTTACATTTAACTATGAGGACATGCATTTGATTATATATTTAGGTTCATAGAGCACCATAGTTTGAATCTTTTAACCTAAGAAGGTAAGTCAGGTACCGTCCCCTAATGCCTAATTCATTAATTACGATGATGAAGATGGCAACCTATTCCGGCAGGAGATACAAATACTTCAAGCTGAAGAACGATGAAGGTTGCACGGAATATTAATCCATCAATTTGAAAGGAGTCCTTTACAACTAAATTACTGATCTTATTAGATGTGCCACTGCGATATCCACCCCAAACTTATACTATAAAGTTTCATGTTGAAAGTAGGCTTTTAATATTTATTAAATGAGGTGAAGTTCCCCCTCTCTTTTGATTACAAATCCAGATAGTTCAAAGAACATTTAATTTCTCTAGCATTATGATCTTGAGAAGTTTAGAAATTAATCTTTTTAGTTCGTTAAGAAACTTTAATTTAAATTACATGTACTTATATTAGATAGAGGCAGTAATCTCTTACTGCAAATTGCTATTATCAAACATTCCACAAAGGTATAAAGAGAGATACGAATACACACAATACGACTTGAACACATATAATCCGAACATAACAATAGGATTAATTTACCTTATTGCAATTTACAATTATCAAACATTCCACAAAAACAATTGTATGACTGACCAGAAATTTGACACGAAACATAACCCAAATAGAGAATCATGACTTGTTAACCTGAATTGACAGCTGCAACTTGTTAATATACCCACAAAAAAGAAGAAGCGTTTTATGGTCTTTAAGTTAAACTCAGCCTAATGATGTGACATTCTGCCGTTAATAAGCCGTAATATGCATCTCCATGCTCCAACGGTCAAATTTGCCACTATGAAGCATGGACCCCCTTCGCGGCCTCACATCCAATAATATAATTTTCTCTCTCTTGCATTAGTACTACTCATTGTCATGCATGTCATACGACCCTTATGATCATGATTTGTTGTTAGAAAATAATGTCCCAAATTTCATGAAAATGCCCTCTATTATGTTGACGTGTAAAATTGTCGCCTAATTCGATGCCCACCAAAATCAAATCTTAATTGTGTTGTTATAGGATATGTTGAGTGGACTTTTCTTTGTTACATTATAGTCGGCGTGATGAAATCAAATAACTTTACGTTTTCTTTGAATATTATTACTCCTATAGTCCTATACATACAAATCAAGACTAAACACACTTCATTTTAATTATCGCAAACACAAGTTTATCTATGTTAATGATTTTGAGAGCATGTATAACACCTGTATATACATAGTGCATCATCAAATATATAAGATGCAACTATCTTATCTGATAAAATTTTTCGAGATAATCGTGGATTTTGATTTGAAACTTATTGTATGAGACTTGACCTCTTCGACAAATAGACAAAAAAAAAGTCAAATTCAAAGTTACTAGGTTTAAAAATATAGTCCTAAAACTATAAAGTAAATTTATACTTGTACTATGAAGGTTTCTCAATCCCTTAAGGGAAAAAAGGTCAAAATTACCCTTTTTTACTATTAATTCAATTTAATTAATTTCAGAAACATACATATTAGTATTATTGTGACTTTGTGAGAGAATATGTTTTATTGACCCAGTGGGTGAAAATGTTTTATTGACCCAGTGGGTGACCAACCTATTTGAATAGAGGAGAGAGAATTGTGTAAATAGATGAGAGAAATAAATACAATAAAATTGTGGATTAATAACCCAATATGTGAATGTATCTTTCTGCGAAAAAAATCACCCTCTATACTCTTAATAGTACATTTAAATTTTCATCCCAAAACCATTACGGTGTTCAGCAGCACTCAAACAGAGCTACAAAGGGGCATTTCCCCAATAAAGTTGATTTCTAAACAAATGCCTAAGAGTTGATAAAGAGAATCCAAACTTGTAGCTAAAGCTGCCCCCCCACCCAAAACTCATTTTGGTTAAGCTCCCAATTCCCCAAGTGCAATCTTTTGCTCTTCCCACCGACCTCACCTTACTTCTTTTGCTATTCAGAATTTACCACACTTAGGCATTAATCATCTAACGAAACCTTAATTTAATTTCATTAATTACGTCTTACTCCATTAATCAGCCTTTAGCGGCAAAGAGAATCCGCAATTAACCTGCTCTTTTCTTAATTTGCCGCCCTTCGCTCTTTCCAATGTCTTAGAAAATTGATTCAATCCATATGGTATAGTGCTACTAATGATCTATTCAAAAAAGAAAGAAATGAATTTCAAAAAAAAGAAGAAGAAATGAATATCAAAAAAATAAGAAAAAGAAATGAAAAGTATAACCCTTTCCTTTCACATATTCGCCTAATAATATCAACAAATGGAGAACACTATTATTATTACTACTTTAAACTCCCGACACATATCGCACCAAAAAAAAAAAAAAAAAAAAACTCCTGACACACATAGGGAGACTGTGACGAGTTTCCATCACACAAAACACTATTTATTTGTACTTGTACAGTTATACACAACTAGTTTTAATATTTTTCTTAAAACTAACTAGGTTATTTGGTCTTAACTTTTTTTTTTTTCTTCCTCGATTGTACATTGTATTAGATTTCATTATCACTTATAACCGAGCAAATCATATATCCATATCCTTAATTTTTAAGAACTAACATATTGTTAACTTCGTGACGCTTTACTTGTCAAAAAAAAAATCCATATGCTCCAAGCCTCCAATTATCTTCAATCCACCATAATTGGATCAATAATACATGCCATATTCATAAAAACATTACTTAAAATACTAATTCTATCATTAAGATAGATAATAATCTAACATGTCCCCTTTCAATCAAAGAATTCCATAAAAAGAATTTAAGGTTATTTTCAACAATGACACCCCATTTACTACCCTGCCCTCAATAAGCCAAGAACAATACCTCCATTAGTCCATTTGAAAACGAATTTGAAAAAGTAAACATAACATACACATTCAGATTCTCTATATTCCTGGAAAGAAAGAGAGAGAGAGAGAGATAGTCAGAAGAGAGAGATAGATAGTCAGATAGAGAGAGAAATAGAAAGCAAAAAAGAGCTGTTGTGTTGTGTTGAAGGTCGGTCGATCTCTCTTTCTCTCTCCTCTCTTTCATTCCTTCACTCTCTTTCTCCCCCATCTTTCTCTCTCATTATCTCCCATTCTTTCTTTCTCTCTCAGAAACGCGTCTCTGTTTGATGACCTAACTCCACTCTCTAGAGCTTTCTCTCTCTAGAACCAGTCTCTCTCTTTCTCTTCCCTTTAATTCTTCAGCTCGAGAATTAAAGGGACAATTTCTCTCACCTTTTACAATATTTTGAAACTTCCTCTACCTATTGGAAGTTCCCAATTTTGTATTTTCCTTCATTTCTAGGGTTAGGGTTTTTCATTTTTTTTTACCCCCAATTTAATTGGGGATTTAGAACAAAAATGAAGAGAGGAGTAGGGCCAGGAAAACTGGACACATTCGTCGGGCTAAGTCGGGCTCGATCGGTCCAAATTCTAGCCCTAATTGGGTTTCTTTACATGATTTTCATGACATTCGAAGTTCCATTTGTATTCAAAAGCGTTTCACGAGATAATGATATTGATCCTTCAAGCGTTTCGTTTCAAAACGACGCGTTTTATCGTCCTCATCAGCTCGATAGCGAAGAAGAGCTTCAAGAGAAAGAAGCTCCGATCCGACCGTTAAAAGAGCCGTTAAGGGCTCCATTATCATCTTCATCTTCTCTCTCCTCAGTTTCACCAAGACCACAGAGACAAATGAGAGAGTACAAGACATTATCAGGTTTAATATTTGATTATAAAGCTTTAAACAGTACTGAAAAGGATGGGTTTTCAGGGTTACATAAATCGGCAATAATGGCATTTCAGTTAGGGGAGAAGTTATGGGATGACTTGATATCAGGGAAGGTGAAGATTGTTGTCGAAAAGGCGGCTGAAAACCGGACAGTTGAATCGTGTCCGAATTCGGTTTCGATAACAGGAGCTCAGTTTGTGGAGAATAAGAAAGTGATGGTTTTGCCATGTGGGTTGACATTAGGGTCTCACATTACTCTTGTGGGTAAGCCAAGGGTTGCACACGCAGAACACGATCCGAAGATAATGATGTTGAAGGATGGGGATCAGAGTGTTATGGTTTCTCAGTTTATGATGGAGTTAATTGGGTTGAAAACTGTGGAGGGTGAAGACCCACCTAGGGTTTTGCATTATAATCCTAGGTTGAAAGGGGATTGGAGTGGGAAGCCTGTTATTGAACAGAATACTTGTTATAGACAGCAATGGGGGACCGCGGTTAGGTGTGAAGGGTGGAAGTCTAAGCCTGATGAGGAGACTGGTGAGTTGAGTTTTACTTTTCAAGATCCTTGCTTATGTTTGGTATTTTGTGATTGTAGTAGAAATTTGATTGAATGAATGATATATTTTATGTAGGTAAGGTTGGTTAGTTTTGACTGTGTTGTTGACTGGGTAGAAATTGGGTTTCTTTGATTTGCTGTTGTACATTTGGGTTGGTTTGTAGTGTATGATTGTATGCATTGCATTTACAATGTGGGAATTGGGAGTTATTCTCTCTTTTTAGTCTTTGTTTTGAGTCCTTAGTGTGCCAAGGTATAATAATAACAACTAAGAAGAGAGATAGAGAGGAGGATTAAGTTGATAGCAGTTTTGTAGGGGCATTGTGCTGCAGAGAATTATAGGTAAGAACATTTTCCTGTTTTTAGTTCCCTTTATGGGTAGTTGTTGTTTGTGGTTATTGTTGCATTTTGAAGAGGTTATGCCTGACTTAATTTTTGTCTTGCTCTGATGATGCTTTAGTTTTCTCTTTTGTCTTCTTAGATTTGATTGTCATTAACTGTTTTATGTGCTTTGTGGGTGGGCTCGCAGTTGATGGTCTGATAAAGTGTGAAAAATGGAGGCGTGGTGATGATAGCAACACAGGAGATTCTAAGGCAACATGGTGGTTGAGTCGGTTGTTAAGCAGGCCGAAGAAGGTTACTGTTGATTGGCCTTATCCCTTTGCTGAGGATAAGATGTTTGTAATGACCATAAGTGCTGGTTTGGAAGGCTATCATGTCAATGTGGATGGGAGGCATGTCACTTCCTTCCCGTATCGCACAGTGAGTGACATCCTGGAATCTGTTAAGATACTTTCTGTGCTAGTGCTCATGCTGATATTAGTTCATCAATGTATGTAGGGATTTTCTCTCGAAGATGCAACTGGGTTAACATTGAAGGGCGATGTTGATGTGCATTCCATATTTGCTGCTTCTTTGCCATCATCACATCCCAGTTTTGCTCCACAAAGGCACCTCGAGATGTCTAGCAGATGGCAAGCTCCACCTCTACCTGACAGTCCTGTGGAGCTCTTTGTTGGAATTCTTTCAGCAGGCAATCACTTTGCTGAGAGAATGGCTGTGCGGAAGTCTTGGATGCAACATAGGCTCATTAAATCTTCTAAAGTTGTTACTCGATTCTTTGTAGCTCTGGTTAGTGCAGCAAATGATGGTCATTATGGCTTTGTTAGAAAATGTTAGCATAGTTCTCTGTTATGTTTCTAACATGAATGCTTTTGATTTCAGCATGCAAGGAAGGAAGTGAATGTGGAGTTGAAGAAAGAGGCAGAGTTTTTCGGTGACATTGTCATAGTACCTTACATGGATAACTATGACCTTGTTGTTGTCAAAACTGTGGCTATTTGTGAATATGGGGTGAGGACTGAAATGTCTGAATTAGCTTTTTTCACCTTTCCCAGTCTTTAGCCAAATTGGATTTCTTATGACGTTCTTTGTTGACAGGTTCGTACTGTTGATGCAAAGTATATCATGAAGTGTGACGATGATACATTTGTTCGGGTTGATGCGGTTATTAAAGAAGTGAACAACAAGGTTTCTGCTGGTAGGAGTTTGTATGTGGGGAACATCAACTACTACCACAAGCCTTTGCGCCATGGTAAATGGGCTGTTACATATGAGGTATGTCATGGGACCATTCAAGTAGTTCAGATACCTTTTTTTCCCTTCTTACTTGAGATTTTGCTAAGGGTGTAAAAGGATTTCATATGCTTACAAATGTCGTACCTGGTTATTGTGAGGTGTAGTTATAGTGTGTTCAATGTTGCTGATATTGTTTCGAGAGGCAGGCAGGCATTTTAGCTTTTACAGTATTACATAAGAACTATGCGTGCGTGGAATAACCTACAACCTTTGATATCTATACTTCTATACCAATAGCACCTTTGCTCATTTGTGGCTTAGCTATCATTTTTTGCACATTGTCAAACATGACCAAACAAGTATCGTGTCAATGACAGAAAATGGGATAAGAGGGGTGTTTTTTTTCTTTTCTTTTGATAGGGTGAAACCAAAGAAAGGAAAGGAAGGGTGGATACCACCACTATGACAACATGTACTGTCTTGACTCTGGAGTAGCAGATGACTGGGAGACAAAAAAAAGACTGCTACGCTGATCATAAACTATCTTTGCTACCTTATTTTCCAGTCAGAATGTCCATAAAAACTGTTAGATGTCCACATCTTAGTATAATCAGCGTACTTTATGGAAAGTATCTCACATTTTGTTTCTGTTTTCTTGTTCAGGAATGGCCTGAAGAAGATTATCCACCATACGCAAATGGGCCAGGTTACATATTGTCATCGGATGTTGCACACTTCATTGTTTCTGAGTTTGAGAAGCATAAATTAAGGGTAAGTTGCAGCTTCCAATTCCCTTCCACACCAAAGTTCAAGTTGTGTGATTTTCTATTTCCCTTCTTGTTTTCCCTTGTAATTTTCTTTGAAGGGGAAACTCATGTGGTCTTTTGAGTCACAATGTTCTGATGAGATATGTCAACTTAAATATGACTTTCAGTTATTCAAGATGGAAGATGTGAGTATGGGAATGTGGGTGGAGCATTTTAACAGCTCCAGGCCTGTGGAGTATGTACACAGCCTGAAGTTCTGCCAGTTTGGTTGTATAGAAGATTATTACACTGCTCATTACCAGTCTCCCAAGCAGATGATCTGCCTTTGGAACAAGTTGCAACAACAAGGCCGCCCCGTGTGCTGTAACATGAGATGATAGTTTGTGCATTTTTTTCTTCTTTTTTCTCTTTTTTTCTTTTCTTTTCAGGGAAAGCCAGTTCCCATCGAAAAATTTGAATAGATAGCAGCAAGTTTTGCAGTTGTCCAAAGCCAAGCCTTTTTGTCTCATTTATCTTTTGTAAATTCTGCAGAAGATCCATTAGCTTGTTCTCTAGGGCCGTATTCGTATAGGTGCCATTTCGAAATTCATTCATTATTTCTCTCATCTCCCTGCCTTTCCGTGTTCTCTTTCCTATTTCTCTCAAAGCATGATGACGACGACGAATGAGAAATATGCACCCTAGTGAACTTTGTTCAGTAGAAAGGTGGATTGTAATGTAAGAGTATTTAAGCACATTATATATGTCAATGAATCCTTCGTTTCCAGTTAGTACTGGCCGGATTGACTGTATTTATATTAAAAAAAAATGGCTTTAAAGTGGCTTCCACCTCCAAAAAGAACGATCAATTTAATGAAAAGTTCTCAAAATTAAGGATTTGTCTAAAATACTTTTGCACTTTTATTAGTGATTTTGCTGCTACAAGCCTACAACAGTATGTATGGGAAATATTAGGCATATAATCATAGGTCACTATTTCAGGAATGTGACTTGTTTTTAGACATATCTAAATTGCAAGACTGATAGGTGCGTTTTTTAGAGCTTACACGGTCAGGTCAGTTTAGTTCAGATGTCAATTCAGTGATTTTTGATTCAGTAAGTGGTGTCCAGTTTAGTGGTGTTAAATTCAGTTCAGTTCAGATAAGTTCAACTCTAAAAAAAGCACCCTGACAATGGGAATAGAGAAGATTAGTTGAACCTTAATCATAATTACTCCATTTGACGAAAGAAATACAGGAAGTGGTCCAGTGGAGCACTATTCTGATGTTGGCTTTCAGTTATTCTGTGCTGCAAGCCTGCAACTGACAAAATCACACAAGGTGTATGGCAGTATGGGCAACAGTTGTTTGTAACTTTTTGTCTTTTTCGAATAAGTTGGGGCTAATTGTGGCTGCATCTGTGTGGCTTCTCTGTCTGTCATCAACTCATTTTGAATGTAGCCACGTAGGCATGTTGCATAGTTTTTGGATTGGGTTTGCCTTTGATGCTCGTTTTACTATCCCTTTGTTTTACGAAAGAGAGTACATATTGTTACATAACTTGTAGGCATTTGAATGCATACATCTTTCCAGTATTCTAACGATAATTGCAATATGAATGATGAGATTCCCTCTAATAAACTGGTTCAAAACTTGGTGTAGTATCTCATAGAGTAAGAAATATTTGACAAAAAAACATTAAGTTCATTCTGTAGGTACTAAAAATTTATTAAGTGCCTTAATTTAATTTAATTAATTAATTTGGGTTAAAATATATTTAGCTTAATTTAATTAATTAATCCCGGAAATTAAGATGGGCCAAAAATATAAAAATGGGCTTATATTTAACTCTTGGGCCAACCCACATATGTTGGGCTAAATAAACAGTTAAATCAACCAAACCCACAAGAAAAGACTACCAAGTCAAGAAGTTGGGCCAGTCCATGACTACCAAGCCCGTTAATGGATCGGAGCTCCCTGTTTCGCTCTATAAATACTGAAGTCTCACTTCACACCACAGGTTGGAAAATCTACAAGCAGAAAGCCCTGCCAGAGCATTTCATCCACCAAAATTGCTACCTTGATCAAGATTTAAGTCTTTGAAGACCCTTGCTCAAGAACATTCAAACTGAGAGACAAAATCAGAGGATTTATATTATTTGTTCATTGTAACAGATAGAAATACAGAGATTGTAACCCATACATTCAAATCAATACAAATTTATATTTGTTTAACTTATTTTTGCCTACGCATTAAATTTGTTGTCTACAAATTTTGGCACGCTCGGTGGGACATCTCTGCCTCTCATCTCTGTCTCTTCACCAAATCATCAACATCAACTTCGCTGCAGTTGACATGGCCTCAAAAGGAAATGTCTCCCAGTCACTGAAGAAATCATCTGGATCCGCTGCTGGGCGATCCACAAGTGCTGCCGCCTCTGGTGCGCAGTCTGGAAGGCTCACCAGGAGCATGGCGAAAGCAGCTGGCTTCACTGCCTTTCAGGCACTCTCGTTAGGCCTTACAAGGTCTCGCGAAACCCTTGTGTTCGGTTCCAAACATTCAGCTGAAGAGGAACGAACTACTGCTACCTCAACATGGAAGCAAAACCCAAAGGATGTAGCGGAGAAAATCCTCACCTACATCAATCCAACGTATCAATCGTCACCCCATGTACAGGATCATTTTACTAGTAACGATTCTTCAACTCCTTCTTCAGGCGAAGTCACACCGCCTCAAGAAACTGTTGAACCCCCTCAGTCTGACGTCGCTTCTATTATGGTGACGGAAGGCAAAACTGTGGAAGAACAACTGAAAGACATGCAGGAGCTACTTGCAAAGCTTTCTAAGGAAAGCGAGGAGAAGAATGCTGAAATTAAGCGTCAGAACGAGCACATCGCTGCCTTGACCAAGAAACTGGAAAAGAAACCGATTGTTGAGTCTGAGGACGACAGCGACGGCGATGAGTCTGTGTATTCCAACCACAGTGAAAAGGAAAGTCCTGAATCTTACACTGGCTTGTCGACTGTCCAACAAATTCAGGATATGATAGCAAGTGCAGTTAAGGTACAAATTGGTGGAGGTTCTCAAGCTTTCCATCATTACACTAAGTCGTACACCAAGCGGATCGACACTCTAAAGATGCCTGTTGGTTATCAACCTCCCAAGTTTCAGCAGTTCGACGGGAAGGGTAATCCTATACAGCATGTCGCGCACTTCATAGAGATGTGCAATAATGCTGGAACTGCCGGTGACCGTTTAGTCAAGCAGTTCGTTCGCTCTCTCAAAGGTATCGCCTTCGATTGGTACACAGACTTGTCTCCTGAATCCATTGATAGTTGGGAACAAATGGAAGGGGAGTTTTTGAATTGCTTCTACAGTACGAGGCGTATCGTCAGCATGACTGAGCTGACTAACACAAAGCAATGGAAAGAAGAGCCTGTCGTCGATTACATCAATCGGTGGCGAGCACTAAGTCTAGAATACAAGGATCGCCTCACTGAGACCTCGGCCGTTGAAATGTGCATCCAAGGAATGGAGTGGAACTTGCTCTACATTTTGCAAGGTATCAAGCCTAAAATCTTTCAGGAGTTGGCAACACGGGCACATGACATGGAGATCACCATCGCCAGTCATGGGGGCAAGCTCATTCCTTCCCCCGAGCCAAGGGAAGAGAAAAAGGACTATAAGAAGAACAACAAGTCTTCGAAAAGTTCTACTAAAGAATCCATGAGCATCTCCACCATGCCTGTGAAAATCTCTGCCAAGCCAAAGTTTGAAAAGGGAGCGAGCTCGTACTCAAGGGACATGGAAAATAACCGTCCCACACTTAAGAAGCTTCAAGCAAAAAAGTATCCTTTTCCGGACTCTGACTTGTCTGGTATGCTAGACGATTTATTAGAGAAGAAGGTCATCGAGTTACCAGAGTCCAAGCGACCAGAGGAAGCTCGAAAGACTACAGACCCAAATTACTGCCGGTACCACAGGGTCCTTGGTCACCCTCTTGAAAAATGCATAACGCTCAAGGAACGTATCATGAGGTTGGCTAAGGAAGGAAAGATCCTGTTAGATGTTGATGAGACTGTGGAATCTAACCATGCCTCAGTGACACTTGGATCCTTTGAGTCTTCTCAACTATGCCTGATTCAGTTTGGGAGTCTGGAACCTGTTATCGTGTCTGTGACGAAGCGATCCCCACAAGTCGTGTCTAACAAGCTTGCTGAGCATTCTCATCACGATGATGATGATGAAGGTTGGACCCTTGTGACTAGAAGAAGGCCAAGGAAGCAAGTGCGAGCACAACCACCCCCACCTCGTCGTAAGAAAAGGCAAAATAAGGGAAAGAACCCTCGTCGCTCCAAAGGAAAGAAAAAGTCAAAGGCAGGCATCAAGCCACACACATTGCCCATTGATTTTCTCGAGCAAGAACCTCTAAAGCCTGTAACATTGGGAGAGTTCTTCCCAGAAAACCAGCTGTTGTGCATGTGGTTTCTTGCTACACAATAGACGACGAGCAAGAAAAAGGGGAAAAGGAAAATGAAACATCTGTTAAAAGGTCTTCACATTTCCCAAATCATGAGAGAGATGCCAAAATCCTTGCTGTGTTAGAAGCTCTTCCTTCACGCATGGGGTGGAGACAAACCTTCCACTTACCCGAAGAGATGCGCCAGCTGCTAGCATTAGCTCTAAGTCATCCAGAACTTTACGTTGACAAAGTGAAAGACTTCGGAGGATCTTCTGAAATCTCCAACAAGTGTTCTTCATGCAATACCATGTTGGCTTTTACAGACGAGGATTTGTTGTTGGGGTCAAAGCCTCATAATCGTCCATTGTTCATCTCTGGATACATCCGGGGGCAAAAGGTTAAGCGCATCTTGATTGATGGAGGATCAGCCGTCAACATTATGCCCAAGACAATTATGTTGGAGCCTGGCATTTCTATGGAAGAACTTATGACTAGCCAATTTGTGATTCAGGGTTTTAACCAAGATAGTCAACGTGCAATTGGCATGATTCGAGTGGACCTCGCTACAGGTGACATGTCTTCTACTACCTTGTTCCACGTCATAGATTCAAAGACGTCCTACAAGCTTCTCCTTGGACGTCCTTGGCTTCATGAAAATGGTGTTGTTACATCCACCCTTCACCAATGCCTTAAGTATTACAGGGAATGTGAGAAAAAAATATTGGGTGAAGTCAAGCCTTTCACCAAGGCGGAGTCACATTTCGCTGATGCCAAATTTTACCAAGAAAATGATGTCGTGAGTGAGGTTTTGCCACAATCAATCTCCTCGACAGGTAAACGAAGTGTCAAACAGAATGAGGATACTCCTTCTCTTCCAAATGTTGAACTAACACCAAAGAACGAGAAGAAGGAAATCAAGGAGGGAGAAAATCAAAGTCAAAGCCCCAACCCTCTTGAAAGAAAGACTGAGTCGGCACCTTTACCTTCGTCAACCCTTCTGTTGCGCTATATCCCAAGGTCGCGTCGCAAAGAGGGAGAATCACCTTTTTCAGAATACAAAGGTAAGGGGTGTGAACAGAAAACTACTCTGAAAATGAGTGAAGAAAGTGTCAAACTTTTAAAAGCCAGTGCGACCATTCCCTTGGTTGATCCAAAACAAACTCAAGTGAAGAAGCCTTCTAAGATTGGATTTGTTTCCTCCTCTAAATTGTTGAATGACGAGGAAGCCTCTACAAGTGGAAACTTTGATCCTAAGGCGTACAGACTTATGGAGATTTCTGGCTACAACTTTGATAATCCTCCGCCTTTGGGAAAGGTCATTGAAGCTAAACCTTATGGGCTTAACAAAACGCAAACAAAGTTGCAGCAACAAGGAAGACACATTTGGGTCCCTAAAGTTGGTCTAGGATACACTCCCCCTGAATCAATAAAGATCTTTGGCCGCCGCAAGACAGAAAGGTCAACCTCTCAATACATTACTGTAGAGGAGGTTAGAAGTGATGAAAATGAAAGGACCGAGCCAAGTACAAGAACCTCGGTGTTAAACAGGTCGCGCCCAGCATCTACATCGCGCTCATCTGTGTTTAGTAGGTTAAGTGACCAACACAATGATTTAAACGATCAAGTGTCACATGACCATAAACCTACAAAGAAAAAACGTTCTATCTTTAGTCGCATCGGCGCTGCAAATGAGCCTTCCAAGCAATGGCGACGACGACGGGATCACACTGAGAGAGTGAAAGAAGACGTCGCGTCCGACAAAGATGTCAATAGCGTCGTCCCTTCTCGTATGAAACGCTTCTCAACATTGGAAGTAAACACAAATGGTGAACTAAAGATAAGGAGACGTACAGTGGTCCATACCAACAAACAAGAGTCGTCTCAACAAGGTGTGAAACTTGAAGATGATATTGTTACATCTTGTCATATATCTGTGCGAGAAGTGCTAAATGTGGACTCTACAACTGAGATGGAGCCTGAAGAAGTTCCTAAAACTCTTGAGGATGGGGGGCAAGCTACAGTGGATGATCTAAAAGAGTTAAATCTTGGAACTCTAGAAGAACCACGCCCCACTTTCGTAAGTGCTTTACTTACGCCTGAACAAGAGGAGGAATATGTCAAGCTTCCGTCGGAGTACAAAGACGTATTTGCTTGTAGTTATGAAGAGATGCCTGGACTTGACCCAAAAGTCGTAGTCCATCACTTGGCAATCAAAAAGGGAGTATCCCCACGAAAGCAATCATTGCGTCGCTTTCGACCAGAGTTACTTCCTGAAATTGAGAAAGAAGTCAACAAGCTCATCGAAGCCTGCTTCGTTCGCGAG
This sequence comes from Tetragonia tetragonoides, assembly GCA_038025085.1. NCBI lineage: Eukaryota > Viridiplantae > Streptophyta > Magnoliopsida > Caryophyllales > Aizoaceae > Tetragonia > Tetragonia tetragonoides. The sequence goes on from CM076139.1 coordinate 5,858,658, forward strand.
GTTAAGTATCCTACATGGATTGCAAACATTGTTCCTGTTAGGAAGAAAAATGGCCAACTTTGAATCTGTGTTGACTTTCGGGATTTAAATGAAGCATGTCCAAGAGATGACTTTCCTCTTCCTGTGACGGAGATAATGATTGACGCTACTACTGGTCATGAAGCCTTATCCTTTATGGATTGCACCGCTGGTTAGAACCAAATACATATGGCGCCACAAGATCAGGAAGCCACAGCCTTTCGTACTCCGAAGGGAATATTTTGCTACAAGGTGATGCCGTTTGGTTTAAAAAATGCTGGAGCCACTTATCAACGAGCCATGCAGCAAATTTTTGAGGACATGATGCATAAAACAGTTGAGTGCTATGTCGATGATCTCGTGGTCAAGTCCAAGAAACGAGCGAATCATCTGTAAGACCTTCGCCAAATCTTCGAAAGACTCCGAAGATGTCAATTAAAGATGAACCCACTTAAATGTGCATTCGGAGTTACTTCGGGAAAATTCCTTGGCTTTATTGTCAGACATACAGGAATTGAAATTGATCAGTCTAAAATCAAGGCAATCCAAGACATGCCCAAACCAAAGAATATTAGAGATCTTCGGAGCCTTCAAGGTCGTCTGGCATACATTCGAAGGTTCATCTCCAACCTCGCAGGACGGTGTCATCCATTTAGTCATCTCATGAAAAAGGATGCTCCATTTAATTGGGATGACTCGTGTCGCGCCGCCTTCGATAGCATCAAGAAGTATCTGTCTACACCGCCAGTTTTGGGCGCACCAATTCATAGAAAACCACTTATCCTCTACATCGCAGCACAAGAACGATCCTTGGGAGCATTATGTGCACAAGAAAATGAAGAGGGTAAGGAAAGAGCTCTATACTACCTGAGTCGCACTTTGGAAGGCGCAGAGTTGAACTACTCACCAATTGAAAAAATGTGCTTGGCGCTCATTTTTGCGATACAAAAGTTGAAGCACTACATGCAGGCGCACACACAGTGTGGATCATATCCAAAGCCGACCCTATCAAGTACATATTGTCAAGGCCGGTCTTGTCAGAGCGACTTGCCAAATGGGCAGTACTGATTAAGCAACACGACATCGAGTATGTGTCTCAAAAGGCCATCAAAGGGCAAGCATTAGCCGACTTTCTAGCCGATCATCCAATCCCTGCAGAATGGGAACTCACAGTCGACTTGCCAGGTGAAGAAGTGTTCCTTATTGAAATAGTGCCTCCATGGGAAATGTATTTTGACGGGGCTGCACGCCAAGACGGTGCTGGAGCAGGAGTAGTCTTCATATCTCCGGAAAAACATGTGTTGCCATACTCATTTACGCTTACTCAGTTATGTTCCAACAATGTGGCCGAGTATCAAGCTCTCATTTTGGGTCTTCAAATGGCACTGGAAATAGGAGTAAAGGATTGTGACATATACGGCGACTCGCAGTTGGTGATTAACCAACTTCTCAACGACTATGAAGTCAAAAAGGAAGACTTGATCCCATATCACCAATTCGCCTCGCAGTTATTGGATAGGCTCAACACAGTCAAGTTGGGACATGTTCCAAGGAGTGCCAACAAGATGGCTGACGCACTTGCAAATCTCGCAGCCACTTTGGCACTGGGGGCAAAGGATCACATGTCCGTCCCTATATGCAAAGAGTGGGTTGTGGCGCCACTTGAAGAAAAAATTGATGAAGAAGTCAATCTCATATCTGTCTATCAAATTGACAAAGAGGATTGGCGCCAACCACTAATCGACTTCTTGGAGCATGCAAGGTTGCCAAATGACCCAAGGCACAAAACAGAGATTCGTCGACGGGCTGCTCACTTCATATACTACAAAGAAACACTTTATCGTCGATCATTCCTTGGAATTTGGATAAGATGTTTAGGAGAAGAAGATGCAACGCAAGCAGTAAAAGATGCTCACTCAGGAATATGTGGTGCCCACCAATCCGGTTCAAAACTCTATGACAGTGTCAAGAGAATGGGGTATTACTGGCCCACCATGGTACAAGACTGTATGGACTATGCAAAAAGATGTGATGCTTGTCAATTCCATGCAAACTTCATTCATCAACCTCCTGAACCATTGCATCCAACAGTGGCGTCTTGGCCTTTTGAAGCTTGGGGACTCGATGTAGTCGGACCCATCACTCCTAAGTCTTCAGCTGGTCACTTATACATCCTGGCTGCAACGGATTACTTTTCTAAATGGGCAGAAGCAGTCCCTCTCCGCGAAGTCAAAAAGGAGAATGTCGTCTACTTTATTCGAACACACATCATATATCGATATGGCGTACCACGATACATTATCACTGATAATGCTAAGTCATTCGTCAACAAGTTGGTGACGAGTTTGTGTGTGAAATTCAAGTTTACCCAACACAACTCATCAATGTACAATGCCCCTGCAAATGGATTGGCTGAAGTCTTCAACAAGACGCTTTGCAACTTGTTAAGCAAGATAGTCTCGAAGCCCAAAAAGAAAGATTGGCATGAAAGGCTTGACGAAGCCATGTGGGCATACCGCACTACTTACAAGACGCCAACTCAATCAACTCCTTATGCTCTTGTGTATGGTGTGGAGGTTGTCTTGCCTTTGAAGCTTGAAATCCCATCCTTGCGAGTCGCTATTCAGGAAGGTCTCACGGATGATGAAAGAGATACACTTCGCCTAACAAAGTTGGAGGCCCTTGACGAGAAAAGGATCGAGGCACAACAAAAGTTGCAATGTTATCAAGCACGCTTGTCACGTGCCTTCAATAAAAAAGTTCATCCTCGCTCTTTTCAAGTTGGGGATATGGTCCTTGCAGGCAGAAGGCCTATCATCGTCTCACGCAAAACTAAAAGTAAGTTTACTTCTAAGTGGGATGGCCCATATGTCGTTCAAGAGGTCTACACAAATGGTGCTTATAAGATTGTTGATGGTGAAGGACTTAAAATTGGCCCTATCAACGGCAAGTTCTTGAAGCGTTACTATCCCTTGAAGAGTGCATCGCCATGCCCCTAAGCAAGAGTTTAAATTGCACTACGTTATGACTTGATCTTATTTAGAGATTGCATGCTCTTATAAGTACGTAGGCAACTTGGAAACATAAAATCAAGTACAGTCAAACAAATAAACAAAAAAAAAAGTTCTTTATTAATAAAAGAATGGAGTCGACAATACATAAGGGAAATCTATCTTCGCAGCTGAGTAAAATAAATAAACAAGAAATAAGCATAAGAGCAATCATTTTGAGTCCATCCACTCTTCGGGTTTAAATGATGACTGAAGCTCCAAAAGGCTCTTTCTGTGCTCTTCGAATTGGGAAGCTTCCTCAGGTGTTAAAGTTTGGCTTGCCTCTATCTCATCTAGAACTCGTCACATCTCTACAACGTGTGCTTCGACTTGGCTCACCAAAGTTGCTTTAGCCTCCAGGTCACCTGTCAGTTGACGTCCTTCTTCTCGAGCATTGCGTAGCTCTTCCTCTAGATTCACAAACTGTTGTTCGACTCTCGAGCGTCTCCTAACTAAGTCACCATGCTCAGCGCGCACAGTATCGAGGCTTGATTCTGCTTCAGTGACCTTTGCTGTATGTACTGCCACTTCTCGTTCTAAGTCGACAGGCCACTTGCGTTGCGCAACAGCATGTTCCAGTGCAAGGTAAGATCTGACAGAAGCCACGTATGAGTCCACCTTATGCTTCAGTGAGGTAGGATCTCCTTTAAGGTTTGCAATGACCTTATATACCGTGGAAGCCTCCGAGTACCTCTTCTCAACCTCAATGAAAGGAGCGTCGCGTAAGCTCGCTAAATATTTTACTCCAATGTCGGGTATGGCCTCTGCAAATATATTTCTTGAATGAGGACCAAGTCGAAAGGAAGTAACTGAATATGAAGGAAGAAACTTTTTCTTTGCGGGAGACACTTCAACTGTGGAGTTGTTTTTTGGAACATCTGCAAGCTTCTTGCTTGCTGTTTTCAAAGAATGAGGTCCCTCAATGGAAGCTTGGCTATGGGTGGATAGAGAGTCTGCATCCTCTTCATTTCCTTCAGCGACTTTAGTGGCCAATCCATTCACAAAGTTGTAGTCTTTCCCAGGTCGACAATGGGGCCCATAAGTCGTCGCTCCAGATTTCAGCTCATTAAGAAGGGGCTCATTGATCGCATTTGGTACCTCTTTCTCAAGATCAAAATCCCCTGTCTGCATAAAATAGATAAGAATAATGAGTAAACAAAGAAAGAGAAAGAAGATGAATAGAAAGGATAAGAAGAAAAGCATAATATAAGGTCGTTTGGTGTGGTCGAAAAATCGGGAATGTTATCAAAAACGTTTTCAGCACAGTCTTGGTATCTTCCACATCGTCAGCGCGGGACTTTCGCTTCCTTCTATGATGCTTAAAGTTAGTTTTAGACTCCTTATCACTACTCTCATTATCAGCAATTTTCATGTGCTTGGAATGTGACCGTGACTGGGAAGAGGCATCTCGCGTAGTAGCAACAACGCTTGAGGTCTCATTTGTATTATCACCTTTTATGACCACGATGTCGCGTCCTGTATCTTTCTTTGATGTTTTATCTTTCTGATCCTTCTGCGATCGAGACATATCAGGTTCAAGTCCTCTCTGAAGGATAGCGACATTGTCCCTAAGGTCGTGAACATTCATCTTGGTCCACCAATCCTTAAATCGAGTGGTGACAAATTGCGATAGGTTTAAAGAGGGGCAAGGTAGAACGACATTAGACTTGCTATTCATAGACAGAAGCGTATCCCAGTATGTCAACGCTTTGCTGTAAGAAACCTCAATGGGAACAGGATTATCCAGAAGCTTGCCAGGAAAATCTTGACAAAAAGCAAATTGTCTACTGAACCGTTGAGGATTGTAGGGTTCAACATGAAAGAAGTCTCTGTCGCGCAAGGTAAATAAGCAAAACGAAGGGACACCATGTAGTCATGCTTCAAGGCTTCCAAATTACCATCATCGCATAAGGATTCATTCCTATTCTTGTTTAAAACATTACATCCCCAATCAATGATTCCCCCCACATGAATAAGCTTTCGAGCCTCCGCATCCTCCTTAAATCTGGCCGATTGGGCGCCTGAATATTTTGTCATTTCAGGACCAGTAGGGGATGGATTAAGAGAGTAATGTGTGTCAAAATAACAAGCTAGCCAAGCATAAACATAGTGGGCAGGAAAAAGACAATTGCTAAATGATGGTTTAGCAGAGTTGGCTCTTTCATTCAAACCACGATAGATGCTAGCCAATACTGGGACAGCGAGACTAAACTTCTTTTGCGACGCCATCAATGCCGCAATCTCAAAAGTCTTAGGTCTGATTAACCTGTCTTTAGTGTCCGGTAAAACAAAGGTGCATAACCAACAAGAAAGAAATGTTGCCAAGTACACTTTCTCTTGGGCCTCTGCCTCTACAACCCCAAGAGCATTAAAAATCTTAAGTTCCTTTTCACTCCACTCCCTCGAATGAAGCTGAAAATTACCATATGGATTGTGAGTAAGTTTCGGAGCACCCGTGGCCTGTCGTCGGCGTCGGCGTGTAGTTGGGGCTTTGTAGACTAACTTCTTCTTACACCAAAAGTCAATCCATCTCTCAGCAGAAACTCCATGGGAAGAGTGATTTTCCAGGTGATGGTACGCAACAAATAAGTACTCACAAGTTTGAGGGACTAGTCTTTGGCCATCGTTATCTTTTCCTTGCAATGTGCTGCAACTACGGACTGTCTCGTCATAAGGTAAGCTAGAAATAGGCAAATCAGCGATCTTATATAGATCCCATAGAGAAATGGATACCTCGCCTGCCAAAGTGTGGAGGGTATTAGTAGTAGGGCACCAACCCTCACAAAATGCACGGAAAACACTAGACTCCCGGTCATAGGTGTAAAGGGAAGCATATACAGCACTGCGGAGAGAACACTTTGCCAAGATATTTCCAAAGCGAGAAAGAATATCTTCAGTCCACTCCCAATACTTCGGAATATAATTAAACTCTCCCGAAATCTTCAAACTACGAGAACTCCATTTGGATGTGCCAGAGATGATATTGCGACCAAGTAAAGGAAAAATATCATCCGAAGGTAAACAATCATGATTAGGACTTTTCAGGATATGAGCAGTGGTCCCGTCATGCGCTCCTTTTTCAATCATGGTTGACATCTCCAGTTGAACAAGTGAGCGGTCGATTTGTAGTGCTGGTCCCCGAGGTCGCAAGAGAGAGTGACGCACACGAAAAGTTATGTCCTTCTTAGCCTTGCCATCTTCAGATGTAGTTGTTAAGAGAAAAAGATGACCGTCTTGCGTATGCTCCTTGAATCGCATCGTGGTTATACCCTGAAAAAAAAAAAATTGTGTTAGTACAATTGTAGTATTTGATTACACGTACTAAAAGAATCACTGCTCAACTAGTGACTCCATATGCAACACGATGTCACGATTTGAAAGACTCATTGCGGCGCTAGTGAGCGGGTATTGTTACATCTCTTTCTTCTGATACCTAAGTACAATGCATGGAGATGTGAACCCGAGATGGCCTCTAACGGTTACAACGCATGAGTTCACAAATCCGAGATGACTTAGGGTACGGCGGCAAACCTTGGTCTTCAAGCACATAGGGTACAACGCATGGAGATGTGAACCCGAGATGGCCTCTAACGGTTACAACGCATGAGTTCACAAATCCGAGATGATTCTATGCGCTATGCGTTGGTCTTCAAGCACATAGGGTACAACGCATGGAGATGTGAACCCGAGATGGCCTCTAACGATTACAACGCATGAGTTCACAAATCCGAGATGATCCTATGTACTATGTCTTGATCCTCAAATACATGGGGTACAACGCATGAAGATGTGAACCCGAGATGGCCTCTAACGGTTACAACGCATGAGTTCACAAATCCGAGATGATCCTATGTACTATGTCTTGATCCTCAAATACATGGGGTACAACGCATGAAGATGTGAACCCGAGATGGCCTCTAACGGTTACAACGCATGAGTTCACAAATCCGAGATGATCCCATGTATTATGTTTTGCTCTCCAAGACGTCATGCGTGGCATCCTAAAAAAAAATGCATGCAAGAAATACCAAGTACAAACACACATATACAAAGGGAGAAAATCAAAGCTAAAAAAAATAAAAAATAAAAAAAAGTGTTGAAGACTTTACCTTGTTTTGGGACATGACAACCTCCAAATAAGAAAAGAGTCAAAGGTAAGCAAAGAAGAGGACCCTTGAATTTTCTTTCACTGCCCAAGTTTGCGGCCAGAATACAGTTTGCTTGGTTCTGACTTTGTGTTCATACAAAAGAAGTACATGTACAAAGTCAAAATTTTGTTGACGTTATCCAACATAAGCCACTGAAGGGGTTGTTAATTGATGGCTATAAATGAATTAACAAAGCAAAAAAAAAAGTCAAGAGCAGAAAAGGAAGAGGACAAAAGATTGTTTACATGCAGGACTACACATGTACAAGATACTGGACCATAGTACTCTCACTAGCATACATGCGTCTATTATGGGGGTAAATTACAAGGAAATAGCCAAGATCAAGTCTTTGATTATACCAGCTACACAAAGAACCAGAGACAAGACAAAATATTTGGTAGTGATCAGCACATAAAATTTTGAAGAAAAAAAAAAGTTTCCTGGCTTTGTTTATTTACATAGTTCAGTAAGTCTATACATGTCAAAGCTCCAAGAAGTTCACATGAAGCCACGGTGGATTAAATATTTATATAGACAAAAAAAAAAGCATTGATCTATATTTATATGGAAAGAAGCATAAAGTTGACCAATCTAAGATATTGAAGATTACAAGACTGAATTCAGCCAATTTACGTGAGAGAATCTCGAAAGCAAAGAACACACCGTTCTAATAGTGGAGCCACATCCCTTGGCGTCACCCCTCTAATAGTGAAGCCACCCCATATTTCATTTGGAGCCACTACTCTAATAGTGAATGAAGTCACCCCCTACTTTACCTGGAGCCCCCCTCAAATATATATATATACTTGATCCGGCCACGGTGAACTAAGTCCACACAAAACTAGCTGGAAAGAAAAAAAAAAAAAAGAATCTTTGTCATTGGTCCACTAAAAGAGTTACTCCTATTAGAAGCGAATTTTGATTGCTATACCACTTAATTCATGGAGTACGTACAATCTCTGGACAACGATCGCCTATAAGTAGCAATTGCCTGTATTTGATTAATTAGCCAAACATACAAAGCAACGCAACAATGGTAGTGAATGTAAGAATGAAGCTTCTGGTGCTATTCCAGTTGTTTTTAGCTATAAGCCTATTCAATGCTGCTCCGGCCTCCAAACCCAAAAAAAAAAAGCTCCTCTAATTCCTATGACGTCATTATTGTTGGAGCCGGAATGTCAGGTGGGTTAGTTTTCCCATTGCATTATTATTGTATTGTCAACTAATCATCATATTCATCTAACATTAATCCATTTACGGGCCAAGTAAAGCAATTACTTAATTAATTAGTACTAGCAGTCTAGAGTATTACTGATGTATGTACATATGGCCTATGGGGAATTACTCATGCCTCTACCCATCCACCTGTAGACCACCCTTTTTAATTTCTTCCTCTGTAATTTACAGCATTTTTCTTACAAAAAACAATAATCAAGTAATAATGTAAGTTTATTCACTCAGCTCCTTGACACAATAATAGTTGCTTCCCTAACATCTAATAAGCAGAGGCTCTACTTGAATTGCTGAGTTCGTTCGTTGCTGTAATACCTACTCCTATCAATTAATTAATTGGCTTCGATCTGTTTAGAATTATTGCATTATCAGTGGTTTTTGGGTTGTTCATTTCAGATATCCAAAATTTCGGATACCAAGTTTTGATATCCGAAAATGTATCCGAAATTTAAGATATTTGATTTTCATTCGGACACATGAAATTTTAAATTTTAAAATTTGTTCTATTTTCACTATATGTTGCACCTAATATCTCCAAATTTCGAACCAAGTATTTCGAGTATTTGGATTACTTTTGATCGTCGTAAGTTTTGGAAAAATATATTCGTATCCGAAAATTCGTGTATTATTCAAATTTTCAGACAATTTCTTCAAATCGATTTTGGGTTCGGATTTTTCTGAACAACCTTAGTACTGGATGCATGGGTTTAGCCCCTCACGAGTAGTAGTAGTTAACCCCAATTTAAGTAAGAGCCTCTTGAGGAGTAAATTTCAAAAAAAAAAAAAAAAAAGGAAAAGAAAAGAGAGAGAGTTCCTCGAGGAGGCATCGTAGTAAGGGCGTACAGTACATACCGGGATAAGTTGGGGAGAATACTTGGTTTGTTTATTCTACTGAACTTTGTTGAATATCATTAAAGTTTGTTTATTCTACTGAATTTTCTTGGTTCAAGTGATTTTTATAACTAGTGTATATGTTGGTTTGTTTAACTTTGTTGAATTTTGTTGAATTTATTTGTTTATTCTACTTTTTTTTTTTTTTTTTTGAAGTTTCTTGAATTTTGTCAAAATGAACAGAAATAAGTAGGGATGGGAGAACAGACCTTATTAAATCTCGTATGCACTAACGTAATGCCAAGCTCGTGCATTTTTCTCCATGTATGTTGTATTTTTCAGGGATTTCGGCAGCGAAAAGACTTAATGATGCTGGGATAACTAATATTGTAATACTAGAGGCGACAAATAGAATTGGTGGGAGAATTCGCAAGACTGAGTTTGCGGGCTATACTGTTGAGATGGGAGCAAACTGGCTTCATGGAGTAGGAGGCCCCAAAAGGAATCCTCTATTTGAAATGTCCAAGAAAATCCATCTCAAGAAATTTTTCTCTGACTTCAGCAATGTCTCACTCAACACCTACAAACAAGAGTAATTACTCCCTATTAGCAATATCAATTTCATTTAAATTGATGGCCGGATGATTAATTAATAAATTATTAAATGGTATATTTAATTATTATTCCATTATTTATTAATGTAGAGTATTTAATTTCTAATACTAGGGGTGGATTATATGACAAAGACGAGGTTGAAGCTGCATTTACTAAGACCGATGAGAATATGGAGTTTGGTACAAAGATGTCTGACCTTTTGAACAAGGATACTACAAAGAATGATGATATGTCCATTTTGGATCTAGAGCGACTACATGGAACGTAAGTATATATATATATATATATATATATATATATATATATATATATATATATATATATATATATATATATATATATATATATATATGTATAAAATGACAGACTTTTTCTCGTTTGATGGAGAACAATCAGAAGCACCAAGGGTGACAAGTTTGAAGCACGTACTACCAATGGCGGAGTTGAGTGATTTTGGTGAAGATTCATTTTTTGTAGCTGATCCAAGGGGCTTTGAGAGCTTAGTTCATCTTATTGCTAAACAGTTTCTCACCAACAGTTCAGATGGTGTTGTTAATGATCCCAGACTCAAGTTCAATCAGGTTGTGAGAGAGATTGCTCAGTCAAAAAGTGGAGTAACAGTCAGAACAGAAGATGGCAACACATCATATCACGCAAAAGCTGTCATTTTATCTCCCAGTCTTGGTGTCTTACAAAGTGACCTTATTAGCTTCAACCCACAACTTCCTGTAAGTTTGTTGTTAATTTTAATTGGCTTCTCAACTTTTCATATCTAAATACACTGCGTGTTTATACCAAAATATTTCTTAAGGAGTGGAAAAAGGCGTGCCAGACTGTCAGGCCATCTTGGAGTTTAGCATCGGAGTCTATACCAAAATATTTCTTAATTAAGTTTCCTGCAAAATTCATTTCATGTCCAATAACCAGACACAACTCTAATCAAATGATAATTATATGCCTTTTTTTTGGTTTAAATAGGAGTGGAAAAGGCGTGCCATCTCGGAGTTTAGCATCGGAGTCTATACCAAAATATTTCTTAAGTATTCCACAAAATTTTGGCCTAGTGGCGTCGGAACTGAATTTTTCATGTATGTTCATGAAAGACGTGGATATTATGCAGTTTGGCAGGTAAGTATACGTACCTAATAATTTGTGTCGCAAATTAAATGATATTAATGTTATTAATTCTTATCTTAGCTTATCTAAAATGCACGCAGCACTTGGAAAGTGAGTTGCCTGGATCCAACATTATGTTTGTGACTCTAACCGATGATGAGTCAGTAAGGGTGGAGCAACAATCCGATGAGGAAACAAAGGGAGAAGCAATGGAAGTTTTGCGAAAAATGTTTGGGAATAACATCCCTGAAGCAACACATATAATGATTCCTCGGTGGAAATCAGATAGATTCTATCAAGGTTCCTTTACCAATTGGCCGATTGGCTATCCTCAAGAGCGTCATGACCAATTGAGGGTGAGCGCCCTCAAACAAACCAACAATCAAAATTTTGGATCTTTTATTTATATATAAATGCACTACTTTAACCGCGATTATTTGTATCTAGTTTAGGGCTGTTCATGTTCTGGTCCGGTCCGGTAAACAGCGCTAATCTAGCTAGCTACATTAATACATAGATTATAAAAAATATGATTTTCCAAAAATACTATTTAAAATGAATCTAACAATAGTATTTTTTTTTACATAAATTAATGGTCAAAGTTTATAAACTTTTCCAAAACAGAAGGAATAATTTTCATTGCTAAATGATTCTGCAAAAATCTTTTTCCCCCAAAACATGTCAATAATAATGTTTTATATATAGAGATCTGCTATAGATTAACGATATCCTATAATCATATATGGTTTCTGAATATGAAGGCTCCATACGGCAAAATCTACTTTACCGGGGAGCATACTCACCCCAGATTATATGGATATGCAGATGGTGCCTATTATGCAGGTTCTGTATTTCCTCTCTCTCTATCTATATACAGATTAGTTCATTAATATGTTACTGACCCAGGTCTTTATATAATTGATATGCATGGCAATTGGCAGGTGCTGATACAGCAAAGGATGTCATCAATTGTCTGCAGAAGAAGATTTGCAGTGACGCGGCCTAGAGATCGTTCTCTGTTCAAAGAATTATATAATTCGTTTCAATTTGTGTCGAACTTATCATTTATGTTTTCATAATTCCAAATTAAAATATATTCATCATGGTATATTTGTCATTGGAAACACTACTTCAAATCATATTTTCAAAGGCGAATTAATGTACAATTTTAAATATGTTTGGACAAGTTTGAAATGGTTAACGATCAAGGGATAGATAAATATCATTAAGAAGGGAAAGTGTTGGGATATAAACATCAGTGTAAACAATGAGATCGTATAATAACAAATAATACAAAGCACACAATAATTTAACGTGAAAAAATTCAAATTGGGAGAAAACCACGTGACCGTCCACACGATCAAATCAACCCTCCGCTGATAAATCGACGACCATTACTGTACATCCACATAATCAAGTATTACTCATTGTGTTTCTCACACGGTATCCCCAGTATCGTGTCTTGAATAAACCGACACAATCGTCCCAATAATTGTGTTTTCTCACTAGATGACTCCCAGCGGGCTCATCCTAGACATATGCGACTCCCAAGTCCCAACGAGCTGGCATTTTCTCAATAACTCCTCATGGTTCTCTCAATCCATTCTTAGTGACTCTCTCTAGATCACCCTTATATGGTAACTCTCTTAATCTTAACCTTTATTCTATTCAATAGAATGGTGTGGGACTATGAAAACGGCACGGAATGAAACGTCGCGAATAATGAAAACGTATCCTTAGGGTACGGCGGCAAACTTTGGTCTTCAAGCACATAGGGTACAACGTATGGAGATGTGAACCCGAGATGGCCTCTAACGGTTACAACACATGAGTTCACAAATCCGAGATGATTCTATGCGCTATGCCTTGGTCTTCAAGCACATAGGGTACAACGCATGGAGATGTGAACCCGAGATGGCCTCTAACGGTTACAACGCATGAGTTCACAAATCCGAGATGATCCTATGTACTATGTCTTGATCCTCAAATACATGGGGTACAACGCATGAAGATGTGAACCCGAGATGGCCTCTAACGGTTACAACGCATGAGTTCACAAATCCGAGATGATCCCATATATTATGTTTTGCTCTCCAAGACGTCATGCGTGGCATCCTAAAAAAAAATGCATGCAAGAAATACCAAGTACAAACACACATATACAAAGGGAGAAAATCAAGGCTAAAAAAAAAATTTAAAAAAAAAGTGTTGAAGACTTTACCTTGTTTTGGGACATGACAACCTCCAAATAAGAAAAGAGTCAAAGGCAAGCAAAGAAGAGGACCCTTGAATTTTCTTTCACTGCCCAAGTTTGCGGCCAGAATACAGTTTGCTTGGTTCTGACTTTGTGTTCATACAAAAGAAGTACATGTACAAAGTCAAAATTTTGTTGACGTTATCCAACATAAGCCACTGAAGGGGTTGTTAATTGATGGCTATAAATGAATTAACAAAGCAAAAAAAAAAGTCAAGAGCAGAAAAGGAAGAGGACAAAAGATTGTTTACATGCAGGACTACACATGTACAAGATACTGGACCATAGTACTCTCACTAGCATACATGCGTCTATTATGGGGGTAAATTACAAGGAAATAGCCAAGATCAAGTCTTTGATTATACCAGCTACACAAAGAACCAGAGACAAGACAAAATATTTGGTAGTGATCAGCACATAAAATTTTGATGAAAAAAAAAAGAGTTTCCTGGCTTTGCTTATTTACATAGTTCAGTGAAGTCTATACATGTCAAAGCTCCAAGAAGTTCACATGAAGCCACGGTGGATTAAATATTTATATAGACAAAAAAAAAAAAAAAGCATTGATCTATATTTATGGGTGATTTCCTCAAATATACATTATTTACAAACTAATTCCCAAATTAGCTTCGGTTCAAAACTATTTCCCCACATATACACCACGTAGGATCGGACTGTGGCCTGGAAGCGAATTTAATTTTTTTTTTATAGCGAAAGACAAAGCCGCTGTGGCCCACAGCGGCTTAGCGGCTTTGCCTTTCGCTATAAAAAAAAAAATTAGTGATCGGACTGTGGCCTGGAAGCGAATTTAATTTTTTTTTTTATAGCGAAAGACAAAGCCGCTGTGGCCCACAGCGGCTTTGCCTTTCGTTATAAAAAAAAAATTAAATTCGCTTCCGGGCCACAGTCCGATCCTACATGGTGTATATATGGGGAAATAGTTTTGAACCGAAGCTAATTTGGGAATTAATTTGTAAATGATGTATATTTGAGGAAATCACACTATATTTATATGGAAAGAAGCATAAAGTTGACCAATCTAAGATATTGAAGATTACAAGACTGAATTCAGCCAATCTACGTGAGAGAATCTCGAAAGCAAAGAACACACAAATAAATTTGCTCAAGAATTAATGGCTACATGTGTCAACTAGGCAGCAATAATAGTTCAAAGGAAGTGGTAAAATCAAAGCAATAATTGGTTAAGGGGGCTTACCTAACTTTCTTTGCTTCAGTACATATGATTGAAGAAAGATGCTTCCAACTTGCAACCCACAGATCAATATTTCTTGGCTCTCTTTATATGTGTAGACAAAAAAAAGAAAGACATTGGAATTAAAAGGTTAAGAGGGCAATTGATCAGTATCAAAGCAATCAAAGTTAATATCATTACATGATGGAAATTGAAGGTCAAAACACATAAAAGCAAGCATGGGAGATCGTGAATCTTACCTAAGACAACCTTGTAGAAGCACCTCAAGATGGATTTTTGTCAAGAAGCATCGCAGGTGTGCAAGACTTATATAGTCTTCGGCTTTTTAGAATCCGAAACCGATTCTAATTTAATTTGGGATATTACCAACTTTCCAAATTGTATTAGTAATCTACTGCTATGGTTTCCTTACCCAATTAAAACTGTATTCAGTCTCGGTAGCTCAACATGAGCATGTGATAACGGCTTGGCAACTACTAGAGCTAGCTACATTAAAAATATTTCATGACACCTCAACATCTTTTTGGGTCTAACAAATTCTTAGCCCCGATTTAATTACAGAGTTACCCTATCAAGTCGGTATTCGACCTGGGTCATATTATTCAAAGACATACTTGACAAACGATTACCATCGGACGGTCAAGTCAAAATTTGACAAGGAGACGACTGAAAGTGTTGTTACACGATACAAATTAGTTCCTCTATCTGCCAACAATTCAAATATTCAATAAAGTGGTAGCACCATGTTGACGTTGACAGAGAGGAGACGTAACAAGCCAAAGGCCCCGTCAAACACGATGGAACAAGCCACACAACAAAGGCCCCGTCACCTCTCTACCACAAAATAGTAGATCCGCAGTTCGGGAACAAGTCGACAAGACCCTCGTTCTGCTAGATTCAAGAAAACGCTTTCAAGCCCTTGAATCTAAACATATCCCCGCTCCCTTATAATGGAGTCAACTACATGACTGATACGTCAAGTCCAGTTCGACACCCCGTCACGATGAGCACGACGTCGTGTACGTGACTCGGTCTCGAGGGGGCAATTTGTAGGCACTAAAAATTTATTAAGTGCCTTAATTTAATTTAATTAATTAATTAATTAATTTGGGTTAAAATATATTTAGCTTAATTTAATTAATTAATCCCGGAAATTAAGATGAGCCAAAAACCATCAAAATGGGCTTATATTTAACCCTTGATCCAACCCACACATGTTGGGCCAAATAAACAGTTAAAACAGCCAAACCCACAAGAAAAGACTACCAAGTCAAGAAGTTGGGCCAGTCCATGACTACCAAGCCCGTTAATGGATTGGAGCTCCCTGTTCCTCTCTATAAATACCGAAGTCTCACTTCACACCACAGGTTGGAAAATCTACAAGCAGAAAGTCCTGCCAGAGCATTTCATCCACCAAAATTGCTACCTTGATAAAGATTTAAGTCTTTAAAGACCCTTGCTCAAAAACATTCAAACTGAGAGACAGAATCAGAAGATTTATATTATTTGTTCATTGTAACAGATAGAAATACAGAGATTGTAACCCATACATTCAAATTAATACAAATTTATATTTATTCAACTTATTTTTGCCTACGCTTTAAATTTGTTGTCTACACACTCATCCACAAATATTTGCCCTAACAGTTATTCAGTCGAGTATTTTCTTAGTTCAAGCCTATCTAAACTTATGTGTTGCAAGGGGAAGGGAAGAGAGAGGGGTGTAAAGGATTTTGCCCGACCCGATACGAGAGGGATTAGAGTCACTAGATGCAATGTAGACAATAACCCAATTCATTAAAAATTTCCATATAAATCTCATAGGCACGGTCGCACGGAGCATCAGCAATGCAAAGTAATGAGAGTTTGTGGGCAAACTGATTTGGTTGGACAATTCTGCTTTCTGGGTCATGACATGACATAAATACAAGACCTCTTGTATGATTGGAGCATAGGAAATGACATGTTTCTAAAAGTGGTGTTGTAACTTTGTGAGTAAAAGGAAAAGGAAAATGTGGTAAAGGTGAAAAACACTCTTGGAGGTTATGCAGTGATGAACTTGTGCTCGTTGTTCAGCTAGTCTGATATGTTCACTATTAAACACGAGAATTTGAACATGACATAGCCGGGGGTGTCTCGATCCCTATTCACTTGCACCCCATACTCTATTAACATGTGCATGTCAGAAGGGAAGGTGAAAATTACTGGGCCCAAACACTTCAAAGCAAGGTTTGACAGGCCCAAAACTTGGATTAGCCCATAACGACTTAATACTGCCAGCCTGTTGAGACTTGACTAGACTTCTGAGTTCTGAAAAGTCCTTAGAAAATAACTTTAAATTCCGTATTACATTTACATGTTCGTTGCTTTGATAAAGATTTGGTCCACCACTACTAGAGTACTGTACTATGTTTAGTTTTTTACTATAAAAAAAATTACACACATTTAAAACCGCAAATAAAAAAAAACTCTGCTTCTGTTTTCTGTACAACTCTATATCATTGACTTCTCGTTCCCCACCAACAACTCTAAACAATTTAATCATCTCGTTCCTTCTCCTGCTCTCCACCCTTTAAATCATCCATCATCATTATCCTCCCCAAGTCCATATCTCTTTCTCTCTCCTCTCTCCTCTCTCTCACTAAATTTGGCTACTACTGATTTCTGGAACTTAACAAAGTTGATAATTCTTCTTATACAAAACAAAGGAGCTTAAATAAGAGTGATCATGGATCAAAAGTTGGTGCCAAAGCTTGAGAGAACAGAGCCAGGCAGGGTTGAAAGGCTTGAAAAATTCTCCCATTATGTTGGTAAGCCTCTATATTTTTCTTCATTCTTTTTGTTATCTTTTTCATAATTTAATTTGATGTTTGCTTGCTCATTTTGCTCAAGTTTGAAGATTAAAGATCGGTGAGGTCCATGAGAATTAAGCATAGAAAATTTCTTTCACCTTAGTTGTTTCACTTTTAATCATTTAAGTATCCATTATTATAAAACAAAGTATTAGAAAACAAGTTTTGTACAATTCATGATCGGTATAATAACAGCGTGACCAACAGAAATCATTTTTATATATAGTTAAAAGAAGGGGAAGAATGAAGATGATCAGGCTTTTTTTTTTTATTTTTATAGATATATTTAATTTCTGGAGAAAATGCTATATAGCATGATTATTAGAGAGTCTTTGAATTAGGCAATTATTAAAGATGACAAACTACCCACCACTACCAAAGATGCTGATCGCCAGCTAGACTGGTAGAGTAGTTAGTATGAGTACCTTGCATTCTTTCGTCACTTTCTGATTTTATTCTGTAAATAGCCACGTAAGTATGATGCTAAATGTTTGAGCTTGTATTATTAACTTGAAGAGCAGGAGCCAAAAGCTTTGCAACTTTTTGTCTAATGGACTAAAGTAAAATGGCTCATAAAATTGTCGGCTCTTTTTAATAATTGTGAAATTGCCGATGGTCGTCGTCCTTTAGATCCCAGGTTAATCAGAAACAGCCTCTCTGTGAGATTCTCACATGGATAAGACTGTGTAAAACCGAACCCTCGACCCTTATTCTGCCTAGACGAGAGCTTCTTTAATAATACTGGGGTAATATTGATGTAATAAAGACACGTTGATTATGAATTTATGATAAGCCCTCCTTAAGAGTTAAATTAACTGCAACAAGAGAACCCTTATTTACAAACTACAAACATAGTAGTAATAAACTAAAAACTCTTCACCAAAATAATGATATGCCATTTCTCCAGAATTCGCTTTTGATGATTTGACAAACACCCTATGATGTTATTGTAGCGAGGCAAATCGGATTCGCAGATCCAAACGAGTGTCCACAGCTATGCAAATTAGCAAATGATTATTTGAAGAAAACAGAAGGATATGATCGCAACATATTTGATTTTTTTGCTAATGACAAAGAAGCAGAGTTACTTTATGTGAAATTGATTGAAGAGTTTGATAGGTGCATTCTCAGTTATTTTGCTTTTCACTGGACTCAAACTTCTGTTATGATCAGTCAGGTAACTAATTAACATTCTCAATCAGATTTTACCCCATGAAATTTATGCTATTATGTTATTATGTTGCACTAATTTTTGTTGGATATTTAAAAGGCGTTGAGTAATAATGATGAAGTTCAGAGGAAAACAAAGCTCCAAAGCTTTTTGATGGCAGCTATGAGGTACTCTAGTGTAGTTTTAAACATTGCCTTTTTTCTTGTTTGATAAAGTACATTTTAATTTTCTTGGTTGGTGTTGTTGAGTATTGGATCTTTCTTGTATTTGCTAGTGAGTGATGGAATTCCGGGTTCGAACCGAAATTAAGTTTTATTGCGCTTGGAACCCGGACTGGTTGAATTCCGATCCGATTAATTTTGGTCTATTAAGATTCGGTCCGATTTAGATGAGGTTATAAATAGCCTAGACGATTTTATGTTGAATGCTTGTGAATATTGAGAACAAACAAAAACAAGACGCATTATACGAAACTTGATTATTAGTCAACTTATGTAAAAATAGTTGTTCCCACATGAAAATACATTGGGTACCATGCCAACTTATTGTTTAATCAAACAAAATCGAAAACTAATTAATAGGGAATATTTTTACGTTAGCTAATAGATCATGATGTGATATACTACCATACTAAAGTATTTTTAATACACGTCCTAGTTTGTGGTCAACAACTCGTGTTAGTCGTGTACCTCTTCGTGATGTGGAAGGCGCAAAATGGGGAGATTTACAGCTAAATCAACAAAAGTTAAGCTTAAGACTTAAAACCTCTGTTTTGAGTGAAAACTTGCATGAGCTTAATTTAAACTTAGATTTAGGTGTAAATTTGTTTCATAAGTTGTATAATCCTGCAACTTGAAGATTTATATTAGTCTATGGATTTTTATTTTTTTTTTTTGGTGCAATGGAGGGCAACACCGCAACAGCCATATTAGTCTATGGACTTTAAACATCATGTTCAACGATCTTCTTTATCAGACTTCTCACCATTAAATAATTAAATTTTGACAAATAAACATTTTCACCAAGTCTTTTGTGAAACCAACTCATAAAATATAGGGGTCACTATTTAGAAATAAAGGTATCACTTTTCAGTAGTGGATATACAGAACTAATAATATGGGTGTCAAAACTAAATTCTTAGAGTATTTTAGTAAAAAATTCCAAAAAAAAAAAAAAAAACGGAAATTTCATGGGGTACCCCAAGTTTGCACTTTTGAACGGGATGCCCACTTGTTTTAAGCTTTACACAAAATAACCCTAAAATTCAAAACTTTTGCACCCCATATACAAAATCTGGAGCAGAAGCTTAACACCGTCAACTTAGTCAATTATGAATAGAAAATGACTACTTTGCCCCTATATCTTAATGCAAAAGAACCAAAATTGAAGGAAAAAAAAACATGAAATATTTTTTTTAATGTAATTATATATATTTTTTATAATTTTTTGTTGCACAGAATACCCATTACATTATAAAACTTCAGGGGTATTTTGTGCACACATTTATAAGTTCAGTGTTATTTTGTGCGAACTCTGTAGTTGAAACCAATGACTATTTCGATTTTGGTTCTTTCGCATTAAGACATAGGAGCAAAATAGTCATTTCACTATTCATAATTGACCAACTTGACGGCGTTAAGGTGTCGTTCCTGATTTTATATACGAAGTGTAGAGGTTTTGAACTTTAGGGTTATTTCGTGTAAAGTTTTAAAAAAATGGGTATCCCGTTCAAAAGTGCAAACTTTAAGGGTACCACATAAAAGGGTATTTTAGCAAAATTTTCCGGAAAAACTGGGTGCCCGGCATCCTAGTCCACGGACCAGATCCGCCCTGATCACTTATGATGAATAGTAACCCTTATTTCAGTGAAAAGTTACGGAAAATCGTCTTATATAAATTTTTGTGAAACACTATGGATTGATAAGGGCATTTATATTTGGATGCAAATCTATGTCTCCTAAATATATTTTGACAAATAAATTTGTGTCTGATATGATATACAGGAAACAAAGATTTGATAAGGTAGTAGAAAACTTGAAGATAACAAGCGTATTTTCTACATTAGTGATAGAGATGAAGGCCATTGGAGGAATCACGTCAAATGGAGATGAATCAAAATGTACGGATGTGATGGTGCCCATGGCTCACAGTAAGAGAAGCCCCGTGCTCCTCTTCATGGGTGGTGGTATGGGTGCTGGCAAGAGCACTGTCCTCAAAAGCATCCTCCAAGAGTAATTAATTTCCCCTTAATGGCATCCTCACGTTTTACTTCAATTTATTTATTTTCCGCATTATGTTTTTCTTAGAAACTTAATGTATCTAGTTATCTAAACACCTTTTCTTCTAAAATATTTTCATCTTGCATCTCACTTTACTTAATCTGAAACATTTCCTGAAACACAAAAAATTGTTTGAGACGGTTTTATTGTAACTTTTGGTGAGACGAATATCACTTTTTAGTGAAACAAGGATTACTACTTATAATGAGTGACTCTTACATTCCTAAATAATGACCCCATTTTTCTGTGAGTTGGTCTCATACAAAACTTGCTCTTAAAATGTAACGTCTTTTTTTTGAACACTTGTTAATTCAAAATTAACATTTTTCGTTCAAAATGTAATCATTGTTCCATAGTAAGACCGTTTTAAATGAGTTTTTGTAATTGGATGAATATGAAATCATGTCACTTTTCTCATTTAAAAAGGGCCTATTCCTATAATCACATGACATTTACTGAAGTATCATGGATGCATATGTCACATTCAACTGATTCAAGGATCACAATTCTTCCATTACTAACTAGTACTGGCCTGGGTGATTGGCATTGAATTGGTGCAGGCCATTTTGGTTAGGAGTTGCAGAAAACGCAGTGGTAGTAGAAGCAGATGCATTTAAAGAGACAGATGTTATTTATAGAGCCCTTAGTTCAAGTGGTCACCATGGAGATATGCTTCAAACTGCTGAATTGGTACCCATGTCTCATATCCTTTCTTTAATTAAGGTCTAAATCATCATCATTAAACATTGACAATCAAATAAGGGGAATGATACATCTACCCACTGGCTTGCTAACCCACAATTTTATTGTGTCTATCTCTCTCCTCTATTTTCACAATTTCTCTCCTCTATTTTCAAAAGTAATCAGTAATTAAAGGAAAAATGAATCTTGTACAATCATTGTACATTACAACTTTTTTTTTGTGTCTATTTCTCTCCTCTCTCCTTTTTCACTCTACCACAAATACCCCCCCTAAAATCCCAAATAACAAGGGTAGTTTTGTCACTCATCTCACATAAAAAAATTGTAATGTACAATCATTGTACAAGTATCATTGTCCTAATTAAAGTAAGAAAAAAGTAAACACAATACTTAAGTGTGTTGGTCACCCACTAAGTGGATAAAACATAAAACATTTTCCATCAAGTAATCATATAAACCGTGTAATTGTAGCCTCAACACAAGCTGGGAAAACGAAATTAAAGTGGTTGTCCCACTTTATGACAACTGTAATGCAATTAATTATTCATAATTGCTATCTATTAGATATAACAATAAAATAGGCCGCTATTATTGCCAGATCAAAAAATACTAATGCCAGATCATTAATTCTTTGAGTTGACAATTTAACCCTTCATATTAATTAGACAACTTAAGTTATGGCTTTGTTTATCCTTCCTTATTTACATTTTGTGTATCTATATATTTTAATCATAATGACAGCCAAAGAAAATCTTTTCAAAATTACAAAAAAGATTTTCATTCATACAAACTATCCAATAAATTAATAAAAAAACCACTGTATCATACATTTTGAACACAAAAGATCTAATAAAGTACAGTAGTTGAAATATGCGATTACGTTCATTTGCTTAGGCATGTAATTGATCATCAGCGGCAATCGACAAACAGAATTAATTATCAAATGCAAACGTTCATTTGCTTGATCATTTTCCCCCCTTTTCTTTTCCACTACCATAGAGGATGCAATTAGAATTTGAGTAAAGAAAGGTATGCTACAGTGGCTATAACACGTGTATAAAAATAAAACGTATGGGAAGTTATATACCAGAAAAGATATGGAACATGGAAATTCAAAGAGCTAGATGAGAAATAAAAAGAGAGCAATATAATTGTGACGTGACATCCTCAATTTCCTTTCCAATTTTGTTGCTAAATTAGTGGAGTTGTTGGATCCCTAATTTTAATGTCCTTCCATAAATTTGTTTGTAAATAAAGCTAATCAAAGATATTGGAGAGAGAATATTTTTTTTTTTTGCCTTTTTAGTATGAAGGGTTAAATTGTCAACTCAAGAAATTAATGATCTGGCATTAGTATTTTATGACCTGGCAATAACAACGGCCATAAAATAAACTATTAGTAGATTGTAATCCTAAATCGTCGACTTTTCTTCTTAATGTTAATTCGTGTATAATTTTCTTTTATTTATCTCTGATGGACTAATTATCAAATACAGGTGCACCAATCATCAACAGCTGCAGCATCATCACTGTTAGTAACGGCACTGAATGAAGGGAGAGATGTGATAATGGATGGGACATTGTCATGGATGCCTTTTGTGGAACAAACAATAGCCATGGCCCGTAATGTCCACAAATGTAGGTACCGCATGGGTGAGGGCTATCAAGTCTCTGAGGATGGTACAGTTAAAGAGAATTATTGGGAGAGAGAAGATGATGATGACCAACAATTCAACCAAGAGGACAGGAAGCCTTATAGGATTGAGCTCGTTGGTGTTGTCTGTGATGCTTATCTTGCTGTTGTTAGAGGCATAAGGTATCTTCCTATATTAATTAGAAGTAGAGTTGGTAAAATCTGATCCCATCCGAAAATCGATATGTTAAAACCTGACCCAAAAATGTTTGATTTGTTATTGACTCAAACTCGACCCGGAATCCAAAGTTTGTGAGACAAGAGCTGTTTAAATCCGTTGACTGACCCGAACCCGGCCTCCTAAAGGTCCGACATGATAGTGACCCGACCTACTAATGATCCGACTCCAATGTGACCCGATTCGTCCCATTTGCCAAGTCGATCGTCTAATTAGAAGCAATGATATATGCCTTCTCAAAAAATGCTCTTATCCATTTTTTCGTCCTGGCTAACCAGCTTTTACTATAATTAGACGTTTTTCACTACAAAAGTATTTTTATTACACATTTAAAAAAAATTTAAACTTCGAAAAGACGCTATTATCCATCTGGAAACCTACATCATTAGGCTATTAATATTATCTTCTTTTTTTGATTGGATACTCCTACTCATCTAGCTGGTATAGTACCCATTGGCCATTGCAACTTAAAATGGTCTATTTTGAGTGTTTGCCTAATGACTTTTTGAAAGATGTAATTAACATTTGATTGACCCACTACATTTGATACCACTCCAAAACATATATAGATATTGATATCCCTGGTTTTTCTTGCTTCGTTTTCATCTGCACGATAGGAGAGCAATAATGGTTAAAAGGGCAGTGAGGGTGAAATCACAGCTGAATTCTCACCAGAGGTTTGCTAGTGCCTTCCCAACATATTGCAATCTTGTTGACGCTGCGAGGCTATATTGCACCAACGCTATTGGTGGTCCTCCTCGGGTATTCGTTTCTTCCTAGTATGCTCTTTATGTTTGCAATTAATTTGAGTGGAGGATGCCTTACTACGCTATATATCCACCTCAAGTTTGATGTCACTACGCTACACATTTCAAGCTCAATATTTTATCTTTTAAAAATAAAGTTTTATAACGTCCACTGATTTTTTTTTCTCCTTAATTAATTTATCAAAGTTATATTTGGGGCATATAAATGCAGTTGATAGGCTGGAAGGATAGAGATAGCAGGCTGTTGGTTGACGTAGAAGAGATACAATGTCTAAACATCCTGGGTGACCTCAACGATGAAGCTGACTCCATTTACGAACTTCACACGGATCAAAGCCCATTAACTCATCCTGGGTCCGCTTGGAAAGAACTCGTTTGCTCACCTTCAAGGCCCAACATTCAGATTGAGCTCAAAGATGCCATTCAAAAATGCGAAGTTTAATCCCCTTTCTTTATTGGCCCAAAATTCACGAGGCCATTGCACGTGGATCAACCTACTTTTAGTCATTCAATTTGAAGTGTTCTTTAACATTTATTATTTGACCTTGGATGACAATGAATCGGATATGTATATCTATTTATTTTAATTTCAAATTATTCATCCATATTTGGAGTGGGTAATTGCATGTTTATTGGATATCTAATAAGTCTCCTCTAAATTCTTAGTTGAGATCATAGGTATAAACTTTTTTTTTTCAAGTGGAATATAATGAACAATCAAGCAATAAAAGAATATTATTGAAAAAGTTGTTTGCTTTTCTCTAACTAGTTTTTAGGCCCGTACATATCCGAGTAGTGTTTTACAACACCAACCATGGACATTAATCTCATATATTACACCTGTTTGATAACTTAGAGGTCCATCGGTTAGTAGCATGTTTTTAAATAATTCACTATACAAAACACAAACTTTTGATTTTGCATTTGTACTTAAATCAATTAAAAATTTTAAATACTATGGTATATATTTCGTGTGATGGGTCGGGTTCGGATGTGGCGATCTGTTTAGCCATTATAATTATTACTTCTCCGTTGGTGGTTTCAGCCTTCATTTAATCACATTAATCAGTTTGGAATTCTTCTTGTAAAACTCAAACTGAAACTCAAACTAAAAATATATAAATTTTCAGATAGTGCTTAATGGAGTTTAGACTGAGATATTGTAAAGAAGATTGGAGATAACAATGGTTAAGTTTCGTTCCTACTCAAATCCAAATTTTATTATTAATTATTTCAACTTTATATATATATATATATATATATATATATATATATATATATATATATATATATATATATATATATATATATATATATATATATATATGTTATTCCATCCCACCAGAAAAAGAAGTAAAATTAAGAAAAACAAATTGTCCATATAGTTTAAAGAACACAATTTTTATTCAACCCAAAAAATAAATAATAAAATTAGAAATCGATTGGAGAATAAACATTAAAAAAAAACTAAATTAAAATTGTATACTTCATCATCTGATGACTTAAATTATTTCGTGTTCTAGTAATGATGCTCGTGCGATACACGGGTTAACTTCTATGTATTTTCATTGTTATTTTATTTCATTGTTATTTTAGTCTTTAAAATCATATTTTAAAATATATTTACGGGAATTAACATTGGATATGATCTTATACATTTAGGATTAAGAATGTTGTAAATGTATCTCATTTTAAAGTACTTTTCGAATATGATGGTACCAATTATTATTATTTTTGGATATGTGTACAATATTACATTCGATTCTGAATATTCGACAAAGATCAAGCTATAACGCCCATAGACTCTAACTATTTGTCATAAGTCAAATTCTCAACTTTTTTTAATGTATCTTAATACTCCTAATACATTTAATGATTTTGCATGTTTCAAAACTCTTGAAAAATGCCAAATTTATATCCAGACATGTATTGATAATTGATTGATTTTGTTGAGTTGTATTGGGTTTGTTCTATTACAGCAATGGACCCCACTTAACAACTATTAGAGTACTACTTGTTTCGTTATGTTAGGTTGTGTTTTGTTCTATATAGTCTGAATAATATTTGAAACCAAACAACACAGAATTTGATTTCACCACAACAATTTTTTTTTGGTGGAGATTTCACCACAACATTTTAAGATCAATCAAATTTGCAACTTCATTTTCATAGTGAAGCTTTTTTAATTTCTTCATAGAACCTAGTTCGGATTGGGAGAAATAAGTCTGCTCCTTTAGAGCCTGATTTGCGTATCACCTGTCTGTATTGAGAGAAAGGTTCCCAGATGGTATATTGATGTTCTTCTTCTTCTTAATTAAGTATTGGTGGAGTCAAAGTTGCTCTTCATTGGCAAGGTGTTCCTCTAAAAATTGTAGTTTTAGTTGAGATTTCGGGGTGAACAAGAACGACATGAGGATTTGGTAGAAGCAAACTAACTAGAGTAGTGTTTTGTTTCATTGCTGATGTTTAACAACTGACCGGTGATTGGCTAGAGGAGCTAATACCCTCATTTTGTGGTGTGACTTAGTCATTGTTGCTCAGTTTATTCCCACAAATCTTGTAGTATTTTCCTGTTGA
This sequence comes from Tetragonia tetragonoides, assembly GCA_038025085.1. NCBI lineage: Eukaryota > Viridiplantae > Streptophyta > Magnoliopsida > Caryophyllales > Aizoaceae > Tetragonia > Tetragonia tetragonoides. The sequence goes on from CM076139.1 coordinate 5,885,355, forward strand.
CTGATGATATCTCCACTGACACCACGTTTTTAACCGGAATACCAAGACGTTGCAATCCAACCTCAACCCTACCAATGTCAGAGTAGAGCGAGAGGACATTCATGCCAACAGTGAAAATGGATTTCAGAACAAAGAGATGGTAAACAACAGTGTCAATCTGAATCGAAAAGTAAAGGATGTCAGTCCATATATGCATATAGCATCAAATAAATGTTTAGCTGCACAAAAAGAAAAACAATTGAAAAACAAACAACGAGAATGATAGTTTTAAATTGAAAAACCTCGAGTATTGGTTGGTACGTTCGACTAACAGTCAAATAATTTTGTACAGAGCATAAATGATTTGCGACGGTCTCCATGAATGGAAAGTCTGTTTTTCACGCCAACTTATTTTTGTTATAGGCGTTTTATTTTGCGAATCATTTGTGGCGATATTTTCTAGTTTTTCTGAACTCCACAGTGTTGTTTCGCTCGCTTTCACCAGCCCCCACTTCTGAATATGTACCTGGAATATCAAATCATATAACCGAACGTAACCCAACAAAACGGCCCTGTTCGGCAATAGCTTTTCATGTAGTGGTTAGTGATTTGACCAATTTAAAACTTTGCTACCCACTATTATTGGTGTTCGGTAACAAATATTTTTAGGTAGCTGTTAGCGTTTGGATTAGTGGTTTTCAAACGTTAAAAAAACTAGTTACATTCCCGTGCGATGCACGGTTTGTGTGTTAATATTAAATAAAATATTTCTAAATGTATATTTCAAGATATCTTTCGCATATGTCATATCTGGACCATAAATATGCATATGTCATATCCCCTTAATATGCTACAAACCTACAAAATTGCATCAATTGTAGGACAAAGTACAAAAAATCCTCCATATATAATATCTCGTTTATCGTTAATCATGAATAAGTCTGTTGGTTTGTATAGCAAACTTGTTTATTATTTTAATTGCAATTTATTCCACTATCTAATGTCCAATATCCAGTCCAAAAGATCACCACTACCACTACTGCAACCATTCTACTATTATTATTTTACTGCAATTTACTCTGGTATCCAGTCCATTAACAAAATATATCATAAGTATCATATGGGTGCATTGAAATTAAGTTGAAATTTTTGGAATTGGAACTCCAAATGGATAAGCCCAAGTCAAAATCAAAATTACAATTTGAATGCCGATCTAAATGTTCATTCAAAATCGAATAGTTTGATTTGGCTCGATATAGATTTTATATTTGATCCAAATAAATTTCAACAATAACAATACATTAATTTTCCAAAGTATATTAATTAACCACTTAATAGTCAAAACCCCCAACTAATTAAATTAACCACATACATTGAATCATGAGTTTATTAAGTGTGAATCAAATTCAAATTATGAATGTAAAACATTAATCGTTAGTATGAGATGGATTACACATGTCAAATGATGATAATAGGAAGCGCCTACATAGATGCCTACGTGTCCATCTAACAACGTGCAACATCCACTTATATATATATACTAGTTACATTCCCGTGCGATGCACGGTTCGTGTGTTTATAACAACTTAAAATTGTCATTGGTACAAACTTGCAAGAGTTTTTTTGCCTATGTCATATCTTGCTATCAACTTTCTTGATTTTCTGTTTAATTCTAGTTGCATGCCCCATGGGATGCACAAATTTATATAAATATATTTGGTTTTATTAAAAATAATATATATTATTGATTTAATAATGCAATAATTTATTTAGATACATTCCGGCATTTCCTAATAGACATAAGTGAAATGAATTTTTATTGAAAAGTATGACATTGAGATAAGAATTAAACTGTATCAATAGAAGATACATGCACCTAATATATATGATGACTCATTATAAAAAAAAATGAGGTCGTTGTCGCGGTGGTTGATGGGGTACCTGCACTTGCCTGATCAGGCTGTGTGCTAATCGAAATCCTGTCGGAACGAGCAGTGGCATTGGTCGTCGCCTGGTGGGGCAAATACAATTATTTTATTTTATTTTATTTTATTTTTATTGCACCTACAAAAAGAAACACAAAATGTAAGCTAACTAAATGTTTTTTTGTTTTTTTTTTGGAGTTGATTTTCTTTATTTTGTTTTTTTCTCTTTTTTTTTAAAAAATAAACTAAACAATAAAATAAAATAAAGCATTAAAACTTGGGTTGCCTCCCAAGAAGCGCTCTTCTAAGGTCAAGAGCTCGACCCCTTTGAATTAGTTTGGGTAGATCACGAAAATGACAATGTTGCCACCCTTATCTCCACGACCTTGCCATGAACCTTGTTGAGTACCTTCTTTAATCATTCATCATAGAAAGCCAAAGCCCGCAATAGTTTATCAAAGGCACTTGAACTCATTTCAACAAGACATGTGTTAGAGATCAGTCTCATAAAAATGTAATAAAGAATTGACCTCTTGAACTTGTCAAATGCTTTTGAAAAATCAAAATGACAAGATAAAACTCCCCAATCAACAAACTTATGATCATCCTCACTATTCTTGTTGGACTTGTCATTCACAATATGCTTATGAACCCGATGGCAATCAGAATCATGATTATGTAATACACTATCGTGTTTCACAAATGTATATCCAAGAATGATATCGGGAGGGGGATTGATATGGGGATGCATGATTGTAGAAATTGACATGTATATGGATTCGGGGGAAAATAAATCTTGATGTTCAAGAATTATCAAACTTGTTCTCAACCAACTCATCAACAACCTCATGCTCAATGGAATGCTCCGCCACCACTAAGGCATATTCTCCATGAGGATTTTATAGGAGTGGGCATGGCCACGTGTTGTCTCTATTAATTAGTTATTTTGTCATTGTTTTGGGGCTTGGCCCGCTCTAGCACCAAAAAAAAAAACTCATGCTCAATGGAATGCTGAGATGAGGACAAATTATGCATGGAATTGATTTGAGTCTCTATTATTGGCAAGTGGGAGCAAAGTGAATCAAATTTGCAGCACAATTGCGCTAGTAATTCTTTTTGTTCCACAATGGATTGCTCCAAAAGAATTTTCAAGTTTGACTTGGGTGGATGAAGGGGCAATTGAGTTTGGCCTTCTCCATAATAGGAATTAGGATAACCCATATTACCATGATTATAGTCCTCAAAACAAGGTGCATATTGGTTACCTTGGTAGGGGTAATCAAATTGACATTCATTAGCATTATAACCACCCCATCCATTCCAATTATATGAGGCATTGGGCATATCACATTCATTCGCAGTCACATAGTTATCACAAGTATAATCATATGAATAAGAATCACAATCATCATAACCCCCATGATGCACGTAAGATGACATATCAAAGAAAGAAAGAAAAAAAAAACTTAGTCTAGTCAATTCAAGAAATTCCTAATATTGGAATAACGCCAAGCTCCACGGCAACGACGCCAAAAACTTGGTAGGCCCACAAGTGTACTGGTTGTATCGAAGTAATAAAATATCGAACCACATGGAGCTATCGATTCCAAGTACTAAGTTTTCTTAAATTTAACATGCTAAGCGATTCCCAATTTGGTTTGTTGGATTAAAACAAATAAACTAATCACTAATATAAGAGAAAATAAATAGAAAAAGAACCTAGGGTTGAAAACACTTAATCAATACCGTAGATGCGGATAAACAAGTATCAACTAGCATGTCATGTCGAATGTTGCAGGGACGGAAATATGAATCCTAAAACCTTCTCTCGAAGCGAGAAAGGAATACTCAATATAATTCTCAACTACCTATTCTGATGGAGTTAATAAAATATCAAGAGCATGAAGTATATATATTTTCCTTTCCAATAGTCCCAAGTTATTCTAAACTACTCTCGTGATTAGGCAAACTTGATGAATGATTGAGGTACGACAGTTAAGAAGCTTCTCTCGAATTTGACTTAATCATCTAATATAAACAATAAGATTACAATCAACCATTGTGCAACAATTCTAATGACATGACAACTTATCTAATTTAGCATCGTAGAATTTAATTAAGTTACATCAACCCTAGATAAAAGAAATTAGCTACTCATGATCTCACAATTACAACTAAGTACGTAATGAAATTCATGCTAAAATCAACTAAATTTAATAAAGCAATTGAAATAAGAAGCATGGAGAGAGGGGGAAAGAGAGAGTAGAGATAAGAAATAAACCAAGTAGCTTCAATTATAGTCTTCAAAGAGAAATCGAAGAACGCTTGAACTTGAAGGACGAACTAAAAAAACTCTTAAAATCTACATTTTTATTCTCACTAAACTAATCTAGAAAGCGTAAAGTGGACTAGGAAAAATAAACTATGGAAAGAGAAGCCCCACTCATGGGATGGGATGAGATCCTATTTATGGAAAAACATCATGACGAACCTAAACGGTTTACACAATGTAACCCCCTAAAGAACAATAAGTCACCAACATAACTCCCAAAAGAGTTAAAGCCACTAGTAACTCCATTTCAATGTGTAGATGCATCCAAAAAGGAATCCAATGCTCTCTTCAACACTCTTCATAACTTGCTCTTGCTTTGATCATCTTGAGCATCCAAAGAGAATCCTAAGTCATTTGCATATGGAGTTCAAGTTGACCCTAAAATCACAATTATAACACCAAAATACCAAAGTAGTAATCCTCATATATAATTACTCAATAAATCAATAAAATATAAGAGAAATTACGTAAATATAGGATAAATGAGTACAATCTACACAAGAATATTAGCACTATTTATGCACTCATCACTAAATTAGTGTGTCTATTGTATCTATATCACCTAAAATAGAGTAGATTTAAATTGTGAGTTAAATAAAAATAAGATGCAGATACTAAAACTTGAAAAGTTTTTTAGAATTCAAAGGAATAAATGAATATGAATGATGTGCACTGTTATTCATATGCATATCCACTCAATTTTGCGCCTCTCTGTATCCATTTGTGTCCGTCAACCGATCAAAAATGTACAAGAGCACACCCATGTTAGTACATAGCTCACCCTTTAGAGTCCAATAATTCCTAGAGAAACATTATTGGATTCAACCATTTAAGCCAGAGATGCCCTCTCAAAAACGCTTTAAACATTGCGCACTGTGTTCTTTTTCTGCAGGGACTTTGTCACTATGTAACTTGTGGTTAAATTATGGGTACGGATATATATGTAGTTCTTTCGTGTATGTAGGCATGGAAATGTCAGATAAAATCTGTTCAGCTGTGCTATAATTGTATAAAGTATATGGACCGACAAATGGCATGACCCAGCTGAACACATGTTGATTTTGTTAATGAAAACACGCATTTCAACATTTAATTTGAACTCCATTAATCAAACTCTGATATACAGCACTCTCCTCTCTCCATCCCATTCCCCCCAAAATTAGTGGCTTAGTGGAACAGCAGTCACATATTTCTAATATAGACGACTTGGATTTATTTTTTTTTAAAGGAAAGAGGGAATCATTCATTCATCATAATAACGTCCATGGATACAAACTCATCCACATCATTAGGACCCTCTTCCAACTATATTCTATCCTGAAAAACATAAGGTTGCAACCTAGCTAGATGGTGAGCCACCTGGTTGCCAGACCTACGTACATAAGAGAAATCACACACAATAAAAAGATTTTTAAAAGCTAAAATGTCTTCCAGAATCAAACCGAGTTCGTTCTTGGGAACAATCTTCCTCTTGAGGGCATTTATAACGTTCATAGTCACTTTCAACAACAACTTCATTGAAGCCACTCTCCAAAGTAATCTGCATACCAAAACGAATCGCCATTGCCTCTGCGTAGACGACTAGGATTTTAATAGCCCAATATGAGCCTTCTAAAGCTTGGATTAGGCCAGCATACATATGTTCATTGTTGACAACTGACCAGACCTCTGAAAAGTAGTCTCTTAGCTTGAAGAATAGTATTAGTACCATTGTACCAAGTTAGCCCAAGCACATTTTTTTTTTTTTTTATTTCACGACTAAGAGTATCTACCGTCAACTAAAATGACTATTTCCCAAGCACATGTTCCTTTAATAAGCACACCTGATTTATGTTATTATGTGGTTGTGGCAGGCCACTAGACCACTACCATACTAAAAAGTCTCAAATTAATTCCAATTTCATTTTTAATTACTTACTTAGTTTAAATATATATGCTCTTTGTACTTTTCAATTTTTGTTAACTCAAAATAAAACTGACTTTCTGATTATATCTGAAATCATTGACTTGTTCACCACAAACACAAACTCCACCATAAAAGTCCATCTCATTATTTTCTCTCTCCAAAAAAACCATCATCACCTCCAAGAACACTTTTCCATACTCTGTATGTCCCCTCTTTATGTTTCTCCTTTATTTGATAAATGGGACACACCTGGGTGTGCCAAATATCTGCAATTAGCTTAACTAGCTATATTCATTCATAGTAGCTGGTAAACAAATATCAACCCAGAAAAGCAGGATGAGCTTAAATGAGAGCTAATAGTCTTTGAATGATTTATTGATTTATTTATCAATTCTTTATTTGTCTATATACTATGATGGATGAAAAGATAGTGCCAAAGTTCAACGGAAATGAGTCCCGCAGGATTGGAAGGCTTGAGAGATTCTCCCATTATGTTGGTAAGCCTTATTAATTCTTTCTTCTTTTGCTCTAAATTTAATTTTATATTTGTATTTCCACATTTTGATTTACAATAATAATCTGATTTTGTAGCAAGGCAAATTGGGTTTATGGATCCAAACGAGTGTCCACAGCTATGCAAATTAGCAAATGATTACTTGAAGAAAACAGAAGGATGTGAAAGCAACATATATGAATATTTTGGCAATGAACCAGAAGCTGAGTTGCTATATGTCAAATTAATTGAAGAGTTTGATAGGTGCATTCTCAGTTATTTCTCTTTCCACTGGAGCCAAACTTCTGCTATGATCAGTCTGGTAATTTAATTTAAACCTAAACATGAAAAATTATTACCTTTAAAGTTACTACTAGCAGTAACTTTTAAATGAATGTACTACACTCATTTTTGTTGGTTAATTAATTAAAGGTGATGGGTAAAGATGATCTTGAGAGGAAAACAAAGCTCAAAGATCTTGTCATGGCAGCTACGAGGTATCCTCTAAACATTACCTTTTTGGTTTATTTAATTCTTTTAAGTTTTGTAATAATTAGTCAACCCATAAAAAAATGATTACTTCACATGGAAATTGATCTTACTGGATACCTTGCCAACTAGTCAGGTCTAATTTAACAAAAAAGGAAGGAAAAAAAATGAATTAAAAGGGAATATTGTGGTTACGTTAGCAATTAGATCATGATACCATGTACTAATTAATCCACATGAATCATGCATTTGAAGAATTATGTGTTGATTAATTAGTCTATAACTACAAAACTGAGCAGCATTTCTGGTTATTTTGGGGTATCAAAAGCCCCCTCTAATCCAATGGTGAGAGAAAGAGAAACTTTAGAGAAAGAAGTCTAGAGGATCCGTTCCCAATAATAGGTACTAACTACTTGTACAATGTAGTATTTTATAAGGATTTTGTAGTTATTAGAGCAACAATATCATAGTTAGATTTTTAGTGCACGTTCTAGCTAGTTCGTGGACATCGTGGTCGACCACTAATGTCCCTCCTCTTTGAATAAGGGTTTGGCTTATTCTAAGTTAAGCTTAAGCTTATAACATTTGGGCTAGGTGTACATTTGTCATGCTCTTCTTGATTATTTTTTTTAAAAAAAAACACAAGATTCTTCATGAGACTACTTAGTAAGATTTACTGATTTATGGGGTATGATCGAGTGGCCAAAACACGAAAAGAACTTTAAGTGGAGAGTTTGTAACATTTTAAGTCCTGTATTGGGAGATTATGAAGATTGTCGTCACTTTATAAGTGATTCCGCTATTCAAATAAGCAACAAAACCTTCCGTTTTTGGTTTAAGTGGCACTCTTAACTTCCTAAGTGGCTTTTGATCTATAGGAGAATTTCTCGTGGTAGTGAATTGTGTTAGGTAAAACGTTACACAAACTTATTAGGATAGTAATAAGGAGTAAGGACATTGTTCCATAAAGGATTTTATGAAATTTCTAGATTGTTTTAATAATTTAATTTATTTTAATTTGCTTGTCATTAAGTTCTAAAACCTGACTCTTAAAATGTCTAACAAACAACGTTAGTATAAAGTGTTTTCATTATGCTCTTTTTTATTTTTCTTTTTGTTTTTCTTTTTTACACTTGAGGTTTTGAATTGAGTTTGGTGGTGTGAAGCGCAGGAAACAAAGATTTGATAGGGTAGTGAAGAACTTGAAGGTTGCAAGACTGTTCTCTACATTAGTGGAAGAGATGAAAGCCATTGGGGGGAAATCTAACGGCTATGCTGATTCCAAGTGTACGGATGTGATGGTTCCCATGGCCCATAGTAAGAGAAGTCCCGTGCTCCTCCTCATGGGTGGTGGAATGGGTGCTGGCAAGAGCACTGTTCTCAAAGACATCCTCAAAGAGTAATTTCTCTTCCTCTCTTTTCACGTTTTTTTTGCTAAAAAAAAACATATTATTAGATTTTTGAACGGCAAAGTAACCTCTAACTTTGTATAAATTATGATGACTTGAGCCTATGTCGGGAAATATGGGGTGACGCGCTAGGCGCTACCCACCAAGCTCAGTCTAGTTTGTTACATAATATTTAATGATGGAAATGCAAAATGATGCAGGCCATTTTGGTCGGGAGTTGCGGCAAACACAGTGGTAGTAGAAGCAGATGCGTTTAAAGAGACAGATGTAATTTATAGAGCCCTTAGCTCAAATGGTCATCACGGAGACATGCTTCAAACTGCTGAATTGGTACGCCAGCCTTTGCTCTTAAATCTTATTAAATCATCCTTAAAACATTTAAGAAATCAAATAATGCATCCATTGAAACTTATCAATTTAAGAAGATTAAAATAGAAAGTAGAATAATATGGTTATGAAACAGGTTCACCAATCATCAATGGATGCAGCATCATCACTGTTAGTAACGGCCCTAAATGAAGGGAGAGATGTGATAATGGATGGAACATTGTCATGGATACCCTTTGTGGAGCAGACAATCGCCATGGCTCGTAACGTGCACAAGGGGAGATATCGCATGGGAATGGGCTATAAGGTCTCCGAAGATGGCACCATCGATGAGAATTATTGGGAACAAGTGGAAGATGATGACGAACATTCAAAGCAAGACAAGGACAGAAAGCCTTATAGGATTGAGCTCGTTGGTGTTGTTTGTGATGCATATCTAGCTGTTGTTAGAGGCATAAGGTATATTCCTACACTAACACCTAATTTTAGTCTTTCATTCTTGTCCTATATATCCGATTATTGTAGCTTCCTCCTCTCGATCACAAAGGGTAAATGGAATTCTGTATGAAATGGAGAGGATCCTATCTTAAAATTGAGAACTTTTCGGATATATTTATTTTCTCATTAATTTTCTTATTTCGGAATGATAGGAGAGCAATAATGGTTGGAAGGGCAGTAAGGGTGAACTCACAACTGAGATCTCACAAGAGATTTGCTAGTGCCTTCTCAACATATTGCCAACTTGTTGACAACGCAAGGTTATACTGCACCAATGCCGTCTGTGGACCTCCTCGGGTAAATTCCATCTTTCCTTTTAGCTCTTCGTCTTCCCCTAATCAGCTATAAACCAATAATGTCATACGACTCATACCGCAAAAACAAAACAAATTAGATTGGCGAAAATTCAAAAACCCCTTACAAATATTCGGCCTATAACATGGAACACATTTGCAATTTCATGAATGCAGTTGATAGCATGGAAAGACAGAGACAGCAGGCTATTGGTGGATGTGGAAGATATACAATGTCTAACCACACTCAGTAACCTCAATGATGAAGCTGAGTCCATTTACGAACTTCATACGGACCAAAGCCCATTAACACATTCAGGATCAGCCTGGAAAGAACTTGTGCTATCACCTTCAAGGCCCACCACTCAGATTAAACTCAAAAATGCAATTCAAAATAGTGAAATTGTACTTGGATCATAACCCATTTTTGTATATTTGGCCCAACATTCATGAGGCCTTTATTGCCTTTTCTGTGTATCTTTTGCTTTGGCGGTGGAAATGCAGGAAAGAAACATAATATTCCCAATTTTGAACTTCAAATTTGAGGTGGCCAAATTCATATTCGTGCGCTAACTGCATTCGCTTTGATTGCTTTTTCAAATTCTACAGTATAATGTTCCACAAAAATCTTCTAAATACTATATACTTCTTCCATCCCATGAAAATATACGTCCCTTAATGTGAAAATATACGTCCCTTAATGGAGTTCGACGTAATAGATACCAAATTGAACAGAGCAACTCACAAACAACTTTGCATCCAAATTAAAACCCTAAATTGTCATTCCAAATTCCAGACGGTTGGTTCAAATTTCAACTTCAAATTTAAGTGACCAGCCCTAACCTCTTTTGATTTTGTTTCCTTTTTTACATCCTAAATATGTGAAGCCAGAATCTTTCCAAAATGACTTCAATCCAAAATGAGTAATTGTTTTGAAAGCCAAAATAACAACAAAATGTTGTAATTCGAACTAACAGCAAGAAATAAACAAATTAGCATCAAAATCAAAACCCTAAGTTATCATTTCATTCCAAATTCCAGTCGATTGAGTTTCTACAATCCATAACCATCTCTAAAAACCAAACCCTAAATTAACTTCCACTACTTCAGTTATCATCATCATTTCACTTCGTTCTTAGCTTAAACCTAATTCAAACTTCTTAACTATCGACAAATTTACACCAATACAAACCCTAACAAACCAAAACCACAAACCCTAACTCATTAAAAACAACCAAAAATCATCAAATTAAATTCCTTCACTTCTTAGCCTTCTTCGCAACTTTCTTCGCTGGTGACTTGATGCTCTTCGTCTTCTTCGCTGGTGACTTGATACTCTTCGGCTTCTTCACAACAACAGCTTTCTTCTTTGCTTCAACTTTCTTCGCTGGCGATTTCGCAGCAACAGCTTTCTCTCCCTTCTTCGCCGCCTTTGGCTTCGCAACAACAGTTTTCGCTGCTGTTTTGGCCTTTGGAGCCTCAGCTTTCTTCTTCTTCTCAGCAACTTCCTTTGTTTTTGGCTTAGGCTTTGTCTCGGTCGCTGGAGCAACTGCTGGAGAGTTCTTTGCAGTGCCTGGTGGAAGTTTGAAGGAGTTTTTGACCTTGACGAGCTTTCCAGAAGCCACACATTTCTTAAGTTGGTTAAACAGGAGCTTCTTGAAGTTTGGTGGGAGATCGCGAACCTTCTGTTGCTCTTCGATGTGTTTCGCGATTGCGTAATGGCTTGAACCAGTTCTCTCCTTCAGCGAAACCAGAGCCTCGGTGATCATCTGCGATTATTAAAGCAAAATTCGTTAAAATCAACTTACACAGCAAAACTCGACCAAATAAACTGAGAAATTTACGCAAAAATCAACAAAACCGACAGAGACAGTAAAAATCGACAAAATAAACTGATAAATTTGAGCAACAGTCGCCAAAATCATCAGAAAAATCAACAACTATGAAAAACGTGAACGGCAACAAAATAGCACCAAATATCGACAAAAGCAAACAAAAACATCAGAGAAATTATATGTTAGAGGGATAAAAAAAAATACCTCGATGTAGGGAGGATGAGAGGGAGAGGTCTTGGATTTCTTAGGAGCAGCGGCTTTTTTGACAGGTTTGCTACCTTGGGCGACAGCCATGACTTCAGAGAATGTAGAAAAATGGATGAGAGAGAAAGAAATAGAGAATACCAGGAAGAGTGTGACAGAAGATTGTTGATGATAGTGGGGGGAAATGGCGAATTTGGGGAGAGAAAAGGATGGGATTTGAAGGTTTAAATGGAGGAACAAGGTGTGTTGTGATTGGTGGAATTAAGAGCACACAGATCGTGGATGTTGTACTGAGGGTTTTGAACAATGGCCGTTGGATTAAAGTTTTAAACGGTGGGCATTGTGTTATTTTGGATCGACGCGGATCGAGCGCTTTGTGAGAGGTGGGTGGTTATTTTTGTTTCATTTTGGGTTTTGGGGGGGGTGTTCTTTTTCAAGTCAAATTTTTTTGGGGAAAAATTTATTGATTCTTTTGCGTAACGGATTACCATGAAATGGACGTGTTTTTTTTTTTTTTTTTTTTTTTTTTGCTTGTGAAATGGACGTGGTTAATGGTACTCGAGTAAGCCTAAACGTTTGCCATTTGTATATCCATGCTAAGGTCCATATTGACATGGCTAATTTAATAATTATGGATTCAATATTTGGACAAAATCACTAATTGCCTTTGTTTTCAAACCTAACGCTACAATATGGTACTAATTTCCAGTCAACGGATTAAAATTTAGCATCAACGCATTGTTCAAGCTATAATGAAACATAAAAACCGAAAAACGATTACAATTACTCCACCTATCCTTCTTAAAAGTTAAAACAAAAACAATATTCTAGGAGTAATATAAGTATATGACAGAAGAATATGACCCCTACCATAATTGAAATTGATATCTTGATCAGTTTCATTGACATATAGGTGTACCATATTCAACATCACTGCTAGAAATCAGCATTTTGATAAACTCTATCGATAACTGACAAAGTAACAATTAATCATCGAGCGTCTGAATATGACACGATTCTATGTTTATTTAGGCAAATTCACAATTTACACTTCCATTTAATGTATATTATCATACATCGTGGGTATAATATATTGGAGAGAGAAGAAAATGCAATTATTCAAAATACTCCTAACTAACAAGTCATCTGCATTTATAATTATTTTTATATAAATAAGTACACATTTAGGGTCACATGATAAGTAAGGGGTAGTGATATTGTGATTTTTGTCAAGGCAACAATAATATTTCAAAGGCAAATGTTTCTTCTACTTTAGTTATTTTCCTTGTATGAGTGATTATTGGCTTATCAAAATCACCTACTAAATAGGGGTCTTCATCGTCTCTTTCTTCGGCAACGACAATCATCGGCAAACACCATTGAGAGGTTGTAGTGATTGCCGACATGTAAACGAGGATGGTCGTTTTTGTTTTTATCAATTTGATTTGATTAGTATTTCATTTAAGTTTCCGTCATTCTCTTAAAGCATATGAGGTGTGACAATTACTTAAGTGACATTGATGATATGCATTTTTTTAAATGGTATTTATAATTGGTGTAAAACATAGGGGTGTAACTGTGTAACTCAATCCAGCCAACTCATCAAACCATCGCGCTTGATTCGATCAAAACCTGAGTCGAATACTTTTTGAGCCAAGTCCAAGCCAATTATAGCTCGGTTCGATTGGCTTGATTTTCCCATTGATTTGAATAAGATCATAATCCGTTTATAGAAATTCATCTCCTTTTTTTTATATCGAATTTTACTCATTCTATAACGTGGAGTGCACCAATAATAGTCGGGTTCAATTGTATACAGTTAAAATTAATCTAGTTTTTTAGCGTTTGTACATGTGAGGTTGAATTTGGATTGGGTCAAATCGAATTAAGCATAATCGAACTACGAGTCCAAATCGAGTCTGGCACAAGCCTTATCATTTCATAAAAACACACCAACTGAATCACTTAAAATCAATCTTGTATATTTGTTCACCCTGAAATCCTTATCACATTATTCCCTATCTCTCCCAATTGAGATTGTATGTGGAACTCATAAATGAGACCTAAGTGTGTCATAAGTAAGTATTAAAAATAAATTCAAATGAACGGAGTGTAGGATTGTAGGTAAGAGAAAAGGTAGAGAAGACCATCCTTTCAATATCCAATCTATTTATCATCAAATATAATATATATATATATATATATATATATATATATATATATATATATATATATATATATATATATATATATAAAGTTGAGTTAGTTACGTGTGGGCACGCCACGTAGGATGTCACACAAGCGTTTACATTTGCATGAGGACGATACGTAGGATGCCACGCAGCGCCCAAATTCGTGTGGTGCTGACACGTATGCCGCCACCTAAGCCACTTATCAAGTGGTTCAATTCTTAATGCATGATCATAAATGCAACATAATATAATTATTATAATATTATACGAATTATAAAATAAAATAACTTTTGTTATGCAAACTTAAAAATTATAATTCTTACTCCATTGGAACAGGTTCGGAAAATACTTCAAAATGAGATGCATATGTACTATGTCCTATAATGTTGGGTTCTTTTCGTGTGAGGATGACAGGTGGGACGCCACATGGGAGGGATATGTTCGTGTGAAGATAACACATAGGTGCCACATCGGTATACATATAAAAGTGAGTCCAATTCATGTAGGCACGATACATAGGACGCCACATAGGAGGTGTAAATTCGTGTAACGATGGCACCTAAGCGTCACGTAAGCAAAGCTTGCCACATAGCCTAACAACTCTTCATCTAAGTGTCACTCATTAATGCCTCATCATAAGTCGAAAAATTATAAATATTACTTCAATAGATTCAATTTGGAAAAACCTTCAAAATGAGATATATATGTATGTCCTATAAAAGTTGGGTCATTTCCATGCGGTAATGACATGTAGGATGCCACATAAGAGAAAATGTTCGTGTGAAGATGACATGTAGATGTCACATGTGCACAATTTGGTCACATAGCTTAACAGATTAATGTTCATTATTACTCGAATTTATTATTTGATTTATGTGCATGTTATTTCAAATTACAAAATAACATATCTTTAGTTACATAAATCTAAAAATTATAATCATAGTTGATTAGACTGGTTTTGAAAAGGTTTGGTATAAACTAATTGGATAAGACACTTAAGATATCCATATTTGTATTATGTTAGTTGTAAAGCACACTTAAATATTAGTAACAAAAATATATTTTAAACATTTAAATTCAATTTGTAATAAATCTTTTATATTTATAAGAAAAACGGAGTCATTTTTCATATACAAATGCCATATGGACAGACATTTCGTATGGGGGATGAAACATGAACGTCAACTTATCATCTACTTCAATATTTTCTTAGCAAATTAATTGAGACTTTAGTATAGCACTTTAGACATACTTATGTAATATAATTTATATAAATGCCACGCAAACGAAGAGTAAGATTTAAGTACCGCTCCTTATAAGTTATGTGAAATTTACGAACGTTGAACTACCTAGCATATTTGAGAAATAAATATTTAGGATCAAATTGTTGATTATAACTTTAGAAAATGAAATTTTTTTTGCTCACCACTAATTGATTTTATTCAATTACCAAAAATTCAATTGCAATAAGAGACTGATTTTTAACTAGAGAGAGATTAATATTTTTTTTCTTTGGGAATTCGAAGTAGGCTCAAATTATGTTTATAGATCAATCAATTTTTACATTCATTCTATTATTTTAGATGTAGATCAATTTAAAATTATATTTAGAATTAAATTATGAGGGAGACATGAAATTATACTATTATTTTTAAGAATTAGCATGCATCCTATGGATGAAATTTTTGCCAACATAAAATTAAATGTATTTCACAAATAATATTTATAATTTCATACCATAAATTTTGAATATCTTTATTAAATATATTAGTAAAAATATTTCTCTTTTTCTTTTAATTTCGTGTGTGCACAACATGCAAGACACCACATAGAGGCCCAAAATCGTGTGACGATGACACTGAAGTCGCCATATTAGCAAAGCTTGCCACATAGCCTAACAACTCATCATCCAAGTGTTTCCCCTTAATGCCTCAACATTAGCTTAACTTTATTACATATTTATTAACATATTTTTATATTTAAAATAACATAATTTTAGTTACGTAAGCCATAAAAATCATAAATCTTATTTCATTGGATTAGATTTGGAAAATGTTTTAAATGGAGATATATATGTGGCCTATACAAGTTGGGTCCTTACCATGCAGTGATAACATGTAGACGTCACATAAGAGGGAATGTTCGTGTAAATATGACACGTTGACGTCACATGTGCAACTTTGTCACATATCATAACAAATCATGATCCAAGTGTCAAATGATCAATATCACTCGACTTTATTATATGATTTATTTGCTTATTATTTCAAACTACAAAATAACATATTTTAAGTTACGTAACTTCATTAAATTATCTTTTCTTTTTCTTTTGTGAAGTTTGAAGTATCCTCAAATTATGTTCATAAATTAATCTTTTTTTTACATTCATTTTATTTTAAATATAGACCAATTTAAAAGGGCATTTCATACAAAATTATTAAAATAGTCAAATATAGAATTAGTTGTGCGGAATACGCAACAGACATGAGGTATCAGGGAAGTTATTTTCTTTTCTGAGAGATATTTACGAGTCCGTGCGAAGCACGGACATAAAACTAGTATATATATATATATATATATATATATATATATATATATATATATATATATATATATATATATATATATATATATATATATATATATATATATATATATATAAGTGAATGATGTTACATGCTCCAATGACACGTAGGATTTTCCAAATAAGCATTATGTCACACATAAGCAAATGGTCGCATCATTATTATGGTAATTTTAATTCCTTCACACATTGCATTAAATCATTTAAGAATCCTAAATGTTTTCTTTCTTTAGATGCATGTATATGTCTTGATGCATTAAGGCATTGGATGAACAAGTTCATTGTTAATCACTACTCATTTATAAACAATGTTATACACGTTAGTCAACTATACATTTATGTTTTCAAAAACTTTAAGGAATCTATTTTTTACCCACAAAAGTTGGCCTCTATTTCTTTCCGAGAAAGAAAAAAAAATAGGCCCCGATCTAAATCATTAATCAAATTATTCTAAATGCTTGCTGAAAATTTTGAATAGATTATGATTAAAGAATAGAGTATGAGAATATGAGGACTTAGATTTTTTACTTGACTCAATGTTCACGTGCTATATATTTCTATTTAATTAATTTTAATATAGTATGAAAAAAGTTAGAAGAGACCATATGCATGTTGTTCGAATACACAACTTATATGTATTACAGGTTGAATAACCGCAATGGAAAATAACAGTACGAAACTATTTTCAGATACAATGGATCAGGAATTTTAATAGTATGGAAAGATGTACATGTGAAGTAACATCAGATGGAGTAGCCAAATTTGATCGGAGGTCAAATTATTAAATGAAGAGTAAAAACATGTTTATCTTACGAGCTAAATATATTGAGAATATACATGAACATTTCTTATTAGAAAAAATAAGGGCCTAGATATGAATGTACAAAGATGTGATTTGGCAAATATTTTAACGAATCCCAATGCAAGGGCTTAATATTTTCGGAGTACTACTCATTATTATTATTTTGGATAAAATAATATATTTTGCTACTCTTACGTCAAATGTACACAAAGTTATTTACATAGGCCGTGCAACGCACGGGAATGTCACTAGTTCATATATATATTTTGAAATTTGAATAAACGAGAATAATTAATAGTACTATCAACGAGTGAGAGAAAGTCATACTCAATAGGATAAACTAATTCTTACATTGTCTTCCCTGTCATTCTACTAATCTCATGAACTCTAGCCTATACCACAAAAGTACCCTTTGTTTTGCTTCATACCATAATGAATTGAACCCCCATATTGGATCCACAAAAGTTTTGCTATTAGTAAGTCTTGTATAAGACTAACCCATAATAAAATGAGGTCACTATTTTGAAATATGGGGATCACTTATGGTAGACAGTGATCCTTATTTCATTGAAAAGTGACACCGTCTTACTAAAAGTTATCAGAAAAACCGTCTTATAAAAGTTTTTGTTTTTGCCATTTGTAATTGCCAAGTGCTCATTGCTAATTTCTCAAGGCTCCAACCATACGTTTTAGGTACAAGTTAGAACTCTGCCGAATGCAGAATATTGCAAATTTTCAGGCATGCGTGACCATGTGAGGAAAAACTGACAATAGAAGTAGATAACGTGATAACCGAATACTGCTCAAGATCAGAACACCAAAATAGCATTACAGCTACCTACTAATGTTTATTGCTTTATTTATCACATTCACAATGGTTGGTAATTTCACAGCAAATACATGAATCAGTTCATCACATCAGACTAGCACTCATCCCAACTATAAGCATGACTTTATAAGTGCATTTCAAATGTGTTAATACTAGCATCCCGTACACTTTATCATCCTCTTTTATACAGACTAGTGAAACTACAGTAAGGCTCTGTTTAATGCACCTTAATTTTACTTAAATTCAGTTCAGTTCAGTTCATGTGTAAATTTATCACTCATATAACCTTTTATTCCGAAATAATTTCATGATGATAATTATGTCATCGGAAAGATCTCAAAGCATATTTTCAAATGAGTCCAATGACTATGTTTGGACAAATTTTAAATGGTTAACGGTCAAGTTTAAAAAAATCAATTCAGTTCAGTTCATTTCAGATCAGTTTTTTTTCCAGGTGAATCAAACGGAGCCTAAGAGTATGTAATAATCACACTTTCTTACTTTCTCCTCTTTTCCTATAAATGTAACCATACAGACTGATAAAACATAATAGACTTATAATATTGCTTCTTATTACTCCCACCGTCCCAGACAAATACTTACAGTTGTTTTTTCACGGTCTTCAATGCACCATTTTGACCTTAAATAATTATAATTATATGAATATATAAATTATAAAATTATGATTTTCCAAAAGTACTATTTAAGATGTATCTAACAATAGTATTTTTACATTATAAATCTTTGTATTTTTTCACAAATTTATGGTCAAAGTTTGTGAACTTTGACCTTGAAAAAGCAACCGTAAGCATTTGTCTGGGACGGAGGGAGTATTAAACTGGGGAAACCCCATATTTATAGACTACAATAACTTATTCTCCAAGCACAACTAATATCCTGAATATACTAGTTTCCTAAATACATTAGATCACTAGTATAATATTTTAAACATATAATATCATATATATATATATAGTCTCCTAGATATTTTCCATATCTGATATCTATCTGACTATCTCTAACACCCTCCCGCAATCGTAGCGGCAGGATCATCACGAACGCTACGATTGGAACAATACAGTACGTAGTGTCATTGTCTTTGGTGAGTCTTCGATCTACACGTCGAATCATAACAATTCATTAGTCGGTGAGTACTCGATCTGCACGTTGGGTCTTCACAAGTCATTAATCGGTAAATCTTCGATCTGTCCGTCGAATCTTCACATATCATCAAGTAGGGAGAAGTCAACTTCTTGTCGCTACCTCCAATACTTCAATCGGCGCCATCCATGGTCGTCGATAACATTCATTATCATTATAAAGGTGATATTGTATATCACATAAACACCATCTTTTATCTACTCCTGCCAAACGGGCAGTAGCTCCGTCATCTTTTGAAGCCCACTACTTGCGAGTCTTCATTCATCATTAATGTCATGGATCACTCTAGATCCATCAAACGGAAAAAAAACAAACAATGGAGGGTCATCATATCAAAGGGAAAAAAAATCTAATTAAAGTAGTTCAGTCTTGGTATGTTTGGGGTTGTCCGATGGCGGACGGACAACCATCCGCCACCGGAATAGCGGAAGCTTTTGTAATTTTTGGTCTCAGGAACGAATTAGCTCTGATACCATGATAAAACATAATAGACTCAGGCTCCGTTTGATTCACCTGGATAAAACTGATCTGAACTGAACCGAACTTAATTGATTTTTTTAAACTTGATCGTTAACCATTTAAAATTCGTCCAAACATAGTCAATATTGGACTCATTTGAAAGTATGCTTTGAGATCTTTCCGATGACATAATTTTTATCATGAAATTATTTCGAAATAAAAAGTTATATGAGTAATAAAGTTACACATGAACTGAACTAATCTGAATTGGACTGAACTGAACTGAATTTAAGTAAAATTAAGGTGAATCAAACAGAGCCTCATAATATTGCTTCTTATTATTGAACTGGGAAAACTCCATATTTATATACTAAAATAACTTATTCTCCAAGCACAACTAATATCCTGAATATACTAGTTTCCTAAATACATTAGATCACTAGTATAATATTCTAAACATATAATATCATATAATATCATATATATAGTCTCCTAGATATGTATGAAAAATATATTTATCCAATATATTTTCCATATCTAATATCTCTCTAACGTAGACGTCTCACCTTATAAATTTACGTGCGGGTTCCTCGTATCAAAAAGAAAAACTCAAAAGCTTACCGAAACCAAAGAAAAAACCCTCTAAAAAAACTGGTGTGAGCATGAACCCTCTAAACATACTGCCCACAATGCCACCACTACTGAAAAAAACCATACGACCAACAATGCTAGAACTATGGGCAAGGCTAGCTTCAACACTAGCAAGTGTCATGTTCATATGAACAATGTTCCGCCAATTTATCCCTTATGAGCTCCGTAGCTCCCTAGAGAAGCATATCACCAATTTACGTTCCTATTTTCAGTCTTACGTCGAGATAAGGATCCCCGAGTACTCAAGCGGATCTCTTTCGCGAAGCGAGGCCTATACCAACATCCAAGCCTATCTCTCTTCCCTCCCCACAAAATCCGTCAAGCGTTCGTGGGGGAGATCGGGCTAGACAATAGCAACGTAACGCTAACCATGGACGACCACGAGCGAGTGGTGGATGAATTTCGAGGGGTTAAGGTTTGGTGGGTATCAGGGAAATCAACCTCTTCTTTAAGAATTATTGACCGTGATAGCAACAATTATTATTGCTCTCAGAACTTGGAAATGAAGTTCTTTAAAATCACATTTCACCAAAAACATAGGGATTTAGTGAAAGGGGATTATTTACAAAATGTGGTGAAATTAGGAAAAGAAATAAGAGTGAAAAATAGGGAGAGGAAACTTTATACAAATGCAGTACCTCTTTATAGCAGCCTAATGTGGAGTAGCATACCCTTTGAGCACCCAGCCACATTTGATACAATTGCTATGGACCCAAAAAAGAAAAGAGAAATTATGGATGATCTTGTCAAATTCAGTGAGAGCAAGGACTTTTATGCAAGGATTGGGAAGCCTTGGAAAAGAGGTTATTTACTGTTTGGTCCTCCAGGAACAGGAAAATCAACCATAATTGCAGCAATGGCAAATTTGCTAAAATATGATGTTTATGATGTGGAGCTCACGGCAGTGAGGGACAACAAGGAGCTTCGAAGACTGTTGATCGAGACTACGAGCAAGTCGATAATTGTGATCGAGGATATCGATTGCTCTCTCAACCTTACTAGCCAAAGGCAGGGGAACAAACCAGAGGAGAACAAAACTGATAATGCCAAGGCCAATGCTGGTAGCAAAGTTACACTTTTGGGGTTGTTGAATGCCTTAGATGGAATATGGTCGAGTTGTGTTGTGGAGAAGGTGGTTGTGTTAACGACAAACCATGTCGAAAAACTCGACCCAGCCTTGATTAGGAGGGGGAGGATGGATAAGCATATCGAGATGTCGTATTGCGGGTTTGAAGGTTTCAAAGTACTGGCTAAGAACTACTTGTTTGTTGAGGAACATGATATGTTTGGCGAAATTAGGAGGTTGTTGAGTGAGGTAGAGATGGCACCAGCTGATGTTGCTGAGCATCTCATGCCTAAGTCCTTTGAAGAGGGTGTTGATGAGTGTCTTGAGAAGCTGGTCATGGCGCTTGATGAAGTGGCTTCTAAGAAGAGGAATGTTGAGGAGAACAAGGTGGGAACATAGGAGTTGAAGGTGAAGGATGATGAAATTAACTTGAGGATATTGTTATTAGTGTTCCTACTAGCCTAATTAGTGGAATAACAGTGGAAAATAAGTTGTAGAAGCGTGTAGTTTGCTCAGAAAGTAATTACTAAGGCTCTGTTTGATTCAACTTTTTTACTTAAATTCAGTTCAGTTCAGTTCAGTTCATGCGTAACTTTAGCACTCATATAACTTTTTATTCCGAAATAATTTCATGATGATAATTATGTCATCGGAAAGATCTCAAAGCATACTTTCAAATGAGTCCAATATTGACTATGTTTGGACAAATTTTAAATGGTTAACGGTCAAGTTTAAAAAATCAATTCAGTTCAGATCAGTTCAGTTCAGTTTAGATTAGTTTTATCCAGGTGAATCAAACGGA
Organism: Tetragonia tetragonoides; assembly: GCA_038025085.1. Taxonomy (NCBI): domain Eukaryota; kingdom Viridiplantae; phylum Streptophyta; class Magnoliopsida; order Caryophyllales; family Aizoaceae; genus Tetragonia; species Tetragonia tetragonoides. The sequence continues at coordinate 5,907,591 of CM076139.1, forward strand.
GCCTAATTTAGTAGTATGAGTAATATTCGGTCACGTGTAATATCTCTTAGATTGCTTATTAGTTTTCATGCCCGTGCGGTGCATGGTGTTAACTAAATCTGAACAATTAAAAAATTCTAAAGAGATAAGTTATCTATTGCAAACTTCGATGAGGTAGAGGAGGAAAGACACACGTTGTAACTACATGTACCTTATTTATCTCGATCATTCATATCAACAACAAAATAAAAAATTGGTAAAACTAAATACTCCGTATATGTTACATTACAACAATAATGCTAGTGAAAAAGAAAACAGCTTGTATTTGCAAACTTAATTGAACTTTTTTCGTCGATCTATTTACAAATTTAAGTTTGCAACCTTTCATATACTCACTCACGGCAAAAAGTAAATTGATGAAAGGAAAAGCGTGTCACACTAAATAGATAGTACTATTATGAATCAGACTCCTTTTTGCAACCAAACTCCATCTCCACCTTCCTCAACCTTGCTCGGTCAACCATTTGAAGCTTCTCTAACAAATTGAGCAACATCAATTGAGGCCCCATAACAATCACTCAAAACTTCCAAAATTTATATTCTATCAAAAGGAAATTTAGCATATTAACGAAATAATTCATTAAAAACTAAAAAGAACCAAGTACAAAAAGATAAGAGAAATACAATGAGATGAAAGATGTATGACCAACAAAACTTTATGCAAAAATAAATATTTCTTAAGAAAACTGATATTAGACAGTTATGCAACCTCCAACAAATTATTTTCTGATAATAATTACAATCAGCAACATATCTAAAAGAAGTTTCAACAAACTGTATTGAATTACTACATGATCTGAAATCAAAATCAAGTATGCAATATATAACTTGAAAGGGCATCGTGAATTATATTTGGACATCCTGACTAAAGTTCCAAAATCCAATTGCCAAATCAATTTGTCGAACGGATGGATGAGAAAAGTACTATAGTTTACCCTTAAAAATTACACGATAAATTTCTTTTAAGTGCAAATGTTACGAAGTCAAAGAATCAAATTTTCCAATTCCTTAGGGAGAGGCCCGGACAACTTATTATATTGCATATATAGTCAAATAGGTCGATACTGAAAACTTCTCAAGATGATTAAACCTATCCACCAGTCTACTCTTCCATTAAAATATAGACAATGAGTTCTATTATAAATAAATATAAAAACAAAAACAAAGCAATAAAGATAGACAACAAAGAGATAGGGAAAATAAAACATTTACTCATACATAATTTCCATTTGTCACCTCCAATATGACCTGCAAAAGAACAATTTTTATTTTTCACTTCTCCATATATAATTAGTCAAAAATTTGGATAAGAAAACTCAAATCATCCACCTCTTCTGAGCACCTCTTCATATCTAATACATCCAACCACCTTTATGGCTCTAAATAACCTGTTTTACAGTTAAAGTTTCAGTGAACAATCAAGAAAAGAGAGGAGAGCATATCGTGTAAGATAAAACATAGTTGGACTCAAGATACACTACAACAAAAATGCTACTTAACCACGCTAAAAACCGCTGGTTTACCACAATTTAAAGCGTGGAATTTTTTTTCACCACGCTTTTGAAAAGCGTGACTAAAATCAATGTGGATAATTTACCACGCTTTTTTTTAGCCACGCATTTATGCATAGACAAATGTTTTTTTCTCCACGCTTTTATTTGTGGTAATTTTATCCTCTCCACGCTTTTAGGCGTCATTTTTTTGTAGGCGCCTTTCATGTATTTTTATGGCGGGAATCTTTTACTGCGCTCAAAAGCGTGACAATATATATATTAAATATATATATAAAATCATTCATAAAAAGACAAGCGAGACTAAAATGAAGGATATGTATATTAATTCTCAAAAGAATACTATTATTCGTTCGTGAAGTAGTCATTCCCACAATACCACTACAAAACATCTCAATAAAAATTATTACACGAAAAAAGACACTAATCTTGAACTTCACAATCAATTACTGAAGCGAGTTTTGAGTCTTGACATATGCTCGATTTTCCACTTCATCGGAATCCCTTAATGCATAGGCATGACATCTACATGCTCCAAAATAAAACATTAGTTCACAAACGTAAACATGGTTGACAAAACTAATAGGAAGTAAAAAAGGCTTGTCCCATAGCAACAAATATACATTTAAGAGAAAAAAACTTAATGAACCTGTACAGATATCAGCACCCACACGCACATAGAGACACAAGTGTGTCTGCACAAAAAAAATAAAGCATCATACATTATTTCCACAGTAACTCCATCAATGTATTATACAACTTTTGCATACTCCATAGAATTCAAATAATATAATAGAAAGGACACAATATGAATAACATAGCCATTAGATTGAGAAATGTAGCATCAATGAATTAGGGCCCATGAAAGATAAACAAAAGAGGAGCCCCCTTTTTAAAAGGGAAGGGTGACTAGTTTTACAAGTAGCGTGGTTGGAGTTGTAAAGGATAGTCGTTGGCTACATATCTTCCGTAAATGTCATATCTTTTGGAAGTAATAAAATTTCTTACTTTCCAAAAAAAGGGAGGGATGAATAATAATTATAGATGAACACTATACAACAAAATATTTGAGCTGTATCTACCAGAATGCTTTTGCAAATCAAAGAGATAAGTAGAGACAGTGAGATATGGAGCTAAAATTCTAAGGTAACCCACAGCATGTAGCAAGTCTAGCAACATACATACCTACAACACTATAGATCACACAGCCTGCAAGGCACCATCAACAGCACATAAGGCCTACACCCAGGTTCAAAACAACAGCCATCAGAGCATAAAGCTTAATATTCCACCCCAGGCCAGAGAGTAGAGCTGTCAAAAGCTGACACGACACGACAACACGACACGAACCGGACACAAATGTAGCTGGTTAGTGTTGAGAGGTTTCGACCCGTTTAATTAAATGGGTCGACACGAGTAACACGTTTAGTTAAACGGGTTAGGTTAAGGTTGAGATTTCCGACACGAAAACAACCTGCTTACGACACGTTTAATTTTAATTGTCAAATGTAAGTTCAAATAATTTGTAACAAGTAAATAATGTAATATAATCTCACCTATCTTGAGCATTTTAATAATTTTAGACTGTTGAATATACATTTATATGGTTAGAACTTTAAATTTGTAGGTAAAATTTATGTTTTTTTTTCTTCTCATATTTCAATTAGTTAGAATATAAGTAAAGATAAACAGGTTAATAGGTCATTAAACAGGTAACACGATTATTAAACAGGTCAGGTGCAGGTCAAGGATTTTTGACACGATTAATAAATGGGTTAGGTTTGGGTTAAGAGATTCTCGACACGTTTAACCTTGACACGAACACAAACACGAACACGACACGACCTGACCTATTTGACAGCTCTACCAGAGAGTAGGGGGAAGCAACAAAACAACATGTTAGTCTATTGTAGCAGCTATCGCAGGACTGCAATCCTGCCCAAAATCAGTAGCAGAAGCAGCAACACCAATATTAGAAAACACCAGACAACAAACAAGAACTGAACCTCTTTTTGGCTTTATTCTTTTCTGACATTTATAATAGACTAATTTACTAACAAAGAAACTATTTTAGAGTTCTGATCAACAAGTTCAAGCAACAAATGATGGGAAAAAAGAGTAAGAAAGAAGTAACAAATCAATCAAGTGCAATCAATCAAAATTGTAGGATTGCACCTAGACCTGTCAATTGGGTCGGGCGGGTCGGGTTCGGATTCGGGTTGTGTCGGGTTAGGGTCACAGCGGGTCGGGTCATTTCGGGTTCGGGTTGAGAAATGCTCAACCCTGACCCAGTGTTGTCGGGTTCGGGTCAAGTGACCCAATATTTTTTTTTTTCTTCTTTAATTATATAGTCAATTTATGCTTTCAAATGGTATATTTGCCAATTTATACTCTAACTTATAACTTGTATTAACTACGTACGTGTATTTTTCACGTTTTGGTATGTATATACGACTATATTGATATTCTTTATACTTTTTTTTAATTATTCGATGAGTTGTGCTTTATATTTCCGTCCATTTTAGCGTAGTCAAAAGCAAAATTTATTATTTTGAGAGAACAAATAGGAAGAGAAAAAGTTAATGAAAGAAAAAAAAAACGTTTTATTTGTTTTTTAGGATATTTTAGTCGAAATCTTTGTTTATAATTTCAAATTGTTCTATTTTTAGGGTCAAACGGGTCGACCTGCTAACGAGTCGGGTTTGACCCAAAAAACACCGAGTTAATCGGGTTCGGGTCAAACCGGGTTCCGGGTCGAAAAATCAGTGTCAGGACCCTGAAAAAACGAGTCGGGTCGGGTCGGGTTGGGAATTGACATATTATTTGCATCTCTTTACTAGCATTTCCATTATCCACAATGTCGCTATGTTGGATAGCTCGTGTATAAGGTGTCTCCGTCAGAAAATTCAGTGTCTTTGCCGGCTCTAATTGCATTATCAGCACAAAAGCAGGCTGCAACAAGCCAACAACAACTCATTTCACAAAACAACACCAAGTTGCACCAGCAGTGAGTAGCAGAGCACAAAAGCAGCCTCATACCAGTAGCAGAGCACAACAAACAGAAGCAGAAGCAGAAGCAGAAGCAGAAGCTTCATGACAGTGGCAAAAAATTAAAAGCAACAACAACAGTGAAAAAACATGCATTTTGCTAAGCAAGACCAAAGAAAAGTGAGCCTGTGTTGTGTTTGTACAACATGAGTAACTGATAAAAAGATTAAGAGTAAGATTATACCCTGAAAAGAATCATTATTTCTCAATAACAAAAATAGCAGTTACATCATTACATTGGCATCAAATCATTAGTTCAAAGTCACATTTACTAGCAGATTTTGTGCAGATCACAAGATCAATAGGATCTTGACAAGGAGGTGCAAACATTAGTTTTGCTCTACAAAATGATCTTCAAATGAGTCCCAACCAGTACCTAACCCTTCCCTATCTACTTGCGAGGTTCCTACTATGTCTCAGTTTCTCCAAGTAAGCAAAAATCAGCCTTATATGCAATTAATTCAGATCAGAATTTCTAATTAGAAAATTCAGAACAAAGCATGTCAGAATCAATAGTGTAATCACTTGCACTCGAGTGAAACTTCAGCCTTAACTTACCTACTGAATTTTTCATGCATCATAGATACACATCCCCTTTAACATGAACAATACAATGGTGAAATAGCATAAAACCAGAATTGAATTTTCAGGACAGAATCCTATAATAAACATGCAAAATTTGGGCATATAGCCCTCTCAGAACAATACAAATCAATACCTTTCTAATCCTAGTTGCTTATCTTGGTTTTCTTCTCAACTAGACTTAATTGATAACTTAACTACAAGCTAAAAAAGGTGGATAACAGTCATATGCAGCAGCTCTGAACAGGTCAAAATCAGTTCCTAGAAAAATCACAGATTCAACCCAGGTTAAAATTGAATTTTCATGTGTAAATTCTATCTTAGCCAAGACACAATTATCCATTACTCAGGGGCCTTCCTTTTACTTGAGTTCCAGCTCTCTTTTTTCATTGAGTTGCAGCCATTCTAAGCAAGCAAAGTCATGGCTAACTAGAAGCAAATCATGTCGGAAATTCAGAATATCATAAAATTTACCATATAAACTATCTACAACCATATGTTTTTGGGTGCCTTGAAATCCTAGTTGCCTAACTTGAGTTCATTTTCACTTAAGTTAATTTTGATCAAAGGCATGCTAAACTAATGATAACAATAAGAAGACAACAACTCTAAATCAGAAAGTGGACAAACATAAGAGTAAAAACAGTGGTTCAGATTCAGCTTGCACAATCCTGTGTTTTCCAGATTAGGAAACATACTATAAGTAATTTAGAATAGTCACTCCGCCAATAAAATAACTTAGTAGACATACCAAACATAATCCAAGTTATTGCAATTCAATCCCTTCACTAGTTCTGTAGTTAGGCGTTGTAATCTGTTAGAGCTAGCTATGCAGCAAATTACCATTCATGTATCATAACATTTAGTATGCTTCATGATATAACTGCAACCTAATTGGGAGTTGACAAAAACCAATAGTAGGAAACTAACAATGATGCAACTGTGGATCGAACCCCAACCACCAACGTTCTCCCACAGTTTTTCTGGTCTGCACAGGTATAGCGTATGCCAGAAAAGCAAAAGAACAACAAAATGGCATACTAGATTTCATCGCATGTGACTAAAAGTTTATACCCTAAAGTGCATTTGTTCCTAAATATATGGAATTGACACCTTGTTTTAACCAATTGCCTCAAATCAATGATTGGCTGCTGGAGGTGCTCACTTGCTGCTACAGCTACTACCGCGGCTAGAGTTGCATCTGTCCGCGTTACAGAATCTGCCCAAACAAATGTGTTCTTGACAATTAGACTTCACACAACTCTAGGAAGTAAGGGTCCCGCCTATTACCTCCCATAGACATATTGTTCAATAGTAACAACAAGAATCAAATAACCTAAACTGCAAACTTGTAGAAAAAAACTCAAACCACACCAATCTGTTAATCGAATAAATGATTGATTGTAGCTATACAAAATCATTAAAAAACGCAAACATAATGTGTTCTAGACAACTGAAGGCAATAAACAAAAGATGAAAGCAACCACTTCAAGCAGCAAACTTAATTCTTTCAACAGACGAATAGAAAACAAGAGCAACGGAAACGAAAATTTATGACAACAAATCCCAACCAGTACGTAGTCAAAATAATCCCTATAGAGTTGATATGAAATCTGCCTCAATTCGACACAGTGAACAAGAAAACATTAAATACTAACTTAGTATAAGGCCAGCATGAGACAACTATCTAATTCAACAGAAAGATTAAATCCACTTAACTTTGACTAACAACTACCGAAGTAACATAAAAGAACCTTAAGTGATATCAAGAGGCTCGGAGTAGTGAAACTGCAAGTGTAGGGTGCCTAACTGGTTCTCAATTTAATCAAAAATACAGTTCCACATGTGGAGATTGAATCAAACACAGTTCCACCGATTGAATCAAAGCAGACCCATTCAGAACAGAAATTGAGTAGCAACACCCCCTTCTTCTCATCGACAACGAGCGATAAACCAAATGTAAACCAAACGACAAGACTAACAACGATTATTACCTGGAATTTGATTTGCGCACACGGAGAGTTCCCTTGAGTTCTACAAAAAGGTCATCGCCATGGTTCAATCTTGAGTCCTTACAATAAAATTCGAGAAAAATCCAAATTAAAAATCAACATAGAAGAGGGAATATTCTTAAGCAAGTCACAAATTCAAGAAAAATAACAACATACCATCATCATCACTTATGGTTTCTTAATCACATTTCTTCAGTGAATTAGAGAATACGAGATGTTCACCTGGCCTGGAATTAAAGGGTTTTTAGCCAATTGAAGACAGTTAGCGTGATTACCATGGAATTGTGAACAAACCCTAAAGTTGAGACATGAGAGAGATCTGATTGAGGGCAAGACTCCTAGAGGTGACTGAAGCCCTTGGCTTCGTGGGCGCCGTCCTCTTCCAGGAGGTTCTCTTTCGTTGTGCTTATGGTGGTCCTCTCTCAAATATTTTCGATCTGCGATTTTCTCTTTCCCCGTCTTCTAGGAGGATCTCTCCGTGAGTGGTCAATGACTGAATATTAGGCGCCGCTCAAAATTCTAATTTTTGGGAGCCCGCCTATTGAAATTACACGCCTATTTTCCACAAACCAAAGCGTGGAAAATGACCAAATTGATTGTCCACAAATAAAACCGTGGTAATTTACCGTGTTTTTTTCCATTCGTGTCACGCTTTGTAAACCGTGGAGAAAAAAGCGTCCTCTATCAGCAAATTTGTTGTAGTGATACTATATATTGATAACATTTGAAATAAAAAACATTCAATGATATTAATTGAGGCCATACTCAGGGAAAATAATTCATAAAAATAAAAAATAAAAGCTTTCAAACAAATTGTTAAGAAAATACTAAGGAATTGAATGTACTTACCGATAGAAGCATAGAGAGAGTAAACAATTTCCACTTTGTTGAACGACGCTTGTTATAATTTCAAAAATAAAATAAATCCATCACATGCTTATCAATCTGAAACTTCAGTAATAGCCACATACAACAACATACGTTATAATTTCACAGTAAACAGAGCAAATAATATCTACGGAGTTAGAACTTTACAGTTCACAATTTTGGTAATGAAAATCGAAGCTCAGATATTACCAAAAAAAAAAATTAAAAAAAAAACTACGGAGTGCCAAACTCAACCACACAAAACGCAGAAAAACATATCCAAATTAAAATTCAAAATATAAATATAAATAATAATAAAGCTCAAAAGCTTAATTCAAAAATAAACTGAAGAACATTAACCTTGAGTTTGATCTCACGACTTGGAACTTGAAGAATCATCATCAGTGGCCAACGATGATAAACACAACGTCGTATCAAAGCTCATCTCCAAAGTTCTCACATTCTTCAACATTATTGCTTGTAAAAAATTGGTTTGGAGAAGGAAACTAAATCTTTTCAGTGTTGCTCCATGATCTTTCCAACCATCGTAATTATCATTTTTGAGTGGAGTAATTAGTGGGTATAGAGATAGACTTGGGAGGAAGAGTCCCCTCATACCAGTCAAATTAGTGGGAGAGAAAATTGGGAGTAGTTGGAGGTGGAAGCATTTTACGTAGCTCAGGTTTAGAAAATCTAGCACGTAAAAAATGGGGAAAATATTTTTAGTGATAATTGTGGAATTTTAAAAAATAATTTGAAAAATAGCTTTGCTGGGAGCCAAGGACACCTTCACGCAGATCTCAAAAAAAAAAAAAAAAAAAAAAAGGAGATTAACTTCACGCATGAGTAGAATTTGGAGCAATATAGGAACAACAAATTATGAGTTTAGTTGAGTATTTCTGGGAAATAATTGACCTTTATTAATTGTTTGATCAAATTGGGAGTTTAGTTGAATTTTTAAGCGCAAGAGCAAAAAACTGGGAGAAAATTATGGATTTGTTATGTGAAATTTTGAAAAGAGCTTATATTTTATTCTTTGAGGGACTATTTTCGATCAATCAATTTTTTTTTACTCTATTTATTTGTTATTTATTTATATTTTTTGTTTTGATTGCCAAAGTATTTCTTTAAACGTTAGTTAGTGAGAAATTAACCTTGTTGCAACTTCCTAATTTTACTCCATTAGTGACTGGCTTAGCCTTTTTTTTTTTTTTTGAGAAAAAATGCTTAAGTTCAAACGTGGGATATGGAGTATTTTTTTTTTCATTGTAATTTATTTATGCTTTTGTAATTTGAAAGTTAGTTAGTTATCTAATTTTATGAAACTTGTTTGTTTGTGTTTTTTCAAATTCTATTTTTTAAATTTTTTTTTTTAATAACACATGGTCAAACTCATGAGGAAATGACACGTGGCCAAACTTATGAGAAGTTGACACATGACTAATCTATTTTTTCTCTCTGACAGCTTCTTTAGTATTAGTATAGATAGAGATAGATAGATAAATAGATAGATAGATAGATGATAAATAAGTTTTTGCTTCGGCCTGTGATAGAAATATATACCCATCTTCTTTTTTCTTAACTTATATGTATAAAATTGAAAAATACTCAACTGAATTTGCATTAAAAAGTAAAATTGCATTTCGTATTATCAAAGTGTATTTGAAGTGAAGTTCTCTTGAATTTATTGAGACTTTACATAAAAAACTGAAGAACACAGAGCCTAGACCAAAATAATCACCAAAATTGAAAATCTTATCATTATAATTGATTGAAAGAAATTAATTTTTTTTTTGGTGCAGTGAAAGAAATTAAAATCTGACATTGGCATTTGGCATGTGATTTTTCGATTGGAGATTGATATTGTGCTTTGCTTAGCCTTAAACTAATATACTAGTACATACTTTTGCCAATCTTTTTGGATAGAGATTTTTGCCCGACTTTGTTTTAAACGAATCTTGCCGAGCTAGATTTCCTAGACCTTAACAATTTATTTATTTAATTTTCTTTATAAAAAACAATTATTTATTAAATTATTTCATTTATTTATGGGAAAATCCTATCGGTGTCCCCTTTACTTTTAATTTGTCCAGTTGGTACCCAATAATTTTTTAAAATCCAATTGGTGCCTCTCACCTATTTTCTCACGTTAGCTCTTAACTCTTCTTTTAGAAAAAAACAAAAATCTGAGCAAAAAACTCTCCCCTCTCAACTTTCTTCTAGTCTTCTGTTGTTTGCCACACAACCCACACTCTCAGTCTCTAAACTTTCTCTCTCCTCTCAACTTTCTCTCTCCGCCCCATTATTCTCCACCGAAATTACCACCGGAGAAACGTTGCTACCGTAATTTGATTCCTCTTTGATCAAATAAAAAGCCTTTGCAAGAAAAATAAAAGGAATCCTCCTCCCATGATCCCACCATGCCGCCTATTTTTCTTCAATTGCACAACAAACTCATCCACATTAATAACCAAAGAACAGTTTCACAAGATTTAAGGTTTTCTGATATGGGTTTTACAGGTGGGTCTTTGTTCTTGGCAAATGGGGTTTGGTATGGGTTTATGTAATTCCTTTTCATACCCATTTGACCCAATTGAATTTTAAACATTTTAGGGGTTAAATTCAGCTTTATTATCCAATTCTAGGGTTTTATTACATTATTTTGGGGTTTTTGGTATGTCTTTTGTAGATGAGTCAGGAGATGTGCGCTTTTGGAAGGGGAATTAGAGTTAGGGTTTTGGGAATTTTTTTTGGGCAGTAGTTTGACGATCACCAGCAAAGGGGCGAGAAGAGCCATTGAAGGAGATTTAGTTTTGAAGAAAAAATGGCGGTTTTAGAGAGAGAGAGAGAGAGAGAGAGAGAGAGAGAGAGAGGAGGTTTTAGAGAAGATTATTAACAGAGCTAATGTGAGAAGTAAACGGAGTGGGAAAAACGAATAGGTGAGGGGCACCAGTTGGATTTTGGAAAACCATTGGGCACCAGTTGGACAAATCAAGAGTAGAAGGGCACCAATAGGATTTTCCCTTTATTTATTTAGGTGTTGACCTTGTTGTCTTTGTCACAATTAGAGCATATTTGGAAGTTTTGGGTGGGAAGGGAAAGGAAGGGAAGGGAATGAGGGGGAGGGGAAGGGAAAGAAAGGGAGGAGAATAAAGGTGAAATAATTAACCTTGTTTGGGAATTTAAGTGAGGAGAAGAGAGGGGAATGGAGAAAAATCGACTACTATCACTTAAAAATTCCCCATCCCCTCCATTCCCCCCAATTTGAAGGAACAAAAATTGAGTTAATAACTATTCCCCTTTATTCCCATCCCTTCCCTTCTTTAAAAACTTACAAATAAGAAGAACTTTTTATTTCGCCCTCATTCCCCTCCCTTCTCCAAGTCCCAAACTCTATTTAAATCAAGCGTGACATTACCGAACTTCATATTGGCCCCCAAGTCTGACCGATATTCTTCCAAGTTCTAGTTCTAGGATTCATAAAAGATGGTAACGGCATTGTCATCCCCATAGCCCACAACTATAAGTCTATAACCGTGACTTGATCAGAGAGAGAGAGAGAGACGCTGTTCAGCTCTGCAGTTCTTGACCGTGACCGAGATTTTCTATCTTCCGAGGCTCTGAAGGTAAGTTTCCAGATTTCTCATTTTTGTCCAAATTCCACTGATTAGGGTTTTCATTCTTCGTTTATTTTGACGGTTGATTTTGTTGAAAGAGTCAATGTTTGTTTTGATTTTGATAAAATTCATGTGGCATACACTCACTCCATTCCCTTTTGATCGATTTAACTTAATTGAGGCAGTGATTTTGTCGATTTTATGGATAATATTGTGAATTTCGTTGAATTTACTTTGTAATGGGTGATGAACTTACAAAACTAGGGTTTGCATTTCTTTTACTCGTCAGGTAAATTGCAATTTTGCAATTAGGGTGCTGAAGCTTTGGATCTGAATAATCTGTACATTTGGTACCAATCAGGTGCTCTAATGGCATCGAGACGCAATGTTAAATACTCTCGTCTTTCTGGGGATGAAGATGATGTAGATTACGATTATAGCGATGCTGATCACATAAGGAAAAGGGGATATGATCCTCGGTTTGATTACATGCCGAAATCTTTAGATAAAGTTCCATGGAAATCGATAATGTTAGCTATGTTCCTTCTCTTCCTTGGCTTGTTCCTTCTCTGTCTTTCCATTTTCATTCTCACTGGTCATATGGGCGGGGAGCGGAACCAAGCAATTGGTCTTTTAGCCCTTGGAGTTCTTACCTTCCTTCCAGGTATGTATGCATGTTTATGCTCTGTGGATTTTAATTTAGTCCTTTAGTTGATTAATTGTATGATTTGTATCTGTTGCAAGATCATGAGTGAAAGTTCTTCAAGTATAGTTTATCTCATATTTTGTCTGGTTATTGTTGTGACTGTTTTATGAAAGGAATGAGGAAAAGAATAGTACAAACTCATGAAGTGCCTTTTGAACTTGGAAATTGATCTTTCCATATAAGAAGATCCATAGGCTTGTATTTAGGTGAACAAGGATTTTAGTAATCATTTTCTTATAGGTTATGTCCAGTCCATAAGTTAAACAAGGATTTTGGGAATTTGCATTCTATAGTTTGTAGGAAGTGAACAACCAAGGGAGAAATATTCACCTCCTGAGTAAAAGCTAGTTGCTATTTGGGTTATAGTTGGATATTAATGAAAATTTAAAGACGGTGACATTGGGTGTGTTACAATTCACGAGTGATGATATCTCTCTCATCACTTCTATCCCTTGTAAGTAGGCTATTACCCATATTTTCTCAAGTAAGTTACACTATATATATATATATTTTATAAAATACCCGTCCAACTAAAATTGTGTATGGCTTTTGGCTTGTTTTTGGGAAATGTCAGGGAGGTTCCATTCATGTTGTCTTACCACCAAGAAAGCTACAAATCTGATTCACTTCATGCGTAATGAATGAAGTGATCAGATAACCCTTTTGCTGGTTACTACCTTAGTGCTTTCCGCCTTCACCCTCCCCCAGCGTCCAAATTTAGTCGATTTATTCGTAGTTGGTGAGATTGATCTACAATCTCTTGTCTTAATAACAGGAAAGTATTAGCTCCTACCACCAAGGTTGCACGGAAATGGAAACGCGGAAACGCGAAACGGGAAACGTCGATTCTCAAAATGTCGGAAACGTGGAAACGTCCCCACAAAAAAGTATTAAAAAAATATTAAAAAAACAGAAAATAATAAAGAAACGAAATCAAACAAAACATAAACAGAAAGCAAAGAACATAAAAAAACGAAATTAAACAGAAAATAAAAAGAAAAGAGAGGAGAGGAAGGAATGAGAAAAGAGAGGAGATGAAGAAATCAAAAAAAAAATTACTTGAGAAGAACCACTGGTTGCCGGAGAAGAAGCTTGAGAGTCGCCGGAGAAGAAGCTTGAGAGTCGCCGGAGAAGAAGCTTGAGAGTCGCCGGAGAAGAAGCTTGAGAGTTGCCGTCGCCGTCGCCGGAGAAGAGCTGGACAGCCGTTGGAGAGAAGAGCTGGACAGCCGTTGGAGAGAAGAGAGAGAAGGAAAGTGTCGGGTTAGTGAGGAAGTTAGGGTTTTTGAAAGAAAAAAAGATTTTTTTCTTTCTTTTTTGCTGGAAATCAGTAATTAACGTTTCCCGTGCATTTCGTTTTCTGTCCCGGTGTTTCGCGCGCGTTTCTTCGTCAATCCAGAGTTTCCCGTGCGTTTCGTTAGATGTCTAGCGTTTCGGACGTTTCGATGGCGTTTCTAAAGCGTTTCCGTTTCCGAAACGTTTTCGAAACGCGAAACGCGACCTGATTCACGTTTCGGTGCTTCATTGCCTACCACTCAAGTAAGAGTGTAAGACTAAACTAGTCTTGTCTCCCTTGGCTTATTCATTGTGTAAAATCAAAATCAAAACGATAACAATTGGTTCCTTCCCCCCTGTGAGGTGTAGGTAAGGTGATGAGAAGAGAGACTAGGTTTATTTGATGGTTTTATTGCAATACAATTGCCTTCAGTGTGTTTTCATGTGATATGTTACTGAATTTTTTACCCTAGGCAAATCTTTGTTGTCCCTCTTGTGGAGGTTCACTGGACCTTTGGTGGAGGCAGTTGGACTATCGCTTTCATGGCTTTCTCTGTCCAGTGCATACAAGCACGCATAAATGGAGAGGAACAAAGATAGAGAAAGAGGGTTTGCTTTTTGTTAGCATATCCTTCTTTCATCCATGTCACCTACAGCTTCCAAAATGTTTATTAAACCATTTCGTCATCATGTGAGCCCTTGATATAATCTGTGAGAAAGAATTTAACAAGTCAGTATAATAACCAAGAGCGTAGAAGAAAAGAGGTTAAATAGTTCAATGGTATTACATATATTATCAAGATCCTCCCCCCCCTCTCCCTCTTTCCTGGGTGCGCATAAGCTAAAAAACTCTAAGTTAAGCGTGTTTGGCTTAAAGAACAGGGTTGGGTAACATCCTAAGATACTTTGAGGGAGCTTGTGACTTGTGAGTGTCGACAAAGTATGCTAGAAACGCTTGCGGTTATTTGCATGCAAATCATTATAATCGTCAGCCAGAAAGCAGAGCATGTGACCTATTTATCAGAGCAACCCTACAATGAACCAAGGATATGACAGCCCAAGGGAGCCACATAGTAGAGGGAACGGTCTAGCTTGGATCGCAGTGTAGAATCCGTAAGTCGGTTAATATGTTGTTTTCCTCAAGTTGGGACTGTGTGACACCTAGTTTATGTGTGAACCCTTTTTTATGTGTACACTTGCATATTTAGATCCTTGCATTTAATAGATCAGATTGATGATAAAAATTTCAGGCATTGAGATAGTCAACCACACAATAGGACACATGAACGGGATTGGTATCTTTATTTTGCTATGTTCTAATTTTCCCTTAAGATTTGGTATTGCCTAAACCTTCTTCTTCTTCTTCTTCTTACTATTTTTCTCCCCCCCCCCCCCCCCCCCCCCCCCCCCCCGGGGTCATGTGAGCTCTAATTATTTTATGTGCTTTTCCTTCATCCTTTAGGCTATTTCCTTCTCTCTTATTTTGCAGTCCAGTTCCATTTTCTGGACAGGGTTGCATCAGGTAGCCCAGAGCTAAACCTATCATATAAATGAAATTGCCGGTAAACTCTTGAGGTTTTTATGCAAAGAAAAATAAGTGTAGCCTAACCAACCTGGTGAGATTATGCTTGATTTTGGTTTTTGCATAATCATAGCCACTTTGGCATACCCCTTTTATTTATATATTCTTTTTTCAAGTGCACAGAAACAGGCATAGATATTTGATTGCAGGCACTATAAAGAAACACTTACCACAGTGTAAGCTAAGATGATTGCTTTGTTGGTCAAGATAGAGGTAGACTTGGTGTAGAATGGATAGGTGGTTGAACAGTTTGCTAGCCAGTCCCCAATCCTTTGTTTACAGCCACTTTTACATCATTTGTGTTGTGTGGGAATCAATTAAGTTAATCTGTGGAAAGAACACTCCACGGTAGCCTTCACTTTATCTTAGAAGTTAGAATTCTCTTTGTTAATTTAAGATTATTGCTTAGTAACTTTAGGAAGATATTACATTTGGTGTACCATTGATAGGTGGTCGAACACTCGAACAAGTTACTGTCATTTTTACATGAGGTTGTGCGGAATTTGTTTAAGGTCGCCTGTGAGGTGGGAGAATGGCTGTCCTGCCTCCATAGTAGATTCAGTCAGTGACTTATGCTGTTTAACTTTGTCAAGGTTTCTAGCATTTTGCCTACTGGGTTCAAAAAAAGATGTGAAAGAAAAAGAGAAGGAAATGGAGGGACATATATATGACGTGACTTCTTCAATAGCATGGCTGCAGCCTGCACATGCAAAAGCCTTGTGTTTGATTGAAATGTTATTACATTTTCTATGACCGTATCTAAATTTTGCATGATGTGTGGCACTCTCTATCTCTCTCTTGCATGTGATAAGAATCTGTCTTAAACTGTTGTTGCAGGATTTTATGAGACTCGAATAGCTTATTATTCATGGAGGGGTGCTGCAGGCTATCGATTTGCTTCCATACCTGACTACTAAGTCTTCTCGTTCCAGAATGACAGAATGTCGTGCAGAGTTCATGCTCCTTCATTTATACGGGTATTTTGTTTTTCTTGATGCTATAGTTAATGTACAGAACACTAGCACCTAGGACTTTGGATCAGTTAATATGTCGTTGATTTCGTGAGTTCTAACTAGGTGTTAATTTCAACGCTAGCAGAGCATGAATCTACTAGTAATTATGTTATTTCTTTAGGGTTTTAACTAGGTGTTTATTTCATGCTGTGAAATGGCACCTCAACCAGGGTACTTGAGAGGCCTCTTGGGTCACTGTTGGTCCCTTGTATCATCGTAGTTGAAAATATCAACGGGACCTAAGGTTGTAACCCATGAAATTTGGGCGTTCGAGAGACTCCGTGATAAAGTTTTTTTTTACGCACCTTATCGCGAGGAGAATCCCTAGGAGACGTTGGATGCCCACGGGGTCGGTTATCGGGACCAAACATCTCTTGATGACCATTTTAGCATTGAGGCTAAAATTGGCCCTGGTTATTGTATCCGAAGTTGCCTTTGATAACCATTTTACTAACCACTCAGTATGAATTGAAACGCAACAATTTGAAGAATGGGAAATGACTTAAAAACCGTTGCCCAAAGAGGCATTAATTGAAACGCAATGCAACAGACCAAATTAAAGATTGCTACTGGGTAATCTCCATTGCTCGACACTAATACTTTCCCGTCCACCATTGTGACCTTTGTTGAGCTGATGTAAAACGAAAATCATAACCGCAACACATAAATTTACCAACCTCTAAGAAAACCATCAGGCCTTTTGCTCAAACTATCTAAAGAGAACCATCAGGCCTTGGTTCTCTCTGTATGCCATCCAGGTATCTAAATTTCATTCACTCATGATTGAGCAGGGGCTCCCACACTACAAGCATCCCGTGCAATATTATACAAAAAAAACTTGTATTACGAATTTTGCCCTAGGTGGGGTTCATAGTTACGCAATAATCTCTTGGTGCCTGTAATTCATTCAGGTCTTCAAACTTTGTGATTAACTAGTAAATAAAACTAAAACAACACCAAGGTGGCAGCGCCCAATGAGCGCCATGTCCCATGTCCCAGCGTTCATGTCCCATTGGTGAAATCGGAGTTGAGGGACTCGGATGACCGTCCCATGTGACCCCAAAGAAGTTTGGGAAAAATGGAAAACTTAGTCCCAGGAAACCGAGTCAGGCTATAATCCATGTTTTTTGGGCTTCCAAGAGGCCCAGAACGAAGGTGGATATTTTTGCACCACATCGCACGAGTCACCTTTAAGGAACACAAGAGGCCTCCGGGGTCCATTATGGGGCCCTGATAGGCCTGTAAGAGCGTTATTACTGAACACTAATGTAAGCGCCAAAACACCGAAGATATGGGTAATATCGAAGTTCGGAGATCCGGATGACCCTCCTGGAGCATCGAGGGTCCTCTAGGGTCATGATACAACCCCTCGGAAAAGTTTGGGAAAAAATGACACTCGGGCCCCCAGAAGCCGAAAATGAAGGCTATATCCATGTTTTTTGGGGCTTCCCGGAGGCCCCGGAACAAATGTGGATATTTTCGCACCACATCGCAAAAAAAACACCCCTAGGGGGCATGTGAGGCTCTCGGGGTCCCTTATCAGGTCCTTCATAGGAAGGACGTTTAACGGGACAGTGGTGTAAGAGTTGGAACACGAAAGACGAGGGGAATATCAAAGTTTGGGGATTCGGATGACCCTCTTGAGGCACCGAGGGTCATCTAGAGTCATGATAGACCCCCCGAAAAGTTTGGGTAAAAATGACACCCGGGCCTCGGGAAGCCTAAAAATAAGGCTATAATCCACGGTTTTTGGGCTTTCATGAGCCCTAGAACGAAGGTGGATATTTTCGCACCACATTGCACGAGTCACCCTTAAGGAACACAAGAGGCCTTCGGGTCCATTATGAAGCCCTTTGTAAGAGCGTTATTACGAGACACTAATGTAGGGGCCGAAACATCGAATGTATGGTTGATATCAAAGTTCGGTGATTCAAATGACCCTCCCGGGGCACAGTGGGTGCTCTTGGGTCATGACATACCCCTCAGAAAAGTTTGGGCAAAATTGATAATCGGGCCCCCGGAAGCCGAAAACAAAGCCTATAATCCACGTTTTTGGGCTTCTGGGAGGCCCCGAAATGAAAGTGAATATTTTCCCACCACATCGCAAAGAACACCCCTAGAAGACATGGGAGACCCTAGGGGTCGCTTATCAGGTCCTTGATAGTGGAAGGGCGTTTTACGGGACACTGATGTAAAAGTTGGAACACCAAAGACGGGGGTGATATCAAAGTTCGGGGATCCGGATGACCTTCCAGAGGAACCGAGAGTCATCTAGGGTCGTGATAGACCCCCCGATAATGTTTGGCAAAAAAGACACCCGAGTCTTGGGAAGCCTAAAAATAAGGCTATAATCCACTTTGTTTTGGGTTTCCAAGAGGTCCAGAACGAAGGTGGATATTTTCACCCCACATCGCATGGGTCACCCTTAAGAAACACAAGAGGCCTACGGGGTCCGTTATGGGGCCCCTGATAGGCTTGTAAGAGCTTGTTTACGGGATACTAATATAAGAGCCGGAACAACAAAGGTATGGGTGATATGGAAGTTCGGTGATCCGGATTACCCTTATGGGGCACCGAGGGTCCTCTAGGTTTATGATAAACCCTTCGGAAAACTTTGAGCAAAAATGACATTCGGGCCCTGGGAAGCCGAAAACGAAGGCTATAATCCATCTTTTTTGTGCTCCCAGGAGAACGAAGGTGGATATTTTAGAAACCGCATTGCATAAAACACCCCTCGGGGACATGGGAGGCCCTCGGGGTCGCTTATCAGGTCCTTAGTAGGCTTGGAAGGGTGTTTTACGGGATAGTGGTGTAAGAGTTGGAACACCAAAGACGGGGGTGATATCAAAGTTTGGGGATTCGGATGACCCTCTCGAGGCACCGAGGGTCATCTAGGGTCATGATTAGGCCTTGCAAACAGATCAGGTTGGGTCGGGTTCGCGTTCAACCCGACTGACCTGATTACTAAACAGGTTAGAAAACTCAACCCTAACCTGATCTGTTTAGTAAACAGGTAAAAAAAACCCAACCCTAACCTGATCTGTTACAGATCAGGTTGACCTGAATTGATCTGGGTAACCTGATTTTTTTTTGTACACTTTATACTTCTGTCAAAAACTCAAAATGAAGACCTGTTAGTGTTATACTAAAAATGATTAATAGAAGCTGGCAGAAACTCAAAGCAAGCTAACAGGAGTTGCATAATAATCCTAGAGTCATTCTCAAGCTCCAACAACAAACAACAAAGTCATCAAATATCAAGTCTCACAAAGTTAAAACCAATAAAGTCTATCCTACAAATTACAACCATTAAACTAGTGTTCAGAACTTCAAATCAAAGTTTTTGTGTTTGTTGCCTTGTTTTTAAGGCTCTCACCAGCAGCTTTAGATTGAGGCGTCGAGTCTAGCTCCTCATCAAAACTCAAATCTTCAATACATTAGGAAAAACCCTCCATCTACATGAAATCAAAAATCAAAAACTATAAGAAACCAAAAATGGGAACTTTTAAAGTCTGAACCCTAAAAAATGTAATCAAAATAACAAAACCTTAAGTATAAATTCACAAATCAGAAACCTAAATAAAACTAACAATTAAAGTACGATTTAAAAATAACAAAAATAAAAGTATTAAGTGAGAAATGATTAAATTTAATTTCAGTAGAGAGAAGAGATCTTCAACTGAAAATGAAAAAACTGAATCAGAAAATAAATAAATAAACAAAGTATAAAGAAAAAAAGAGAAATAATAATAACAAAACAAAAAAAGAAGACAAATTAGATAACAAAATAAGCATACATGTTGAATGAATGTTGGTCAAATTTTTGATGAAGTGATGAGTTGATGACAGAGGTAGAGATCGAGTGAGTGAGAGATCGATCGTGTGAGAGACTGAGAGAGTGAGCTAGAGACCAAAAGAATTGAAGAATGAGAGAGATGAAGAACAAGAGTAAGAGAAAAATCAGATCTGTAGTGGAGGAGAGAGATTAAGTAAGGAGGGTTTCATTTCCATTTAGAGAGTAAAGAGTAGTGAGAGAAAGTTTAATGAAAATGAAATGAACGACAATAATGAAATGAGATAGTTTCTAGGGTTTCTAAACTTTTTCACTTTTTGGGCCTTTTTGGGCTTGTTAGCCAGTCTTTTGTCTCACATTTTAATGGGTCCAGTATTTTTCATGTTTATGATTTACCCAATTTAATGGGTTGAACAGATCAGGTTCGGTTGATTAAAATCAGGTCAACCTGATCTGTGACCGGACCTGTTAAAATAATCAGGTTGAGCTGGTAGTTTTCTGGTCGGAAAGTTCAACCTGAACCTAACCCATTTAAGTTTTCGGGTCAATCAGGTCGACCCATTTAAAGTTTCGGGTCAAAAATCCCAACCCTAACCCACTTTTTCCGGGTTAGGTTCGGGTCGGATTATCGGGTCTGGTTATCGGGTCGGGTCAGCTTTTGCCAGGCCTAGTCATGATAGACCCCCCGAAAAAGTTTGGGTTAAAATGACACTCGGGTCTCTAAAAGCCTAAAAATAAGGCTATAATCCACCTTTTTTCGGCTTCTAGGAGGCCCAGAACGAAGGTAGATATTTTCGCACCACATCGCACGGGGCATCCTTAAGAAACACAAGAGGCTTCTAGGGTCTGTTATGGGCCCCTGATAAGCTTGTAAGAACGTTTTTACAGGATACTAATGTAAGGGCCGGAATAGCAAATATATGGGTGATATTGAAGTTTGGTGATCTGGATAACCCTCGTGGGGCTTCGAGGGTCCTGTAGGGTCATGATAGACCCCTCGGAAAAGTTTGGGCAAAAATGGCACTGCCAAGCTGAAAACGAAGGAGGCCGTGAAACGAAGGTGGATATTTTCGCATCACATCACACAGAACACACCTAGGGGACATGGGAGACCTGGGGTCGCTTATCAGGTCCTTCATAGGCTTGGATGGGCGTTTTGGGACACTGGTGTAAGACTTGGAACACCAAAGACGGGGGTGATATCAAAGTTCGGGAATTCGGATGACCCTCCTGAGGCACTAAGGGTCATCTAGGGTCATGATAGACCCCCCAAAAAAGTTTGGGAAAAATGACACCTGGGTCTCAGGATGCCTAAAAATAAGGCTATATAATCCACCTTTTTTGGGCTTTCGGGAGGCCCAGAACGAAGGTGGAAATTTTTGCACCACATCGCATGAGTCATCCTTTTTTGTTTAGATAAGAGAAAATTTTATTAATCAAATGGTATAGAATACAAGAATGTGGAGGATATGGTATCCTCAGTATAAAAAAGAAAACTATCTACACATCACACCAATGACGTTGAACTAGAGTCAACGGAACACTCTTAAAGGCGCCCGACGCCTTAGCCCAAAGAGAAGCCAAGTAAACTATGTGATCCCAAACATAATCAATAGTTTTCTCTGTCCCGAAAAAATTCCTAGAATTTCTCTTCGACCAAATACACCAAAGTAAAGCCATACAAGCACAACGCCACAACAACCTCCCCTCCTTACTCCTCCTCATCGCCACAAATCGTAACTGTAAGAATTCACCCACCTTGGCTGGACACACAAAGCTCTCCCCACACAGCAATCTAGCCCATAAACTCCGCGCAAAGTCACGGAGCACAAACAAATGCAGACACTCCTCCTCACTATGCCGACACATCACACAAAACCCCGGTAAAAAGGACCAACTAGGTCTCCTACGCTGCAGCATATCATAAGTGTTCACCCTACCTAGCACCAAAGTCCACACAAAAGCGCGCACCTTCAATGGAACCGTAGACTTCCAGTTAAAAGTAGATAACGGAAAGTGGGGAAACTGAGAGGGAAGGCTAATATGGTAAAGGAAGGAACACACGAATCACCCTTAAGGAACACAAGAGGCCTCCGGGGACTGTTATAGGGCCCTGATAGGCTTGTAAGAGCGTTTTTGCGGGGACAAAAATGTAGGAGCCGGAACACCAAAGGTATGGGTGATATCGAAGTTCGGTGATCCGGATGCCCTCCCGGGGCACCAAGGGTCCTCTAGGGTCATGGTAGACCCCTCGGAAAAGTTTGGGTAAAAATGATACTCGGGCCCTTGGAAGCCGAAAACAAAGGCTATAATCCACGTTTTTTGGGCTTCGAGTAGGCCGTGGAACGAAGGTGGATATTTTCGCACCACATCGCACAGAACACACCGTGGGAGACCCGGGGTCGCTTATCAGGTCCTTCATAGGCTTGGAAGCGCGTTTTACGGGACACTGGTGTAAGAGTTGGAACACTAAAGACGGGGGTGATATCAAAGTTCGGGGATTCGGATGACCCTCCCAAGGCACTGAGGGTTATCTAGGGTCATGATAGACCCCCCGAAAAAGTTTGGGAAAAAATGACACCTGGGTCTCGGGAAGCCTAAAAATAAGGCTATAATCCACCTTTTTTGGGCTTCCAGGAGGCCTAGAACGAAGGTGGATATTTTCGCACCAAATCGCACGGGTCACCCTTAAGGAACACAAGAGGCCTCCGGGGACTGTTATGGGGCCCTGATAGGCTTGTAAGAGCGTATTTGCTGGGACAAAAATGTAGGAGCCGGAACACCAAATGTATGGGTGATATCGAAGTTCGGTGATTCGGATGCCCTCCTGGGGCACCGAGGGTCCTCTAGGGTCATGGTAGACCCCTCGGAAAAGTTTGGGTAAAAGTGATATTGGGGCACCGGAAGCCGAAAACGAAGGCTATATAAATCCACGTTTTTTGAGGCTATAATCCTAGAACAAAGGTGGATATTTTCGCATCACATCGCATGAAACACCCCTACGGGATATGGGAGACCCTCCGGGTTTCTTATCAGGTCCTTTACAGACTGGGAAGGATGTTTTACGGACACCAAAGACGGGGGTGATATCAAAGTTCGGGGATCTGGATGACCATGTCGAGGCACCGAGGGTCATCTAGAGTCATGATAGACCCCCGAAAAAATTTGTGCAAAACTGACACCCGAGTCTCGGGAAGTCTAAAAATAAGGCTATAAATCCACCTTTTTTGGGCTTCAAGGAGGCCCAGAACGAATGAGGATATTTTCGCACCACATCGCACGAGTCACCCTTATAGAACACAAGAGGCCTCCGGGGTCCGTTATGGGGCCTTGATAGGCTTGTAGGAGCGTTTTTACAGGACATTAATGTAAGGGCCGGAACACCGAAGGTATGGGTGATATCGATGTTCAGTGATCCGGATGAACCTTCCTGGGCACCGAGGGTCCGCTAAAGTCATGATAGACCGTTCGGAAAAGTTTGGGAAAAAGTTGACACTTGGGCCTCCGCTAGTCGAAAACGAAGGCTATAATCCACATTTTTTTGGCTACCAGGAGTTCCCGGAACGAATGTGGAGATTTTCGTACCACATCGCACAGAACACCCCTAAGGGACATGGCAGACCCTCAGGGTCGCTTATCAGGTCCTTCATAGGTTTGGAAGGGCGTTTTACGGGACACTGGTGTAAGAGTTGCAACACCAAAGACGGGGGGTGATATCAAAGTTTGGGGATTCGGATGACCCTCCCTAGGCACCGAGGATCATTTAGGGTCATGATAAACCTCCCGAAAAAGTTTAGACAAAAATGACACCCGAATCTCGGAAAGTCTAAAATAAGGCTATAATCCACCATTTTTGGGCTTCCAGGAGGCCCAGAACTCAGGTGGATATTTTCGCACCACATCGCACGAGTCACCCTTAAGGAACACTAGAGGCTTCCGGAACGGACCCCTGATAGGCTTATAAGAGCATTTTTACAGGACACAAATGTTAGGGTCGAAACACCGAAGGTATGGGTGATATCGAAGTTTGGTGATTCGGATGATCCTTCCAGGGCACCAAAGATCCTCTAGGGTCATGATAGACTCGAACCCCCGGAAGCCGGAAATGAAGCCTATAATCCATTTTTTTTTTTGGGCTTCTGGGAGACCCCGGAACAAAAGTGGATACTTTGGCACCACATCGCACAGAACTCCCCTAGGGAACATGGGAGGCGCTCGGGGTCGCTTATCAGGTCCTTGATAGGCTTAGAAAGGCGTTTTACGGGACACTGGTGTAAGAGTTGGAACACCAAAGACGAGGGGGATATCAAAGTCCGGGGATCCGGATGACCCTCCCTAGGCACCGAGGGTAGACCTATCAATTCCCGACCCAACCCGAAAACCCGACCCGACCCGTTTTTTCAGGGTCCTCACACTGATTTTTCGACCCGAAACCCGGTTTGACCCGCAAAATAGAACAATTTGTAATTATAAATAAAAAGTTCAACTAAGTTATCCTAAAAAACCATATAAAAGTTTTTTTTGTGTTTTCATTAACTTTTTCTCTATATCTTTATTCTCTCAAAATGAGAAATTTTGCTCTTAACTACGCTCAAAAGGACGGAATTATATTGTACAACTTATTGAATAATTAAACAAAATATAAAAAATATCATATAGGTGTATATACATTCAAAAAACGTGAATAAAATACGTATGTAGTTAATACAAGTTATACATTAGAGTATATGTGTACAAATATACCGTTTGAAAACATAAATTGACTATATAACTGACGAATAAAATAAAATTTTTTGGGTCACCCGACACGGTGGGTCGACCTGAACCCGACAACAGTGGGTCAGGGTCAAGCATTTCTCAACCCGAACCCGTAATGACCCGACCCGCTAGTGACCCTAACCCGACATGACCCGACCCGAACCTGACCTGCCCGACCCAATTGACAGGTCTAACCGAGGGTCATCTAGGGTCATGATAGACCTCCTGAAAAGTTTGGGAAAAAATGACACCCGGGTCTCGGGAAGCCTAAAAATAAGGCTATAATCCACCTTTTTTGGGCTTCCATAAGGTCCAGAACGAAGGTGGATATTTTCGCACCACATCGCACGAGTCAACATTAAGGAACACAAGAGGACTCCGGAGTTCGTTATGGGTCCCTGATAGGCTTGTAAGAGCGTTTTTACGGTAAACTAATGTAAGGGCCCGAACACTGAAGGTATGTGTGATATCGAAGTTCGGTGATCCGAATGACCCTCACGGGGCACCGAGGGTCCTCTAGGGTCATTGTAGATCCCTCGGAAAAGTTTGGGCAAAAATGACACTTGGGCCCCTGAAAGCCAAAAATGAAGATCCACGTTTTGGGCTTCTGGGAGGCCTTGAAACGGAAGTGAATATTTTCGCACCACATCGCACAAAACACCTCTAGGAGACATGGGAGGCCATCGGGGTCGCTTATCAGATCCTTGATAGGCTTGGAAAAGCGTTTTACGAGACCCTGGTGTAAGAGTTAGAACACCAAAGACGGGGGTGATATCAAAGTTTGGGGATCCGGATGACCCTCCCGAGACACCGAGGGTCATCTAGGGTCATGATAGACCCCCTGAAAACGTTTGGGCAAAAATGACACTCTAGTCTCGGGAAACCTAAAACAAGGCTATAATCCACCTCTTTTGGGCTTCCAGGAGGCCCAAAACAAAGGTGGATATTTTCGCACAACATCGCACGGGTCACCCTTAAGGAACACAAGAGGCCTTCGAGGTTCGCTATGGGGCCCTGATAGGCTTGTATGAGCATTTTTACGTACACTAATGTAAGGGTCGGAACACCGAAGGTATGGGTGATATCTATGTTCAGTGATACGGATGACTCTCCAGGGGCATCGAGGGTCCTTTAGGGTCATGATAGACCCCTCGGAAAAGTTTGGGCAAAAATGACACTCGGGTCACCGGAAGTCAGAAAACAAAGTTTATATTCCACATTTTTTGGGCTTCCAGGAGGCCCCGGAACGAACGTGGATATTTTCGCACCACATCGCACAGAACACCCCTAGGGAATTTGGGAGAATCTCGGGGTCGTTTATCAGGTCCTTCATAGACTTGGAATGACGTTTTACGGGACACTGGTGTAAGAGTTGGAACACCAAAGACGACGGTGATATCAAAGTTCGGGGATCCGGATGACCCTCCGAAAAAGTTTGGGCAAAAATGACACCCGGGTCTCGGAAAACCCAAAAATTAGTTATAATCCAGTCTTTTGGGCTTTCGGAAAGCCTCGTAAGGAAGATGTATATTTTCGCACCACACGCACGGAATACCCCTAAGGGACATGGGACAAGGAGCTTATCCGGTCCGTGATAGGCTTGAAATAGAGTTTTACGGGGCATGGGTGATATCGAAGTTAGGGGATCCGGATGACTCTCTCGGTGCACCGAGGGTCCTCTAGGGTCATGGTAAAGAACCGGGAGAAGTTTGTGCAAAAATGACACCCGAGCCCCAGGAATGAAAAGCCGAAGGTGAATATTTTTGCACCACATCTCACGGAACACCCCTAAGGGACATGGGAACACCACATCTAATTATTTTATGTACTTTTCCTTCATCCTTTAGGCTATTTCCTTCTCTCTTGTTTTGCAGTCCAATTCCAGGGTTGCATCAGGTAGCCCAGAGCTAAACCTAACATATATATGAAATTGCCGGTAAACTCTTGAGGTTTTTATGCAAAGAAAAATAAAACCAACCTGGTGAGGTTATGCTTGATTTTGGTTTTTGCATAATCATAGCCACTTTGGCATAGCCCATTTATTTATTTATTATTTTTTCAAGTGCACAGAAACAGGCATAGATAATGATTGCAGGCACTATAAAGAAACACTCCACCACAGCGTAAGCTAAGATGATTGCTTTGTTGGTCTAGATAGAGGTAGACTTGGTGTAGAATGGATAGGTGGTTGAACAGTTTGCTAGCCAGTCCCAATCCTTTGTTTACAGCCACTTTTACATCATTTGTGTTGTGTGGGAATCAATTAAGTTAATCTGTGGAAAGAACACTCGCACCACATCGCACGAGACCCCCTTAGGGAACATAAGAGGCCACCTGGATCCGTTATCAGGTGTCTGATAGGCTTGTAAGCGCGTTTTTACGGGACACTAAAGTAAGGGCCAAAAAATCGAAGGTATAGGTGATATCGAAGTTCGGTGATGCGGCTAGCCCTTCCGGGACACCAAGAGTCCTATAGGGTCATGATACCCTCCCGGAGAAGTTTGGGCAGAAATGACACCTGGGTCCCTGGAAGCCGAAAACGAAGGCTATATAATCTACGTTTTTTGGGCTTCAAGGAGGCTCTGAAGCAAAAGTAGATATTTTCGCACCATATCGCACAGAACATACCTAGGGGACATGGGCTACCCTCGAGGTCACTTATTCGGTCTTTGATAGGCTTAGAAAGACGTTTTACGGGACACTGATGTAAGAGTTGGAAAAACAAAGGCGGGGGTGATATAAAAGTTCGGGGATCTGGATGACCCTCACGGGGCAGCGAGGTTCCTCTAGTGTCGTAATAGACCCCCCCAGAAGCAAAAATGACACCCGGGCCTCGGGATGCCGAAAAATAAGGTTATAATCTACTTTTTCTGGGCTTCCGGGAAGCCCCGGAACGAAGGTGTATATTTTCGCACCACATCTCACGGAACAAACCTAGGGGATAAGGGAGACCCTATAGGTCGCTTATCCGGTCCCTGATACGCTTGGAAAAGCGTTTTACGAGACAGTGGTGTAAGAGCCAGAACACCAAAGGCATGTGTGATATCGAAGTTAGGCGATGCAGATGACCCTCAAAGGGAACCCAAGGTCATCTAGGGTGATGATAAACCCCCCCCCAGAAATTTAGGCAGAAATGACAATCGGGCCCTGAGAAGGCGAAAACGAAGGCTATAATCCACATTTTTTGGCTTCCGGGAAGTCTCGGAACTAAAGTGGATATTTTCGCATCACATCGCACAGAATATCCCCAGGGGACATGGGAAACCCTCGGGGTTGTTATCCGGTCCTTGATAGGTTTGGAAGAGCGTTTTACGGGACACGAGTGTAAGAGTTGGAACACCAAAGACATGGGTGATATCAAAGTTCGGGGATCCGGATGCGCCTGCTAGAGCACCGAGAGTCTTTTAGGGTCATAATAGACCTCCCGAAAAAGTTTTGGCAAAAACGACACTCGGGCCTCGGGAGGCGGAAAAAGAAGGCTATACTCCACTTTTTTTGGCTTCCGGGAGGCCCCGGAACAAAAGTGGGTATTTTTGCACCACATCACACAGAACATTCCTAGGAGACAAGGGAAACCCTCGGGGTCGTTTATCCGGTCCTTGACAGGCTTGGAAGGGCGTTTTACGGGACATTGGTGTAAGAGTTGGACACCAAACGCATGGGTGATATAAAAATTCGGGGATCCGGATGACTCTCCAAGGTACAGAGGGTCCACTAGGGTCATGATAGATACCCCGGAGAAGTTTTGGCAAAAATGACACCCCGGTCCCCGGAAGCCGAAAACGAAGGCTATCCACGTATTTTGGGCTTCCAAGAGGCGTCAAAACGAAAGTAGATATTTTCGCACCACATCGCACAGAACATATCTAGGGGACATGAGAGACCCTCGAGGTTGCTTATATGGTCTTCGATTGGCTTAGAAGGGCGTTTTACGAAACACTGTTGTCAGAGTCGAAAAACCTAAGGCGGGGTGATATAAAAGTTTGGGGATCTGGATGACCCTCCCGGGGCAGCGAGGGTCCTCTTGAGTCGTAATAGACCACCTAGAAAAGTTCGAGCAAAAATGGCACTTGGAACTCGGGAAGTCGAAAAATAAGGTTATAATCCACGTTTTTTGGGCTTCGAGAAGCCCCAGAACGAAGGTGTATATTCTCGCTCCACATCATACGGAACAAGCCTAGGGGACATGGGAGACCCTTGAGGTCGCTTATCCGGTCCCTTATAGGCTTGTAAGAGCGTTTTATGGGACATTGGTGTAAGAGTCAGAACACCAAAGGCATGGGTGATATCAAAGTTAGGGGATCCGTATGACCCTCCCGGGGCATCCAGAGTCATCTAAGGTTATGATAAACCCTTCGAAGAAATTCAGGAAAAAATGATAATCAGACCTTGAGAAGCCGAAAACGAAGGCTATAAATCCACGTTTTTTGGCTTCCGTGAGGCCTTGGGACGAAAGTGGAGATTTTCGCATCACATCGCACAGAATATCCCTAGGGAACATAGGAATCCCTCGGGGTAGCTTATCCGGTTCTTGATAGGTTTGGAAAGGCGTTTTACGGGACATGGGTGTAAGAGTTGGAACACCAAAGGCATGGGTGATATCAAAGTTCGAGGATCTGAATGCCCCTCCCAGAGCAACGAGGTCCTCTAGGGTCATAATAGACCACCCGGAAAAGTTTTGGCAAAAACGACACTCTAGAAGTCTATAATCTACTTTTTTTTGCTTCCGAGAGGCCCCGGAACGAAAGTGGATATTTTCGCACCAGATCACACAGAACATCCCTAGGGACATGGGAAGCCATCACGGTCGCTCATCCGGTCCTTGATAGGCTTGGAAGATCGTTTTACTGGACATTGGTGTAAGAGTTGGAACACCAATGGCATGTGTGATATCAAAGTTCGGGGATCCGTATGACCCTCCCAGGTCATGATAGACCCCTTTGAGAGGTTTGGGCAAAAATGACACCCTGGTCCCCGGAAGCCGAAAACGAAGGCTAATCCACGTTTTTTGGGCTTTCGGTAGGCCCCGAAACAAAAGTGGATATTTTCCCACTACATCGCACAGAACATATCTAGGGGACATGGGAGGCCCTCGAGGTCGCTTATCCTGTCTTTGATAGGCTTAAAAGAGCGTTTTGCGGGACACTGGTGTAGAGTCGAAAAACCAAAGGCAGGGGTGATATAAAAGGTTGGGGATCTAGATGACCCTTACGGGGCAGAGAGGGTCCTTTAGGGTGGTAATAGACCCCCCCGGAAAAGTTTGATCAAAAATGACACCCGGGCCTTCGGAAGTCGAAAAATAAGGTTATAATCCATCTTTTTTTGGCTTCTGGGAAGCCACGGAACGAAGGTGTATATTTCCGCACCACATCACACTGAACAAACCTAGGGGACATGGGAGACTCTTGGAGTTGCTTATCTGGTCCCTGATTGGCTTGGAAGAGCGTTTTATGAGACAATAGTATAAGAGTCGGATCACCAAAGGCATAGGTGATATCGAAGTTAGAGATTCCAGATGACCCTCTCGGGGCACCCAGGGTCATCTAGGGTCATGATAAACCCTCCGGAGAAATTTAGGCTAAAATGACAATCGGGCCCTGGGAAGCCGAAAACGAAGACTATAATCCACGTTTTTTGGCTTTCAGGAGGCCTCGGAACGAAAGTGGATATTTTCACATCACATCGCACAGCACATCCCTAGGGGACATGGGAAGCCGTCGGAGTTGCTTATCCAGTCCTTGATAGGTTTGGAAGGGCGTTTTACGGGACACGGGTGTAAGAGTTGGAACACCAAATGCATGAATGATATAAAAGTTCGAGGATCCGAATACCCCTCCCAGGGCACCGAGGGTCCTTTAGGGTCATGAAAGACCCCCCGGAAAAGTTTTGGCAAAAATGACACCCGTGTCCCCGGTGTCCGAAAACGAAGGCTATAATCCACGATTTTTGGGCTTCCAGGAGGCGCAAAATGAAAGTGGAATTTTTCGCACCACATCACACAGGACATCCCTAGGAGACATAGGAAGGCCTCGCGGTCGCTTATTCGACCCTTGATAGGCTTGGAAGGGCATTTTACAGGACACTGGTGTAAGAGTTGGAACACTAATGGCATGGGTGATATAAAAGGTCAGGGATTCGGATGACCCTCCCAGGTCACCGAGTATCCTCTAGGGTCATGATAAATTCCCTGGAAAGGTTTGGGCAAAAATGACACTCGGGTCCCCGGAAGCCGAAAACGAAAGTTAAATCCACGTTTTTTGGGCTTGCAGGAGGCCCCGAAACGAAAGTAGATATTTTCGCATCACTTTGCAGAGAACATACCTAGGGGACATGGGAGGCCCTCGAGGTCGACTATCCGGTATTTGATAGGCTTAGAATAACGTTTTACGTGACACTGGTGTAAGAGTCGAAAAACCAAAGGCGGGGGTGATATAAAAGTTTGGGGATCTAGATGACCCTCCCAGGGCAGCGAGGGTCCTATAGGGTCGTAATAGAACCCCCGAAAAAGTTTGACCAAAAATGATACCCGGCCTCGAAAAGTCAAAAAATAAGTTTATAATACACGTTTTTTGGGCTTTGGGGAAGCCACAGAACGAAAGTGTATATTTTTGCACAACATTGCACGAACAAACCTAAGGGACATGGGAGACCCTTGGGGTCGCTAATCCGGTCTCTGATAGGCTTGGAATAACGTTTTACAGGACACTGGTGTGTAAGATTCGGAACACCAAAGGCATAGGTGATATCAAAGTTAAGGGATCTGGATGACCCTGCTAGGGCACCCAGAGTCATCTAGGGTCACGATAAACCCCCCGGAGAAATTTAGGCAAAAATGACAATCGGGCCCTCGGAAGTCAAAAACGAAGGCTATAATCCACTTTTTTGTCTTTCGGGAGGCCTCGGAACTAAAGTGGATATTTTCACATCACATCGCACAGAACATCCCTGGGGGACATGGAAAGCACTCGGGGTCGCTTATCCGGTCCTTTATAGATTTGGAAGGGCGTTTTACAGGACACGGTGGTAAGAGTTGGAACACCAAAGACATGGGTGATATCAAAGTTCGGGGATCCGAATACCCCTCCCAGGCACCGAGGGACCTCTAGGGTCATGATAGACCCCCCCAAGAAGTGTTGGCAAAAATGACACCCAGTCTCCCGGAAGCCGAAAACGAAGGCTATAATCCACGTTTTTTGCGCTTTCAGTAGGCCCCGAAACGAAAGTACATATTTTCGCACCACATCGCACAGAACATAGCTAGGGGATATTGGATACCCTCGAGGTCGCTTATTAGGTCTTTGATAGGCTTAGAAAGGCGTTTTACCGGTGTAAGAGTTGGAAAACCAAAAGGTAGGGTGACATAAATGTTCGGGATCTGGATGACCCTCCCGGGGCAGTGAGGTTCTACTAGGGTCGTAATAGACCCCTGGGAAAAGTTTTAGCAAAAACGACACCCATGCCTCGGGAAGTCGAAAAATAAGGTTATAATCCACGTTTTTTAGGCTTCCGGGAAGCCCCGGAACGAAGTTGCATATTTTCGCACAACATCGCACGGAACAAACCTAGGGGACATGGGAGACCCTTCGGGTCGCTAATCCGGTCTCTGATAAGCTTGGAAGAGCGTTTTACAGGACACTAGTGTAAAAGTCGGAACACCAAAGGCATAGGTGATATCGAAGTTAAGGGATCCGGATGACCCTCCCGGGGCACCCAGAGTCATCTAGGGTCATGATAAACCCCCCGGAGAAATTCAGGCAAAAATGACAATCGGACCCTAGGAAGCCGAAAACGAAGGCTATAATCCACGTTTTTTGGATTCCGGGAGGCCCCGAAACGAAACTGGATATTTTAACATCACATCGCACAGAACATCCCTAGGGGGCATGGGAAGCGCTCGGGGTTGCTCATCCGGTCTTTGATAGGTTTGGAAGGGCGTTTTACGGGACACGGGTGTAGGAGTTGGCTTCTGGGAGGCCCTGGAACGAAATAGGATATTTTCACATCACATCGCACAGAACATCCCTAGGGGAGATGGGAAGCATTCGGGATCGCTTATCCGGTCTTTGATAGGTTTGGAAGTGCATTTTACGGGACACGGGTGTAAGAGTTGGAACACTAAAGGCATGGGTGATATCAAAGTTCAGGAATCCCGATGATCCTTTCAGGGCACTGAGGGTTCTCTAGGATCATAATAAACCCCCCCAGGAAAGTTTGCGCAAAAATGACACCCATACCTCGGAAAGCCGAAATAGAAGGTTATAATCAACTTATTTGGGCTTCCGGAAAGCCCCTAAACGAAGGTGTATATTTTCACCCATGAACAAATTGTTTTTTTTTTTTTAATTAAGAATTAAATTAAATAGCTAATACCTGTGAATAATAAATAATAAATAAAAAAAATCTGTAACTTAATAATATTTTTGAAAATTTTGAGGTTGAACTTTTGGAAAATAATTATCTAAACTCTCAAAACCCAGTATGAGTTATACATTGGGCTTGTCTAGTTGTTTTAACTTCTAAATTTTATAAGGCACTTTAGTGGGTAGTTGCTTTAGAGAGGGCTTGTAAGCAAAGGAAGACAAGCGACGCAACATGAAGCGCCTACCATTATGAAAGTTATGCTTCTCATCGCAAGTGGATATTGTCGCACCACATCACACTTGACACCTCTCGGGTGAGTTATCGGGGCCTTAGTAGGCTTGAAACGCCTTTTATTGGACATCGGAGGCTAATCCACGGTTTTGGAGCATGCCTCACCACCACCCCGTCCCAGCAAACCTACTCCCAATCTCTCTACTATTATTTATTTTTTCTATATTTCAGCATAACTTTGTTAATTAAAAACTAAATTAAATAATTTAACATTCAAGTTGGTATAATTGTGCACAAAAACAATGTAAATCAATATATGGTATTAAGTTTAATGAAGTTTGAGGGATTATTTTGCAAAGAGAGGAGGTGTAGATACCAAATCGCAAAGAGAATTACGACGAACGTTACCAAAATGTGAATTGGTTGTAAACGATGTCGCAAAGATCCAGATACAAACGTTAAACATATGAAAAGGTACGAGATGAATTGATGACGTGTGGATTCATCATCTATTCAATAAAGAGGAATTAATTTTTTTTTTTTTGGCTCATCAATATTTGAGAGAAATTAGCTACTACTCAATTTTTCAAATTTGTACAAGCTGGGCAGTTCATGTACAACACGCTTATCGTGAGGCGAATATGACGGCAGACTGGCTAGCTAACTAAAGTTTCGAGAGCAACGAGGAGTTTCAAGAATATGAGGCACCCATTCCACGGATGATGAGTGTCCTATTTTGCTAATCTTGTTGGTAGGTTTATTTATTGTTTTATTGGGCTGGCATGCCCCCTTTTTTTCACAAAAAAAAATTTCGAATTTGTAATCTCTCAACTTGTGAGAATGAAAGGAAATGGATGAAGCAGTCATTAAAAATTTTATTATATTTTGTAACATCTGATTGTTGCTATTTTTTTTTTTTTTTTTCAATTTTTTTTACTTATCGTCACATGACATTCATTCAGTAGATCAGCCAATAATGTGGGAACTCTGTTTTAATCATTGGGTTATATAGATATAAATTTGTGGTTTTATAAGTTACTTTAATTTTACGTTTCACTTGCTTTCTTTGTTTTTTGTTTTTTTTTTTAGCTTGAATTATTTATAGTAATTTTGAAATATTGATGCTATGTAATTTATTAGATGACAACTGACAAGGCAATAAACAAGCCATGTCAAGCCATCTAGGTGGTTTCATTCATGTGGTCGCTATTTATTTGCTTGATGGCTTAAACTAATTATATATAGATTACAAGGTCTTGCATATTTAGTTTTTCTTTTTTTGGGTTTGACACGTTTCTCTTTAGGCGTGGCTGAGGGCACCTCCTAATATAAATCGGGTATTTCACTAATTAATTCGTGTAGATGTTTTCACGAGCTTTGAACTCATGACCTAGCGTACAAGAACATCTGAGATCATACAGGTCTATTATAGTTGTTGATTGAACACTTTAATAGTTCAGGTCCTTATTCCAATTTTTTGTGATATAATTTAGGTCCTTTTTTTGGTGGTTAACTCAAACACATGTGAGAACGTCTGAATGCATAAACCATTTGGATAAACAAATGGGAAATGCCAGAATCTCAATTCAACATTGTTATAGGCAACGTACAGCGCTATATGCACCCCTGAAAGGTGCATCAGAGACTCTAATTTGTTGCCTAACATCTTTTATTAGGCTTAAAGGACTTTAATCTACTCTTTAGATTTATGTATTTGTTTCTTTTCAAACACTAATAAGTTTCAAAAAAAACAAGTTTATAATTACTTATAGTAAATAAAGAAACAAAACATAAAGATACACATTTTGGACATTTAACAAAAACAATGGGAAATGAGTTGAGCCTCAGAATTGCAGAATAATAATAATCATGGACCAAAAGGGCCATTCAGTCCCGAAAGATGGTGTTAATTATTACTGATTTCATCAGAGGCAATCAAACAATACCCAAAATTGAAAAACATAGATTGAATCTTTAAGGGAAATGTATGCCTCATGGCCTGTCCAAAGAGATAAATGCAGCAACGACACTACCCAAGGTGATGGAATATGAGACCGTCTAACCAATGGAGAATCCTTTCGGACTCTTCTACATCCGATTGACTTTATTTGTGACGTTTTACTTTTGGGATTTGCAAATATAGAATTTAAATTTGCCCCAAGTAATTAAGTAATGGGATTATCGGATTAATCCCCGTCACATAAATCAAACAACAAAAATATCAAAAAAAAATCGGATTAAAATTGAAGGATCAGATTCAGAAACAATTCAAAACAACTTTTTTGAAAAACTTGAATAATTTTTTTTAGTTCTGCTCAGAAAATAGGAAATTTAATCTCACTGGTTAGCCTCCTAAGAAACAACCTCTGAAGTCTGACATGTGAAAAATTCCATATCATCACCGCAGAAAATCAAAAGACGTTCTTCAAACAAAAAAAAAACATAGTTGAGCTCTCATACAAAGTTGAATAGCTATCAACAAATCGATTTCAGAATAGCGTATATTGCCAATTGGCAGAGCAATCACCGAGCCGCAATACTAATTCGCCAATTAATACAAAAAATTGAAAAAAAAAAAGATTGAAGAGAATAATGCTAGCTGAGATTGAGATCAGAGTTGGTTAAGTTGTGTCTGTCACGGTTAATTCAGAAACACGGACCAATTGTTGTTCATCACATCTCACTGGTATCCTTTAATGAGAGAGAAAAACGAAAAACTTTCAAAATTTTCGACCAGAAACAAGAACAAGCAAAACTTCAAATCAAATTCAAAAATTAAAAAGAAGAACACCGATTGAAGAATGAAGAAGGAATCATCAGAGACTTAAATATAAGGAATCATGGAGATTTTCGCCTCTGTCATATTGTTGCAGTATTTTTCTCATCAGATGATTGCCACTTTTCACCTCCATTGTTTTCAATAAATCTACCTATAAACTTTCAAAACGAAAACAGAAATCAAAATCAAAATCAAAATCAAAATCAAAATCAAAAAAAGGGAGAAATCGGGGAAGAGAGAGAAGAGAACGAAGACACAAACGACTGCTCGACGGGAAGATGAAGATGGTGGTGAAGTATAATTTGCTGACCTGATTTTATAAAGCACTGTTAATTACGTATCTCAAACCCTAGATCGGACGGTCGCCGCTTTCCTGTTTCCTGTTTTCTTTTTTCTTTTTTTCTTTTCCTTTTTCTCTTAAAATGTTGTTGCTCTCAACGGGCCTCAAGGTAACGGATGGATTAACGAATAGCATAATATGGACTGTATACCTATACAATGTGTAGAGTACTAGTTTTTGACCCATACAATACACGGGATATCCAAGCTTTTTTTTTTATTTTTTTTATTTTAAGTACGCGTGCAATATCCCACAAACCACCAATTAGTTAATAATATATTGATTAGTAGTAAAGACTGGCTAGTTCATGAGAAAAATATTCTAGAAATACAAACCACATGTTAGTTTATTTTTTTTCTAGAAGTAGAAGTAAAAAATCAAAAAGTCTTGATTTTTTTCTTCGTGAAATTAATGGCAAGATTCGGTACTCAGACATCTTCTTTCAACTAAGTGTTGGGACCATATTTTTCCTAAATTGTGTCTTTCGTAAACTCTTAGAAGATAAATAAATACCATATAATGATCCTAAAACTATTATAAATAGTGATTCCTGAAATTTCTGTAAAAGTGATAATATCTCGTCTTTATGGAGTCTCAATAGACAATAACTTGTTTGTCATAGTACCATATTTCAAAATATAGTTATCAGATAATGTTTTACGCATGATTCAAACTTCAAATCCAATAAAATGTATGCTTGCTCTTGACCCTCTATTATTGAGTTTGGATTCGCTTCATTTAATTTGTTTTCATTTTGTGAATGGAGGGTTAGATCTTTTTCAACAAAATAAAAGGACGATTTGTAACCCTTCACTTATTAATATATATCTTCTGGGAGTAGACATGTTCCCAACCTGTCATTATTATTTTTATTTTCTGCTCATCTTGTACTCTTTCCTTCGATACATGACTCGTTGCAATATGAAACATATACATATGGATGTTGGTTAGAAATCATAATCGATAGAACATGCTACACTTAATCCCGACCAAAAAGTCAAACACATGTGTGTTTTGTTTAAATTCTAGCAGTGTACCCAGATACATGTTCATTGTTTAGTTTATTATTATTTTTTTCGATACGGAATTCATAACAATATGATATTTAAATACTAACACACAAATTCGACATCATCTTTTCCCCCCTATTCATAGAGAATAATAGACAATAAAATTGCCAAAATTCATTCGTGTTGAAGATACATTCTTTCTTTCTTTTTTGTTTTCCTCTTCTAAGATACAACCCATTTTGCTAAGGCCCCTAAAATTTAATATTTCATCTAATTTGACCGAATGCCCTACACTTATATAGTGAGAAACTTAAGTGTTCCTAATATGGTTAGTAACTTGCTTTTTTTGGTTACTCTTGGAAGGAAAATGGGCTGGACAGGCGCACTTAAAACTATGGGCTGGACTGTATGCCTATACGATGCATTGGGCCTGATGGATCTGTGTCAAGCCTAGAATCTCTGCCGTCAGCTATACAAATCTCTCTGTATATAAACACCTGCCAGACATTACACCTTCGTCATCACTTGGGCTGCCTTTGCAAGTTGCAGCTTGTAACCCTCAGCCGCAGGCGTAAATTCTCTGGAGTTTGTTCTGTTTTCGAAATTCAATCGCAAGTCTTTTTCTCTCTGAAATCTCTCTCTCTCTCTCTCTCTCTCTCTCTCTCTCTCTGTACATGCTTTGATTTGTGGCCTGGGATTTGCATACGCATAGTTTTCTGAGGTCCAAGTCAAATTCAATTTTTGTTTTTTCCTCTTTTACTCCTTTAATTGTTTTTGTCTTTGTTTGGATTTAGATGAGTTGAATTTGGGTGATTGTAAGAGAAGCGTAAGGGCAACAAATTAGAGTCTCTGATGCACCTTGTTAATGGTGCATATAGCGCTGTACGTTGCCTATAACTATTGTGGAATTGAGATTCTGGCATTTTCCATTTTTTTCAAAAGGTTTATGCATTCAGACGTTCCCACATTTACACCAATTTCTCTCTCCTAAATACTTCATATTTAGTCGAATTCTTACTTACAATTCGAAGGTTTGTTTAATTTTTGAAAAGAAAAGATATGGAGGTGATGATTATTTCCCCAGATGAACGACATTGAAATTACTGAGCGCTATTTAATTCTCATTTCTTGAGAATCAAGCCAGAATTCTGATCCGTGTCTTTTTTTCTTTCAATTTCAAGTTTTATTTGCTTAAAATGGGTATTGTGTTTAAGGTTCTATTATATGTGTTTAATTTAATAGGTTCAAGATAGATTTTATTATGAATAAAGGTTGAGATGGAAGTGATGACTATTTCCCCAGATGATCGAAGCTGATTAAACTGAGCTACCATTGATTCTCTTACCAGAATCCAAGCCAGTATTCTGATCCATTTCAACTGAACTCAACCCACATCCTAATGCATGCATTTGAAGAATTAACCCAAACGATTTTAATTAAAATTTATAATGGGTAAGATTAATCTTTACAGTTCAGGTCTAATTACTCACTGATTGGTTAATTAATCTTATAATATGGTGTTAATGCTCTAGTAAATCAAAAAGTCTAATGATGGACATCTAAAACCAATTGATATTGTTTTTGAGCAGCTTGTGATGATTTAATTTTATTGGAATTGGAATTGGAATTGAAATTGAAATCGGAATTACCATCTGAACTTGATGATACATTCTCTTTCTGAGGCTACATGCTAAGAGCTTTTACGTTTCGCCATGAGAGCTTGAGGTGCTATTCCTCCTTGGATGTCTGGAATTAACAAATTTTGTCCAAAATGTTTCGCTATAATGTTGGTCGGAATGTGGAATGGGGGGTATATGTTAAGATAACTAACTTATTGATGTGAAATTGAACACCATGAAAGGATTCGTTGATCATTTGAATATGGGTTTTGTCAAAAACCATCCACCAAAAGCATTTTATAAAAGTAAGAAAAATTCCGCATTAACACCTTTTTTTCTAACAAAAACATTAACTTTAACCAATTTCAGTAAAGTTAAACAAATTCAACAAAGTTAAACAAACCAATATACAAAGTAGTTATAAAAAACACTTAAATCAACAAGATTCAACAAAAATAGACAAAGTTCAACAAAGTTAAATAAAGTTCATCAAAAATAAATTTTCAATAATAAAATATAAACGTTTTTCAGTTGGGGAGAACAAACCACAAAGAAATGAATATCATAAGATTCATAACAAAGCGTCCAAGAGAACTAAAAAACTGAGGGCTTCATTGCACCTTAGATCAGCAACTTAAATCGGAGATTAATTCCATCTAGTCAAAAATAACATATAGCCAATGCCCATACTACGCAAAATTGACATCCACAACTGTGAAAAAGATTAAATCTATAAAACTACCATTGGTATTAAAATCCCAAAACAAGTGTAGAATCATAAATCTGACTGTAAAAAGCCTGTATGAGAGAATTGAGAAGCAAGCTCCGAACTGCTTCCCAGCAAAGCCAATAAGGCAATTTGCTTGAACAATCATGATCTATCCGACTCTTCACTTAACTTAGTAATACAAGGCAAGGAAAAACAGACCTCAAGAAAAAGTACATCTTCATCTCATCCTCTGCACTCAGCCTGTGTGATATATGATTCATCCAACAGTTCATGCAAAAAGCCACTTCAGGCATTGTCATTTGTCAACCTCAGAAACAATAATATATCCTTTCAAGGACAAGCTAAAGAGAACTCAAGAAAGGTATTACACGCAACGATATCTGAAATGTGTTGGAGTGGCTTAATTAATACTTAATTAAAAACCTCAAATTGAACTCTGAAAAATCTCAGAGGAGCAACATGTGCAGCAGATTAATAATTCGAATCTTATGCACTCACGGCTGCCTCAGTATTGTGTGGCTGGATTGAGGAGAATTGACAATTTGATTAATCTGAATCATCAAAAGTTTCCCCATCATCAGAAAGTTCATCGAAAGATCTTATATCAAGTTGGTAACGGAGAATTCCTCCTATGCCTCCAAAACCCCTGCAAAACTGTGATCCCTCTTGTGATTTGTTGGTGACAAACTCGAGAGAGCAACCAAAGTTCTTGTACTCATTAGCAAACCATTCCAACAATGATGTCTTTTCCTGGACCTCTAATTCAGCAGCAGTGGCAGGGTCACGGAAATTGCTCTGGTCACCCTCTTGGTCCTTGTTCAAATGTTTTATGATAATCTCAGCAGTTTGGCTGTTTTTCAGCACATATCTATTGATATCAAGATTTTCCCACACAATTAGTATCTCAACAGCCCCCATTTCCAAAGCCTTGAGCGTATCCTCAACACCAAAGACATACTTACCAGTATCCTGACTTATCTCCTCAAAGTATTTTCCAATCAATTTTTTCTCCTGAATGAACTTCACATTTGCAAGTATTTCAGCAGACAGTTCAATTGCCTGATTAAAACCATTCTCACCTCCATATGAAACATCCACCACATTTAGAATCTTGGCTGCCAGACGAGGATCAAACATATCAGACTGGCTGAGCTCAGTCTTAAAGTCTGCAGATCCAGCAAGTATAAGTCCTGAGACATTAGGCTGACTGGTAGCTGGATTAATGAAAAACTGAGTGGCCAGTTCCGCCGTCTTCCTCACATAGTTATGCCGCTTCTCCATTCGAAGACGAGCAAAACGTAATGCAGATTGCCCTCCTCTACCGTGCTTCTTTGGAAGATCAACCGTAAATTTGTGAAGCACCTCCCTGGTGTTTCCACTTAAAGTCCCAAAAAGGGTACCGTTACCATCCATGACAATAAAACCAAATTTATCATCAGACTCCAACAGTTCATTCAGTGCCTCTGTATGGAATTTGTTGTCACAGAGGTAGAGTGAGGCATTAATAGGCCTGAAAGGCTCAAAATCAATTGTCACCTTCTTTTCCTTCCCATCATCGGTTACAATTGTTCCAGTGTAGAGCACAAGTCCATTAGGAGGAACCTTGTTGTACAGCTTCAGCCTCTGCTGAGCAGATGTAATAGCTGCTAGAACAGATTGACGGTTAACCCTACTCTTGATGTTGGAAGCAGTTCCGTACTCATCACCCAACATCTTAGTAACACGAGAAACCTGATCACGAGGAGGCATGATAAGAGAAATCATGCTGGTTCCATTACCCCTTGCAGCTTCTAGTGCTTTAATCAACTTCTTAATCTTCCATATCTCAATGTTCTTGTCAGTCTCTTGGCTGTCTGACATTTTAACCCTCGGATATGAGCAAAATTACCTGCAAGAACCAATATCCCCTATCAGTTATATGAAAAACTAGCACCAAGAAATGATGCATAATTGCATATCATCGAGGGTGGAAGGCAAAAAATAT
Organism: Tetragonia tetragonoides; assembly: GCA_038025085.1. Taxonomy (NCBI): domain Eukaryota; kingdom Viridiplantae; phylum Streptophyta; class Magnoliopsida; order Caryophyllales; family Aizoaceae; genus Tetragonia; species Tetragonia tetragonoides. The sequence goes on from CM076139.1 coordinate 5,949,445, forward strand.
CTCAGCACTCGTGCACATATACATGAAGCACACAATGGAAGACCATAAATAGATCACATTTTAAGTCACTCACATTAGTTATATAATGATTGTAATCACTTTTGAACTGATATAATCAATTGTGAAATATCAACCCCAATAATTTACAACCTAGTTTCGCCACCTAAACAATGAAGAAAATAGTAACAAAAGAAAAAGTCAAGCAAAGTGGCACAGCACACTTTAAATGAGAAAACCGACAATTTTAGGGATAAACAAGAACCAGAGTCTCTAAAGATTTATGACGTTCTTTGGACATGTAAGGAGAAACCTGAATACAAGATGCACAATCCAAAAGAACATACTCCCTAATAGTTATAAGGCAGACTTGCATTATACACATTTGACAGCTACTATCAGATCAGGCATCGCAACAGATCTTGCTAAACTAGAACTAGATCAACAGAGCATCACAGAACCAGCCAATTAGATGGTTGTAGCCTTGTAGGGTCAGATTGGTTAAGAGGAAAGTTTTTATATAGATTGTAACTCTAGTTTTTCATTATTAGCAAGAAATTAACTTAAAAAAAATATTCTGAGATCAAATTATCTTAATCCAGCACTATGAAAAAAAAAGAAAAAAAGAAAAAAAGAAACCCCATTCAAGAACTTTGCAAGTAAACTCAGATGCTAAAGCGCAACTCTATTGCTTTCAGTCTACTTAATCCCTGATATCTCTTCTTATTGCCTTAAGTTCATTACTTTGCCCCCAAAGCTGAATCAGCAAACCTAAATTCCATTCAAACAAATACAAACCTAATTTTGCTGAAAACCATCATTAATATTAATATTAATATTTATTTGCATCAAATCACAAATAATCTAAAAGAGCATGTATATAATCGCTTTCCACTCTCGATATGGTTCATCACTATAGATTACTTATCGTTCTATTCAACATAACGAAGCAGATTTTCAATTCAAATCAAACGATGCTCATAATTCTAACTATACGGCAATACTAACAGCACTCAAGAACCAGATATGAAGTTTCTTTTCTTAATCAAATCAATATCATAATTGATCGATTCAAAACCTAAAATTGCTATTTATTATGATGGATTCAATACAAATCAATATCATGAATTAGATTAATGGGAGGGCGAAATCATACCTTAACGCTTTTTTGTTATTTTCGTCTTCAAATTGCTGGACGCTGCGCTGTTTAGGGTTTGCGATAACAAATCAGCTAAATGGATCTGAAGTGTTTCTTCTTGTCGCCTCAACGCGGGAAGCTATGAGATGCAAGGGAGAAAGAGAGAGAGAGAGAGAGAGAGAGAGAGAGAGAGAGAGAGAGCGGCTGCTAGGCAAGAAGAGGGGTTAGGGTTTCTGAATAACGTAGATATACTATAGTTTGTTTTGTTTTCTTCGGTTGTTCGATTTCTTTTTCTTATTTTTCCTAAATGATTTTATGAACAATTTTTCTAAAATAATAATACTAGGAGATGGGATATCCCCTCAAAAAAAATAAAATATAAATACTAGGATGGGATATTAAAAAGATTTGATGCCAATAATTCTAATTTCGGATTTTCGGATGAACATATGTATATAATCCTTTTATTGATTTAGAACGGGTTTGTAACGATTAATGTCCTTTGTAAAAGGTCTTTGGGGAAAAATAATAGATTATTTAGGTGAGTTAGAATTTTCTGTTGTATTGTTGTTGTACCGTCTCTCTTCTTTTCTGTAAATAGGGAGTTCGTACTGGGTAATTAGGAATTTATGTGTAAGAGAGATAGACAATTGTACAAGAACAACACCTTTGAGGATCTATACACCATTTTGGTCTCAAGAAGTCTCATTACGAAAAACTTACCATTGGATGACAAAGTCCTATTATTCAAGGTTAGAGCTCAAAAAGACGAGGTATCCAAGAGATCCTGGACGAAGGTGATTCTTGACAAATCATATTTCACGCAAATTTTTTTCTAATGAGAGTTATTAAATCTCTTTAGGTGAAATTTTTTTCTAGCGATCCACTTTTAAGAGTTGTAAAATTAGTATCTTGGGTAAATATGATATTAAAGATTTGGGGAAGGCCTCTTGAGGGCACTAGGGCTTCTTCAGGCTTGTTTCTTTCACGCAAATTCGTGTGACAAAATTCCATTGACTTTCAGTTAGATCGCACATGCCCTCCAAAGGTTATAACTCACGAAAACGAGCGCCCGAGAGGTCTTGAAATAAAGTAAGTATTTTAATCATATTAGACGAGCCATTTTAGAGACGTGGGAGGGGTCTAGGTATTTTGCCCCCAATAATCTTTAAAGAATCTTTACAAGTGAGTAAGTGACCCAGTTTCAAAGTTCTAATATAATTACCATGATTATTATGATGTTAGGGTAAACAACTTTCTTCATTTTTATGAAACGTGAGATTTCTCAAAAAATCCTATTTGTATATTTTATGTCAACCAAACCGCTAAATAATTTCTACTTTCTATTTTTAGTTTGATACTCTTTAAGTACAACTCTCTTTGCTTTTGTTTATCAAGCAAACCACCACTATATCTAACCAAGCTTTGGAGTCCTCATGTATTGAGTGTACCCTTGACGGTACTAGTTTTACGGCAGGAGATTTTGGAACGGAGGGAGTAGAAAACAAGTGGTAGATTGACAAATTTAGTACTGCTAGATCAGGCAACTCACCAGTCACCACCACAGCAAATGCCCAAATTTTCTTTCCAATTACAGAGGTGCTGTCATCCAAACAATGTGGTAGATTATCAAACTAGGCTGTCTTGACAAGAATAGTACCCCACAAACATGTCTTATAGACTTTGGAGCGGTCTGCGCGCGGAGTAATGTCAACAACATGGTACAAACCTTCTGCAATACCATGAACGGTACAATTACCTGTACGCTAATAGCAGTCCAAGAGTTGACAATACTTACAAAGTTAAGGCACCAATAAGAGGGAGCAATCATGCAAGGGGTACAAAGTAGCCACCCATGCCAGAGATGTTAGAAGAAAAATTGAAAACGGGCACTGCAACAGTGAGTGAAATTCCTAGTAACACTAGGATGTTTCCAACCTGTCTGCCTAGGCCTGATTTCGACCTCAGAAGCACTCCGCTTAGAAGCAAAACGAAAGCCACACCGTTGGCAGCCATTGCAACGCACCAACGGCTGGATTGACCTGAGCAAATGGACGATGAGGAGGAAGATATCTGCATGGCATTCTGGCCAGTTACCCCAACCAAGGTGAACAGCAACTCATCCTTGAACTGTTCAGGTTTCTGCGCAATTGTTTCGAGTATCTCCCTCATGGTCTTGCAGAAGTTTTTCACCATGTTACTAACATTATGCCCAACTACAAGAGATGTTTGTGGCCTATTATTTTCTTCAAGACAACCAAATTCAATTCGGATTTCAAAGGAATCTAACACTTCGTTTCGACGATGTGCCATTCCCATAGACAATGAAGAGTCCAACAAGGACTCTGGGATACATGAAGATGCCTTGGAGATCCCACGATCTGTACACACAAGGCGACCAAGCAGGCACCTTCGATGTTCAAACTTAACATCATCTGTTTGGCTATCCAAATCCAAAGGATCATGTGAAACACATACTTGTTAGGGAGAGTAAAGGTGGACAGAAGGAAGATTTAATCGTTTGTGCCATGAAGGAACATGAATTTAAGGAGACCACAAAAGATTTCTGGTATAATGTACAAAATACCATGGACCAATGACTCAAAATAGCGGAACAAGTTTATACAGTGGGTATGTGGGTGGCTTGCTGCTTTCCTTAGTGGGGCTGAGGAAGGTTTTAAAAGACCATATCATCATATTTTTCCAAGTCTCAAATTTAGTCAATCCAACACCCAATAAAATCAAGAATTGCCACATTTTATATAATACTGCATTTAACAGTTTAATTATTTAAAGAGAACGCTATCAGAATTAGATGTTTATACAAATCGATGGACTGCTAGCTCCAGTACACAATTTGGATGAAACAATGTGTTACTACAGGGTTTCATATTTTTCAAGTCAATAACTATCCTTAGAAAGGCTACAGTAATTGTAAGGGTTTAAATATAACAAATTCTTTATTTTTGCATCATTCTTGGTATGCAAGAATTAACATCCTACAAGATGAATCGACAGACGACGTCAGTGTGTGGAAAATTTACAAGAACCTACTTATTAGGATATGGTGGCACGAGCCATGCTCCATACCCAAAAATTGTGGATTAGTCTCATATGTCCCGTAAAACGCCCTTCCAAACCTATCTACTAATGATAATCTATCTCGGGGGTCTCCCATGTCCCCTAGAGGTGTCCCGGGCCATGTAATGTAAAAATATAAACCTTTTATTCCGGGGCCTTTCGGAAGCTCGAAAAATGTGGATTATAGCCTTCGGCTTTCGGCTTCCCGGGGCCCTGGCATCATTTTTGCACAAACATCTCCGGGGGTCCTATCATGACCCTAGAGGGCCCTCGGTGCCCAAGGAAGGTCATTCGGATTTCCGAACTTCGATATCACCCATGCTTTCGGTGTTCCGACCCTTACATTAGTGTCCCGTAAAAACGCCCTTACAAGCCTATTAGGGACCCGATAATGCACCATGTGGACCTCCCATGTGCCCTAGGGATGTCCTGTGCAATGTGGTGCGAAAATATACACATTCGTAACGGGGCCTCCGGAAAGCCCTAAAAATTTGGATTATAGCCTTTGGTTTTCGCTTTCTGGGGCATGAGTAGCATTTTTTCCCAAACTTCTCCGGGCACCCTATCATGACCCTAGAGGACCCTCGGCGCCCTGAGAGGGTCATCTGGATCCCCAAACTTCGATATCACCCATGCTTGATCGGTGTTCGGACCCTTACATTGGTGTCCCGTAAAAACGCTCTTACAAGTATATCAGGGAGCAGATAATCGACCCCGTGGGCCTCCCATGTTCCCAAAGAGTTTCCCGTGCGATGTGGTGCAAAAATATACACCTTTCTTTTCGGGGCCTCCCGGAAGCTCCAAAGACGTGGATTATAACCTTCGATTTTTGGCTTCCTGGGGTCTGGGTACCATTTTTTCCAAAACTTCTCCGGGGGCCCTATCATGACCCTAGAGGACCCTCGGTTCACCCAAGAGGGTCATCCGGATCCCCGAACTTCGATTTCACCCATGCTTTCGGTGTTCGGGCTCTTACCTCGGTGTCCCGTAAGACCATACAAGTATATGGAACAGATAACCGACCCTGGGGTCCACCCATGTTCCCTAAGGATTTCTCGTGCAATGGGGTGCAAAAATATACACCTTATTTTCGGGGCCTCACGGAAGCCCCCAAAACGTGGATTATACCCTTCGGTTTTTGGCTTCCTGGGGCCTGGGTACCATTTTTTCCAAAATTTATCCGGGGCCCCTATCATGACCCTAGAGGACCCTCGGTGCCCAAATAGGGTCATTCGGATCCCCAAACTTTGATATCACCCATGCTTTCAAAGTTCGGGCCATTACATTGGTGTCCCGTAAAAACGCCCTTACAAGTATATCAGGGAGCAGATAACCGACCCCGGGGGCCTCCAATGTTCCCTAAGGGTTTTCCGTGCGATGTGGTGCAAAAATATACACCTTATTTTCGGGACCTCACGGAAGCCCCAAAAAACGTGGATTATAACCTTCGATTTTTGGCTTCCTGGGGCCGGGTACCATTTTACCCCAAACATCTCCAGGGGCCCTATCATTACGCTAGCTAGAGGACCCTCGATGCCCTAATAGGGTCATCCGATTCCCCGAACTTTGATATTACCCATGCTTTCGGAGTTTGGGCCATTACATTGGTGTCCCGTAAAAACGCCCTTACAAGTATTTCAGGGAGCAGATAGCCGACCCCAGGGGCCTCCCATGTTCCCTAAAGGTTTCCCGTGCGATGTGGTGCAAAAATATACACCTTCCTAAACTTCTCCGGGGGCGTTATCATGACCCTAAAGGACCCTCGGTGCCCCGAGAGGGTCATTCGGATCCCCGAACTTCGATATCACCCATGCTTTCGGTGTTCGGGCCCATACATTGGTGTCCGTAAAAACGCCCTTACAAGTATATCAGGGAGCAGATAACCGACCCCGGGGGCCTCCCATGTTCCCCAAGGATTTCCCGTGCGATGTGGTGCAAAAATATACACCTTCGTTTCGGGGCCTCACAGATGCCCCAAAAACGTGGATTATAACCTCCGATTTTGGATTCTTGCGGCCTGGGTATCATTTTTTCCCAAACTTCTCTGGGGGCCCTATCATGATCCTAGAGGACCCTTCGTGCCCCAAGAGGGTCATCCGCATCCCCGAACTTCGATATCACCCATGCTTTCGGTGTTCGGGCCTTTACATTGGTGTCCCGTAAAAGCGCCAAGTATATCAGGAGCAGATAACCGACCCTGGGGGCCTCCCATGTTCCCTAAGGGTTTCCCATGCGATGTGGTGCAAAAATATACACCTTTTCGGGGCCTCCTGGAAGCCCCAAAAAGTGGATTATATAGCCTTCGATTTTTGGCTTCCTGGGGCCTAGGTACAATTTTTACCCAAACTTCTCCAGGGGCCCTATCATGGCCCTAGAGGACCCCGGTGCCCTGAGAGGGTCATCCGGATCCCCGAATTTCGATATCACCCATGCTTTCGGTGTTCAGGCCCTTACCTCGGTATCCCGTAAAAACGCCCTTACAAGTATATCAGGGAGCAGATAACCGACCTCGGGGGCTTCCCATGTTCTCTAAGGATTTCCCGTGCCATGTGGTGCAAAAATATACACCTTATTCTCGGGGCCTTACAGAAGCCCCAAAAACGTGGATTATAGCATTCGGTTTTTGGGTACCATTTATCCCAAACTTCTCCGGGGGCCTATCATGACCTTAGAGGACCCTCGGTGCCCCGAGAGGGTCATCCGGATCCCCGAACTTCAATATCACCCAATACCCATGTTTTTGATGTTCGGGCCCTTACATTAATGTCCCCTAAAAAAGCCCTTACAAGTATATCAGGGAGCAGATAACCGACCCTGGGGGCCTCCCATGTTCCCTAAGGATTTCCCGTGCGATGTGGTGTAGAAATATACACCTTTTTTCGAGGCCTCCCGGAAACTCAAAAAACGTGGATTATAGCCTTTGATTTTCAGCTTCCCGGGCCCAGTTGTCATTTTTGCCCAAACTTCTCCATGGGGTCTATTGTGACCCTAGAGGCCCTCTGGGTCCCGAACTCCGATTTCATCCATAGGACATGGGACCTGGGCGCTCGCTAGGACATGGGACATGGGCGCTCGCCGGGCGAGGGGACATGGGCGCTCGCAGGGCGCTGAAGCTGATACATAGGACATGGGCGCTCGCTGGGGGCTGGGACATGGGACAATAGGTATATAAGGGCAGGTTTAATAAGTGCCATTTTGTTTTCTTAAGGATGGAGTAACAACTAAACCACTGGCAGGACTGAATTTTCATACTGTTGGTTTGGTATTTGCATATTGGTGGATGATCCTCTAGGTTGTCTATGAAGGATTTCTGTAAACCATATGCACTTTTGTCAGCCATAATAATACTTCGTACATGTCTTCTAGCAGCAGTTCATCACGAAATTTGAAATGCGAACTGGAATTTGGTTATGTTGTTAAAGAATTACATTAAGCTGATGGTTGATTTTCTGTTTTCACTAAACTTTCGTCTCCATGGATTGGAGGATATGGTCTTTATTTTTTTCTAGGAATGCTACTGCTTTTAGAAGGGCATCTTATCTCGGGTGATTCAGATATTACCATTGAAATATCGAATAGGGTCTAGATTCGATATTACCATTGAAGCAGTGCTATGGTGCTACCACATCTCCAAGTGTTCATTTGAGTGAAAACTGAAAAGTGATGCTCTCATTTTCAGGACTAGAAGGTTTGTGAAGCAGGCAGTTAATTATCAGATGAACAAGTCTATTGTAATGTAACAAACAAGTGTTAGTTTGCATCCTCTTCCTTGTCTCTGTTCAGAGCAATTTAAAACTAGTCTAAATGGGATGAGTAATTGTTTTGGTTAGTAATTACACATTTGTAACACTACTCATAAAAATAAAGTTGATGAGGTGAATGTGAGCAAGGTAGAAGGATAATTTCCTCTCTGGAACAGGGAATCAACTCTCATTCAGTCCAACCTAATACAAATACATTGCTTAACAACCATCTATGGTACAGGAGGGAACAAGACGAGATCAACGTAGTTCTCATGGCCTGGAACAGATTAGACTATAACGAGGGTATTTTGATAGTTGTCGTGGTCTGCAATGTTCTTTGGTCCTTTTATCAGGAAGTTAGACGATAAGATCTACTAATTATCTATTTAGACTAAGGCATGTACAACTTTAGATAAATCAACATGAAAGATAGGGCTCTACATGCACAACAAAGCATTTGCAAGATAACTAGTATAGAAAAAGAGTCGAAGTAGGAAAGTTCAAATGCATACCTACATAGCGAAAGCCATATATAATTTTAGCATTGCTATAAATCTTCGGGAACAGATTCGTTGCATAGACTCCAGCTTCCATTTATATACCATTGATTAGAAAACTATTTCTGACAGCTTATCTACAAGTGAGAACTACTTCCTTGTCCTTCAATGCACTAACCTAGAAGAGAGCTTGTCTCCTTCATTTCTGCCCTCAACAAAGTAAGTTATATATACTACGTCCTCTATGCAGTAACCTAGAACTTAACCACCTAATCAAGTCAGCAACAATTACTATTACTAAATCCACCTTTGAAGCTTGGGTATGATCTCTTGTCTCTTCCCTATTTCTCAATACTTGTCCCGTTAGCTTGTGAAAGCCCTTGTTTCATCTCAGCATTATTATCTTTCACTTCCTCTTCTGGCTCCTTCACCTTTACTTCTTCAGTTGTCTTCTGACCCCCCTCTTGCTTTGCTCCCTCTTTAGGTTCCTTTGCCTTCGCCAAATCTTCAGCTTGTTTCTTCTTTATCTTCAGCTCCTCCCTCTTGATAGCATCTGATTTAGCTTCCTCAAGAGCGCGAATGAGATTGTCTAGACATCTCTCGGCATCTTGATTGGGGAACTTGGGCATGAGGTTCTCAGCAACATCAGCAGGGGTCATGTTAGTTTCCTCCAAGAGAGCTTCGATCACATCAAATTTCAGGTGTGCCTCAACCAACAAGTAGTTCTTGGCAAGCACTTTGAACCTTTCGAAGCCACAATAGGATAACTCGATATGCTTATCCATCCTTCCCGTCCTTATCAATGCTGGATCCAACTTCTTGACATAATTCATTGTGAAGACAATGATTCTCTCTCCCCCACAAGATGACCATATCCCATCAATGAAATTGAGCAGCCCAGAGAGTGAAACTTGCATCTTTCTTCGTGCCATGTGGGGTGGTTACCTTGCTGCGGCTGACCTTCTCATCCCTTTTCCCTGTAAGATTAATCGAGCAATCAATATCCTCTATCACAATTATTGACCTACTGTTCGTGTTGATCAAAAGCTTCTTCAACTTCGTATTGCCGCTCACTGCAGTGAGCTCAAGATCATACACATCATACTCCAAAAGGTTAGCCATGGCAGCTACCAATGTAGACTTCCAGTCCCTGGAGGGCCATAAAGCAAGTAACCCCGCTTCCACGCCTTCCCAATCCTCTTGTAAAACTCCTTACTCTTGCTAAAATTCAAAAGATCCTCAACAATCTCCCTCTTCTTTTCAGGCTCCATAGCTAACGAATCAAAACTCGCAGGATGATCAAACGTGACATGACTCCATCCACCTAATCCAGAAGTTTCATACCCAAGCGAGTTCAAATAGTCTCCTTGGCCTATTCCTCTCCAGAAACCTCTTACCCTCATTGATCACATGATCCAAATACTCCCCAGCAACTAAATCTCTATTCTTCCTATGATATGTTAACTTGTAACATCGCAATGGGGGTGATTCTCTTGTACCAGAAGCTTTTTTCTCCAATGCCCACCAAACTTTAACCCCATTAAACTTATCAGTAAACTCTTCAAACTCATCCATACTAAGGACCCGTTTCTCACCCCCAAGAGAAGACAAACGGAGCATCTTGGCATCCTTAGACCCATTCTCGCCTAGATAAGACTGCACATAACCGAATGTTTGGTCACGGACAAGGTGTTTGTTGGGAAACTCGTCAATAAAGAGGTGAATGTAAGGTGACAATACGTCGAACAGTTGGTGGGTGTAGCTGAAAATGTAACTGCGAAGCTTGTATGGTGCATATCGGCGAATGATGGACCATACAAACATAAGAATAGCAAATTTAGAGCTAATATTCGCCCATTTTGTAAGGGTCAGATTCTGATTAAACTTCGCCATTTTCTTGAAACCCTAGGTATGGATCATAACATAAACATGAAGCACAGATAGTCGAACCAATTTATAAGAATTTGGGTTTGGCCAATTGGGTAACAGAATCCCAACTCAATTACGACAAATAGAACATTACATTTTGCGAGAGAGAGAGAGAGAGAGTAGTTAGAAGATGAGAGAAATGAAAACTGGGTTGTGGTACTTGTGGAGAAAGGGAAATTGGGGAAACAGAGTTGATGAAACAGAGTTCTGTGGAGAAAGGGAAATTGGGGAAACAGAGTTGATGAAACAGAGTTCTGTACTCTATTTAGGGGACTCTGGGAGAGATGAATTGACTGAGGACTGAGAAGTAAGGGTCCACATTTGACTACAGAGTAAAGACTATGCAATTCTCATGCGGGTACTCATAATTTTTGTATGTACTCGCGTGCACAGAGTACCCTCTGGCAAGGCGGGGCGCGTGGATCTCATGTGTCGGCTCCCTAAGATATAAATACAGTTACCATTTTGGATGTGATCAATTTGGTCAGCTAATTGAGTTTAGAATAAGTCGCCTATTGTCTTCTCTTGGCATAACAAGAATCAAGAACTAGATTTACACCAAATAGCAGGACCGGAATATTTTGTTGCTCTACAGGTTTGCAATACACACAGCCCACAGGGGTCGTCTTATGTACAATGATATTTCCAAAAACAGTTTTCTTTAGACATCAATTATCATTAACTAACTTTAAACAATACAAAGCATGTAACAACACTCTTTAACAAGTGACGCAGTAAGCAGACGAGCAAAAAAAAAAGGTGACACAGTGAGCAAAGTAGAGAATGAAAACGGGTCACATTCAATCCATCCAATGTGCTTAGTACAGGAGGGAACTAGACAAGATCACTAGAGCTACTCTTTTGGAAGACTAAAGACAATAGCAAGGGTATTTCACTAGCTGCAATGATCTGCAGTGTTATAAAAACCTACATTAGCCATATGTAGCATCTTAAGAAATTAGCATTCCTGGATGCAGTAACCTATAACTTAGTTTAACATGAGCTAATTTATAGCTTGGCTATGATCTCTACCTGAATTCTCTGTACTCGTCCCATTAGCTTGTGGAAGCCCTTGATTCGTCTCAACATTCTCGTCTTTTACTTCCTCTTCTGGCTCCTTCACCTCTATTACTTCCTCAGTCTTCTGATCCTCCTCTTGTTTTGCCAGTTCCTCTGCCTTCGCCAACTCCTCTGCTTGTTTTTTCTGTATCTTCCGCTCCTCCTTCTTGGCGGCATCTGACTTAACTTTCTCAAGGGCACGAATGAGAGTATCTAGGCAACTATCAGTTTCTTCACTAGGGAACTTGGGCATGAGGTTCTCGGCAACATCAGCAGGCGTCATCTTAGTTTCCTCCATAAGAGCTTTGATCACATCAAACTTTGGATGATCCTCAACCAACAAGTAGTTCTTGGCAAGTACTTTAAACCCTTCAAAGCAACAATTAGATAACTCGATATACTTGTCCATCCTTCCTGTCCTTATCAATGCAGGGTCCAACTTCTTGACATAATTCGTCGTGAAGACAATGATTCTTTCTCCTCCACAAGATGACCATAACCCATCAATGAAGTTAAGCAGCCCGGAAAGAGTGAAACTTGAAGTTTCTTTCTTCTTGACATCTGTGGTTGTTGTTTTCTTGCCTTTCTCATCCCTATTCCCAGTAAGATTAACTGAGCAATCGATATCCTCTATCACGATTATTGATCTGTTATTCGTATTAATCAGAAGTTTCTTCAACTCCGTATTGTCCTTCACTGCAGTAAGCTCAAGATCATACACATCATAGTCCAACAATTTAGCCATAGCCGCGACTAATGTAGACTTTCCCGTCCCTGGAGGGCCATAAAGCAAGTAACCGCGCTTCCATGCCTTACCAATCCTCGAATAATAATCCTTGCTCTTACTAAAATTCAAAAGATCATCAACAATCTCTTTTTTCTTCCCTGGCTCCATAGCCAATGATTCAAAACTTGCAGGGTGATCAAACTCAACATGAGTCCATCCACCTCCAGGGTCCGCGGTATACTGTGGTTTAACCGAGTTCAAATAAAGCCTCCTTGGCCTATTCCTTTCTCTAATCCTCTTACCCTCATTAATCACATGATCTAAATACTTCCCTACAACTAGATTCCTATGCTTTCTATGAAAAGTTAGTTTGTAACTTCGAAACGTGGGCGATGTTCTTCTAGAGGGTATTTTTTTCTTCATCACCCACCAAACTGTAACACCATTAACCTTATCAGTCACCTCCACAAAATCGTCTATGCTAAGCACACGTTGTTCCTCTTTTCCCGACGTCGATTAACGGAACCTCTTGGCATCCTCAGACCCGTTCTCGCCTAGATAAGCATGTATACAAACGAATGTGTCGTTTTTAGTGAAGTGTGTTTCAGAGAACTCATCAATTGAGAGATGAATGTAAGGGGATAGTAGGTCGAAAAAGTGGCGGGTGTACCTAAAAAGAAAACGGCGAAGCTCGGAGGGTGCATATTGCTTAAGGATTGACCATACAAACATAAAGGTCGCAAGCTTAGAGCTAAAATCAGCCCACTTTGTTAGTGTCCAATGCTTCTTAGTATTATTATGCTTCGCCATGTTCTTGGTTTTTGAGAGAATAAGCCAAGTTAAGGTTGAATTCTTGAAGCACAAATACGTACTAAATTTATAGGAATTGATGTTTTGGTAATTAGACTAATAATTACCCTAATTACCATAAACCGTGTTGAGCTCAAATTCTTAACGTCTTAAATCTCAAAAGTAACAATACTGTATTTTCCTTCTAAAAAAATTATTAACCGACATTTCCTTATTTTTTTTATTCACGGCAGCTCAGTGTTGTGGGGAGAGCAAAATAATACTGCAAAATAATACTGCAAATCTGCAATGCTTTGAAAAGGAAAGAAGCTACAGAATATCAACAACCATATAAATTTTGGAATTATACATTGATAAAGTAACATACCGATACTCAAAGGAAGCAGAAATCTTAGCAAATATATTCCTCACATAACCAAAGATGAAAATCTATTTCAAAACGAACCAAATCCCTCGAAAAAGGACAATGCCCAAATATTTGGTCCGTCCCGAATTCGAAGGTGAGCCATGAGGGAACATATGGTACCAAAATGATTAAGTATGATTTATAAAGGCCGCTGTTATTGCCAGATCAAAAAATACTAATGCCAGATCATTAATTCTCTGAGTTGATAATTTAACCCTTCATATTAATTAGGCAACTTAAGTTAGGGCTTTGTTTACCCTTCCTTATTTACATTTTGTGTATCTATATATTTTAATCATAATGACAGCCAAAGAAAATCTTTCCAAAATTACAAAAAAGATTTTCATTCATACAAACTATCCAATAAATTAATAAAAAAACCATTGTATCATACATTTTGAACACAAAAGATCTAATAAAGTACAGTAGTTGAAATATAAGATTACGTTCATTTGCTTAGGCATGTAATTGATCATCAGCGGCAATCGACAAACAGAATTAATTATCAAATGCAAACGTTCATTTGCTTGATCATTCCCCCCCCCCCCCTTTTCTTTTCCACTACCATAGAGGATGCAATTAGAATTTGAGTAAAGAAAGGTACGCTACAGTGGCTATAACACGTGTATAAAAATAAAACGTATGGCAAGTTATATATCAGAAAAGATATGGAACATGGAAATTCAAAGAGCTAGATGAGAAATAAAAAGAGAGCAATATAATTGTGACGTAACATCCTCAATCTCCTTCCCAATTTTGTTGCTAAATTAGTGGAGTTGTTGGATCCCTAATTTTAATGTCCTTCCATAAATTTGTTTGTAAATAAAGCTAATCAAAGATATTGGAGAGAGAATATTTTTTTTTTGCCTTTTTAATATGAAGGGTTAAATTGACAACTCAAGAAATTAATGATCTGGCATTAGTATTTTATGACCTGGCAATAACAGCGGCCTTTATAAAACACAAAAATTTGTATAAAACAGTTTTTTCGTGACTTAAATGACTCTTACATTTTTAAATAGTGACCCCATTTTATTGTGAGTTAATCGTCCACAAGACTTTTATAATATAATAATATTTTAACAATTAATAAAATAAAAAAAACAAAAAAACTTTGTCAAACTAGATGTTATGTTATGTACCTATGTATGTAGTAATATAACAAAAATCAATATTCACCGTTTGGAATTGCTAGCATACCTTCTGGCTTTGGTCAAGCTTTTGGGAGATTATTACATGGTACGGGATCAATGCTCGATTGCTCGCACCTCCCACAAAGCAAATAGACCCCACAAATTCTCCCTCAAAAAAGTGACAACTTTGAGAGTTCGGTGATTCCGAATCATCTAATAATTTCTCAAAATTTTGAGTTTCCTACTTGGAGTGGCATCCAATCATAATCATGCACTACGATGAGGGAATTACAGGATATCTGCGTGTTATAAGGGGAGCAACAAGACAGACAAATTACAAGAGTAGAGTTTAAAGTTACAAGGAAGAACCAGAATAGCCTTTTAATCAGGGACTGGTTCAATTACAACATGATGGATGACCCAGCTCCTTAAACACACATATTTCAACAGACCCAGCCAACCCTACATAGATTATGAATACTCTCATCATTTTGGCAACAAAAATTAAGAGCAAGGCTAATCTAGAGACTTCGGCTACAGTTTCAGTTAACAGCTATTGTACACGGAACAAACGCCCGACCAATTCACCACCTCTCGTCCATATCTATGGATGTACGAATTGTGAAAAATGACTACTGAATCTACTAATCCTCTGCACCATGTCGCTCCCCAGCGGAAAATCATGAATAAGTTGCACAGCAGGAACCCCTCAACAATACCACGGATGAAATCCATAATAGTGATACGTAGAACTAAATATCTTCGTGGGCTCATTGTGAAACTCATCATTTTCATATATAATACAACTAACTCCCTAAGAAAAAGGAAAACTTCAGATCATTGGCGATTCCCATGAAAGAAATTGCCTTTTTGGAAGAATCACTACTCACCTTTGACATCATCACCCTTCACTAATGCACTGGGCCCATCTTCAAAACCGGAACCAGGTGCTAGTTCGTTAAGGTCGAGAAACCCTCTTTTTCCAAATCCGTCAATATCGTCTTGGCTCGGACTCTCCAACTTGGCTGGGGATTGGTTTTCTTCTTTCTCAACGTCCATGGTAGTGGACCGATCAACTTTCCTTCCAGGCTTTTCATCGTGACCCTCAAAATCCTGACTTTCCATTGAGTACTCTGCATTATCAGTTGCATCTGAATGCCTTTCAGATGCATTTGCGGTCCCATGCTTCATCGACTCGTTCTCAGACTCTGAACACTCATATTGCTGGTAGTTTACACGGTTTCTCGTAGACCGTTTACTACGCCTCAAGCCTATCTGACGCTCGTCAACTGATCTCAGTTTAGTTCCTCTGCGAGTCCGGCCCTCTGGTCTCTCAAACCTTGCTCTTGGTTGATCACTATCTTCACTGTTGCTTAGTAAGTCATCCTCTTCCTCTTCTTCTTCTTCTACCTCATCTTCTCCATTTTCCTCACTCCAATGGTACTCCTCATCTCCTTCCCCCTCGGAGCTGCTGGTTAGCTTCCTCTGTTTACTCCTCAAGTACTCATCATCATAGACGGCTTCTCCAACTATGTCGTCATCACTATCAAAGACTTGCTCATTGTCCGAAATACCTTCAACAAATTCTCGCTCTGAATATCTCTGAGGTCTTTGTCGCCTACGGTTACTACATTTGAGAAGTATTAAGTTGTTTGTCAGATGTTGGAACTTAAGAAAGGAAATTTTAGTAGCAAGCTAAAGTGTAGAGTATTAACCTCCGATCCAAAGGTCCAGATTTTTGATCCTCATCCATTTCATCATAATCAATGGGAGATGGGGGACTAAATGAGACATGTGGAGAGGCGTGTGAAGGGCCATTCCATCTACCATTCGCAGAAGGTTCAGATCTAGTACCTTCTCTTCTAACAGTAGGATCCGGGGATGACTGCTTGCGCCTGATTTAGGACATGCAATAAATAATTAGTCATCACATAAACATAAATATGGCTCTAAGGATAGCTATATTTGACATGAAATATATTTCTGTCATAAAAATTTCCATACTTGGTTACTTTGATAGCCTCATTGATTGAACGATCAAAATCATCTGCAAGCAATTAAAAAGATCAATCTCATTTAGATGAAAAAATAGTTTTTAATTGAAAAGAGAAGGAATATATATATACATAAGAGAACAAGGTAGCCTATATCTAGATTGGAAAAATACTACAAATATTCTCAAGCCAGAAGGCCCAGAACAAATAATTAAAAATATTCCATTATCCTAATATTCATAAACAGCAATCCCCCGAAAATGGCCTGCCACTCTCACAGTGGCATCCAAACAGACCTGTATCTGGATCTCTTTATATATGCACAGTTCAACTATCCAGATTCCAGAGGCTATCATGTTGAAAACTCATAATATTATCCTTATCATATCTCAAAGTCGAAAGAGTTCAACAACCTGCCTCAGTTACGAACTAATTTTTTTGGGCGAACACAAGTCACAAGACCACTTTTCTCATCCCATTGAGGCACTCCCTAAATGCCTCATGTATCTAGAAGCTAAATGTTATTGCTACCTGTTATTATTCACTAGCTTGGGATGCAAAGAGTACTAAGGTGTTTGTTGACCTGCACTCCAGACCATCACAGGCAAGACTCCTCATACAAAAGATAGCAACAAGCAAATTGTCGAAATTGATTGGACTGACCAGAAGCCAACAAACAACAAAACCTCATGTACATACAAAAGCCTCCCAAAACTGCTTTGAAACCGCTGCGCGTTTACTTAATGGTTCAGATTAATGAAAGTACTGATAATAACCTAGAGAATAGCACAAGGTTAGTACTTCAGGTGCAGTTATCGTATCCTTAGGCTCCCATATATAAAGCATTTCATTTGGAAACCTGAATTAATAGATTGCATATGCTTTACATAGAGGAAGTTGTGTGAGACCTTTGTCAGTGAAAGAATCGCACTCTGATAGCTTTGCTTGTCACATGAAGGCATAGAATGATTGTGGTAGAATACAAAATTATTCACGAGTTTCATCAATGTAAAATTAGTAATGTTCTTACCAAATGTGTAAGTAACAGGTTTTCTATCACGAAGGGAGCGGCCAGCAACAAGCCCATCCATGGCAACATAATTATCCAGGAGAAGAGCTTGCCTCTGTTGCTTTTTCAGTAACTTTTCTTTCCTCTGTATAGAAAAAAGCAGCAGAGAAAGAAATGGAAATATTATTCATAGCAGCATGCTTAATCTAAACCAAGTTAGGACTAAAGATGCATTCCACGTAAAGCGGAAACCAATGTCCCAAATAGAAGTTTGCTCTCCCTTAGTGAACAGGAAACAGCTAATACCTTGTGAACCTTCTCAACCTCGGGAAGCATATCATTCTTTAGCTTCTTCCCAAGGGAAGCTTCCGTTCTGTTTTTGCTCGAGAAAAGCTTTTCCTGCAGGCAGAAAACAAGGTTCAGAAAAGGAACCAAGGAACATGGTTTATTGAAAAATTCTTGCCAGAATGTAGTTATACAGCGGACCCGCAAATTTCTTTAGCAGTGTCCTTACAAAATACTCATTATGTCCCCACTCCACAGGTGTTCCCGTTATCATATAGTACTAAAGGACTTCAAATATTCTCCAGGTTAATCAGTGATTTCAGCGCA
Source organism: Tetragonia tetragonoides (assembly GCA_038025085.1). Taxonomy (NCBI): domain Eukaryota; kingdom Viridiplantae; phylum Streptophyta; class Magnoliopsida; order Caryophyllales; family Aizoaceae; genus Tetragonia; species Tetragonia tetragonoides. The sequence goes on from CM076139.1 coordinate 5,967,580, forward strand.
GAAAAGCTTACTCACTACAAATTATACACACACACACAGCTGCCAATAACTTGACACACATTACAAGGTAACCTACAAAATTATACGACTGAAGGAATGAAAGTTGACAATTATGTTAGACATATTTACACAACAAATTAACAGCAAGTCAATTTATAATCATCAAAACCAAATTGTTAGAGTGACTAGTGTGGCTATTCAGTTAGCCTTTGCAATATCCCTTCAGGTTTTCTGGCAAAGTAGGATAGAAAGAGAACCATCATTTGAATTTTTTTCCCTTCTATGCAGTTTAACTGTTCGAAACCAGGAGGGGTTCACTTTGTAGTTTGTAGTTAATACAAAGAGGTCCACCTTGACTGTACACTTTTTTTTTTAGATAAAATGAGTATCCAGAAATCCCATAGGCCCTGAAGTTAACGACCAGGAAAACCTCCAGTGGCCTTGAGGAGACTCAAACCTGGGACCCCTCTGGAACAAATCTCAGAGAGGTCTTACCAGCTGAGCTACCCACTCAGGGTTCCTTGACTATACACTCTCTTTACTGATTTTTATACTATACCATGTCCATGCCCTATCAATAAAAAATAAAAAATAAAGCAGAGGTCTCTTAATTTTGTCCAAATGGGTGTCTTAGTCTTTCTGGGGGGTTTTTTCTCCCTCACTTTTACTCCACCCTTCAAATGCTATGAATTTTTTTCCCTGCAACCACTTAGAAAAACATACATCCACGGATGAAAAACTCAAGATCCCTATGCCAACGAAAATAAGAAAAAGGACTACACAAAGTTTACTTATGAGAAGTCAACGCATCTATATGATGTCTCATCAAACAACAATTAGAACCAAAAGGAGAGGAGTTCTTTAGACCAAAATTCAATTGTCCATCCTCCCCATTAGATTCCACCAGTGTGAGAGTCTTACTCTAGGTTTACAGTTAACTGATTCGAGACGGCTTTCTTGACAGTAATGGTAAGGTAACGTCAAGAACGCAGTGATGAGACAAAGGTGTTTTTTTCAGTTATGTTTATAGCACTTTGGAGGATTTGTACACGACTATAATGACCAGGAAAGCTAAGCTTTTTGTTAACTCAACCTCTACTGCGGCAAAGAAGTAAGGACAGAGTCCTTGGGGGAGAATGCTGGTTAGGTTGAAAGAGTCATTCCTTGGGGAGCTGCCAAGGTACCTTGGCACACCTTCAACCACCAAGGGATTGCTTAAAATACAAATTCAACCTCTAATAGAGAGGATGACAAGCAAAATTTATTGTTGGTTTTCAAGGTTTCTCCCTTATGCTGGCGAACAGATTAAATTAAGTATATTCTTTTCAGCTTACGAACATATTGATTACTTACCAAAAAAAAATGAACTTCTGTATTTTGACAAACAGAATAACTCAGACAGCAAAGTGGAACTCCAACAATCCTGAAGAAAGAGAACCAGAGTAGTATCCAGCAGCAGATGCTGGCTGAGTTATTCCGGGGCGGGGGGGGAGGGGGGGGGGTTGTTCTTGGATTTGGCAAGCTGAGCATTCAACTTAAACTAGTATGAAGATCAGTCATACAATGACACCTCAAGCATTAAACTTGAGAGGAAGAAAATCCATGGAAAAGTATTCGAGCAGGAGCAGAGAAACTGTGCAAGTAACATACTAACATGCCATACTTCCGAACTGCAAGTGGGATAAAAGAAGATGAAAAAGGTGAAGTCAAATGAGGTCCAACATGCATGAGATTATTTCACATTTAGATGGCACAAGAACATGGGACAGGCAATGATAATCATGTCTAACCTTTCACATGGGTAGTGGGGCTAGGCGGCTAGCAATACTGTTACTAATCAAAATGTTATACCAAGATCAACACAAATTTCCCACTAGAAGCTTCTGAAGTTTAAGCATGCATAATCACTATAATCATTCCCCCAGTCATACACTATACCTTTGAGAATCGAGATGCATCCATTCACTAACAGTCTGTCAGCAATTGTTCATATGCTCTTTTATGTAGAACCTTAATGGGATGCAGTCAACAAAACAATCTGGAATTTCCCTTAAAAAGATAAAAGATGAAGCAATGAAACAACAGGTAATTCCATAACTTACAGAAACATCTAGAAATTCGTCCAGATTAGTTGCAACTGATTCCCACTCGTAAGATGTGCTAGGCAGGACATGAGACCCCTTTGTCTTCCCCTTTCTCACCTCGACTTTCTTCTCAACTTTCCTGATCTCCCGATATAGCCTATGGCCAATGAGTTCATCATCTTCGTACCTACAGAGACCAGTTAAACTTCAAACCTCAAAGTAATACAAAAATACTCATATCTATGTCAAAATACAACTTGCAACACAGCAAAAATGAGATGATCATTACACCAACAAAAAATTAAAAGATGTAATACAACAGCATCATCCATGACAATTAGATAATCACGTAATTAACGACAAGATTAGCTTCACTACCAATAGGAAATTCCATGTGAATCACCCCCAATCCGGTCTTTACGAAATGCTGAAAGCTGAACACCATGTTTGAGCGAATTATCAATATAACTCCTGATGTCATCTTGCTGCAGATTACAAGCAAAAACAACTAATGTAAACAGCTTTTAGAACAGAATCTGTAAAGAAATTTACATTGTCCCCAGGCAAAGCCAAATTAAATAAACAAAGATGTAAAAAGCTAAATATAAGTATAAATTGGTTACCCAGAATCAACTAACACAAATTGATCCTACCAGAGGATGAAGTCTTCGAAAGTGGGGCCAATGATAACAGATGGTGACCCTTTCCTATATGGCTATTTGCTCAAGCCTAATTAATTACCATGAAGATAAAACAGGAGCATTGTAGTGGAACTGGTGATGGCATGGTGATAACTGATAATGCTATTGACAACGACCTTATTTTTGGGAAGGGAAAAGACATCCAAAAGTTCAACTTTTAATTCTCATATGTCAGAGAACGATATCTCAAAGTGTGATCATTTAAATGTTCATCTGCTCCAAAATAGTGAACACGAATGCATTGAAGATAAGATGTGATGTTATTATGAGCAACAGTTGAACCATACATGTCACACCATACATTAGCTAGAAGAGGCTAGCCACTTTTACGTAGAACCATTAGAAAGACACGTGATTAGATGAGTGATACCTCAACACGAATATCGCACAGTGCTTTCAGAATCACCACACGGACCCCAGGATCAAGAGTCCTGTATGCTTCAATCTCAGCCCTATAGATCAAACCAGCTGACTGAGTTAGAAGCCAAAAAAAAAAAAAAAAAAAAAAAAAAAAAAAAAAAAAACAATTCGAAGTTTTACTCCAAAACTGACTTATTACCCACCCATGGGAAGCAACAATCGGTAACTCTCCTTCAGCAACCTGCAGCGACACATTTCCAAATATTAAGTCAATCCACCCGGAAACTGTATCATGACCAGCGAATACATAAAAGTAACTAAGCATGATAATTACCCACTGCCACCAGTCTCTCAGTTTTCTACATAATACAGTAACCCATGTGTCACGTCCGCAAGCCATTCTGGTAACTGGAGGAATTGCCTGACACAGAAGAAATTATATTAAGCTACTGAGAAAACAGGCAAAAGAGCACGTTACCAACCAAGAATACATTTTGACAAAACTAAATCGCTCATCGACATATAATCTCATTAAATTCCGTACCCCAAATCCAGTACAATCATGACTTCATGAGCAAAGAAGACACACTTGAGCAAATTCAGGAGCTCAATAACATATACCCACAACAAATTCTCACTTCTAAAACAATATCAACATTCAAAAACCACCATAGATGATCAACAATCTCTTTCACCTAATCTCAAGAGGGTCAGATTTTGACAAATGACCTACACCTCAGTCAAATTGCATTTAGCTTGCCCAATACCACATCACCTTCAGCCAAAGACACAATAATGTCATGTCCAGGTCATGTCATCTGTATTGAACACTCCCAGGTTACAATGTGCAGTGCTGTTGCATTCTCTCCTAAGAAGCGGCAGATTTATTTCCTTAACTTGAGATATATCCTTGCATCCTGTTTATAAACCAATAAAAGGACTCCAACTTCACAAGTTTTCACCTTAGACTAACAGATCCACGATAAATATTACGCTCTTATTGTTGTCAGGAAACCAGCAGCAAGCCAGCAACAATGTAGATGTAATAAGCAAAATCTTTATCCTTTCTCTGTTCGCCATGAGTTGAATGAGCAATAATACACAGTCCATTCAAGGTGACGTCAATAGATAATCATTTCTAACTTCAACTTACTCTTCTGACTCAATTATTTAAAATTCTATTTCTTGTTAAAACCATCAAATGTCTAAGAAAGAACACAGGTCAATTTTCCAGTTATGTCTCAACCTGAACAGCTACAAACTAAATAGTAACTATGCGCTTAGTTGTAAAATTCTGCTTAAATTTATAATTTCTGGAGAATTAGACACAAATATTAATACATGTCCTCCAATAAGGCTGAAATAGTCTCTACTAGCAATTTTTTGCATCATAATGGACTTAAGTCATATTTACCCATCGTAGTCAGAGTTGAGAAATTGACTTACTTCATTGTAACGATAAAAGAGAAATATTTTTACTTTAACAAGAATTTCTTAACATACAATCTTCAGCGCATATTTTGGGGTTAAGATCCATAGACTCTGTGAAGCTTGACCACTTAACTGCAGAACTTCATAAAATCATCTCTGTTTCCTTATAACCAAAATATGCATCCCAAACCAGCACTTGTTTGTATACACATAGTAGATTCAGTAATCTGATCAATAATTTAATATCATTAATTATATGCCTGTTTCACCAGAACAACTAACAAATTAGCTAATTCAGACCTACTACTCCTGAGACCGATATTATAAATTGTCACTCAAGCTAAACACTTGGGAATGGTAGGTAGTTCAATGATAATTTCAAATCTAGACTTATCCTAGGCCTCTTCTGGGTTACCACATAGGCACATAATAAGATAACTCTTCTAAAATCAGTAGCAATTCATGAAGAAAAGAGAGACCGCTAATAATGCAGGACTGCGTATCCTCCAACAAGTCAGTGAAAACCAAAAATCAGCCACCAGCTTAGTGCAGTTATTCCCCAACATGAAACGGACTCCAGTTCACATTTCAAATTCTGGCATGAGCTTGTTGCTAGAAGACATGCATTATTATAGCTCATTAACTGCCTATAATTTACAGAAATCCTTTTTAGCCAACCTGCAAGAGCATCCACCAATATGCAATACCAAGCCAACAAATATATCCATATCAGCCAAAAAGCTTACATTTACACTAACTTGCATAATACATACCTAAAGATGCAGACTTCAAAAAGCATATAACTCAAAGCACCAACCTTTAGCAGCGGGATGTGTATATCACCCAATGTACCATTGGGATTAAGCAATGCAGTCTCCAACTCCTCAGCACTGAACTCAACTGTAATGTTCAAAAGTGGCCTAAAAACCTAAACCCACAAACAGAAACACTTTTATCAAGCTCAAAACCACTTCAAACTCTAACAAAAGTAAAACAAACAAAAATCCAAACAAAAAGTGTTTCTCTTTTATATCTTAACTGACATGGAGGAAATTAAGTATTGAAGCCAATTCCCACATCGACCTCAAGTTCCACCGTGGCATTTGCTCAGGTGTAGGCACATTCACCAATGAAGTCACAACCTTACTACATTGCTCCCTCAACCCTTCCTCCTCCTCATACTCATCCTCAACTTCCTCCACCACCACCTTTTCTGCTTTCTCTCTCTTCACCGGCCTCGGCCTCCGCTCAATCACCGGAGGGTCGACATACTTGGCGGGACGGGTCGTGCAGGCCCGTATAGGTCTCTCTCTCCTAACTACAACATTATCATTACTACTATTATTACTCTCCTTTTTGCCATTTTTGCTACTCATGCTGCTAATACTGTCACTACCCAACTCCTTATTTGGTTCACCCTCAATTGGGTTGCTCTCTTTGATTTCTGGGTTTTCATTGATTTCGAGTTTCTGGGTATCTCCATTAGTATCTGGTTTGTCCTCAGACAAGTGGATCGGGGACGAAACTATGCCGTCCATTGTTGGAAGATCAAGAGGGTTAAAATTAGGGCTAATTAAGGTTGGGTTAGGCTAAAGATCATGACTTTACATTGAAGAAAAGGGGAAAAACCAAGTCAAGTGTTTGGGCACTAAGGAAAATGGGAAAAAAATCAGAAAAACCCAAGACCCAGAACACCATCTTCATCAAATAGCAAGTTTTAATCTTTGCTTGTGCATCTCCTGTGCCCTGTTTGGTTGCGGGAAAAACGAGGAGAGAGAAAGGAAAAGAATGGGAGGATGAAGAACAGAAACAAGACCCAAAATTTTGTGGGTTAAGAAGAATCTTGAGTAATTTTGTTTTTGGTTTCTGGGATTTTGATTTGGAGCTTAACCCTTTCTGTTTCTGGGTGTTTGTGGTAGTTTTTAATTATTTGGAGTGAAATTGAGTTTGTTTGTTGTTTGTGGTGTTTCACTGAAATTTGTTATTTGGGTTTTTTTATGGTTAGAAAATTGAGAGAATGAAGGGTTTGGTTTTTAGGGCAACTGGGAAAAAAGTAAGGAGCCTTCAGGATGACGAAGGCAGGATGAGAGGAGAGGGGGAGGGTTTCCTCTTTCCTAGTTTCTACGGGCTCTTTTCTCTCGTTTTTCTTTTGTGTTTTCACTTTTTGTTTTCTTTTTGTTTTTCTTTTTTCTGTTCCCTTTGTTTTTCTCTGCTCTATTAAGGATTTTAAATATTTCCTATTGGCGCAAAAGACCATTAATGTCTTATCAAAAAAAAAAAAACATTAATGAGTTTCAATCTGCTTAAGTAGACAAAGATATTTCAGCTCTATTTGATTTTTTTATTTTAAATATCTACCCACATTGTTTGTTGTATTATAGTTCTACATATTATGATTAGTCATACTGTAAACTTTAATCTATATTTGACCGAGTTCTTAGAAAACGATTATTAGCCTAATAGCCTTTTATTAACAAACTTGAGAATACTCTGTTATTAAGATCTTCTACCAAATATTACCATAGTCGACAATGGATCGAAATGAACTAAGTACATCAAAATCTTTTTGAAACAAAATCTGGGTGGCCTATGTCCCAGCGGCCATGTCCCATGGGTGAAATCGGACTTCGGAAAATCAGATGACTGTCCTAAGGCGTCGGAGGTCCTCTAGGGTGACGATAGACCCCCCGGAGAAGTTTGGGCAAAAACGAAAATCGGGCCCCGGAAAGCCGAAATTCAAAGGCTATAATCCACGTTTTTTGGGCTTCCGGAAGGCCCCGCAACGAATGTGGATATTTTCGCACCACATCACACAGGACACCATTAGGGACATAAGAGGCCATAGGGGTTCGTTATCGGGTCCCTGATAGGCGTGTAAGGGCGTTTTTACGGGACACCAATGTAAAGGGGCGAAACACAAAGGCATGAGTGATATCAAATTAAAGTTTGGGGATGGGGATGACCCTCCCAGGAAATCGAGGGTCCTCTAGGGTCATGATAGACCTCCCGGAGAAGTTTGGGTGAAATTGACATTCGGGTTCCCGGAAGCCGAAAACGAAGGCTATAATCCACATTTTTTTGGCTTACAGAAGGCCCCGGAATGAAGATGGATATTTTTGCACCAAATCGCACTAAACACCCCTAGGGGACATGAAAGGCCCTTGGGGTCACTTATCCGGTCCCTGATAGGCTTGGAAGGGCGTTTTACGGGACATTGGTGTAAGAGTCGAAACACCAAAGTTATGAGTGATATCAAAGTTCGGGGATCCGGATGACGCTCCGGGGGCACCGAGGGTTCTCTAGGGTCATGATATACCCCCCCAAAAAATTTGGCAAAAATGACACCCGGGTCCCGGGAAACCGAAAACGAAGGCTATAATCCACGTTTTTTGGGCTTCTGGGAGCCTCGGAACGAAGGTGGATATTTTCGCACCACATCGCACGGAACACCCCTAGAGGACATTGGAGGCCTTAGAGTCGCTTATTTGGTCCCTGATAGACTTGGAAGGGCATTTAAAGAGACACTGACGTAAAAGTCGAAATACCAAAGGCATGGTTGATTTCGAAGTTCGGGGATTCGGATGACCTTCCCGGGGCACCGAAGGTCCTCTAGGGTCATGATAGACCCCCCGGAGAAGTTTGGGCAAAACTGACACCCGAGCCCTGGGAAGCCGAAAACAAAGGCTATAATCCACGTTTTTTGAGCTCCCGGGAAGCCCCAAAACGTAGGTAAATATTTTTGCACCACATCGCACAGGACATCTGTAGAGGACATGGGAGACCCCTGGGTTAGGTTATTGGGTACTTGGTAGGCTTGAAGGGCCTCTTACTGTACATCGGGGGCTAATCCTCGGTTTTTGGGTACCGAGCGTGGCTCCCCACCACCCAGTGTCATCAAACCTACTGCCAAGCCATCTATACTATTATAGTAAGGTCTCATAATTTTTCCCAATTTTTTTGAAGTGATTTCTAATTTTTTTGATATTTTTTCTATTTTGCAGCGTATTTTTAAATTAAAAATTAAATTAAATTAAATAGCTACAACCTATGAGAAATAAAAAAAAAATATTTCCATAACTTAATAATATGCTAGAAAAGTTTGAGGTGACACTTTTGGAAAATAATTCTCCAAACTCTCAAAATCTCAGTATGAAAGTTATGCGTTGGGCATATATACTCTTGTTAGAAACACTAAACCTTATAAGAATCTTTAGTGGGTAGTTGCTTGAGAGAGGGCTTGTGGGCGAAGAAAGGCAAGCGACGCGACATGAAACTCCTACCATTATGAAAGTTATGGATTGAGCATGCCTACTCCACGGTTTTTTGCTATACTGATGAAGTTTGAAAATTTTAACTAAAAACTACAATTATTATAAAGTAATCAAATTGAATGCACGAACGTTGAACATATGGGAAGGTAGGAGATTAATTGATGATGTGTGGTTTTATCATCTATTCATGAGAGAGGAATCAATTATTATTATTATTATTATTATTATTATTATTATTATTATTATTATTATTATTATTATTATTATTATTATTATTATTATTATTATTATTATTATTATTATTATAATTTTTAATTTTTATTTGGCTCATCAATATGTGATGAATGAATAATTAAACTCCATTATGTTTTTGTAACGTCTGATTGTTGCTACTTTTTCTTCTTTTTTCTTTTATTTTTACTAGTCATGAGTCACATGACACGTCATAAGTAAATTGACACATTATCCAATAATTCAACGACTGATATGGCGGGTTATAGTTTAATCATTGCGTTTTAATCTAATTATATAGATGTGTTCTCTTTATATGGTCTGTGTTAATTTTGGCATCAATGTCAGTCTAGGTCTAGCAAAACCAACAATATTGTGATACAAGATATCCATCAAGTTAGAGATGGAAGCATTAAATTCGCCAAAGATTTCTTGCGTGTTGAAGTTCTAGTTAGCAAATCAATCCATAACAAAGTTCACCTCATGATATACATGTTGAATTCCAAACTGCTACTAGTTATCGTTTATGAGATCTTGGTGACATTCTATTAAGAAATAATATGGAGATTTAGCACTCAAGCATTTGGATTCTCTTAACAGTTTGCAAGTCATGCAAAAGAACAAGAAATTCTGCGTTCAAAGAAATAAACATATCCAACTTAATGGTATACGCTTTCTTAAATTCCCTCATATCAAATATGGAGATACCACCATTATTAACCGCATTTAGGTTCCATTTAAAGGCCCTATTTGTATGTAATTCAATTCAGCATGTGTTTAGAGTTGTCTAACGAATATAAGTATTAGTTCGAGGCCTTTTAACGCCAATTGTGAGTTCCATTCTCTTCGGTACAGTCGACACCTTCCTAAAATATTCATTATTCGCCATGGCTACTATGCAACTGAACAAGTTGATCATTTCTTTCTATACTCTTATGTCATAGACAAGGATGGGGACTATGGATGAAAGGAGTCAGGGAGCGCAAATAAAAGGAGCAACTTCTCGTATTTTCTAAGTTAATAACCCGATTTTACAAAGTTAAACATCCCTTGTTTGACAAAACGTTTTTGTAGGAGTATTTATTTGGCATGTTCATCAAAAACAATCTAATTTCTAAAACCAATTCGATAAGGTTGCTCTGTTAATGAGTCATCCCTCGAGTAGGTCATGACAAGCCCTAGTCGGTGATGCGTTTGGAAGCTCCAACTCCAAAACGGTCCTAGCCGATGAATGCTAAGAGTCTAGGAGAGAGAGGGATGAAAAAAGCAGAAAGGTTCATATCTAAGTTTATACTTGGAGTTTGTTTATAGGATTAACATATGATAAGGTGGATGAGTGAGGAAGTAGGAGAGAAGGATGACGAGTGAGTGAACCAAATGTGGTTTACCAATATTCATGGTCTAAGAATCAATTGTTTGATTTGATTAGAAGGGGAAAAAAAAGCCAAAAGAAAAAGAAAAACAAGGGTCGTAGCCCATATGAGTAGGACCATTGCCGATGGACCATAGCGGTTGAACTTGTGTGTTGTTTCATTTGGGCCTAACAACCTCAACCCTGAAACTTCAGCACTGAATACCCATAGTCATAAGCCATAACACGGCCACACCACCTGAAGTCCTAAACCCTAAACCTCAGTTCACAAACCAGGGCCTCTTCTCCCCTAGTTATGATGATTTTGATGATGATACAAACAACCATAGACAGCGTACACTTTTTTACTTGGTTGAATTATTTGGCAGATTGTTGCTTCTTTGTAGGATCAAAAGAATGACAATTGAAGAGGAACGTTCTTACTACAAGACTATTATCTTTCGAGGTTTTTGAAGTGAATGTGGAGAATATAATGGAGATGCTAAGAAAGTGCACAATTTTGAAGATAGGGCTGTTTTTGTAGGGAGTAATTCTTCTTCTTCTGTCAAAGCATCTCCTGGCCATGGTTGTAAGCCTAATTGTATTTATTACCCCGGTGATTATAGGAAGCTCTACTACGAAGCCTGACGCTCAAGAAGATGTAACAGTCGGGGCAAGGATAGTGGTATTTACAACTTAACAACTAGGAAATTCGAGAGTTGTACTAATTACCATGGTTCATTATTTGTGAGTGTGAGTGATTTTACACCCCAAGCTATGTGGCTCGAGTCCCCTACTTCTTCAATATAATCCACCAATTTTGATTGCCATATGTTCATGTCTTTGTACTTCCAAGATTTCATATACCCTTTAATTTGTACTTCAGCAATTGATGAAATTTATTCTATGTTTCTTGGAAATTGTCCATAATATGCATATATGTTAAGCTAAGCAATTTGTAGTTGTTTAAAATAATCAGGGAGACTAATTCAGGTAAAGCATGATCATGTTAGTTGGTGACAAAGTGACAATGGTTCAATCTCGAACCTGTAAGTACTCATCTTTTTACAGTTCACTTTACAGTTTAATATGATTTTGAAGGAGCTTTTCCATCTGTCAACCATTTTCCTTGGTTTTGGGTCAGATTTTGTGATGTCATTTTAACTTATTGGAGTTTCCATTAGTCAGGTATTCATGTTCGAAAGGATACCATAATCTTCTGGTATAAGTAACTGCTTGCAATTTCTCTGTTGGTCCTATTCGCAAAGATAAATTCTGTTTATTTCAGCTGCCTGCAGCTGATCTAACAATAAAACAGCCTTCTAGCAGTGGACTACATTGTGCAGGGATATTCAAAGACAATATTGTCATTTTCGGCAATTGGCGAGTATAGGTTTGATCTTTGATGTTGGGTAGTATTATGTGCTTGGCTTTCAGGTTTACCTCCAAGCTATTCCTGAACTCCTTGTATCAGATCAGACTTGACATTATTTTCAGCTATCCATTCTGCAAAAGGGAGGGGAAAAGGAAAAATTATGTGAGAACTGAGAAGTACTTTAACTAGAAGGCAATTGTGTTACATCCTCTCTTCTTCTTTTATTTCCCTTTCTTTTGTGTGTGTGACAAATTCATATAGAACAGTGTTATTCTGGTAGATCAAATGTGGAAGGCATTTCTATTGTTTATGAAATGTGAACTGATATTCTGTTTGTGAACTGGTTTTAAATGATGCATAATAGCATAGAATGAACTTGGCGAAGCTATATATATAAAAAAATCCATTGCCCTTAAAAGCGTTTGTTTTTTTTTTATTTTGTTTTTTTTTTATTTTTTTTATTTTTTTAAGGGGATTGCTTAAAAGCTTAAATTAATGTTTGTTCACCCATTCTACCATTTGGGCCTAACAAACTCAACCCACGGAAATGCTATATGGAGAGTAGAGTACTACTTTATAAAACCTAATAAAGTACCATTAGGACTCAAACTTTAAATAGAGTACGAGTACGACTTAAAATTGTAATTGTAGTATATGTTTCTGTCTATCTATATATATACACGTGCAGGGGCTCCCAGTTGAGGTGAGTCATTCTCTGCGTTATTTCTCTTATAAAACCTAGACATACAGTGAACATACTCCCACAGCCACAGCCACAGCCACTTATAAAGTTATAATCTAGAAAGCTCTCATAATAAGTTGCAGATCAAGATGGCAAAATGGGGCGACATACCTAAGGAATATCGCCATTAAGATTGTCGAGCTTTTTGAATACCACGAAGACTTCATCTTCATCTCTGCCTATGCCACGGTACGATCAGCCAGCACTTAGAGCTCCCTCCCATTCCCTGCTATTATCTAAATGATGATCAACAAGTACAAGATAAAGGCTTAGTTTTATCTTCGTGTGGATGGCTGCTTTCTCTCACTAAGGAGGAGAGACAGATGATCTAAATCTTGATCTTCTCAACCCCTTTACCGGAGAACATATACAACTCCCACAACTCGAGATTTTTAGCCAAGCCCGGGGAAGAGTTGCCCCCTTTATGTTTGATGTGTCACTCATTCAGAAATTTATATTGTCTAGCAGCCCATTAAGTGATGATGATGATTATTCTGTAGCAATCATTTATGAAGAACCTTATCCGAATCTCTCTCAACAGTTTGAAATCCTCGTATCCTGGAAGAATGGTGATGATCACTGGGTTCAGTTGGGGATGCTTGACGGTTTCCTTAATCTTTGTAGTGATGTCACTTTTTACAAAGGAGAGTTTTACGCGGTTGATGAATATGGAGATCTTTTAGCTTTTGGTCCTGGACAAGATGTTCCACGCCTTATTGCAAGTTTTGCATCCCTATTCTCCCCTGTTGCTGACGATTATAAGCCTTATCCTTCGTCAAGATTAGGGCAGGGTTGTAAAATGTACCATAGGCACAAACTTTTGTACTTGGTTGAATCAATGGGCCAATTGTTGCTTCTCTCTAGGGTAAAAAGACTGATGATAGATGACAAGTACTACAAGACTGTATCATTTCAGGTTTATGAGGTGGACGTCGAGAGTGGAGATGCCAAGCAAGTGCACAACTTAGGCAATACAACTGTTTTTCTGGGGACTAGCTCTTCTTTCTCTGTCAAGTCATCTCCCTCCCACGGATGCAAGCCTAATTGCATTTATTATACCGATGATTTTAGGGAGCTACATAACTGCACAGGGATTGGAGCTTCCAGTTTTCATAGTAGGGGTAAGGATAGTGGTATTTTCAATTTAACGGCTGGGGAAGTCGAGAGCTCGTGTTATGGTTCATTATGTGCCAGTGTGAGTGGGTGTACACCCCCTGTGTGGCCCAAGTCCCCTGCTTCTAGTTCTTGAATCACCTGTTTCAGATTGACTTCACTCACCCCTTTTGTAACCAATACTAGTATACTCCTAGCTAGTACTTCAGATTGAGCTACTCATGTATTGTTTGATGAGGTGGAATGGTTAATAAAGATCTATTTTCAGATTGAGCTCCATGTTTTACTTGTTAAAATTATGATATTGAAATTGTCCATATGCATATACGCAAATAATCAGCATGTCTTGTGTGGACTTAGTCTATCGTGGAATCGTGGACCAAGTAAATAACATAAGTTTTTGTAGCAAATAATATGTACTTGCTTGCTTGTTCAATATATTCAATTCAGAATTCAGAATTCAGAATTCAGAATTAATTTAAGTAAAGCATGTTGGTGATCACGATTTCTCCTCTGAGGGTTGGACTGAGAGAAGAATATATATATACATCTTTCATGTTATTCCAAAGGCACATTGATCTCATCTTAACATGCTTCAGAAACTAACGTCTAACTGAAGCTTATGCCTCGTTTACTAGGTTGCAATCAAATGCAAATGCAATGCAATCATTTTATAGGGTAAATGGGAGGTGAAAAGTGAAGGAGTGAGAGGAGAGGGATAGGAAAAGTGGGGTTGATTGCATTATCCATTGTAATCACAATTGCTCAACTTTTCACCATGTATTACTTTGGATGGTGTAATCAATCTTACTTTTTCTATCTCCTTCCTCCCCTTTTTTCTTTTCCACTTCCCATTTACCCTATAAAATGATTGTATTGCATTGCATTTGATTGCTGTTGGGATCGACAATAAAATTCAACCAAATTCAACCAAATTCACCAAGCTAATAATTACACACAAACAACCAGAAAATAGCAACAAAGTAACCAACACAAGATTTAACGTGGAAAACCCCAAACGGGTAAAAACCACGGGCCAAACCGACGATTAATCCACTAATAATCTCAAATAGTGATTACAACGTCAAAGCCAACGTCTCAAGAAACTAGACTTGAAACTAACAACAATAGGTAATTCACCAATTTCTAGGAAACGAGTACAAATTGATACATTCTATCAATTTTACTCCCAAATAAACAAACCCTAGAAAAAATACCTTTGTTGAAAAATCCACCAATTGAGCACTAAACACCTTGCTAAACCGGACCACGACCCAAAGTTGAATTCCACAACTTGTCGTCTGCCCCGTGTCGCTAGAGATCTGAGTAGAGCACCTTCACTTTGCTCTCTCTCACACTTTCTCTGTCTTGTATGCTTTTTTGCTCTCTTTGTATTTCTCTCCCGTGAGCTAGCTAGCTCCCTGTCAATTTTCTTCTCTTGCAAACCTGCTGCGTGCTCCAACTTCTAAAAGAAGTCTTGGAAGCCTAATTACCCCATGTGGGCCACTTGTGAGACAAACTAAACCAAGGCCCAAAGAACAAAGACCCTTCTCACCAATCCAACCGAGACTAATCTCGGTTAAGCAGCAGTACTTCCATTTTTTTTCTTTTTGTTCTTTTTCCTTTTTTTTTCTTTTCTTTTTGCTGAAAATAAATACTTAGCTAGTACATAACAATTTAATTGGAGCTGGACCCTAACAATCTCCCCCTCCAATTCAATTAGGGAAAGATACATCGCTTTTTCAATCATCTAGCGACCATCCCGGTGATACTACCACCACCGTCGGCAACAAACTCACTCACATTTTCAACACGCTCCCCAACATTGCTTCTTCGCACTTCATACGGACTCTCTAACTCCCCCATACTAGCAACACCCTTATCATTTTGCTCCCCCATACGGGAAATAAACCGCTCCCCCTGCTCATCAAACGATACAACCTCATGTGAGAACTTTACTCGCTTCTCACTCTTGTGTTCCAATCTCTGGTGACGACTATTACCACAACCTTTCAAGTGTGTCTTGTACAAGGTGCCATTCAATCTTCCCCTAGCAATCAACTTTGCTCCCTTGCTCATCTTCCACTTACCATTGGCAAAACTGTGTCGGTACCCTTCATTATCTAGTACCCTAGCAGACAACAAATTTTGGTCCAACTTAGGAACATGACGATCATTTTTCAAAGTCAACTTGTACCCAATACTAGTCACAACCTCAACGTCACCAATACCAACTATACTAGCGATACTCTTACTTGCCATCTTCACACTACCAAAGTCACCCGCTTTGTAGTTGAAGAACAACTCCCTCTTCGGAACACTATAGTACGATGTCCCCGTATCAACAACCCACTCAATATCAGAGTCACTAACATGTGCACCCTTAGTAATGGCACAAATCATAGTGACCAACGGTTCATCATCTGAACCTTCGACCACAGCTGAGGTGTTCTTGTCATCCACCTCATTTTCTCCCCTCATCTTCTCTTGTGCTTCCTTCCAACACCGACAGTCCTTCAGAATATGACCAGGTCTCCGACAAAACCAGCACTTTCGGGTCTCCTTGAACTCACCCGACTCGTACCTAGCCCTAGACTTGCTGCGTCCCCTGGTACCTCTATTATCACTTGTACCCCTATTCTGCATAACAAGAGCCTGTGAATTATCTGTACTCATCTCCTTTCTTCTCATCTCTTCATTAAATATGCTATCTTTGACCACATCCAAAGACAACACACCACCAGGAGCTGAATTACTAAGGGACACCACCAATGTTTCCCAACTGTCTGGAACGGAGCTCAAAAAAAATAGTGCCTGCAACTCATCATCAAGCACAATCTTCATAGAAGTTAACTTATTAACAATATCCTGGAAATCACTCAAGTGTTCTGACACAGACTTCCCTCCTTTCAACTTCACGTTCACAAGTCTTTTAATCAAAGAGGCTTTGTTATGAGCTGTTTTTCTCTCATAAAGACCCTCCAATTTTTGCCACAAAGCATACGGGTCACTCTCCTGAGATACATGGTTGAAAATACTAATATCAACCCACTGCCTAATAGTACCCAATGATTTTCTCTTTAATTTTTCCCAATCCTTATCACTCATTTTTTCTGGTTTAGTAGGGACCGTTCCCTCCTTACTCTTGT
This sequence comes from Tetragonia tetragonoides, assembly GCA_038025085.1. Lineage (NCBI taxonomy): Eukaryota > Viridiplantae > Streptophyta > Magnoliopsida > Caryophyllales > Aizoaceae > Tetragonia > Tetragonia tetragonoides. Next base: position 5,984,388 of record CM076139.1, read on the forward strand.
CCATCTCAATTGGCTAATATAAATCTCTACAATACAAGAGATCCTCTATCATTGGTCTCCAAATTGAATAATTGGTTGAAGTTAATTTCAGCATAGAGTTACCAACACTACCAACGGTTTCCATGTCTATGGTACAACCTATGCTCTGATACCAGTTGTTGGGATCGACAACAAAATTCAACCAAATTCACCAAGCCAATAATTACACACAAACAACCAGAAAATAGCAACAAAGTAACCAACACAAGATTTAACGTGGAAAATCCCAAACGGGTAAAAACCACGGGCCAGACCGACGATTAATCCCATAATAATCTCAAATAGTGATTACAACGTCAAAGCCAACGTCTAAAGAAACTAGTCTTGAAACTAACAACAATAGGTAATTCACCAATTTCTAGGAAACGAGTACAAATTGATACACTCTATCAATTTTACTCCCAAATAAACAAACCCTAGAAAAAATATCTTTATTGAAGAATCCACCAATTGAGCACTACATACCTTGCTAAACCGGACCACGACCCAAAATTGAATTCCACAACTTGTCGTCTGCCCCGTGTCGCTAGAGATCTGAGTAAAGCACCTTCACTTTGCTCTCTCTCACACTTTCTCTGTCTTTTGTGCTTTTTTGCTCTCTTTGTATTTCTCTCCCGTGAGCTAGCTAGCTCCCCGTCAATTTTCTTCTCTTGCAAACCTGCTGCGTGCTCCAACTTCTAAAAGAAGTCTTGGAAGCTTAATTACCCCATGTGGGCCACTTGTGAGACAAACTAAACCAAGGCCCAAAGAACAAAGACCCTTCTCACCAATCCAACCAAGACTAATCTCGGTTAAGCAGCAGTACTTCCATTTTTTTTCTTTTTTTTCTTTTTCCTTTTTTTTTCTTTTCCTTTTGCTGAAAATAAATACTTAGCTAGTACATAACAACTTAATTGGAACTGAACCCTAACAATTGCAATCTACTAAACGCCACCTTAGTCTTAACTCGAGTTTGAATTGTTGATAGAGCTAAGCCGATTATCATACTTGTACCAAACGCTCATTGGTACTCCCTCGATATCGGATTACCCCTGTACCAAAATGCTCATTGACAGAGTGCTTGGTATATTCAGTGAGATTTGAACAAGTTTGTTCAAGCCTTTGGAGATTTGGGCCTAATAATCTCAATCCACCAATGGGTAATAGGCTAAGGATAATAACCAGTTATGCACAACTAAGATATGCTCCGATACATACTGTGAATAGCAGAATATCCACAGCTAAACCTGTTTAGAGTAATACGGGGTATAAAATACTCCCTATATATATAGTATATACATTAACAAATCAATCACACAAACAAAGTACTCTAAGAGAGAAACCTAGAAAAAACCATCTGATCGAGCAGCCAGATCAAAATGACAAAATGGAGCGAGATTCCAAAGGATGTCGCCATTAAGATTCTCGAGGTTTTCGAATTCCATGAAGACTTCATGGCCTTCAAAGGTGTGTGCAGTGATTGGAGATCAGCCAGCAAAGAGACCAAATTCCGTGCACGCATTGATCTCACCAAATCACTACCATGGTCTTCCTGTTCCTCATCAATGGCTTTGCCTCACGACCATCACGAGCTTCCATGTCTAATGGTGTTGGGGAAAGCACACAAATACACAAGCGGAAGCAACAAAGACTTTTTCCCCGGTTGTGATGCAAATATGAGCAATAACCAATTCAAGCAACCAAACAATATTGAACCAAAATGACAGCAGCAAATGGAACTATAAATCAGCCCAAAAACAGTAAATAAACAAGGAGACGCAAGGATTTACGTGGAAACCCCGATGTGGGGAAAAAACCACGGGACCGTTAACAAACGGTGCCAAAACCTCCACTAATCAACAAATTAACAAGTGGGTACAACAATAGTTCTTCCCTAGATCAACTAGAGGTATTCACAATCATCAAGGATCAACCTTGGCACAACAAGTCTCCCAAATCATCACCCAAAAAGAGTGGAAATACAATTTCGTATAAAATAAGAGCTAAATTTAGAAAACTGAGTTAGAGAGCTCCAAATGAAATTCTGACCGTTGGATTTGAAGAGGGGGATGTCAGGAACAACGTGCTAAAATCTCGCGACGATCGGAGTTCGTTTGGTCGTCGATCGGGGCGGATTTCTGGGCTGCCAGCACCAAAATTCGTGGGTGGCTCCTCTTCTCTCTCTCCTCTTCTCTTCTAGACTTTTCTCCTGAATTTTTGAGTGTCTAGGCTTTCTCTCTCTTGCACTCAGCCCTTCTAACCTTTTGGCTTATAAGGGAAGCCACTTGTGAGTGAATATACGAAATTGCCCTTCACTTAAACATCATATGGATAACCCATATGGTAAGCAAATATATCCCAAATTAATTGGGTTCTTCCTCCATGTAGGAGGGATACTCCAACAAATCTCCCCCTCACTCCTACATGGGGGGCTCGACCAAGCCCGCAATCTTTCTACAAACAAGAAGTTTCTCCTTAGGCAAGGCCTTCGTCAACATGTCCGATCCGTTGAGATCGGTGTGAATCTTCACAAGCTCAAATGACTTGTCTTCTACCGCTTCTCGAATCCAATGATACCTCCTCCGTATGTGTTTGGTTCGGGAATGGTAGGCTGCATTCTTGGCAAGGTGGATGGCACTTTGACTATCACAATAAAGAGGGTACTTGTCTTGTTTCAAACCCAACTCCTCTAGAAAATCTCTCATCCAAATAAACTCCTTGCCAGCTTCAACCGCTGCCATATACTCAGATTCTGTGGTAGACAGAGCAACACACTTTTGCAATTTTGATTGCCATGAAACAGCTCCCCCTGCAATTGTCATCAAGTATCCGGAGGTAGACTTACTAGCATCAATATCACCCGACAAATCAGCATCTGTGTAGCCATCTAACACAGGTTGTCCGGGACCAAAGCATAAACACACTCTAGAAGTACCTCTGAGATACCGCATGATCCACTTTACTGCTTCCCAATGCTCCTTACCAGGATTAGACATGAACCTGCTAACAACCCCAATGGCATGTGCAATGTCTGGCCTAGTGCATACCATGGCATACATCAAACTCCCCACGGCGGATGCATAAGGCACCGTCATCATCTCTTTCTTGTCATTCTCACTTGTAGGACACTGGCTGGAGCTTAGCTTCATGTGACCTGCAAGTGGCGAGCTCACGGGTTTAGCTTTGTCCATCTTGAACCTCTCTAGCAGCTTCTGGATGTAACTCTCTTGTGATAGCCATATCTTCTTGTTCTTCCTATCACGAGAGATACGCATGCCCAAAATTTGCTTTGCAGGGCCAAGGTCCTTCATTGCAAAGGACTTGCTCAAGGCACTCTTCAGGTTGGCAATCTTCTCCTTATCCTGTCCAACAATCAACATGTCATCCACATAAAGTAAGAGAATGAGAAAATCACCTCCGGCGTAATGCTTCACAAACACACATGAATCTGCATGTGTCTTGTGGAAACTGTGGTCTTTCATGAAAGACTCAAACTTCTTGTACCATTGTCGAGGTGCTTGTTTCAAGCCATATAAACTCTTTTTCAAACGGCATACAAGCTTCTCACTTCCCTTCTCTTGGAAACCTTCTGGTTGCTCCATGTAGATTTCCTCCTCTAAGTCACCATGGAGGAAAGCAGTCTTCACATCAAGTTGTTCCAACTCCAAATCCATGCTAGCAGCTAAGCCAAGAACAACTCTAACAGAAGACATCTTTACAACTGGAGAGAAAATCTCTTCAAAGTCTATGCCTTTCTTTTGACCTGAGCCTTTCACCACCAAACGTGCCTTGTACCTAGGTGGTGAACCATCTTCTCCAGTTTTCAGTCTGTACACCCATTTGTTCTTGAGTGCTCTCTTGCCCTTAGACAACTCCACTAAGTCATATGTGTGGTTCTCATGCAAGGATTTCATCTCATCTTGCATGGCATTATACCACTCCTTGCAGTGCTCATGTGACATAGCCTCCTCGTAGCTTTCAGGTTCTCCCCCGTCGGTCATCAACACATACTCATCTGCTGGATATTTAGAGGTAGGCTGTCTCTCTCTGGTGGATCTTCTCAACTGTGGTTCTGGTTGTACATGGGGTTCTTCTTCATGTGTATGATCTGGTGGTGGCTGAACATCATCACCATCATCACTGTTATGATCATCATTGCCATCTTCCTGTTGTTCTCCCCCTTGAACTCTAGGAGTTACTTCAGGAAATATTGGATCTGAGTTGGCGCTGTCACTAGGAGAAGGCTCTGGTTGTTTCTTCTTCTCACAATCTGCAAAGGTTTTGTCTTCAAAGAACACTACATCTCTGCTTCTAATCACTTTCCTGCTAACTGGATTCCACAATCTGTACCCAAACTCATCCTCTGAGTACCCTAGGAAGATGCATGGCTTTGTCTTGCTATCAAGCTTGGACCTCTCATCTCTGGGAATATGAACATATGCAAGGCACCCAAAGACTCTCAGGTGGCTGAATGATACCTCTTTACCAGTCCATACTCTCTGCGGAACATCTCCATTAAGAGGAACTGAAGGTGACCGGTTGATGAGGTACACTGCTGTAAACATTGCCTCAGCCCAAAAAATCCTAGGCAGCTTCGCATGAGAGAGCATACATCGAATTCTTTCTTCAATTGTTCTGTTCATTCTCTCTGCAAGTCCATTCAGCTGAGGTGTCTTGGGAACTGTCTTCTCAAGCCTGATGCCCTGTACTTTGCAATACTCTTCAAATGGACCCCTGTACTCTCCACCATTGTCAGCTCTAACACACTTGAGCTTCCGGCCTGTTTCTCTCTCAACTCTGGCCTGGAACTGCTTGAAAAACTGTAGTACCTGGTCTTTGGTTTTCAACACAAAAGCCCACAGTTTTCTAGAATAATCATCAATAAAAGTAACAAAATAAAGTGCACCGCTATGTGACTTAGTATCCATAGAACATACATCAGTGTGAACAAGATCTAATGCATGTTTTCTTCTAGATGGGGGACGAGTATGAAATGCTGCCCTATGTTGTTTTCCAGCTAAACAATCAACACAGGGTTTCAAGGACATACCTTGAACATCAGGAAGGAGTTGCTTCTTAGCAAGCATTTGCATACCTCTTTCACTCATGTGACCAAGTCTCTTGTGCCATAACTCGCTGGAGGAATCATCAACTGCGTGTACTTCTCCTTTGCACAACTTAGCTTGCATCACATACAAGGATCTCTGCTTGCTCCCACGAGCCACAATCAAACTTCCTTTGATAAGCTTGCACTTTCCACCACCAAAGTTGCTGGAGTAACCAGCATCATCGAGCAACCCAGGAGATATCAAATTCAGCCGAATGTCTGGAACATGTCGGACATCTCTCAACACCAAACTGCAACCTGTGGATGTCTCCAAACACACTGTACCCATGCCTACAATCTTGGATGAGCCATCATTCCCCATCTTTACATAGCCAAAGTCACCGCTGGTGTAAGATGAGAAGTAATCTTGGTGCGAGGTTAGATGAAACGAAGCACCCGTGTCAATCACCCAAGTACAATCATCACTATCTAGATTTAGGCAATGGTCACCAATAAAAAATAATTCATCACTTGTTGCAATTGCAGTGGTGTTGTTATCTTTCTCTTCTTGTTGTTGCCCGAATGTCTCACCCTTTTCTTTCCTTTCTCTGGACTTGTCTCTCTTCATTTTCCTGCAATGTTTTTGAATGTGGCCTGGCTTATCACAATAGTGGCAAATGATCTTACCCTTTGATTTTGATCTCCCCCTGGACTTGTCTCTATGCTGGGGATATCGAGTCTTACTTCTTCCCCTGCTTGATTCTTGTGTCACATTAGCCTCTGGTTGTGTGGAGGAACTCATTTCCTTCCTTCTAGTTTCTTCATTCAACAAACTAGCTTTGACAATTTCCATTGTCAGCGTGCCCTCTGGTGCGGAGTTGCTAAGTGATACAAATAGAGTGTCCCAGCTTTCTGGCAATGAGCAAAGTAGTAGCAATGCCTGCAGCTCATCATCTAAATTCATCTTCATTGCAGACAACTTGTTAATCAAACTTTGAAATTCATTCAAGTGAACTACTATGCTATCACCATCTTTATATTCCAGTTTCACAAGTTTTCTAATCAATGACGCTTTACTCAAGGCATTCTTCCTTTCATACATGGTCTCAAGTTTCTTCCAAAGAGTATAAGCATTCGTGTCATTGGCAATATGTTGGAGGACACTCATATCAACAAATTGTCTAATTGTTCCAACGGCTTTACGGTTCAATATTTTCCACTCACTTTCAACAACACCAGTTGGTATGGTTGCATTTAAAATTGGTTCATACAAATCCTTCACATAAAGGATATCCTCCATTTTAGTTTTCCACACGGAGTAATTTCCAGAATTCAAACTAATCATTCCGTGCACACCAGATTTTTCATCCATCTTTAACAACACAACAAATTCACAATGACTCTAACCAAAGCTCTGATACCACTATGTTGGGGAAAGCACACAAATACACAAGCGGAAGCAACAAAGACTTTTTCCCCGGTTGTGATGCAAATATGAGCAATAACCAATTCAAGCAACCAAACAATATTGAACCAAAATGACAGCAGCAAATGGAACTATAAATCAGCCCAAAAACAGTAAATAAACAAGGAGACGCAAGGATTTACGTGGAAACCCCGATGTGGGGAAAAAACCACGGGACCGTTAACAAACGGTGCCAAAACCTCCACTAATCAACAAATTAACAAGTGGGTACAACAATAGTTCTTCCCTAGATCAACTAGAGGTATTCACAATCATCAAGGATCAACCTTGGCACAACAAGTCTCCCAAATCATCACCCAAAAAGAGTGGAAATACAATTTCGTATAAAATAAGAGCTAAATTTAGAAAACTGAGTTAGAGAGCTCCAAATGAAATTCTGACCGTTGGATTTGAAGAGGGGGATGTCAGGAACAACGTGCTAAAATCTCGCGACGATCGGAGTTCGTTTGGTCGTCGATCGGGGCGGATTTCTGGGCTGCCAGCACCAAAATTCGTGGGTGGCTCCTCTTCTCTCTCTCCTCTTCTCTTCTAGACTTTTCTCCTGAATTTTTGAGTGTCTAGGCTTTCTCTCTCTTGCACTCAGCCCTTCTAACCTTTTGGCTTATAAGGGAAGCCACTTGTGAGTGAATATACGAAATTGCCCTTCACTTAAACATCATATGGATAACCCATATGGTAAGCAAATATATCCCAAATTAATTGGGTTCTTCCTCCATGTAGGAGGGATACTCCAACAAATGGTACCCGCTGATGTTGATTATCATGATTTTTACTCACTGTCACGTAACAACAACCGTCTGATCTACAGCCTATGTCGCGTACGTATACCATGCGCCACCACCTAGAGCTCCCTCCCATTCCCTGCTATTATCATAGTCATGATGATGATAAACTAATACAAGAAGATGGGTTAATACTATCTTCGCGTGGATGGTTGCTTTCTCTCACTAAGGAGGGCTGGGATGATCTGAAACTCTCTCTCCTTAACCCCTTTACTGGACATCATATACAACTACCAGCTCTCGAGATCTATTGCAATTCCGCGGAACAAGTTAAGCCCTTTATGCATGATGTAGGACTCTTTCAGAAATTTATATTGTCGGGCAACCCCAGCTTAAATGATGATGATGATGATTACTCTGTAGCTGTCATTGTGCAGGAAAATTATCTTAATCTATCTACTCATGAGTGGGAAATCGTGGCATCCTGGAAATAAGGTGACGATCATTGGGTTCGGTTAGATGTGTGCTTGTTTGATGGATTCCTTAGACTTTGTAGCGATATCACTTTTTACAAAGGAGAGTTTTATGCGGTTGATGAGTATGGCCACCTTGTAGCTTTTGGACCTGGCGAAGTGTTGAGGTAACGCCCCAAATACCAAGTATTATTATTAGTTGTGTTTTATTTTATTTTGGTTTGTAAAGAAAATAAAATAAAACAAAAAGAAAAGAAAAGAAAAACAAAAAATAAAAGAAAGGGACTGAAGTCAACCGAATCGTTTTCGGTTTGGAGTTGCGTGGGGGTGCTAGTCCGTTTATGGGCTACACTTGCTATTTTGTTTGTTAGGCCCATATGCCATTTAGCGTTGATGTGTGGCTTCCTACAGAAGCTAAGTTGATGATTGAAAATAAAAGGCACAAGCCTTTTATTTGTGGAACAGCCGAGACAAGAGAAAAGCCGTGAGAGCACAGCAGCCGAAACAAGAAGGGTGTCAAAAAGCCAGTGAGTGCCAACAAACAGAGAGTGAGAGGAACAGAAGTGTTCTCCAAAAGGTTTGTCCAACTCACGGTTGATTCGGCTTGTTCGGGTGGAGATAATCAGAGTATTTGGATCGCTCATCAACAGGTATTTGTGGGAGTATCTTTGGGTTTGTGGGAGTACTAAATTGAGCTAGGGTTTGTCAATTTGTACTAGTATCAAAGATAAATAGTCTACTTGTTGTTTGATCTTGTGATTGTTACCTTTGTACTCTTGATTATCATAGTGGATTATATTTTAGTGCGTGGAGATCCGCACCGTGGTTTTTTCCCTAATTGAGAGGGGTTTTCCACGTAAAAATTGTCTGTGTTGATTTTGGGTTCTTGCACTTTATTTTTCCGATTATCTGTTATTCTGATTGTGGGTAAATACCGTAGTTTTCCCCAACAAGTGGTATCAGAGCTTTGGTTGTAGGATCAGTGGTGGGAAAATTACTGTATTTGTTGAAGGAGGAATTATTTTGTGCAAGTAACATGTCTGGTAGTGTGCCCAAATTTGAAATTCCTTTGTTTGATGGTAAAATTAATTTTACTGTGTGGAAGAGTACTGTTGAGGATTTGTTGGTTCAGCAGAACTTAGATGAGACTTTAGATGAGACAAAACCTGCTGGTGTGACCGATGCCCAATGGACATCGAAGAAGAAGAAAGCTGTCAGTACTATTAGATTAGCTATGGCTCCGGAGATCAAGTATAATTATTTGACTGAGACAGATCCAAAGAAGTTGTTGGATAAGCTCCAGAGTGTATATGCATCAAAGTCACTGACTAACAAGCTTTGTTTGAGATATGAGTTGTACCAGCTAAAGATGGAGCAAGGTACAGTGTTGCAGGATCACATTAATAACTTTAACCAGCTAGTATGTCAGTTGAGAAATGCAGATGAGAAGATCTCCGATCAAGAGGAGACATTGTTATTGTTGGCTTCACTACCTAAGTCCTACAGGCCAATTGTGCAGACATTACTTGTAGGGAGGACAGAGATTACACTAGATGAAGCAATGACAGTGTTGAGAGAGAATGATCGGATGATGTTGCAGGTTGATGGTATCTCTTCAAGTGATGGAGGAGATAGAGTACTAGCTGCGGAGGTGTCCGAGAGAGGGAGGAATCATGAGAGAAGAGGTGGTGGCCCGAGAAGTAGATCGAAGTCACGCGCGAGAGACTTTAGTAACGTGGAGTGTTACTATTGTGGTGAGAAGGGTCATATTCAGAGTCGTTGCCCAAAGATGAGAGATGATTTGAAGAGTTTCAAGCAGCTGCAAGAGAAGATGGGTAAGACCAAAATTGATGATGATAGCGGTTCCTCTAATGTGGCTATGTCTAGTGATGGTAATAAGGAGTTGTTCTTGGCTAGTAACAATGAGAAGAAGGAAAGCCAAGAGAGTTGGGTGTTGGACTCCGGCGCTTCGGTTCATATTTGTAGAGACCATGCTATGTTTGATACTTTGTGCCAAGATGGTGAGTATGGTGACATCAACATGGGGAGTGGTAAGATGAAGGTCAAAGGGATGGGAAGCATCCGAATTGAGCTCCATGGTGGTGTGACTAGAACCTTCCAAAATGTGAGGTATGTACCCAATGCTCGTGTCAATGTGATTTCGTTGGGTGAGTTGACATCGCATGGGTGTAGATACATTGGTACGGGAAGGTGGTGCAAAGTGTATCGTGGTGCTACTTGATTGTGCAAGGGAGGAAGGCGGAGAACAACTTGTGCTATGTTGAGGGTCATTGCGTAGGGAGGAGCAAGACCGTGAAAAAGAAGGTCCGTTTTTCGGACAAAGTGGAGGTATTTGGTGATTTGGGTCGAGGGAGGATTTGTTGAGGTAACGCCCCAAATAGCAAGTATTATTATTAGTTGTGTTTTATTTTATTTTGGTTTGTAAAGAAAATAAAATAAAACAAAAAGAAAAGAAAAACAAAAAATAAAAGAAAGGGATTGAAGTCAACCGAATCGTTTTCGGTTTGGAGTTGCGTGGGGGTGCTAGTCCGTTTATGGGCTACACTTGCTATTTTGTTTGTTAGGCCCATATGCCATTTAGCGGTGATGTGTGGCTTCCTACAGAAGCTAAGTTGATGATTGAAAATAAAAGGCACAAGCCTTTTATTTGTGGAACAGCCGAGACAAGAGAAAAGTCGTGAGAGCACAGCAGCCGAAACAAGAAGGGTGTCAAAAAGCCAGTGAGTGCCAACAAACAGAGAGTGAGAGGAACAGAAGTGTTCTCCAAAAGGTTTGTCCAACTCACGGTTGATTCGGCTTGTTCGGGTGGAGATAATCAGAGTATTTGGATCGCTCATCAACAGGTATTTGTGGGAGTATCTTTGGGTTTGTGGGAGTACCAAATTGAGCTAGGGTTTGTCAATTTGTACTAGTATCAAAGATAAATAGTCTACTTGTTGTTTGATCTTGTGATTGTTACCTTTGTACTCTTGATTATCATAGTGGATTATATTTTAGTACGTGGAGATCCGCACCGTGGTTTTTCCCCTAATTGAGAGGGGTTTTCCACGTAAAAATTGTCTGTGTTGATTTTGGGTTCTTGCACTTTATTTTTCCGATTATCTGTTATTCTGATTGTGGGTAAATACCGTAGTTTTCCCCAATACGAAGCTCATCCGCGCCTGGTTGCAGATCTCAGAAAACTATTCTCCCCTGTTGCTAATGAACGTGGCCCTCACCCCTGGCGGCGTGAATCCAAAATATATCATAGACAAAAACTTTTGTACTTGGTTGAATCAATGGGCCAATTGTTGCTTCTCTCTAGGGTAAAAAGACTGATGATAGATGACAAGTACTACAAGACTGTGTCATTTCAGGTTTATGAGGTGGACGTCGAGAGTGGAGATGCCAAGAAAGTGCACAACTTATTAGGCAATAGAACTGTTTTTGTGGGGACTAGCTCTTCTTTCTCTGTCAAGTCATCTCCCTCCCATGGGTGCAAGCCTAATTGCATTTATTATACCGATGATTTTAGGGAGCTACATAACTGCACAGGTATTGGAGCTTCCAGTTTTCATAGTAGGGGTAAGGATAGTGGTATTTTCAATTTAACAACGGGGGAAGTCGAGAGTTCATGTTATCATGGTTCACTATGTGTGATCGCGAGTGATTCAACACCCCCAGCTATGTGGCTTGAGTCCCCTACTTCTTGATCAATCACCCAATTTAGCTTATCATGTCTGCAATGATTTCATGCAAGTAATGAGCACTACTATATGTTTAGTCTTTGAGGTGGCATAATAAAGATCATCATTATTTAGATTAAGCTCCTACTTCTATTTCTTTTAGGAGGTGATTATCTTCTTTTTTTATTGGTGAAACTGTCCATATAATTATTAGGGAGATAATTCTCTCATCAACTTGGCTTGGACCTGCTGCTTTCTTCCTCAGCCGGTACCTTTGCTGCTTTGCATGAACAATTATATGCATATATTGTGCTTCTTGAGGGTGCAGGTGCAGCTTGGTGGAGTTATTCTGCATATGGTACTTATCATGGGCACGTTAATGACAACTTCATGACCTACCTAGTTTGTGCTGCTACCTTAGATCTAGGAAGTGTTGTTAGTCCTGATCATACGTCAGCACAGCTCTGAGCTTAGTGATTCAGTTCTTGAAAAATTTATGCTTGGTGTGTTCTCTGGGATTTATGATAGATATTCGTTATGTGTGTGCTTTTCTCTTAAACGAGCAACGAATGCTCTGTAACTGTTATGGTTTAGACACTTCATAGAGCTTCTTTTGTGTCTGTATTGGCCTCAGTTTCTCTTTTGTAGCACCATATATGTCTGTATTATTTTCAGCTATCTATTCTATAACTAGTAAGGCAATTGTGTTACGTCGGCGCCTCTATTTTCTCCCCTTCTTTTGTGTGTGTGACAAATTCATACAGAACTGTGTTATTGTGGTAAACCAAATGCGCATTTCTATTGTTTATGAAATTCAAATGATGTATAATAGCATAGAATGAACTTGGCGAAGCTATATATAAAAAAAAAATCCATTGCCCTTAAAGCTTAAATTAATGTTTATTCACCCATTCTACCATTTGGGCCTAACAACCTCAACCCACCGAAATGCTATATGGAGTACAGAGTGCCATTAGGACTTAAACTGTAAATAGAGTACAAGTAGTTAAACAGTGAATATATATATATATATATATATATATATATATATATATATATATATATATATATATATGCGCTCTCAGTCTGTATAGATCTAGAATCCGTTTCAGTCTCCACAGTTTTTGCAGAATTTTCTTCACTGGTTTCTGATAGACCCTCTATTAGTCATTTCACTCATTTGACATACTATGGGCTAAAGTTGTGCACTTCTAGAGACCACCCCTGTTTCTGCTCGCGACACGATTAATATCATGCTGGTCACTGGATTTCTGATGGTTTTGTAGGAACAAGTCGCAACTCTTTCGGACATGAACTTGGCCACACAGTTCAAGGTGAATAATATCTCTCAGTCTCAGAAGAGTTTCAGCTCAAATCTTCACACTTTGTTGGACTTAGCACTCTGTGATCACAGTTTGTTGATGCAATCAGGTGTATATCCTCAGTTTTGATGGTGATGACATTGCAAAACAGAACATGTAATGTAAATACAATTACTGTAGGAAATGTTTCTTCTGTTTAGAATCTTATCAAGATTGTATTATCTGCAATATCTATATTTCAAATTTATAGAAGCTCACAGACATTTAGTACAATCAGATACACATTGCATTTTAAAATTTGTCAAATTGTGCACATTTAAGCGACAAGCTGGTTTTGTGCTCAATGTCGACAGTTTTGCATCCCTTGAGTGAATCTAATGCAGCTTAAATATTTTTAGACTATAATGATATTCGTAATTTCTGTCTGATTTTGAGAGTATTCTCAGCTCTATATGCGATACAAATATACAATATGCTGTATGTCAGTCAAGTAAACAGTTTCTGTTACCTTGCTATCTCATTCCTGTAGATGGCAAGCAGAGGGTGAGTGGGTGACTATACGAGGTACAAAGAATGGTGCATTGCTTGCTTGTGAATGTGATCTGATTACCCTGAAATGCAATTCGATTACCCTGTGGAGTTGCATGCTGATTATATGGAGCTCCTATATGGGAAGGCACCGAAATTCCAAAGAATAGCAGGGATTTCACCAGCAGCAACCTATCCTTTAGCATATGGCAGCTTTAGGATTTTTGTGTCAGTTTGTTTCACAAACAGTCAAAAATCTTCAAATCCCTTGACAGAGTACTAAGAGATGCATTGGTTAACAAAGCTGAGAAAGACATGAGCTCATTAGTAAAATGGTTAACAAAGCTGAGAAAGACTGTGTACTTCCTTAGCATCTTCATTACCTATTAGGACCGAAAACGGCGATTCAAGAAGCAAGAGACTTGAGCCACATAGAATCCTTCACACATAATGAACCACCGTAACTGCAGCTCTCGACTTCCCCAGTTGTTAAATTGTATATACCACTATCCTTGCCCTGAGTATCAAAACGACCACCACGGTAATAATTGATCAGGGTGTCCAGATCCCTAGAATCATCGGTATAATAAATGCAGTTAGGCTTACAACCATGGGCGGGAGAGGCCTTGACAGAGAAGGAAGAGCTAGTTCCCACAAATATGGCTCTACCACTTAAAAGTTGGAGGGGTGTTAACTCTACCACTTAAAGCTCCGACATTTTTGCTCAATAAGCCTATTTATTTAATGTCATAAGAGTAAGATTGCACTAAAAACACATGGAGGACAGGCCGGTAAACATGATATAGGAATACCCAGTATTTCATCTTTGTCAACCCAGGCATCTCTTAGATGTTACAACTCTTAAGGAATTTAAAGATTTTGTATTGTTTCTGAGACATAATGACACAAATCGTACTGATGATTCTAATTACGCAATTTACATAAAGAAAGCCCAAGGAAAAGACAATAAAAATGAACAATTCTCCAGCAAAATCTGCACTTCATTTACATATCTAGCATGAAAAAGAAAAAGGATGACAACAAGGCCACCAAACTCCTGTATAGGTGCTTGCTCAACTGAGTTGCTTGTGATTGTGAAGGAGCTGGGGCAGGACCAGGGATTGACACATCTGTGGTATTTTCCTTTGAGCAAGTATACTTGCAACGACTTGGACGGGCAACTCTGTAAACGCCACTGCTAGTTAAGACATAAACGTCTTTGTTTAGGTCTTCCCCAAATGAGAAGATGTAACCCAGAGCAGGGGCAGAACTTCCTGGCACCGAGCTGCACTCTATAGGGGAGTCCACAGCACAGCTAAAGGATAGTTTGCTAGTGGTGAAATTTCCGCTATCCTTTGGGAATTCGGTGCCTTCCCAAATAGGACCTCCATATAAATCAGCATACAAATACCTGTACGAAAATCCACCATGTAGATAATCGAATTAATAAACATAACAGATCAATATTTGCAATTTAGCAGTCAGAACTAAATCCCAAAGAAAAAAACAAAGAAAAAGTAAAATGAAAATGAAACTGTACAAACTGAAGTGTGAGAATAACTTATGACTTAGATCTTTCTGATTATACAACTGTAATGTGAAGACTAGATGAGCATCCATATCTGATCATGAAGAGCAGTAGATGAATATTCACTGACCTTCCATACATGCAAGGATCAGTCAAAGACCGATAGAAATAGCCACCAGTAACTGATGCTGATCCTTCTTTTGAGTTTACAGCAGAATGGGTATAACCCATTACTGGGAAGATGGGGTTTATTGATTTCAAAGATGTATTTCCTCCTGGGGATGTTGCTGCAGTGTACCGGTTTGGGCCCTCATAAACACGCCAACCGAAGTTGCCGCCCCTTGTGATTATGTCCACCTCCTCATACATATCCTGCAGCAAAACAATTACTAGAAATAAATGCAACTTCTACAGCATATACTCATATTATTGCACTAGAAAAGGTGAATTTAGCATATAAGGACGAAACAACTTGTAAAATCTGCAATTTAAAGATCACATAGAATCATTTTCAATGGAGCTGAAAGAGTATTGGCATATTTTCAGCCATAATAGACTAAATTCAAAAAGATAACCCATCATGAACTTCTCATTTTCTATGAGGTTGTGAATTGTAAATAGTTAGTGCATTTCAAACCAATGTTCTAGTGGAATCAATATCGCCTTTGCCGGGATAAGGCTGTGTACATCTAACCTCCCTTACACCGCATCAGAGTTTCTGAGGTAATGATAATAGTAAAACCAAAATGAAACTGCAGCAATAAAGCAATCTTTTTGTTACCACCTTCAATATGTAAATGTCA